>OY288272.1:11052772-12252772 GCA_958450335.1 Hibiscus tridactylites | reverse complement strand
AAATTCAATGGAAGAAAGAACACTTGTGGGATCCCAAGTTACTAAACCTTTACCTTTACGGCTCCATTTTCGTCTAAGCTTTCGTCTGCAAAAGACCAAGAAGGAAAATAGCAACAGCAAGGCTGCTAAAATGGCAATGATAAGAACCACCCACATTTGCTTATGACTATGAGCATGATCAGGTGTTTGAGAATCCTCTAGCAAATGAAATCTCTTGGCCATGCATCTGATAAATGAGCAAATGTCCTACCCCAAACTGCTAAATCATTTCATGTGATAAAAGAAGCAAGCTATATCAGTTGTTTCTATCTGTTATATATTATATACAGGGCTCCCTCTCATGGACTTGGTCTTCTCTTGAGACGGCACACAGGCCATAGAATACAACAAAATTTTCAGGTCATTGTTGGGAGAAAAAAAGGGGCATAGAATCTACATGTTTTCCGGTTCAAAGCCGACATGTAAGCACAAAAGGACTTGAAAAATCAACAAAACCCATCAGGTCTGTGCTGTTCCTTGCATCACATCTTTGTCTTGTTGTTCTTTCGGTGCTAGATTCCGAGGAATAAGTTACTGTCACTGAAGCAAGTGATCTAAGGACCACGTTAGTGGATTAATATATGAATCTCCAAGGCAATTCATGGTTGAATGATTCCAAATAAGACATAAAAAAATGGATGAGTGTGGGGGATGATGGACCGAGCAAATTAATTATCATGAATATTTAATTGTGGGATCAGGATTGAAAGCAAGTATGATGAAGCCATTTCATGTCCTATTGTTGTTGTTTTGATCTTTGATTTCATTATCCGTTTCAGAGGTCTCATTTATTTCCATTTCTGGGCTTGCCCTTTTGTGCCAAAACCCATGGTTCTGTTTAGGGGTGTCATCGAGTCGAGGCAAGTCCATGACAAGCTTAAACTCGAGCTCAATTCAAATTTTGGGGCTCGATATTCAACTCAAGCTTGATCCAATATCAAGTTTTAAGTTCAGGATATAATTGAACTACTCGAATTCGAGCTCAATTAAGATCATTTACCAATTTTTGTACTAAAGCTCAAACTCAAACTCGATTAAGCTTGTTTGTACTCAATAATGGATACAAGGGTAGAAATGTAATTTAGTAATATATATTAAAATTTAAAAGCTCAATCAGGCTCGCGAGCTGCTCAAGCCGGATATTATGGTGCTCGAATTCGGCTTGACCGACTACAGCTCCTCCAGCTCTAGCTTGATAATTTTTTAATTGAAATTCGAGTTTTTTCGAGCCTAACTCGAATAGTTTGCAAGCATAAGTGTCTAGTTTAAATCCATGCCTCGTTTTCCTTTTTAAAAAGTTGGTTGATAGTTTCAGGGATTGTGCTGTGTGGGTAAGATTCTAACATCAATAGCAGAGGTCAATCCTACACAGAAGATATATTTTTTCTGTAAATTCTAATGGAATTTGATCATCTGTTGGCCTATTTATTGCAGAACTTTCCAAAAAGTATGGCTGCTTTAAGCTTTTGTCTTTCGTTCTTTTTTGTGGACCAAAACGTGAGAGAAACAAATAATATCCATATAGCTCTCATGAACTTTGACTGCCAAATCCGATGGCAGTGGGCCAGTGGAACAATCTTGAAATGAATCTTGTGAAACTGCTCACATGGGTTAAATGGAAAACAAAAATTGCTGTTTTTGCAGCACAAATGAATGCATTGGAAAAAGTAGGTGAAAACACTTGCCAATGTACATCAGTAGCATAATATCAGCAACCAGACAGTCATCTGCCATTACTGCCAATTATAAATGCATATCAAAGATTTTAATGTGGTAGCTGGCTGGCTGGCGTTTCACAAGTTGATCAAGTTTTTTTGGATCTCAAAGTCATATTACCGCGGCATGATCAATCTTTCATCGTTGCAACGACGAACCGACATGACACAGTCTTGATCATGGCAATTCCGAAACTAAAAGTTTGATACAGTTGATGTTCATTTTTATGCAATAATATTGCAGGGAAAAATTGAAGCTTAACCTTTCTCCAAGCTTCAAATATGTTGTAGCTAGTGAGTAATGATCGAGGATTCTCTCTTCTGTTCAGCAGGAGATGAGTGATCCACCCTGAAACACGTCCCGACTGATATCTGTACAAAGTCAGGATCCGAAAAGATTATTTCCCACAGCACCGGCATTCCTCTGATGAACATATATTTACAACAAAAACAACAATCATTGATACAGAACACTGTATTATCTTTGCCATGATTCTTAGCTAAAACAACGGAGGTCTCAATCCTGGAAGACACGCCAACTTGGTTTACAACAATCATTCAAGGAAAGAGGAGTCAACATGGCAAGATAGCCAATTAGAAGTTTCAGAACTGTAAATCGAATCCTTTATACAAAGAGTTACTCAAGTACAATGTTCGATCCCACAACAACAAGAATGTGGAATAGTCAGAGAGACAGATTAGGCAAGCATTTGATTAACAATTACAATTACACAAGCCTCGGCAAGTAAGAACAGTGTAAATAAAATATAAATAGCTTGTTTTTAATCCTATTGTTTATGAAACAGATCCCTTCTGCACAATGGACATGAACCATGACTAAGAAGCCACTTATCTATGCACGGCAGGTGGAACATGTGATTACACTGCGGTAAGCACCGAACTGTTTCTCCAAGCTGAAAGTCCTGCATAAATGATAAGGACAATTCTAAATGTCAATCAAATAAGCTTCTTGTGCAACTATTTTTATTACCAGGAATGGGGTGAAATCGAAAATAGAGTATGGCCGTTGAACCTGAAGGCAAACCGAACAGGAAACTTTCTCCCCCGAACCATCTGCATTGTCATTGTTTTTTATTGTTATCTTGGGGATTTTTTCAACCAAATCTCCAGCCAATCCTCTAACACCACCAGTGTCGAAGATGTTCTGGACCTCCTCGAAAGTTGTTCCAGCAGCTCCCATCTGATAACAGAAACTGGAATCATAAGCAAATTGCCATGGGATGGAACCATCATTTTCTAGCATAAACAGTAACACTAACACCATCTTGTAGAGCATATTACCTGACTTTGTACCGCACTCAGCATCACCGGACCAATTCGTTCACGAACAAGCCTCCCACTTAGAAGGCTTGCAATGACATCAATCTGCACAAATTGCGGGAAAACAAGTTAGATTGCCTAGAAAAAATATCATTAGAATTCGTAATCATAGTATCAAAAACATATCAAGTTAGAACAATCAAATTTTCTTTTTTTCGTTTCCCTCTTTCGATTAACTTAGAAACCAGTAAATTCCAGGAGCATAAACAGAGCTGCTCACCAAGTAAAGCAAACATAAGATCCCAGATTCGTCGGATTGCCAAAGAAGACGAGAAGATTCGAAGACATCGATTGAGAAAACAGCTCCAGATATAGCCCCGACAGCAGCCCCTCGAACGAACCCACTCTCGGTCTCTTGTCCTATCAAAGCCCCCGTCATGGCCCCTAACAACGTGCCCACTGCAGACAAAAAATGACAATCTCATCAGCAAAATTTGATCATAAAAGGTTAACCTCAGGCAACCGAATTGTTTCACACGTCAAATTCTAAGACAAACTAATTCCAACCCGCTTAACATGATTAGATTTGTCTTTCATATATAACATAAACGAGCAAACTAAAGATACAGATATTGGATCAACATATAATTATAATTCCCAGAAAAGATTTGAAGAAGAAACGGAGGAGAAGGAAACCAACCTAAGGCAAAGAAAAATGTTAAGACGGCAGAGAAAATGTTCCCAATGATGGCAGAAACAGCGAAATTGCAAAAAACTTTCACCTTTTCAAAGAAATCTCGAAACCGAGAAAATGATGTCAAGGAAAAACGAGGGGGGTGTCCGTAAAAATCCATTCTTTTCTTCGGTTTGGGTTGGAATGGACAAAAAGGATCCAGTTTAAGAATTCAAATGATAGATTCTTTTGTATGGATAACTGGATAAGGATAAAGGGGTTTGTGTTGGGTAATTAATAAAAGATCTTACAATGATAGTGATATCTCAATCTCATCTCATCATCGAATCTAATTCAGATTTGTATATATATAAAAAAACTTAATTTATATTATTAATTGACATTCTTAATTAATATTTTGAAATAAATAAATAAATGCTAATATTCTAAAATTTTCTTCTTTTTTGCAAACAGTTCAAACTGAACCATTTATAGGTTTATTTTAGCTCTATTTTGTTTTCACTTCTCAGTTTTAATTGGGTACTTTTGTTGTCTAAAGACAACCACTTCATCTTCAGACATAGATTCGTCCTTAAAACAACTTGAAATCTCTGTCCGGACCCCAAAAACTCAAAGTCAAACCTCTTAAATCTCTTTTTGGTTTCTCTTTCCCCATTGAATTCTTACAATGCCGGCATAATTTTTAATTGAAATCTGGTTTTGTTGCCCTTTTTAAATTAAAATGATAAGACCTGAGCTGTTTTTGTTGGGTTTTGTTTTTCCGTTCATTCATAGATGAGCGAGCTGTCGAGATCCAATTGGTCAAAATCACATTTTTATCAAAATATAGAGGGTAAACTACACATATAACCCCCACTATAAGGATTTTTGTTATGTTCTACGACTATGAAAAGTTTAAATAAATTACAAATTAGTTCCTTTTTATAAAAAAAAGTTAACGTAATAACAAATTTAATCTTTTAACCTTTAGATATTTGTCACACCTAGTAAGAGTCAAAAATATTAATCCAACATCGAAAAGAAAAAGAGATATCTTAAGATATACAAACAGTGACGCTGCAAATGAACACAAATAAGAGTGTGCTCATGTTCGTTCGTTTAAATTTAACCGAACAAATGAGCGAACATGAACATAAACGAACACAAAATTTCTTGTTCGTGTTCGTTCATTAAGGAATGTAGCTTGTTCGTGTTCGTTCGTTTAAATGGTAAACGAACATAAATAAACATAAACGAACACAAACAAACATATATAATTTGTTAAATATTTAATATTTTTGGTTAGTTCGATTAATTCAGTTAATTAACCGATTTTAAATTGAATTAATCAATAATTGAAATTTGAAAAAACTCTTAATCATTAGCCGATACCTAAAAGTATCTAATAGATTAACCAATTTTATTTTGGTTTGGTCGGTTAGTTCGGTTTAACCGAATAATAAACACCCCTAGACATATGTGAATAAATTTAAATGAACATAAGCGAACGAATTACCGAACGTTCACGAACATAAATGAACGAACAAACCCTTTGTTCGTATTCGTTCATTTAATTAAACGAATAAAATTTCTTATTTATATTTGTCCGTTTAATAAATAAACGAACATAAATAAACTTCCCACGAAATGATTCATGAACAGTTCGCTAAACGTTGTGTTCTTTTACATCCCTATTTTTAAGAAAAACCGATATTCTTAAACGTGAGCAAAAGAGGCTGCCACGGGCAGCCAGCCAAGCACGAAGCCACGAACCCACCACGTTCGCAAAATATCTTTAGAATATTAAAATGAAAATATTATCTTTGAAAGTACGTATCGTATCGAAACATTCTTCTCTGGACATAAGCTCATGTTGCTTCAAAGAATATACAACAATCAAAGCCACCTCAGCCATTGAATCCCAACTGAACGAAAAGTATAACCTCCGTCCATATTTCCTATTCATTTCCTTTTTTTTTAATTTATCAAATATAAATTGTTGGTTTTTTATTTTTACTAATTCTATACATATACACGGTTGAATAAATTCTTATAAAAATAAAAAAATGAAATTATTCGAGATATATGATTGAATGGTTAATTTTCATATTAAAATGTTTAAATTTTAATTAGTTTAGCCCAAAAGAAAAAGTTTAACTAGATGTTTTTAAATACAGAAATTTAATTTTAATAAATTAAAATCAATATATTATTTTGTAATTTTCGTAAAATAGTAAAATTGATTTCTTCTCTTTTTTTTTCTGTTTCAAATAAAGATATCTTTATATATCTCTCGGAAAAACCGAAGTCTCACCTAACTTCCTCAAAACCCCAAAGGCAGCACTCTCTTTCGATCTTGGTTTCATCAAGCAAACATTTCCTCGGATCATGGGTACTATAATATATCAGCTTTCATTTCTAAATTCTTGTTTCAGATTTTCGCTTTTTGCAGGACTTGAAAATGTCACGGTTCTTAGTTGTTTTACTCAACCTCCTGATTTTACATCTGTTCTTTTTATTTTCTTAATTCATTAACTTGATTTTTAGCTGCTGAAAATCCGTTCAATGCCATTTTGAAGACTTTGGAGAAGCCTAATGGTGGGGAATTCGGAAAATACTATTGTTTACCCGCTCTCAATGATCCAAGGATCGGTCAGTTCCTCTGTTTTTCATTCTTAATCAGATTTCGAATTTCATTTGTTACGTTTGGTTGCCGTTCTGTTGGTTGTTCGCTGATTATTCAAATCGGTCAGCTTATTTTGTTAAGTAGAAGAATCGATTGATGGAAACCGTTGCTCTGTTTTCTGTTGTTGTTGTTTTTATCGTGTTTCCTCTTTAACCGATCAAAGCCTGTTTTAGATTTTGGTTGATTTGAGATTGATGGCGCAGATAAGCTTCCTTACTCTATTAAAATACTGCTTGAATCTGCAATACGTAACTGCGATGAGTTTCAAGTTAAGAGTAAGGATGTTGAGAAGATCATTGACTGGGAGAAGACATCTCCCAAACAAGTTGAGATTCCGTTTAAGCCAGCTCGAGTGCTGCTTCAGGTCTGCTCTGAATCTGGACTTTTTGCAGTGGTTATTTTGTTTAATAATAATGAGTTTTGTCTTAATGCAAACTTGCATTTCTAGGAATTCTTTTAAGTTTGTAATCTATTTTTCTCATCTTCTCAGGATTTTACTGGTGTTCCTGCTGTTGTTGATCTCGCCTGCATGCGAGATGCTATGAACAAGCTTGGTGGTGATTCTAATAAAATTAATCCATTGGTTAGTTATATACTTATTCTTCTGGATGCTGTCAGACTAATCAAAGCTATATTTCTCATTGAGTTGTTCATTTCTCAAATACCTTGGTCCTTGAAAACTGTTTTTACCCATTTTATATGATGAAATTTATGTGTAGGTTCCTGTGGATCTTGTTATTGACCACTCAGTTCAGGTTGATGTGGCAAGATCGGAAAATGCTGTGCAGGCAAACATGGAACTTGAATTCCAAAGAAACAAAGAAAGATTTGCTTTTCTCAAGTGGGGTTCAACTGCATTTGATAACATGCTTGTTGTTCCCCCTGGATCAGGAATAGTGCATCAGGTAACATGATTAGTTATTGATTTGCCGAACAAAATAAATGCATCCATTCTAGCATATGTTCAATTATAGTGTCATGGAAGGGGAAATGGATTGCATACAGTTTTGCATGGAAAACATAATATATGTCTTTGCCAGCATCTTTGTGGCCTCAGACTAAGTTTCTGTAATCTTGATTTACAGGTCAATTTAGAATATCTGGGAAGAGTCGTTTTCAACAAAAATGGCATGCTTTACCCCGATAGTGTTGTCGGAACAGATTCACATACAACTATGATCGATGGACTGGGTGTTGCTGGTTGGGATGTTGGCGGTATAGAAGCAGAAGCTGCCATGCTTGGCCAGGTAATACTTACTATTAGGTTCCTGTGTTACAAGAAGTGAAGAACAAAAGGAGAATTTTTGGAGCTATATGTGTGGCTGGGCTAAGAGTCCAATTTCCATTAATTTGTTTCTTCTTTCTCTTTAGACATAATTGGGAGGGTGAACTTTTAATTTATAAAATCTAAATTACTACTTTGCCAGAAAAAAGAACACTTGGTTAATGATTGTAACTTGCGCTTTTGAATGCAGCCCATGAGCATGGTCTTGCCAGGTGTTGTTGGGTTTAAGCTGTTAGGAAAGCTAATGGATGGTGTGACGGCTACTGATTTGGTGTTGACAGTTACTCAAATGCTAAGGAAGCATGGGGTTGTCGGCAAGTTTGTGGAATTCTATGGTATAATATTCAACCCAACCACTATTTTAATACAGATCATTGTTTCTATGCTGCTTCTTTCATTTAATGGTAGATATTTCTTTTTACTTCTCTATACAGGGGAAGGCATGAGTGAACTGTCATTAGCTGACCGTGCCACTATTGCTAACATGTCTCCTGAGTATGGTGCAACCATGGGATTTTTTCCTGTGGATCATGTCACTCTGCAATATCTACAACTGACTGGCAGAAGTGATGAGACTGTAAGTCCTCAGTGTACATCTTTTGTTTCAATTGATGTATTGACTATTGACCCTTGATTTACTCGCTCATGACAAAATGTAGATTGCTATGATAGAATCCTATTTACGGGCCAATAAGATGTTTGTAGACTACAATGAGGTAATTATACGCTTTGGGTTCTTTCTTTTCTTGATTCAAAAACATTCAACATTCAGTTTCTTATTGAGAATTTTTTTTACAAACTCAGCCTCAGATTGAAAAAGTATACTCTTCCTACTTGGAACTGAAACTTGAGGATGTTGAACCTTGTATATCAGGCCCCAAGAGGTAAAATTTTCCAGATATAAAAGTTGGAACCTTTTGTAACATGAAAAACTGTCTTATTTCAAATATTCCATGTGTGGTGTGTCTGAATTTGACTGATGTATTGCACAGGCCACATGACCGAGTTCCTTTGAAAGAAATGAAAGCAGATTGGCATGCTTGCTTAGACAACAGAGTTGGATTCAAGGTATGATCTCTATGAACTAGGTAGGGCTCTGTATTGTACTTATCTAGTGTTGCTTCTGTTGGCATGCTGACATTTTGGTGTTGCAGATATTGTGTTCATTAGTGACAATGAAGTTATCCGAAATGAAATGGCTTAGGACAACCTGTTTATGTGTTACTGAATAAGAAATTTTCTATGCATTTTCTTTCATTTTGTGGAATCAGAAGTGATTAAATGGGACCCGTCTTGATCCCCTCTTATTCTCTTCCCTATGTTCACATGACCTGCATTCTCTCATTACAGGGATTTGCTATACCAAAGGAATCTCAGAACAAGGTTGCAAAGTTTTCATTCCATGGGACACCAGCAGAGCTGAGGCATGGAGATGTTGTTATAGCAGCTATTACTAGCTGCACAAATACATCAAATCCTAGTGTAATGCTTGGAGCTGCTGTGGTTGCAAAGAAGGCTTGTGAATTAGGACTGGAGGTAGGCTTTCCTTCCCTGCCTTCACCTTTTATGTCTAACATTGTGAATCATCTCACTAATGAACTAATTGATAATGAGAATAATTGAATATCTTGAATTGCTGCAACGTTGGTTCTTTGTTTATTGCCACGTAGATTGTCTGCTTATCAGTTTATGTGAGTGAACATCATGCGTATAGCAACTCTTGGTACTCTCATGCAACAATTATATACTTGGCATGGTTCCTAATTATGTTTGCTCAAAAGAAATTTATCTTTTATGTTAATCCAGCAAATCATTTGATGGAAAAAGATGAAATTTTCTTTTGCCATACTTGAATTGATACTTTGACCTCAATGCTTTTAGGTTTGCTTCTCTTTCCAGAATAATCATATGAGTGCAATCTTCTGAGCAATAAGCCTTGTAATATTTTTGGATCTTACTTTTGACAGGTCAAGCCGTGGATTAAGACAAGTCTTGCTCCAGGCTCTGGGGTTGTAACCAAATACTTGCAGAAGAGGTACTTTTCATAATATACAGGATATTATTATCCATATGATAAACATTCTTCTTTTTTTCATATTGCTAACTGAGGAAGGGTTGCAGTGGCTTGCAGAAGTACTTGAATCAATTAGGGTTCCATATAGTTGGGTATGGATGCACTACATGCATTGGGAATTCAGGAGATATTGATGAATCTGTGGCATCGGCAATCTCTGAAAATGGTAAACTTTTTAGTGAGGATATACGGTATACCTTGTTGTCCTTGCATAAAATTGTTTGAAGCTGATATTTCACTGTTTCATGCATTCTTCCAGATATGGTTGCTGCAGCTGTATTGTCAGGAAATAGAAACTTTGAAGGACGTGTACATCCTTTGACAAGGGCTAATTATCTTGCTTCTCCTCCGCTTGTTGTTGCCTATGCTCTTGCTGGCACAGTATGTGGCTTCATAATCTGGAATGCTGCTCATATGATTTATTATTGTTTTTACATTTACCTGCTTAACTTTGAACCTCTTTCTTTCTTTCTTTCTTCATTTACTCATTTATTTTCTGAATATCAATCGGGTGTATTTCTCATTACAAGCAACATTGCAGGTTGATATTGATTTTGAAACGGAGCCCATTGGTAAGGGGAAAGATGGAAAAGAGATCTTTTTCAGGGATATTTGGCCTTCTAGTGAAGAAGTAGCTAATGTGAGTTACTCATCCTGCTTTTACCTGGATTCCTAGGCTTAAAAAAAACGAGTATTGTTTTTCATTCTTGTACTGTCTTCAGGTTGTGCAATCAAGTGTGCTGCCTGATATGTTTAAAGCTACATATCAAGCAATCACCAAAGGAAATCCCATGTGGAATGAATTATCTGTACCTTCCAGTAACCTCTATGCCTGGGATCCAACCTCAACTTACATCCACGAGCCACCATACTTTAAAGACATGACCATGTCACCTCCAGGTCCACATGGGGTGAAGGATGCTTACTGCTTACTTAACTTTGGAGATAGTATCACAACTGATCACATCTCCCCAGCTGGTAGCATCCACAAAGATAGCCCTGCAGCCAAATTTCTTTTGGAACATGGGGTGGACAGAAGAGATTTCAACTCTTATGGAAGTCGCCGTGGTAATGATGAGATTATGGCCAGGGGCACTTTTGCAAATATCCGACTTGTAAACAAACTAGTGAAAGGAGAAGTTGGGCCAAAAACAATTCATATTCCTACCGCAGAGAAGCTATCCGTGTATGATGCTGCCATGGTAAATTATTACTCTTAATTCACCATACATTTGACATATTTAGCCTTTGCTTTATGAATCATCTGCAAGTACTTAATGCTTTTTAATTAAGGAAATCAATTTACGGAAGTTACATTTAAATACTTGTACCAGTTTTTTAGCTCCACCACCAAAAATTACCTTTTATGAGTGAATTTTAATAATATTCAATTTTGTTTATAAGCAGAGATACAAGACTGCGGGACAGGATACCATAATTTTGGCTGGCGCCGAATATGGGAGTGGAAGTTCTCGAGACTGGGCTGCCAAAGGTCCAATGTTGTTGGTATGTTCTAGGCTTTGCTTGCAAAACTGCGCCATTAAATGATTTTTTCCCTTTTTTTCTTGGCGTTATTTGTACCTTTTCATTTTTGAGTGATGAAAAATTTCTTGTTCACTTCTGCTCAATTTCTGTGTACTCAGGGTGTAAAAGCAGTCATTGCCAAGAGCTTTGAGCGAATTCACCGTAGTAATTTGGTGGGAATGGGCATCATTCCACTATGCTTCAAGCCGGGAGAGGATGCCGAGAATCTTGGATTGACAGGCCATGAGCGCTATACCATTGATCTTCCCAGCAACGTTAGTGAAATCAGACCTGGTCAAGATGTCACCGTGGCTACTGACACCGGCAAGTCATTCACCTGCACTGTACGTTTCGATACAGAGGTAATAAAACACAATCTGTTCGTTTCTTGCCCTATTCGGTAATTCTCGTACGTGCGGGCTCTCGATGGTTTCCTGAATTTCCTGCCCAACTGAGGCTTTGGCTTCTTAAATGTAGGTGGAACTGGCTTATTTCAACCATGGCGGCATTCTGCAGTACGTCATTAGGAACTTGATCGGCTCAAAACAATGACTTGGACAACAAATATTGTCTACAAAGCGGGCTATGCGTATTTTACAACAATGACTTGTGAAGCATAATTGGAATAAAAATTAGAGACCAAAGGGTAGGTTGGGTTTTAGGATTCAAGGCATGTTTTAGATCATACATATAGTCATAGACATGTTTTAATGTACCTGCTAAGTTAGTTAGTATTTCTTCAACGTTCACCTTTTTTATGAATAAAAAATAACTTAAATACAAAACAAAGTCAAAATTCATGTTATTTCGTAAAATGTAATATAAATACATAAATTGCATACTAATATGATATGAATTGTTAATATATTAAATTTGTATAAAAATAAAAATAAAATTATTTTGATTAGTTTATACAAGTTTGTTATTTTAAGTTTTAGGGTTTAGAGTTTAGAATTTAAGTAATAGATTTAAGTTTTAAATTTTATAGTTTAAATATGATGGGTCGTGTAAATTTTTTTACACAACTTGAGTATTAAAATATAATTAAAAAATAATAATCATAAACATGATCAAATATTTGAATTCATAGATGAAAAATTATTCACCATGCATGATGTGTAGTATTTAAGCTGCACAATTTTTTGTTTTAGGGGTTAGTGATTTAGTTTGTAAAGTTTAAAATTAAGAGTTTATGATTAGAATTTAAGTTTTAAGATTAAATATTTAGATTTTAATTTTTGAAGAGAAAATATCTAGATTTATGTAAACTTTTTTACACGTAAAATCATAAATATGGCAGAGGTGAATAAATTTTCGGGTGTACAACAGGATTTTCTCATAACAGATTGAAGTAACACTAACCATGCTTGTTTGCAAGCACACTCAAACAAATGAACGCAGGTTTCACTTTCACTGACATGGAAACTAAAAGGATAGCGATAAATATTTTACTGAAAAAGCTGATGGATCTCAATGGTTTAAAAGACACCAAGTGATGTAGGATATGAAGGAGGTGGTTTATAATTGATGAAGTTTGGTATATAAGTGGATGCGTGTCGCCTTCGATTGTCCGTAGACTCAGCAGCCGGTTGGTTTAAGTATGCATACTTGCTCTTTGTCCACCTGCACCATGATGTTTGAAAAAGCAGAGATTAGAGTTCCATCAAAATTGTATCTTGTTCTAACATAGACGGCTTAAAGATTTGGTGCTGATATTGGATATAATATGATTTCCCATGTATGTTTACTCTCACCATGGTCAGAGTGACCAAAATATTGAATAGAAATTATGCTAACCAGTCTTTTATCCCCACACCAACTTCATTGCCTTTGTTGTTATTACTCGGGGCTGTGATGTTCTGCTTAGTGTTGTACTCTTCGTCGCTCAGCGACTCCTCGAAACTCTTGTACTCTTCCTCCTACACATTACACGATATTGATCAACATGAATCAGTAAGCAGATAAGTGTTTTGTCATAAAGCTATTATCTTACCGACAGATTGCTGGCCCTTTTGCGTGCTGCTGCCTTGATGGCTGCCAGGAGGTGATCCTCTTCCTCCGCATGTTTCTGCCTCCAGAATTTGGCAATCTCTCGGTTTGTTACACTGTCTGTACTAGTCTTTCTTGCCCAGGATGGTGGAAGCGGCGGCGGAGGAGGTGGAGGTGGGGGGATTGCTTGTTTAGCCTTCATTTGCTTCACAATCCTAAAACTCTTTAGTTGAATATGTTACTTAGAGATGATCAAAAGAATAACAGTGGATTGACAAATATATTGAACACATGGAAAGCAACATTCATAACCCCCACACCCACCCCTCGAGCTGCCGATCAAACCTAACTTTCAACCGAGAGTGATAACTTTGGTGCTCCTTGCAGGTTCTTATATGGTATCTCACCACCAGCATACAAGTTCATGGACCTGAATGAATGCAATGCACAACTAAAAGCATTGACTGGTAGGTGCAATTTCAAGTTACAAGAATCGACAAGTGAGGTATAAATAATCTTTATTCCACAATGAATTTGTTCAGTCAAATACATACCTACACCGCCAATTTCAACTCAAAAGGTGTTTCTGAGTTAGATGAATGAGAATCATGGTTGAACCTTGATGTTAATACTTAATAGACGTGACTTACCAAAAAAAAAAACAAAGCAGCTATATCAGGTCCCAGTCAATGCTTAAACCTGATGAGTCATGGCTAAACTTTTTACACCCAAGTAACTGCAACCTAACATCATGTTTTATCTTGCCAGTAACAACAAAAACCTGCCGTAGAGAAACCGACCATTTGTCTCCTGCCAAATGTAATAAAGAAAACCGCACCAAACTAAACAGATCAAAGTGGCTCTCAAAGATTTACCCTTTCCCGCAACACTGTAAACTAACCTGAACATGACAATCCTGCAAAAGTAGCTCCAAAACTTGCTTTGAGAAGCAACACCCCCAGATAAGAAAGCACTCTGATTCTTTGAGATAATACCAGGCGGCAGGCAGCCACAACTTTATCTTATTAGCCAAAATCTTTGTGATGCACTTGTAAACACTGTTACAGCAAGAAATGGGCCTAAACTCAGTAGCATAAACAGAGAAAATCGCTTTCGGGACCAAAGTGATAATTGTTGAATTATAACCGATAGGCAAACAGCTGGATAGGTAAATATTCTAATTTCATCCCAAACTATGACCCTCATTCTAAACTGATACTCAAATTTTTTGAACATTCCAATTTCATCCTCAAATTATCGTTTATGTCGCATCATATTATTGCATGATAAATATCAATATTCATATGACAATTAACAATTTTTAGAACGGTTTTATTAACATGGGATATGATTAGCATATATTAATGAGGATGGAATTATAACATTCAAAAGTTTGGGGCCAACTTAAAATAATGGTCATAGTTTGAAGATGGAATTGAAATGTTTAAAAGTTTGGGGCCCATTAGAATAAAAGACATAATTTGAGATGAAACTAAAATGTTCAAAAACTTGAAGACCAAATTAAAATAAGGGTCATAATTTGGGGTATGTAGTGCAATTAGCTCCATGTAAGAGAAAATAATATCATACAAAAGAGGCTTAATAGGAAAGTGTCCAAAAAAATAATTTTTTGGGGTAATCTTCACCCGTGACCCCTTTTATTTGGAGTTTATTTTATTTTGGTCACCCGAATTCAAAAAGTTCATTCTTGCCAGTTATGTTTTGAATTGTGTCTATTTTGGTCCCTTGACTGTTAACCTCCGTTAATAAAAAAATTAATTTCTAATTTAACCTCAAACTTTCAAAAGTTTATTTTTCATCGTCTTTTCCAAAAACATGAAAATTTTATTTTTTCGCGCACCATCCAATCCTGACTCTGTTTTTACCGTCATGGATATGCCATACTCCTCCGCCCAAAGCAGTTACATCCTCGGGGAAGGGAAGGGAAGCAGGGAGACAAATTGTTTTGGAGTGGCGATTTTAATGATGGAAAATTTGGTGGTGGAGTTGTTGGACATATCAATTTGACATGCAATTTTGTTAGATTTCGGAGAAGAATATGTTTTTGTTCCAGGCATAAATTTGTTATGTTGTCTAGAATGCCAAGTTAAAAGGGAGGGGGTAATGCGAGTGAATCGTGGTTGTGAGCAGGGGTGTTTAAAAATATCTGACCAGTTAATTTGACCCAACGACCTGAATTTAAAAAGACGAGTAATTTTTTAAAAAAATTATCCGACCCGATAATTTTTTCGGGACACAGGTCGGAAGTTTTTTCTTACATGGTACCCAACCGACTCGACAATTTTTATTATATATTTTTATTTTAAATTTCTTAATATTTTTACTCCAAAATTAAATTTAAATCCCTAAATTCTTTCTATGTTTCTATTATATACTTTTTAGTTTTAAGGTTAATTTTTTTTAAAAATTTTGTGTTGAATATGTTTTTCTTTTAATTTTAGAATTAAAAAAATAAAAAAAATATACAAACCGGGTATCTGGGCTTTACGGGTACCCGAGAAGCGAGTACCCGAAAGTAATGGGCCGGGACACGAGCCGAGCAATGAGGTACCCGAAAGTAATGGGCCGAGACACGGGCCGAGCAATGAGGTACCCGAAAGTAATGGGTCGGGTACCCGATAATGAACACCCCTAGTTGTGAGTAGGGGTGATAATAAGCCTGATCGGCTCGCGAGCTACTCGAGCTCGGCTCGAGTGAGCTCGACTCGGGCTCGGGATCAACTCGAAACTCGAAAAGCTATTGAACAGGATCGGAATCTACATATGCACTAAAAGTAATTATGTGTTTGTATTATAAGAATATTTATTGGTTATTTGAAAATCTAAATTTTGGCACTTTTTTCTCCTTTTCGATCATTGAATTTTGTTTCAGTGCTGGTTATGAGAAGGACTTTTAACGAATCTTTTATAAAAAAATCTATAGCAAATTTTTTCATTTCGAGCAAGCCGAGCCTGACGAGCTTCGAGCTCGAGCTGAGTCCAATAGTATTGTTACCGAACCGAGCTCCAGCTTAAAATTTCGAACTCGACGAGCCTCGAGAACGAGCCGAGCATGGCCAGGCTCGGCTCGTTATCATCCCTAGTTGTGAGTCTTATTCGATTCGAGATTGTCATTTTCCTTGAATTGGTTGTATTTTATCAACATTATTAATAAATGTCAAATGCGATTTCTTCTCCCTTCCCCTGATATGCATACTGGTCGATCCATTCACGCGAGATGTGCACCAACAAATCCTTATGAAATCGGTGAATGTTCAAACAAGACACTACTAACCTGACGTGATACAGGAAAATGATAGAATCTTACTGCTTGGACGAGTTGTAGAAAACATTATAGTTCGATCAATGAGTGAGTTGTGTTCTTCATTGCGGTGTCATATTGTGTATAAAAAGTGAAAGAAATCCTAGTGCTCTAGATAGAGTACCATCAATGGATTCATCTGCAACACCCTTTCAAAAAAAAAATACTCGTCTTCTTTCTCATTAAAACTCTAGTTACAGTTGAAAATGTAACTGAAAATATACAGGATTGAGGAGGATCAGTTGTAGCACAATTACAGAGGGAAGTATCACATCCACCGTATTCATGAACCACGGGTGAAGATTACTTTTTTTTTTTCCAGGCCTATAGTATTTTTCGGTTAAAATTTGGCTCTCTTTTTTGTGCTCTTACATATGCCCCAACATTAAAAAACACTATAAAATTAAATTTTAAGCACTAACTCTAAATTCTAAATCCTAAACTCTACACCTTATACCCTAAAAAATACACCCTATCCTAAATTCCCTAAACCCTAACCACAACCCCTAACCTAAAACCCTAAACCTTAAAATTAATTTTGAATGTGGGGCATATGTAGGGGCACCGAAAAGGGATATATGATTTCCATCCGTATTTTTTCGCCTAAGTAGATGTCTAACGTTTTCACTGTTATCATTTTAGGTGTCTAACCGTTAACGGTCGTTTAAAAAATTCCTTTAACCAATTTAAGATTTAGGGTTAAAATTTAAGATTTAGAGTTTAAAGATTAAAGTTTAGGATTTAGGGTGTTTTGGGTTTTAGATTTTAAAGAAGGATTGTGTCTAAAAATTACACATGTTGTATATTAAAATACAACTCATATGTATTATTTAATTTAGATGATGTTTGATTTATTAAATAATAGGGTAAAGTACACAAATGGTCACTAAATTATCTCTAAAAATACAAAATGGTCATCAAACTTTCTAATGTTACATAATGGGCAATAAACTTTAGTTTTTGTTACAAAATGGTCACTGAGCCATTAATTGTTGTTAATTGGGTGACGTGGTGGTTACAGAAATTTGAATAATACAACATTTAATCATCCATATTGACACATTTAATCAATGTATTCCTAATTTAACCCCATTATTGATGTTAAATTGATTGAAAGTGTAACTATTGAGGATCAAATATGTTATTATACAAAATTTCGTAGCTACCACGTCTCCTAGTTAACGATAGTTAATGGCCCAGTGACCATTTTGTAATAAAAACTAAAGTTTAATGAGCATCATGTAATTTTTAAAAGAATATGATGTATATGATATATATATATATATATATATATATATATATATATATATATATATATATATATATATATATATAGGGACAGTTTAGTGACCATTTGTGTACTTTACCCTAAATAATATTACAAATCTTGTTTACTCATATGAAAAAAAATATGATATATATATATTATTCATCTAAAAAAGAATATGATTTTTTTAATATGAGTACGTTAGTTTTATTAAAAGATGGAAATCTAAAAATACAATGAGAGTTTACTACTCGGGTAAATAAACTTGATCTGAACATATTCATAGTAACACGAAAATTAATGTCTCTAAATCATAAACAAGACCCAACCTAGAAAATGTAAAAACCTTAACTCAAAGGCTCTAAACAAAATAGATACAAACATCAACAAAGCTCGACGATGAAAGGTAAAAACCAACAACAAACAACATTAAAAAATGCATATTACAATAATAAGGCGTGTTGACAACATGGTCATTAGGGGTGTTCATTGTCGGATATCGGATCCGATCTAGTTTTTTCGGATATCCGGTTTTTTGGATCGGCAATATAGTGATTCATATCTGATCCAGAAAAAATAGGATGTTTAGATATCGGATCAGATATCCAGATATCCGAAAATATATTTTAATTTAATTATTTTTTTTGAATTTGAAAGTTGTATTTATGAAAATTTCGAATTTTCGAAATAACAAACAACAAATTGCTAAATATAACAAGATTCACATCTATGAATATTTCGATTTTTTTAATTTTCGGATATAACAAGCATCAATTTGTTAAAAATAAAAAATTAATATTAATAAAAATTGAATTTTCAGATTTTCGGATAATCCGAAACTTGAAATATTCCGATCCGTATCTGATCTGAAAAATTTAAAATCAGATCGGATACCCAAATTTTCGGATCGGATAAACGGATAATTAGATCGGGTCGAATATTTTTGAACACCCATAATGGTTATTACCACAACTCAATCCCAAGAGCAGTGATTGTGAGCTTGTATTCAAAATTCAGTTTGAGGGTCCAAAACATGATATTTTTAGAAAAATTATTTAAATTGAAGTCACTTAACATCATAACATATAAATAAGGAAAATTCTACAACGTGCGACGAACACCGGTGAACATCATTAAATTAATTAATAAATATTAAAAATTTTAAGGACTCAACATACAATTAATAATTATTTTAAAAATATAATTAAATTATTTTCCATATATATTACATTTTTGAATCAAATAGGGTAACTACATATTTAGTACATCGCATATTTCTGTATTTTTATTTTGGCACCCAAGCTAATTTTTTAGCAAAATGGTACCTGACGTTACATATTGTTTTTATTTTGGCACCTTGTCTGTTAAAAATAAACGGAAACAATGACGTTGCTTGGTCAAATAACAATTTTATTCCCTAAAACTTATACAATCTATCAATTTAGTCCAAAATATTATCAATTTAAATATCATTTTTAATTTTTGGATTAAAAATGTAAATTTATTCTTTCTTCTTCCATTCAAAGTATGAAAGATTAGGTATTGAACATCTTCTTTATTGTCACTACTGTTTCATGCAAATTTTCATCAATTACTTTTTTTAATACCTTCAAAAAGACAAAATTATATGATTCAAGAACCGAGCTTTTAGCATTGAGTTTATATGAGAGTAAAAATTTCATCATGTACTGACTTGACTCTGTGAGAATGGTGCCATGGTGGCCGAAGATGATTAACGGTGAAAGTAACAGTGGCAACACCAAGAATTAGAATAAAGTGGAAAATTGTAGAGAAAAGAGATGAATCTAATTTTTTATTAGAAAAAGATTAAAGACCTCCTTAAACACGTTACATCTATTGGGTTTATATAGGCCCAAATATATGACGGTTTTAACTAATCTAACAACAATATCAGATTGACAGTTGGCCCAATGCTAACAAATTCTTAACTAACTAATTACATATAATTTTTTTACTAACTACATTCTAACATTCACCCTGCTTTTTTTTTGTTGAGCCTTTTCAATCTTTTTTATAAAATTGATTCGAGCCTATGAGCTAATTCAGTGAGCTGGTTCAGGAAGTTGGGGAGTTGGTCTTTCTTCAACATTCTTCATCATTTCATACTTTCTTTCTTCTGCACCATGCATAACATTATTTATCTTTGCTTGACAAAAACAAAAAATGCAGGTGAGTTATAACCCGAAGAAGAAAATCAGTTGTCTCTAAATCTATCTTTACTTGAACTATCTGCTTAACAATATACATCTATTTTTTTCAGTGTACTAGTAGAAAGAAGCTTTCTTCCTTTCCTTCCTTTTTCGATGGTCCATCATACGATTTTTCATTCTTCATTTTCTTCACCTACACAACAGCCTTTGAGCGGTTGCAAGACTGAACATCACAACTCTATAACCAACTTTAACCAGCCTCCATCACCACTCAATGTATCACAAAATATAAATTGTTTCCAGCAATAATTAATACAACAACTTCAACAATAACCAACTTACAAAGTTCTAAGAAAACCAATTTTCACATTACTCAAATTCATATGCAGCAATCAACCTCCAACATTCAACATCCAATAAATAAGATGCAGATAATTAAATCCAACATATGAAACTCAAGCATACACACACATCATCAGAATGTCAACAGAAGATAGATCCTAAATTTGATTTTGTATAATACCAAACATCAGAGGACATATAACCACTGCACCAGTTGATCAGCAATTAGAAACCAACTTCCAAAATTAACTGAGAATCAACTACTATCGAGATTATTGATTTAACCAACAAATGAATCTATCGCCAACAGTGAACAGATAATGCACCAATAACACAAACAATACAACACCAGTAATTATTAAACAGAGACATCGGTCTAGCAGTTAACAATGATAAACTTTCTCGGTGACAACCAATTAACAGATGGAAAATCAATAAGCAGCAACTGGTAATTTTTTTATTAACTGAAACCAACTCTCCTTTTCTTATTCTAATCATGTCCTCAAGATCTGAAACTACAAGCTCCTTTTGTTCCATTTATTTTGATATAACAAACCACAAAAAATGTCGACACAATTTCAAAGAGTAACTTAATAGCTAATCAATTAGAAGAAGTGATAAGAACTCACCAGAGTAATGAATAAAAAAACACTGCCGAAATGGAGAACAAAACACCAAGAAACGTATAAGAACGAAAATAATGATAACTTAATCGGCAATGAAAGAAACGCTTTTAAAAATATTAAGATCTGAAAAGAAATGGCATGCATCGAACAATGGTTGACTACGAACCGAAAAGATATCAGACCTTCCATCAGATTCAGATCAAGGCGGCGGTGGAGACTTTGCCAGATTGATAGTGGAATCGAAACGACGTCAGAGTCTTTGGCCTCTGATATCGACGACATGACATCAGCGGAAAAAAAAGAACGAAGGCCTCAGAACCGTCAGCGGCGAATGATATCATGTGAGAATGGTGCCTGGTGGCCGGAGAGGGTTAACAGTGAAAGTAACAGTGGCAACACCAAGGTTTAGAATAAAGTGAAAAATTTTAGAGAAAAGAGATAAATTTGATTTTTTATTAGAAAAGAATTAAAGACCTCCTTAAGCACGTTACATCTATTGAGTTTATATAAGCTAAATATATGACGATTTTAACTAATCCAACAACACTACCAGATTGACAACTGGCTCAATGCTAACAAATTTTTAACTAACTAATTACATATATTTTTTTTACTAACTGCATTCTAATAGACCCGACTCAATTATGCTCTTTTGAATATTGTTACTAAGCTTTATGTCCGGCGTCTGTCATGGTTATGTTGTTATATGATGTTACTATACAGGTACAAATCGACAGAAATGTATTCTAAGTCATAACAGACACTTAGATAAGAAAATTTACCTCTAGCGGTCGAGCGAAATGGATTGTTGCCTTGCCAAGCTTCTAGCTGATCAGGTAAAGAAAGGTAATAAGATAGACAACATCTTAAAATCTACAGCATATTATTATATATGGGTGCCTTACTTGTCATAAACAAAAAGTTTGGGCTTGATTTGACAAAACAACATCTAATGAATCGGCTAAAAACATGAAAAAATGACTTGAGATCTTAAAAGAGCTTTGTGCACAAAGAGGATTTAAGTGGAATGAGAAACGAAAGACGGTTGTTGCATATGCTTCTTATTAAGTTTATTGAGAAAATATTATAGGTCCAATTGTTCAGTTTAATTTGTTTGATTAGTTAATCGGTTTGTAACAGTCTTTTGTTAGGCTCATATCTCTATTGATAACTAACTTGTTGGTCAATGGGCAATATAAAAAAGGGCATCGGCCCAGGCCAATCATCTTGTTTTAGGCCTACATCTCAGATAGGCTCTCTTCCTTAGAGATATTCTTGAATCTTAACTTTCTTTCTCTGTTTATCTTCTTCTTCTTTACTTTTCATTACTTTTATGTGACATGATTACACCATGGTATATTTTAAGCTCTTTGAGATGGTTATTATCACATCAAGAATTTTGAAAATTTATTTAATATAAACGACTTCGAATAACATGATGATGGTCTTTTTCTCTTTTGTTTCCCTCATGCTAGGTAATTCTAGGAAAGACCTATTCACAATTATTATGAGTTGTGTATTATTATTGGCAATGAGCAATTTGTTTTTAAAAAATGTTGGAGAAACTCATTAGCAATCGTAGCCAATGAAGATAGTTTAGACACCGCTAGTTCATGTGACATTAGTGACGACAACCACATCAAAAATTTATATGAACTGATAAACCTATTTGAAGAGTTTCTGATGTTTAAATTGATAATATTTTGAATTAAATTGATATATTGTATAAATTTTAGGGACTAAAACTGTTATTTGATCAAGCAACATCATTATTTCTATTTATTTTTAACAGTCAATGTATCAAAATAGAAACAATATATAAACGTTAGGTACCATCTTAATTCCATTAAAAAAAGTACCATCTTAATATATATGAAAAATAATTTATCCTATTTGATTCAAATTTTTAATATATATGAAAATAGGTGATGTACTAAATATATAGTTTATCCTATTTGATTCAAAATTTTAATATATACGAAAAATAATTTAATTAAAATTTTTAAATAATTGTATGTTGAGTCTTTAAATTTTTTAATATTTATTAATCAATTTAATAGTGGCAATCGGTGTTTAACGTTAGTGATATTCATCGCATGTGGTAAACTTATTCTATAAATAATTATAAATTCGAACAAAAATTCGAACAGATATATTCTGACCCGAATTTCATAAATTGAGTAACAGATATAGGAAGTTGTAGATAAAGTCAGATTTGAACTATAGAAATTTCAGACCACAAATCATCAACCAAGGGTATTATTGACTTTATACATCCAGAAAAGCCTAGGGCTGCTCTAGTTTTTCTATAAATAAGCCCTTAGGGCGTTGAATTCGTTTCTTTTGAGTTTCTCTTTGCGGAGAGTCCCCTTCTGTAGATCGACGAAGTTTAGATCTCTCAAATTAAGCCGGCAAAATTATCAAACCTCAAATCGAAAATAAAAGCATAAAAGAAAAGGAAAAAAATATTTCGATTTCATTTTTTTTAAATTAACTTCACCCTTCTTTCTGTAGTGGGAATTTAGGGTCGGATGGATTTGCGGTTCCCCTTCTCTCCGGCGGAGGTAGCCAAGGTCCGCATGGTCCAGTTCGGCATCCTCAGCCCCGACGAAATCGTAAATTTCGCTTTCTCAACTCTGTTATTTTTGTGTCTTCTCTCTTCTTTTTTTCTCGGCAGCCTATTTTGTTGTCAATACATGATAGAAAAGAAGGGAATGAACGTAGAATTTGTGCTTTGAACTGGCAACTACTTTGCAGTTCTTCTTTCTTTTAAATTATGATTTTTAATTCCATTGGTTTCTGCAGAGGCAAATGTCTGTTGTGCATATTGAGCACAGTGAAACGACGGAGAGGGGAAAGCCTAAAGTTGGCGGTTTAAGTGACCCCCGGCTGGGAACTATTGATCGGAAGATGAAGTGCGAGACTTGTACGGCCAACATGGCTGAGTGTCCTGGGCATTTTGGGCACTTGGAGCTTGCCAAACCTATGTTTCATATTGGATTTATAAAAACTGTGCTCAGTATAATGAGATGTGTCTGCTTCAATTGCTCTAAAATTCTTGCTGATGAGGTACTATTACTTGGCTTGATTAGGGTTTTTTTATTTCAATTAGAACAAAATGTATTTGGCATGATTACGACTTGTAATATTGGATGCATAATGTTTATAATTTTTGTTGGATTGGCTGCTATCTAGTGAAGGAGCATAAATATGTTTGAAGGAGTGGTAATAACTTGCTCGTTGTTGTTTGATATGAGATTCTTAACATGAAACATATGAAGATATGTTTTAATTTGATGGTACATTTTACAATCAGACAGTATTCAGAGTTAGGGCAATCAGTGATATTTAGCTTTAGAGCTGAACTTTTAATCCTTTTCTGAGATTACTATTGCTTTGGATTATGAAACAGTCTCCTATAAAGGTGGATTTAGCATGTTTCCATATCTCTATTTTGATATATTCCTTTCTATGCATGTCCCTTTGTGTTCACCGTTTGTTTTGCATTGTATCACTTTCAGAGAAAATTACCTGGTCTCATGATGCTATTCTCAATACAGTTGTTGCTTTTTTTCAGGAAGACCATAAATTTAAGCAGGCATTGAAGATAAAGAATCCGAAGAACAGGTTGAGGAAGATCTTAGATTCATGCAAGAACAAAACTAAATGTGATGGTGGCGATGAAATTGATGTCCAGGGTCAAGATACAGAGGAACCTGTAAAAAAAAGTCGTGGTGGTTGTGGTGCTCAGCAGCCAAAGCTGAGTATTGATGGTATGAAGATCATTGCAGAGTATAAAGCCCAAAGGAAGAAGAATGATGACCAGGAACAACTCCCTGAACCTGCGGAAAGAAAACAGACTCTAACTGCTGAACGGGTAGCCATTTGTGCATATATTGCCTTTTATTTCAAAGAATTTCATGTTGATCTTCTGCTGTGTTTTCTAGGTTCTTAGTGTCTTGAAGAGGATAAGTGATGAGGACTGCCAACTATTGGGCTTGAATCCTAAATATGCTCGTCCAGATTGGATGATTCTTCAAGTACTTCCAATACCTCCACCTCCAGTGAGACCATCTGTGATGATGGACACTTCCTCTAGGAGTGAGGCAAGTGTCTTTTATGTTACTTTTATGTTGAGGCCTTGGAAGTTATTCCTTCTGTGATTTATGATTCTATTAGATCAAATCTGAATTCCCATGTTTGCTGATTCCAGGATGACTTAACTCATGCATTAGCTATGATTATTCGGCACAATGAGAACTTGAGGAGGCAGGAGAGAAATGGATCACCGGCACATATCATATCCGAATTTGCACAGTTGTTACAGTTTCATGTAGCAACATATTTTGACAATGAATTACCTGGACTTCCAAGGGTATTGCACTTGCATGCACATTTTTAAACTCTTCCATATGAGCGTATTTTTAAACTTAGCTTGCTTCTCTTTCTTGTGTAGGCCACACAGAGATCGGGGAGACCTATTAAATCTATTTGTAGTAGGCTTAAGGCAAAAGAGGGCCGTATTAGGGGTAATTTGATGGGGAAAAGGGTTGACTTTTCAGCTCGAACAGTAATTACACCAGATCCAAATATCAACATTGATCAACTTGGAGTGCCTTGGAGTATAGCTTTAAATCTCACATATCCTGAAACTGTGACTCCGTATAACATTGAGAAGTGAGTAGCTTCTTAGAGTTTCAAATTTTCTTCCGCATCTGGTCAATTATTAGGATCTGAGATATCTTTGAACAGGTTGAAAGAACTTGTGGAATATGGGCCTCATCCTCCACCGGGAAAGACTGGTGCAAAGTATATCATAAGAGATGATGGTCAAAGGCTTGATCTTCGTTACCTGAAGAAAAGCAGTGATCATCACCTAGAGCTTGGTTATAAGGCATGCTTCTCTTTCTGAAATCGTTTTAATTGGCCATTGCTTTTTTTGTTCTCGGTGTTTTAACTGTCTCAATTATGGCTGCAGGTGGAGCGACATTTAATCGATGGAGATTATGTCCTTTTTAACCGTCAGCCTAGTCTCCATAAAATGTCAATCATGGGCCATAGGATCCGGATTATGCCATACTCTACATTTCGTCTAAATTTGTCTGTTACTTCACCGTACAATGCTGATTTTGATGGTGATGAAATGAATATGCATGTTCCTCAATCATTTGAGACTAGAGCAGAGGTAGCAGAGCTCATGATGGTGCCTAAGTGCATTGTGTCCCCTCAATCAAATAGGCCTGTAATGGGAATTGTCCAGGATACACTTCTAGGATGCCGTAAGATCACCAAAAGGGATACTTTCATAGAAAAGGTGATGAGAATAATAGTTGCATTCGTTTAATATGATAGCTTAAATGCTACGCAATTCATGTTATTGTGATGCAAGCCTAATTTTTATGGGTTATTCAGGACGTTTTCATGAATATATTGATGTGGTGGGAGGATTTTGATGGAAAGGTTCCAGCTCCTACAATTTTAAAGCCCCGACCAATTTGGACAGGGAAGCAGGTTTTTAATCTGATCATACCAAAACAGATAAATCTGATGAGAACATCTGCCTGGCATTCAGAAAGTGAGACTGGGTTTATCACCCCTGGGGATACTCAAGTTAGAATAGAAAAGGGGGAGGTGCTGTCTGGCACTCTTTGCAAGAAGACACTTGGATCATCTGCAGGGAGTCTTATACATGTAATTTGGTATGTATTTAGGGAAAATATTGTGGATTTAACTTATAAATATTAGGAGAGTTATCTCATTGCAGAAGTTTGATAAGCTCTAAATCTTACCAGGGTTTAGATATGCGATCATATTTTCCTATTCTAAATCTTTTCTCTATCAAGTGAAGCTGAATACTAATCATAAACTAAGATTGTGAACAATTTATTGTTGAATTACTTTCCTTTTGAGTGGGCAATGATTTAGTTAAGCTGTTTTCAAGATTATCTGTCCTTTCTTCTCTATTTGGATTATGGCTTCCTCTAACATGTGCATATTTGCCTTTATACTTCAAGCCATTAATATTCTAAAAATTGGTTTCTTACATCATTTCTTTTCAGGGAAGAGGTCGGCCCGGATGCAGCCCGGAAGTTTTTGGGACATACACAATGGCTTGTCAATTATTGGCTTCTGCAGAATGCCTTTAGCATGGGTATTGGAGATACAATTGCTGATGCAGCAACAATGGAGAAAATTAATGAAACTATTTCTAAAGCCAAAGAGGATGTGAAACAGCTCATTATTAAAGCCCAAAACAAGGATTTAGAGCCTGAACCTGGAAGAACTATGATGGATTCCTTTGAAAACAAAGTTAACCAGGTACCTGATGTCAAATTGACCAAGCTCTTTTTTTGGGCATCCTTCTGCTACACTTGCATGTTAATATGGTTTGTTTCTTCAGGTGTTGAATAAAGCTCGTGACGATGCAGGAAACAGTGCGCAAAAAAGTTTATCAGAAAGCAATAACCTTAAGGCAATGGTTACTGCAGGATCAAAGGGAAGTTTCATTAACATATCCCAAATGACAGCTTGTGTTGGTCAGCAGAATGTTGAGGGAAAGCGAATACCATATGGGTTCGTGGATCGTACTTTGCCCCATTTTACCAAGGATGATTTTGGTCCTGAGAGTCGTGGTTTTGTGGAGAATTCATACCTACGTGGGTTGACCCCACAAGAATTCTTTTTCCATGCCATGGGTGGTAGAGAAGGTCTCATAGATACTGCAGTTAAGACTTCTGAGACTGGGTACATACAGAGGCGACTTGTGAAGGCAATGGAGGATATTATGGTTAAATATGATGGAACTGTGAGGAATTCATTGGGGGATGTTATTCAGTTCCTCTATGGTGAAGATGGCATGGATGCTGTATGGATAGAGTCTCAGAAGCTGGATTCTTTGAAGATGAAGAAATCTGAATTTGATAGGGTCTTCAGATATAAAATAGATGATGAAAACTGGAATCCAACTTCTTATATGTTACCAGAACATATTGAAGATTTGAGAACCATCCAAGAATTGCGTGATGTGTTTGATGCTGAAGTTAATAAACTTGAAGCTGATAGATACCAACTTGGAACAGAAATTGCAGTCACGGGTGACAGTAATTGGCCTTTGCCTGTTAACTTGAAGAGGCTTATCTGGAATGCGCAGAAGACTTTTAAAGTTGATTTTAGAAGGGTGTCAGATTTGCATCCTGTGGAAATTGTCGATTCTGTTGATAAGCTCCAGGAAAAGTTAAAGGTTGTTCCAGGTACTGATCCTCTGAGTGTCGAAGCCCAAAAAAATGCTACCCTCTTTTTTGGCATTTTGCTTCGCAGTACTTTGGCCAGTAAAAGGGTGTTGGAGGAATATAGACTGACAAAAGAAGCATTTGAGTGGGTTATTGGTGAAATAGAGTCACGATTTTTGCAGTCTTTGGTAGCAGCTGGTGAGATGATAGGCTGTGTTGCTGCACAATCAATTGGTGAGCCTGCTACTCAAATGACTCTTAACACCTTCCACTATGCTGGTGTTAGTGCAAAGAATGTTACCCTTGGTGTCCCTCGGTTGAGGGAAATTATTAACGTAGCTAAGAAAATCAAAACACCTTCTCTCTCAGTCTACCTCTCTCCTGAAGCGAGAAAGACAAAGGAGAAGGCCAAGAATGTCCAATGTTCTTTAGAGTATACTACTCTTCGGAGTGTTACTCATGCTACAGAAGTATGGTACGATCCGGATCCAATGAGCACTCTCATTGAGGAAGATATTGACTTTGTTAAGTCCTATTATGAAATGCCTGATGAAGAGGTTGCCCCAGAAAAGATATCCCCTTGGCTGCTGCGCATAGAGTTGAATCGTGAGATGATGATTGATAAAAAGTTGAGTATGGCTGACATAGCTGAGAAGATCAACCAGGAATTTGATGATGATTTGACTTGCATTTTTAATGATGACAATGCAGAAAAGTTGATCCTACGTATCCGCATCATGAATGATGAAGCCCCAAAGGGTGAATTGACTGACGAGTCTGCTGAAGATGATGTATTCTTGAAGAAGATTGAAAGCAACATGTTGACAGAAATGGCCCTTCGAGGTATCCCAGACATCAACAAGGTATTCATTAAACATGGTAAAGCAAGCAAGTTTGATGAGGCTGATGGTTATAAGACCGGAGAGGAATGGGTGTTGGATACAGAAGGTGTCAATCTCTTGGCTGTCATGTGCCATGAAGATGTTGATTCAAAGAGAACAACAAGCAATCATTTGATTGAAGTGATTGAAGTTCTTGGAATTGAAGCAGTTCGACGGTCTTTGTTGGATGAATTGCGGGTTGTGATATCTTTTGATGGGTCGTATGTGAACTATCGACATCTAGCTATCCTCTGTGATACAATGACGTATCGTGGCCACTTGATGGCCATCACTCGTCATGGCATCAACCGGAATGATACAGGGCCTATGATGAGGTGCTCATTTGAAGAAACTGTAGATATTCTCCTCGATGCTGCTGTTTATGCTGAATCAGATTATTTGAGGGGTGTGACAGAGAATATAATGTTGGGTCAGCTTGCACCGATTGGTACTGGAGAGTGTGCCTTGTATCTCAATGATGAGATGCTGAAGAATGCCATTGAACTTCAGCTACCTAGTTACATGGAAGGTCTGGAATATGGTATGACCCCTGCACGTTCTCCAATGTCAGGAACTCCTTATCATGAAGGCATGATGTCACCTAATTACTTGCTGAGCCCGAATCTCCGTCTCTCTCCCATTTCGGATGCTCAGTTCTCACCTTATGTTGGCGGGATGGCATTCTCTCCCACATCATCCCCTGGTTACAGCAGTCCATCTTCTCCTGGCTACAGTCCTACCTCACCTGGTTATAGCCCTACATCCCCTGGGTATAGTCCCACCTCACCTGGGTACAGCCCCACCTCACCTACCTACAGTCCTAGTTCACCAGGTTACAGCCCAACAAGTCCAGCCTATTCTCCTACAAGTCCCTCTTATTCTCCAACCTCGCCGAGCTACAGCCCTACATCTCCAAGTTACAGCCCTACATCTCCAAGTTATAGCCCTACTTCACCTAGCTACAGCCCCACTTCTCCAGCATATAGCCCGACTTCACCTGCATATAGTCCCACTTCTCCATCATATAGCCCAACATCCCCATCATACAGCCCGACCTCTCCCTCCTACAGCCCGACCTCACCTTCCTACAGCCCGACCTCTCCCTCCTACAGCCCGACCTCACCCTCCTATAGCCCAACATCTCCATCATATAGCCCTACTTCACCAGCTTACAGCCCTACTTCTCCAGGGTACAGTCCAACCTCACCAAGTTACAGTCCCACATCACCTAGCTATAGCCCTACCTCTCCAAGTTACAATCCACAATCAGCCAAGTACAGTCCATCTCTGGCATACTCACCAAGCAGTCCAATGTTGTCTCCTTCCAGTCCTTACAGCCCAGCATCACCAAATTATAGGTAAGCCATCGTAGCAGTCACTTTTCTGTTTGTTGCTGAGAACTCTTGGATTATGTCACTGCTATTTAGCTTATTCCCTCTTCTCAGTTTTAATTATTTTATGTTCATGCTATGTAATATGCATGTAACTTTGCTTTCGGTGCAATTATATATTTATTTCTGTATTGCAGCCCGACGTCACCATCTTATTCCCCTTCAAACCCATCCTTCAGTCCTAGCAGGTAAATATCTCATATTTTGCTATGTGATTGAATAAGTTGTGTTAGTTTAGGAAGTTGTCATCAGTGAGATGTATCTTAAAGCTTCCACTTGTACGTTCATACTGAATCCAATGCAAATTTGTTCTAGATGCCTTCTAATCTGTTATCTATTTTATTCTCAATGAAACCAGCCCATATACTTCTGGAGGGAACCCAGACTACAGCCCAAGCTCGCCACAGTACAGGTAAGCAGACGAGTGTTGAATTTAAAGTGTTTGCTCTATTTTGGTGTTTCATATCTCCAATCTTCCGTGCAGTCCAAGTGCTGGGTACTCCCCTAGTGCACCAGGGTATTCGCCATCCTCGACGGGTCAGTACACTCCAAGCAACAAGGATGATCGTAAAGATGACAATAATAAATGATAAGACATTCAGTAGGCGATTTGAAAAAAAGAAGCTTAAGATGCCGAGGTAATTCGATCTTACTTAAAAACTCTTCAACTCTTTTCATGTTATATCGATTCCGATTAGGCTGCTATTAAAATTTCCAAAAGATTTTAAAAACTGGGGATATTCCGAGCCATTTTCTTTATAAAGCCAATATTGAATCACATGTAATGAGATAATATGTATCTGACTGAGTCATTTTGTTCAGCTTGCAGTTCCTGGCCTGTTGGATCTTTAACATTCTGTCGGTGGAAGGAGGCAGAAGAAAAATGTATTTGTATGTAAGATATAAAGTAATTCTCCATGGAATAGCTAAGATTGAAACAATCAACAACCTACGGATAATTTTCTTTTTCTTAATTTTGGGAATTTAATACTTTAACTGTTGTTTTTGGTAGTAAATAGAGATTGATAAGGACACTAATTTATTTAAGCATATGTTATTGCTTTTTATTTGCATGTTGTTACCGCTGGAATTTTAAACATCTAGGCGGGAAAGGGATAAAGTTCAAAAATGGTCAACAAACTGTTTTAGTATGTTTATTTTGATCGCCAACTTTTAAATATTTCAGTGTGATCATTAATTTTTTATTTAAATATTATAAAATAAATATTAAACTTTAAATTTTGTTACAAAATTGACACTACATAATTAGTTGCCCTTGGCCACTAAGTATTAAACTCAAACTTTAGTATCAATGTAGTGTCGTTCGATCCAGTTTATAGACAAAACTCTTCAGTACAACAATGTAAAAAGAGTCTTATTTGAGGATTGGTTTTTGAATTTTTAATGTTGTCGCTTGTTTTAAAACAGGAACGGAGATAATGTTAGTTTAGCTTTAATGTTCGAATAGTATACGAGACCCATAAATTTAAAAATTATATTATGGGTCTTTCTCGCCACCTAAGCTTATCTAATAATTTTATTCCATATTAGTATTTTATTCCAAGTCATTTTTAACTTAATTTTTTAATGTCATATGCCCTCATCTTGGCATCTCTAATTTACTTATTTCCCCTAATCGCATCCTTCAACCTAAAATTTGGAATAGGGTCTGATTTAGAATGAATATAAAGGTTCGTTGAGATTTTTAAGCATATTATAATGTCTACTTTTAAAGTTTGCTGGCGGTGTAACAATTAAAGAGGGGAGAATGGAAAATAAAATAAAATCGAGAGATTTGATACTTGGAAATCAGGGAGTATGTGATATTGAGTTCTGTGAAAACTTTTTTTTTTTTTTAATTTTCGTTAAACATCAAAAGGGCCTCCGTTATGATATAATACAAGTAGTAAACTCAACTTAAGATTTATATCTATTCAAACAAAAATTTGTTCAAAAAACTTGAGACTTGTATGAACATTAGATAAAATTCAGTTTAATAAACATAAGAGATTTAAATTTTTATACCTGAATTTTGTATTAAAATCACATAATTAAAAGATTTTATTTATCAATTTGATTCGGTTTCTAAAGTTATTACAACAAATACACATGGTGCCATAAAATAATTGATTTTATGATACTTATGTGAGATGCCTAAACTGAACGCGCCTCACGCGCGCCAAACTCTTCCCCCCAAAAGCTCTCCGAGCCTCGGACATTTGATTTGATCCGCCGGAACCGACTTTTTTGCTTGGTCGCTTCACGGGCGCCTCTGTCTCCGTCGGGTGGCCAGCTGATTGTCAGCTTTTTAGGGGACGACGATGACTGGTGGTTTGCTCGCTGGGGTTTCAGCGGTGGTAGAACGAGGGAGGCTCGCGATCCGGCAGCGTCTGGTGTTGGCACCGTCTACAGGCCTCCAGCGACAATCCCCGACGTCTTAACTGGTGCAGGGTATGTTGCGGACGGGGCGGTGAAAGCGGCTCACGAAAGTTGTTGTCCATGGCTTTATGTGGAAGCTAGGTTTCTGTTTGGTTTGCTGGGGGAGTACCTCTGTTCTGGTCATGGACACAACTCTTCTCCGGTTAGAGTTAGCTTCGATCCGGGCGGGTCGAGGGGAGTTTGGCACGCTGGCCTTGAGTTTTCCGACTCAGGGTCTGGTATGTTTCTGGCAGTGATAACCAGAAACCGATGTGTTTCCACATCCCGGAGGACGCAAATCGATGGAAAACTAGGCATATGGGAAGAAACGACGGTGGTTTCGCTAAATCGAGGGCTGGGCGAGGCTTCAGGCCAAGTCTCTTTTTTCCTCGACGGTGGTAAGTTTATCGGAGCGAGGATCGACCCGTCTTCGCAACATCTGAGTGTGCTCATGTCGGAGGAAGCTACAGTGCCAAGGGCAAAGTGGTCTTTCAACCTTCTGCCAAGCCAGTTCACTCTAGGAACCCACCTTTCCGTTTTTGGAAATTTCTTTTTTCTCTTTTCCGGATTTAGTGGATCTGGGATAGATCTTCCCTTTTAAAGTCAAACAAATCTTCATGTGTTGGAATTTGGGAAGCAGATGAGCTGTGGAGATATTTTGGCCCCACCCGGATGCTGAATTGGGCTCTTAACAGGCTATGTGTTTTGCTGGATTGTAGCTTTGCATGGGATCCAGGAGGATCCATCGCTACTATAAAATTTCGAATTTTATGGCTCACTTCGATCTGGTCTCTGGAGAATGTTACCTCAGCTGAAGCGATCCGTTTCCACGTGTCGTGGCCACAACGTAGGGGCTACGTTCAGCTTGCCTTGATAAGGCCCATCTCGTGTAGAGTGGGAGCCTGTCTCCGATGGGAGCTCTCAGGCGAGTTACGAGCGTATCCCTGTTGTCTCATGCCCCGACATATCGTGGATGGATCGTTGATGTTCCTGCCGTGTTTCGGCTGTTGTTAAAACTGATATTAACAAACTTGAGAAAACAAATATATAAAATGAGAGAAAATATATTTTTATTAAAACTCCAACTTAGGGTCTGTTTGTTTCCCTGTAATTGGTTTTCCTGAAAACGTTTTCATAACTTTCCACTGTTTGGTTCATGAAAAATGAAAAAGTCAATGGAAAACCAATTACAGTCAATGGAAAACAGACCTTGTTTTAGTGTAAAATGACTTACCCATTGATTTTCGGTAAGTCGCTTTCCTTCTTCTCATTCTCTCTACAAATACTAACCTAAACCGTAAACCTTAAAACCTAAACCCTAAATACTAACATAAAAACTAAACCCTAGACCCTAGACCCTAAACCCTAAACACTAAACATTAAAACCCTAACCCTAAACTATAAACATTAAATCCTAAACCCTAAACCCCAAACATTGACCAATAAATATTAAACCCTAAACATTAAAACCCATAAACCCTAAATGTTAAACCATAAACACTAACATAACCTTAAACCATAAACACTGATCCATAAACACAAAACCCTAAATGATATATCATAAACACAAAACCCTAAAACAAAACCTTAAACCCTAAATGTTAAACCATAAACACTAAATGCTAACATAAACACTAACATAAACCTTAAACCCTAAATGTTAAACCATATATATTAAACCCCAAACACTAACATAAACCCTTACCCTAAATACTAACCCATAAAACATAAATGCTAGCATAAACATTAAATCATAAACAATAAACACTAACATAAACATTAAACCATAAACAATAAACACAAACATAAACCATAATCCCTAAATACTAATATAAACAATAAACCATAAAACCTAAACACTAACCTAAACACTAAACCTTAACATAAACCCTAAACTTTAAATGTTAAACCTTGAACACTAACATAAACCCTAAACAATAAACATTAACCCCTAAATCCTAAATGCTAACATAGATACTAAATCTTAAACACTAAGCACTAACATAAACCTTAAACTCTAAATGATAACCTAAACCCTAAACACTAAAAAGCTAAACACTAAACCATAAACACTAACATAACACTAAACCATAAATGATAAGCCCTAAACACTAACCATAGACTCTAAATGCTACCATAAACCCTAATCCCTAAATGTTACCATAAAACCTTAAATCATAAACCCTAAATGTTACCATAAAACTTTAAATCATAAACCCTAAACCCTAACCACCAACCTAAACCCTAAACCTTAAACACTAACATAAACCATAAACATTAATCTAAACCCTAAATCTATACCTTAAATACTAATCCCTAAATGCTACCGTAAACACTAAATACTAGTCTAAACCATAAATGATATCCTAAACCCTAAACCCTAAACCCTAAACCCTAACCTAAACATTAAACCATGTTTTGATTGGAACTTGTTTTTACCATTATCGATGTTTGTTTGTGGATTAATCATGAAATTTTCAGGAAACTTTACCAAACAGTGTAAAATGAATTGTACAACATCATCCAAACACTGGAAAATGATTTCTGCAATTAGTTTTCCAACAACTGTAGTTCATTTTCCAGAATTCATTTTCCGGAAACAGTTTTCAGTGAAACAAACAGTCCCTTAACTTCTGAATTACAGGAATGGGCCTTCCATTCTAACAGGCTATAGAAGCTTCAGGGCCTTCCACATATAAATGAAAAAAGAAACCTTGTACTATATTAGTATAGTATCTTGATTCCTGAGAGAAGTTAATGCTATTGTTTTTAATTCTCAGATGTGCCGATTTGTTGAGTAAAGAGTAATTTCGAAACCTGTAGTTGTCCAAGGTTCACTGTCTCAAGAAATTTATGTTATGCCCCTTTAAAGATATAATAATAATAATAATAATAATAATAATAATAATAATAATAATAAATAATAACCGACTAATGCTTATAAGTTATAACCGGCAAAAAAGTTAGTTTATACACATTTATTTTAAAATTTTCAGGAAATTACAATTTTAAAGAATAATTTTATTGGTGAAATAGGTATGACTGCATTGATAATGATCATAGATTCATATACGAAAAAATTATCGTGTGTCTTATTAAAAACTCATCCTAAATTTAATCGGAAGAAAAAAAATACACACGATAATATCAAAAAACAATGAAACAACTACTCTACCAAATCCTTCACTCTTCGGTAGGGGTGTTCAAAATTGGGTACCGAATTTTCGGATAGTAAAATCTTGTCCCGTTATCCGGCCCATACAAAACGGGTACTTGAAAAACGCGAGTACCCGTTGGGTAATAAGGTACCCGAAAATTATGTTTTTTTAAAAAATCTTTTTAATACCTTTGTGTTTTACATGAAATAATTAAAATTATTAGTATTCTCATCCTCTTCTGAGTATAACTATGCAAAAAAATAAGCATAAAATTTATTCATCTAAACTATAACATATAACTATTTTCTTATTTTAATAACTAAAATTAAATGGTGCCACTGTCCACTGCCACTAATTTTTGGCATACAATAAAAAAATGCACCATATATGACACAAACTATAATAATTTGGATATCAGAGTAAGACAAAAAAAGTATTAAAATATAAACTTAAGAGTCAAATAATGAAAAAAATTAATATATATAAACCGAGTATCGGGTAGTCGAGTACCCGATTAAGGGACATTTTGTGACCCGAGCTCGACTCAGAAATTCTAAAAAATAGCGAGCCGGGTACTCAACTTAAAAATTTGGATATTTTTATTCCAATACTCGATAATTTTATTTCGAGTATGCGAGACGGCGGGCCAGGTAGTTCAGGCCTTGTTCACTGCTGCCATCAGTATATATTTTCAACAACCCAAGCTCTGGGCGACTCCACACAGGAGTAGATTTTTTTTCTTCAAAAAATATATAGCTTATAATTTTTCATATATTTTTAATTTTAAAAATATCATTTCTTATTTTTTTAAATATTAAAATAAAATTTTAGTTAAAGAGACTCAAACAAGATTTCCTCATAAATTTTAGAGATGTCAATAGGGTAGGTTTGGCGAGGATTCGTCTAATTTTGCATTCAATGGGTATGGATGATTATAAATTTCGTGAGTTGTGGGGCAGAGATGAAGATAAAAGTTAGATTCGCCGTGGATGGTGGAGAAGACATAAATATTCCTTTGTACATGCCCCATCCCCACCCGCCCAACAGATCTTATAATATGTTATTATAAATAATATTAAAAATATAATATCGGTTTGAATCCTAAAAATTTAAGAAAATTCATATTAACTTATCTTGAGTTATTAATGAAAAATTATATATATATATATATATATATATATAATTTTACTGTTGCTTGTTGTTAAATTTTCTTTTTAAGGTTTGTTTTTTTATCTCCAATCCTTACTATAGGTATGTTATTCTTCTACTTTTTTTAATTTTATTTTCTTAATATTATATGTTATTTAGATTCTATCAGTATTTGTTCTTATTTTTTAAGGTTATTTTTTAATTGCTATTTTCGTTTTAGGTATTTATATATTGTTTATTTGTTACAACAATTAAGATATTATTTTACATGTTATTTGTGCTATTTTCGGTCCTTTACAATAGACTTTAGTATTTTTTAGTCCAAACATTTTTGTTGTAAAAAAAAATAATTTCGTATATTATTATTTTAAAATAATAACAATTAGAATAATGTTGCATATGTGGTGGGAGTCCGAATGACGGGTATTTCATACATTTTTCATAACATATTTTATTTATATTTTTTACTAATATTTATAAATATGTTATATGAATGGGTCATGAGAAGGGTAAAGAGTGGATTAGGTGAGTCTCAGGACCCACATGGGTGATGGGACATGAATGATTTTAATCTTGGGAGTTGCGAGGCAGGGATGATTTTAGATTTTGTATTCGCAACGGATCGTAGAGCGAGAATAGAAATAAAAATTCTTAACGATAATGAGTGTGAGAAGAGTACCCTTCGCAACCTCCTCGCCCACTATAGAATTAACTCCCCTCTTCGTTAATTCTTCCTTAACAGGAACACGCCCCCATGCCACCATCCAGAGGAAAATTTCAGTTTTTGGAGGAGCCAAGCCTAGCCAAATGTGGTTTTTCCAAAATGAATCCCCTGCACTATATGGTTCCAATAGAGCTCGCATCGATTTCACAGAGAAAGTCTCATCCTTTGCGCCTAGCCAAATCACCCCATCCTTCTCATCCGAATTCAGATTCACATAATTAATACATGCCAAGAAATCAGTCCACAAATCCAGCTCCCAGTCAAAAAGTTACCGCCGAAGAGGTATCTCCCATAACCAACCAGTCGAAAGCTTAGTCCCGAAATCACTGATGAATCCAGATTTCCGATTGGAGAGGGCAAAAATTCTAGGAAATTTTTCTTTTAGAGAAAAATTGCTCGCCCAACAATCAGACCAAAAGAGTATTGAGGAGCCATCTCCCACATGAAAAGCTAAACTGTTTCTTAAGATCTCACCCGCCAGATTCGTTGCAGAGAAAGTTGAGATAATACCTTTCCAGATCCATGAGCCTTTTCTGGGCGATGATAAAGGAGGTAACCGGCTGATTTTCGTTTCACCCAACCTCACGGCAATGACCCTTCTCCAGAGGCTATGAATTTCATTGCTGAATCTAAACACCCACTTGCCCAGTAGAGCCTCATTTTTATGACGGAGATTAATCACTCCCAGGCCCCCAGCATTTTTCGGACAACACACTTGTTTCCAATTAGTCCAGTGTAATCTGGATTTCTCACTATTGCCGCTCCATAAGAATGTCGAGATGATCTTATTAAGGCGGTCACATACACTTCCAGGCATACAAAAGATTGATAGAAAATACATAGGTAAACTGCACATAACAGACTTTATGAGGGTTAACCGTCCCCCAATCGAAAGAAAATTACATTTCCATCCTCCCAACTTGTTCGACAAATTCTGAAAAACAGGTTCCCAGATGGATGCAGAATTTCGAGAAACACCTAATGGCAAACCCAGGTATTCAGTGGGAAATTTCGCCATAGCACAGCCAATTTTTCGGGCCCACATCTCCACAATGCCATCATTCAAATTAATACCAAAAATTATGCTCTTATTGAGTTTCAATTTTAATCTGGAAGCTAATTCAAATACTCAAAGGGTGCGTTTGACGTTGCATACATGTTCTAAAGTGCCGCCGCAGAAGATTAGTAAGTCATCGGCAAATTGGAGATGAGTTACTTCCAACGACGCTTCCCCTCTGCCAACTGAGAATCCCGTAAAGAACTTTAACCTTGCTGCCTTGGTAAGCATTAAGTTTAAGGCTTCACCAACTAAATTGAATAACAGGGGAGATAGTGAGCACCCTTGCCGAACCCCTTTCGAAATGTTGAAAGGTTCTGAAGGAGAACCATTGATAAGCACAGAAATTGAAGTAGAAGATATGCACTTCTCAATCCATTTGCACCATCTAGACCCGAATCCATATTCCTTCATTACGCGAACCAGAAAATCCCAACTCACAATGTCATAAGCCTTTTGAAAATCTATCTTAAAGGCAACACCCTGCGATCCGGCTTTCGAAACAGCATCGATAACCTCGTTGGCTATCATCGAGCAGTCAAGAATTTGTCGGCCCGGAATAAAGGCGAATTGATTCTCACCCACTAGATTACCCAGAACCATGCTGAGCCTTTTTGCAAGCACCTTCGATAATAGCTTATACATGCCACCAACAAGGCTAATTGGCCTATATTCATCCAAAGACTCCGGATTTTTATTTTTAGGTATTAAGGTAATGAAGGAGTGGTTGGTTCCAGGCTCCCAGTTCTTCCCAAGATAAAAATCCTGGAAAAAAGACATGATATCGCTCTTCATATTTTCCAAAATTTCTTAAAGAAATTTAAGTTAAGACCGTCAGGACTTGGAGCGCGATTGCCATCCGAAGAATTTAATGCTTATCACACTTCGTCCTCACTAAATTTGTGATGTAAGAAGGAGGCCATATCAGGGCTGATTTTTTTAAATTCCAGGTTCATTTCTTCAACTTCCAGTGCCGATGTGGAATTGTAAGCTTTGGAAAAGTGCTCACGGATAGTAGATTTAATTAACAGAGGATCCTTTAGGATGGCTCCATTATGATTGAGGCAAGAAATATGATTTCGTCGCCTCCGATCTGATACCGACATATGGAAGAAGCGCGTATTGTGGTCCCCTTCGGAAAACCACCGGAGTCGTGATTTTTGGAGCCAATCCCCTTTCTCCTTCCTAATTGCCGACCAAAGAGAAGATCTCAAATGGATCACAAATTCCATTGCGCCAGGGGGGGCATTGCCATTCCGAAGTAATGATTCAATATGACCAATTTATTTCTCAATTTCAACAGACGATAAACCATTTTGCAAGCGAAATTGATGGGACCAATTTTTTACGGCGCCTCTGATTTCTTTTAGCAGACCACCTATTCGAACATTAGGCCTAGAAGCTTTAGTTTTTGCAATGGCGTTAATTATCGTGTCTTCGAAACTCCCTTCATTAAACCATGAGTTGAAGACTCTAAACGGTTTAGGACCCTAGTTATAGCCTTCCTCCCTTAAAACTATACCATTGTGGTCTGAGATTGATCTGCTCAACAACTTTTGTCGAATCTCAGGGAATTGAGCACTGAAATCAACAGTCAAGAGGAAACGGTCGAGGCGAACGAAGGTGGGGGGAGTCCTATTGTTGCACCAAGTGAACTTGCCCCCGATTAATGGCAAATCCAAAAGATGCGCTTCAAAGACGAATGAACGAAATGCATGGATTAGATTGAGGTTCATCGAAAAACCACACTTCTCCTCCGGATTGAGGAACAGATTGAAATCTCCACCTAGGCACCAAGGCATAGGTTTCGATCTGACAAAAGCCAATAACTCCTTGAGGAATTCTTCCTTTTCCCCATCGACCGAGGGCCCATAGACATTAATGAAGCCACAAAAATCTTTTGGAGACCATTTTCCAGAGATTGCAACAAATCTGGGTTGGATGACAATGTCAGATGCTTGAAAAAATTAAGAGTCCCACATGGATAGGAGCCCTCCAGTCGTGCCCACTGCCGGCGAGAAAGCAAATTCTACATTGGATGAAGGCCACAGTCTCTTGATATCCACATTTTTAAAATTATCTAGCTTCGTTTCCTGTAAAAAGATTATATTTGGACGTTCTTTCCTGGAGAAATTCTTCAAAGCATTTTTCTTCTCCCTTCTCTTAATACCTCTTATATTCCATGAAAACATTGAAATTGTCGTAGACATAATAAAACATTTAGTCCCAATATATAACCTTAACAACGATTCGACAACTCCTTCTCCAATTCACTTACTTTCCTAATTACTGCTTCTCTTCCCCCTTTGAAAGAAATCTCAAGATAGTTGCACATCTCCCATACAGATTCTGCTTCTAACCCAACAAAAGAGTCCTCCTCCAGAGAGAGGTAAGAAAAGGATCGAGGCCCAACGACGGGAATCGAACTCTCCAAGGAGTCTCGGACCAATCGGCGAAAGATTCTGCTAGTTTGTGCTGTGAACAATCCTCGAGCCGCTGGGATGTGATTATCAAGCAAAATATTCGAGAGAGCCAACTGGTTACCAGAAAGATGAACTCCTGCTATATCCCTGTCTACCCCCTCCAAATTATTAGGGACAACTTCCAACGAGATCAAGTCCATTGCTTCATTGCGATTAATCTGATTTTGAGAGGCCCGAATTGGGTCATTATGGGAGCCCAAGCTTATAATATTAGAAGAAAAGTTTACATACGGCCCACAACCCGTAGAGGTATTAGGGTCCAGGTTGGCACCCCTTTGGTTAGTAGACACCTCTAGATCCTTCGACATATAATTACAACCAGAATTACCTGGGGAATCTACCCAAGGTTCAACCCTGACGGCTTCACAACATTCCTGGGGCCTCTCATACACAGGTGGAATTCCAGGGGACGGGACGTTGTTATTATCATTGCTGCATGAATGGTTCTGACATCTCTGGTTTCGAGGAACAACTCTCGAAGCGGCACCCTCGCGAACTGGCACATGGCCAATGATTGGACTGTTCGCCATCCGATCATTCCCGGCAATGTCAGCGTCGGCCAATTCTGAGTCGACATCATCCCAGATATCCTCAAAGTTGTCGTCCAAAGGTGCTTTCGGAGGGCTTTCGTCTAGAGCCAGAAAGTCACCCAAAGTTATTTTTATAATGTATGGAAAGCCCATCGATGATATAGTTACTTTGTCAGGAATTAACGCAGTACTTGCAGTGCGAATGAAGACCCTGGCCGAGTCAAATTTGGTTTTATTCTGCGTGGAGTAATCAGTTCCTGTAAAATATCCCCACCGGTTTCCTATTTCTGAAAAGAAGGATTCATGCCAGCAAAATAGTGGAACCCCATGCAGAAGGATTGAAACAAAATAGTGGGGGTACTCCTTTCACCATAAGATGATCATGAAAAGAAAACCAGTAAAATAGGGTTTTTTTCTTGGAATTCCATGATTCTGCTAAGAGATCTGACGAGGGAAACCGGATAATAACAGACTCGTTGTCAACACCCCACCTCGCGATAATCACATCTATGCCATCATTGTAGAGGGCTCTTTGAACGAAATCAATATCAAACCCGCCTTTAAGCACCCCCACCAAGCAATGATTGAGCCATTCCGTATCTTTGGCTGGAACGTCGAAATCCTGAAGGCTAGTCTTATCCTGGAAATGGTTTCTATCTGATTCTGGTTCAGATTCAGATTGGTTCTTTCCAGCGTTTCTAAATTCTTTTTCGGAGCTTAGAAGAGCTTCCCTATAGGACTTCCAAACTGTTTTATACTCAGGGTTATCGGTTGTTGGCTCCCTTCTATTGTTTAGACCCGACGGGATACCAACAGTGCCCTTCGGAACGTAAGCCCATCTATTCGCGGAAGGGACCTTCACACCACCGCCATTATTACGAGGGAATTTGGCTTTGGAGACCCGAATGATCCGTCCATCAATTTTTGACTTATCCAACCTCTGTATCACATAGAGCATCTCTTCCCTTGATCGAAAGGAAACAAAAGCAAAAGTGGATTCTTTGTATTTCGACTTCTGGTTTACTAAGGGAATGAAGACTCGACTCACTCTTCCATGATAGTTGAAAAGATCCTTCAGATCCCACCGGGAGACTCTCCTACTAAGGTTATCAACAAAAACCGTCCAGTCCCCATCCGTCTTACTGTTAACATAACCTCCAACTTTCGTGGCGAAGCCCCCTCTAGGAACCTCAGCCTCATTCCTATGGTTCGCAACAGCTCTAGGACCAGAAATTGGATGGTCATTCGGACGATCCTTATCGCCGACCACTCCGCTACCACCAATACCCCCATTGCCGCCAAACCCCTCGTTGCCTCCCATGCCCCCACAGCCTCCGCGGCCACCGAAGCCTCCGTTACCACCGTTACCTCCGTTGCCTCCGTCGCCACCGCTCATCACTCTCTAATAAGCTGTGGATCAGACCTTAGCCATGCACAATTTCAACATGCTAGAGTTTTCCCAACATCTAAAATAATAAATTTTGTACCATAAAATAATTGATTTTATGATACTTATGTGATTGAAGGTTGTTTACATATTATTGGATGAGACCATTGCTTAGGTGGTGGGAAGATCTTATGATATAATTTTTCACTATTAGTTTTATTTAAAATTTTGAATATTGGACAAAATGATATTAATAATCGGATATGTAGAAGTTATTAGGATCTATAGAAAGTACTCAAGGTTGAAGACAAATCAGTTAAAACTGACATTAACAAACTTGAGAAAACAAATATATAAAATGAGAGAAAATATATTTTTATTAAAACTCCAACTTAACTTCTGAATTACAAGAATGGGCCTTCCATTCTAACAGGCTATAGAAGCTTCAGGGCCTTCCACATATAAATGAAAAAGGAAACCTTGTACTGTATTAGTATAGTATCTTGATTCCTGAGAAAAGTTAATGCTATTGTTTTTAATTCTCAGATGTACCGATTTGTTGAGTAAAGAGTAATTTCGAAACCTGTAGTTGTCCAAGGTTCACTGTCTCAAGAAATTTATGTTATGCCCCTTTAAAGATATAATAATAATAATAATAATAATAATAATAATAATAATAATAATAATAATAATAATAATAATAATAACCGACTAATGCTTATAAGTTATAACCGGAAAAAAAGTTAGTTTATACACATTTATTTTAAATTTTTCAGGAAATTATGATTTTAAAAAATAATTTTATTGGTGAAATAGGTATGACTGCATTGATAATGATCATAGATTCATATACGAAAAAATTATCGTGTGTCTTATTAAAAACTCATCGTAAATTTAATCGGAAGAAAAAAATACACACGATAATATCAAAAAACAATGAAACAACTACTCTACCAAATCCTTCACTCTCCGGTAGGGGTGTTCAAAATTAGGTACCGAATTTTTGGGTAGTAAAATCTTGTCCCGTTATCCGGCCCATACAAAACGGGTACTTGAAAAACGCGAGTACCCGTTAATTCGGGTAATAAGGTACCCGAAAATTATGTTTTTTAAAAAAAAAACTTTTTAATACCTTTGTGTTTTACATGAAATAATTAAAATTATTAGTATTCTCATCCTTTTCTGAGTATAACTATGCAAAAAAATAAGCATAAAATTTATTCATCTAAACTATAACATATAACCATTTTCTTATTTTAATAACTAAAATTAAATGGTATCACTGTCCACTACCACTAATTCTTGGCATACAATAAAAAAATGCACCATATATGACACAAACTATAATAATTTGGATATCAGAGTAAGACAAAAAAAAGTATTAAAATATAAACTTAAGAGTCAAATAATGAAAAAAATAATATATATAAATCGAGTATCGGGTAGTCGAGTACCCGATTAAGGGATATTTTGTGACCCGAGCTCGACTCGGATATTCTAAAAAATAGCGAGCCGGGTAGCCAACTTAAAAATTTAGATATTTTTATTTCAAATACTCGATAATTTTATTTCGGGTATGCGAGACGGCGGGCCAGGTAGTTCAGGTCGTGTTCACTGCTGCCATCAATATATATTTTCAACAACCCAAGCTCCGGGCGACTCCACACAGGAGTAGATTTTTTTTCTTCAAAAAATATATAGCTTATAATTTTTCATATATTTTTAATTTTAAAAATATCATTTCTTATTTTTTTAAATGTTAAAATAAAATTTTAGTTAAAGAGAGTTAAATAATATTTCCTCATAAATTTTAGAGATGTCAATAGGGTAGGTTTGGCGAGGATTTGCCTAATTTCGCATTCAATGGGTATGGATGATTATAAATTCCGTGAGTTGTGGGGTAGAGATGAAGATAAAAATTAGATTCGTCGTGGATGGTGGAGAAGACATAAATATTCCTTTGTACATGCCCCATCCCCACCCGCCCCAACAGATCTTATAATATGTTATTATAAATAATATTAAAAATATAATATCGGTGTGAATCCTAAAAATTTAAGAAAATTCATATTAACTTATCTTGAGTTATTAATGAAAAATTATATATATATATATATATATATATATAAGTTTAAAATTGATCAAATCAAATATATAAATAATTTTAAAATATCAATTTCAACCAGAGTCAAAATTTAAGAGAAATTGACCTCTATATAACAAAAGCATATCTTATTAGTTTGAACAATCAAAGTAATATTTTTTAAGTCTTAATTACAAAATAAGTGTCCAAACTATACACGTTTTTTTTTTTTGCTTTAGGTGCCTAAAGTTTATATTGTTATCATTTTGAGGTATCGATCATTATTTTTTATATAAAAATGAAATTTTAGACACCTAAAACAAAAAAAACGACATAATTTGGGCACTAATTTTTTTTTTTAAAAAATAGACACCTAAAACAAAAAGCAGCATAATTTAAGCACTTTTTTTAGGCCCTGTTTGGTAAATAGCGGTTTGGACAAAAAATAGAGGTTTGAGGTATAATTAGAGGTTTGACTAGTCAAATCTGCTAATATTGATGTTTGGTAAATAGCGGATTGAAAGAGCGGATTGGGGTGAAAAAACTAATTTTGAAAAAGCTCATAATATGAGCTTTTTGAGATTAGAGGTTTGATATTAGAGTTGTAATGACTCTTTTACCCTTAACAATTACCAAAAATCTATTTTTTAATATAAATAATAACATATTAAATATTGGACTTATTTGTTGTTACTACTAATTTAAATGGTGACATTTGTAAGTTAATTCTATTTTTTTATTATCACATATTTATATGTGCATATAATTTTTTTAATAATTATATAAATAATAAATTAATATATAAATCTTTCAAATATGTTTAGAAAATTTATATTAAAAATAATTTTTACAAATCTGATTAATATTTATTATATACAAAATATTCATAACTGATAAATTATTCAAACAAGTATTGAATATAACCATGTCCTTATATGTCATTTTGCTTGTTTAAATAATCAAACAGCTATTAGCTATCAGTTAATTTTACCAAACACTTTTTTACAATCAGCTAATACAATCCGCTAGTTAAATCAGCTAATGCAATCAGCTATCAGCTATCAGCTAATGTAATCCGCTATCAGCTATCCGCTAATTGCCAAACAGGGCCTTAATTTTTTAATGGTCGTTATCTAGAAATGGCCACAAAGTAAACTTCAGACACTTATTTTGACCCAAAAAAAACATTTTAGTGTCTAAAAAAATATAGTTTGTACACTTATTTTGTAGTTAAGCCTTTCTTTAATAAATCATAAAAATATGATTAAATTTTTATCAAACACATTATTTTAATTGTTAGATTAATTAATTTATTTATCTAACAAAAAAATTAATTTTTACCATTAAATTAATTATTTAATCAATTAAAAAATATGAAAAAAATTAAGGGCCCTAGACTGGTTGGGGCCTGAGCGGTCGCTCGGGTGCTCCCCCTCACAGCCGGCCCTGCAATTACTACTAACTAGGGGTGGGAGAAAATACCCGACCCGATTGACCCGACCCGAAAACCCGACGACCCGAAACAAAAATACCGGGTAATTCCCAAAAAAAAATTACCCGACCCGGCAAATTTCCCGGGACACGGGCCGAGAGTTTTCCCTTACCGGGTACCCGACCCGATAAAATTTAATATATATTTTTTATATTTAAAATTATATTTTTATTTTATGTTTCTTAATATTTTCACTCTAAAATTAAGTTTAAATCCCTGAATTTTTTCTATGTTTGTATTATATTCTTTTAAGTTTTAAGTTTAATTTTTTTTTAAATATTTTTGTGTTTGTATTATATTTTTTTGTGTGCTAAAATGGGGTAACTTCCATAATGTCTGTAAATCTAGCTTTCTTTTAAATCGTAAAGATTTCTTTGACTTCAGTATCTGTTCCAACAAGCACAGCAGCAAGTACACTGAGGCCACATATCAAACACCTTAAGACCAGCTCTGTAAGTCTCACTCTTCTGTCGATGACCTTCAGATTAGTGTCGTGGTATACCGGGACATTACCGGGGCTAACTCCTACACCCAATTTTAAAATTAAAAAAATTTAAAAAAAAAATATGAACCGGGTACCCGACAATTCCCACCCCTACTACTAACAGTCTAACACAACCAGGCAACCCAACTCAACCACTCGCCCTATCTTCCTGAAGCAAAGCTACAACCGAGGTGGGCTGAGACGCGAAGAAAGTAAACCAATATCAGAATTAAGTCGGGCTGAAGTATTAGGAATTGGACTGCGGCCTGCTATGCCTACCAGATATTTACTGGGAACAATAGGTTTGGTGGAGTAGATATTTGCTGGGAATAGTGGCTTTCATGGACCTGACCTGATTGATAATGTTGTAATGCATTCATAGCGTGTAGGTCCAACTTAAATGGAGCAATCATCTTTTGTTTCCCATAAATGAAAGGTTCAACCCCACTACATTTCATCATCATTAAATTTTATTTGAATTTTTCGATTCAAATATAATTTATAAAATTTGAGTTGAATCGAGTCGAATTTATATACAAATTTAATTGTAATGGTTTACAATGTTATAATAGAAATTAATTCTAATTTAAACGATTTTTTATATCTATATACAATACACATATATATTTCTTCATATGTAGTTAGGGATGGGCACGGCACCCGGACCCGACGGGTTCCGACCCGATCGGGCTTGATCGAGTCGGGTTTTAGGGTGAAAAAAATCTGACCCGACCCGACCCAGGACTAATAGTGTAATTTTGCCTTAAAATTAATTTTTATTTACATTTTAGTCCTTAAAATTATTATTTTTTATAATTATGCCTTTTAAAATTATTTTTTTACAATTAGGTCCCTAAAATTATTTTTTCATATAGGTCGGGGTCGGGTTTAGAATATTTATTTTCGGGTCAGGTCGGGTCGGGTTTTTTAAAGAATTGAATCGGGTCGGGTCAGAGTCGGTTTTAGTATAATTAGTTTCGGGTCGGGTTCAGGTGGGCCAAAAACCCGACCCGACCCGACCCGTGCCCATCCCTATATGTAGTATATGTATCAAGTAGAATTGAAGGACTCAACTTAAACTTAAAAATCGATCCACTAATTGTTAAAAATTCCAAATTATTTGAATTTTTATTTTACAATTCAAACTTTATTTAAAAAAAATCGAGTCGAGTCAAGACGAGTTGAGTTTTTTCGCGTTGAGACAAATAAAAAAACCTTTTTTTCAAGTCGAATCAAGTTTTGCTCACCTCTATCATACACCATTTCTTTCCCACTTTTTCTTCCTCAAATTCAAATGTACTTGATTTTAAATCTAGTTTTTTGTGTGAATATAAGTCTTCTCTAAGTACGTAATATCTTTTAACTTATTAATTGTGAATGAAAAATAATAAAAAGTTAGAGTAATACCTGTAATTTGTATGAAAAATGGATGGGGAAGTGAAAAACAAACAGCCTTGAATGTTGAGAGTTACACTTGAACAAACGTTTTAAATTAGACGTCAACTGATAAGTTGGTGACGTCAGTAAGTAACAACGTGGGCCAATCCCAAGCTCTAATTACTTAATTGCATTTTTATATGAAAAACCTTTTTTTAATATTTATTTAGAGAAATAAGCCCATACCATATTTATTTTAAAAAATAACCTTCAAATTGGTTACGTAGGAAAACTTCACATTCTGTAAAAAGTAATTATATAACTCGTATTTTACAGGAAATAAGGCCCGTCCGATGTAAAAAAGTTTTTCAGATAATTAATTTAAAATTAAGGATAAAGACATTGTGTTCTGCACATAGTGAAGTCTTCAAAAAAATTGAAGAGACAGTAAATTTGTCGCGAGATTTAATATAGGAGGTTTTTGGGATTTAAATTTTATTTCGAATTTTTTTCTTATTTGAATATGATATTCAATTAAAATCATTAAGGTATTTTTATTATGATATTCAATTAAGAGCAGTAGAATATTTAATTTTGTAATTTTCTCTTTGTATATCTCAAGGGCTTGTTCTCGTTTCAATGCCTCCCTCGACAGACAATAACTATCTTAGTGATTTTTTTTTTTGTGGAGAGATTGAAGGTCATCGGTGACTTGAAGAGTTGATTCCGGTTCAAGGCTTCCTCTCCGACAACTGCTCGTCTCTCCCAAAGACTCGGCTATCTCGCTTAGTCGCCTCACCTACGACTTATTTTCCAACGATAAGCATGACTCCCCAAAGGAAATAAAGTTTCTCTAGAAAGTTTGTTTTGCCTTTGTTGTCAAGCTCCGACGTCACTATTCTTAGGTCTTGATTTTTATCCAAATGGTGCTGTGTTGATTAGGTACATGTGCTTGACCATTGGAGATACCTTTCTTAGACCTCTGTGCTTTCACATAACAGACCACTTCAAAAAATTAATGCTCTCCAATGAACAGCAACGATATTTTCAGACTTCTCACGGTTGTGATCTTTTTATTTTGTGTTTCAAGATTTCTGTTTATAGGATGACCAAACGCAGTTAGTTGTTTGGTCTTTGGGCTTGTGCCTTTTTTGTTTTCTCAAAGTTATTTTGACATTTGTTTTTTCTCAAAAAATTTAAGGGAAAACTACACTGGTGGTCCCCTAACTATCACCGTTCTTCTGTTTTGGTCCCAAAACTATGTTTTTCGGCAAACTCGTCCCTTCTGTTACATAGTTCTCCTATTTTGGTCCCTACGTTTTTTAATCATTTCTCTCTCCTCTTATATATTATTTTTATTTAATTTTATTCACCCAATCATGTTGTGACATGTGACACTACACTATTAAGTGAACCCCCCCCAAATCCTTAAAACTAGATTTGGTGCCGCTAGGATTCAAACCCAGAACCACCAGCGCACTAAGCATGCACTTGAACCAGCTATGCTAGGCTAGATATTTGATTCAAATCTACAAATACTTATATTTAAGCTGTACAAATTAACCCAAAAAACTTAAAAACATAATTGGTGCCGCTAGGAATTGAACCCAGGACCACCAGCGCATAAGAAATGCACGTGAACCAACTATGCTAAGCTGGTTACTTAATTTAAATCTACTAACATTTATATTTAAGCTGTACAAATTAACCCAAAAAAACCTAAAAACACAATCTGGAAATCAAACATAGCCTCACTCCTTTGCCTCTGCAATTTTCTTTCGTTTTCTCGCTGGGCGTTCTCTTTTTTTTCTCTTAGCTCAACGTCGTGGAGGCTTGAACTTGAAAATAGATGATATGGATTTCCTAATTTGTCCAATTTTGGAGGAAATTAGCCATTGTTAAAACGTTGTAGTTTCTATTTTGACGGCCATGATTATTGATTACAATTCTAATCTGATGTTAATAATTGCGGATTGTTGGGAAACCGTAACTTATTTTTATACCAACAACTAACGACAAAGACGACTTCTTAGCCCAACTATATTTTAACTGTCAATGTTTTTTTTGGTAATTTATACCGCTTAAATATAAATGTTAGTAGATTTGAATTAGGTAATTAGTCCAGCATAGTTGTTTCACGCGCATGCCTTATGTGCTGGTGGTCCTAGGTTTGATTCTCAGCGGCACCAATTATGTTTTTAGGTTTTTTTAGGTTAATTTATACAACTTAAATATAAGTGTTAGTAGATCTAAATCAAGTATCCAGCTTAGCATAGTTGGTTCAAGCACATGCTTAGTGTGTTGATGGTTCTGGGTTTGAATCTTAGTAGCACCAAATTTAGTTTTAAGGATTTTTTTTTGGGGGGGGGGGGGTTTCACCTGATAGTGTAGTGACACGTGTCACAACATGATTGGGTGAATAAAATTAAATAAAAATAATATATAAGAGGAGAGAGAAATGATTAAAAAAATATTAAAAAATGCAACGTCAGAAAAACCGTTAGCTATTTAACGTCGGGGACCAAAACAGGAGAACTATGTAACAGAAGGGACGATTTTGCCGAAAAACATAGTTTTGGGACCAAAACAGGAGAACGGTGATAGTTAGGGGACCACCGGTGTAGTTTTCCCAAAATTTAAATACCGGTGGCTTAAATGATAACTAAAATGCCTTTAAATCTCACCCATTAGATCAAGCCGGTTAAATAACAACCGTAGGATTGGAAAAAAAATAAACGGTTACTCGGTGAACCGATAACCGTTGTTTTGCGTTAAAAATCAAAAGCGTGAGTTTGAAAAGTGGTAACAAACTGTGTACATTTCGGTAATAAGTTCGGTACATACAAAAATTCTTACATAAGTTATAAGAAATTATGTTTTATTGTAACAAATATGGTATGTACAAAATTCTTTAGAAGAACATGAGCATTTTTTGTCTTTGTCAATCATTGGTAAAAAATTCGGTACAAACTTTTTTTATTACAAAATACTAAGAAATTGTGTACATTTTAGTAATAAGTTCGGTACATACAAAAATCCTTATATGACTTCTAAGAAATTATGTTTTACTGTAACAAATACGATATGTACAAAAATCCTTACAAGACCATCAACTCTTTTGCTCTTTATAAACTTTTGGTAAGAAATTCGGTACAAAACTTATTTTATTACAAAGTGGTAAGAAACTATGTATATTTTGGTAATAAGTTCGATACATACAAAAATCCTTACATAACTTGTAAGAAATTATGTTTTACTGTAACAAATACGGTATGTACAAAAATCCTTACAAGACCATCAGCCCTTTTGGTCTTTCGAAACCTTTGGTAAGAAATTCGGTACAAACCTTATTTTATTACAAAGTGGTAACAAACTGTGTATATTTTGGTAATAAGTTCGGTACATACAAAAATCCTTACAGAAGTAAAAAATTATGTTTTATTGTAACAAATAGAGTATGTACAAAAATTCTTACAAGACCATGAGCCCTTTTGGTCTTTGGCAACCTTTGGTAAGATATTCGGTACAATTTTTTTATTACAAAATACTAAGAAACTGTGTACATTTTGGTAATAATTTCGGTACATACAAAAATCCTTACATAACTTGTAAGAAATTATGTTTTACTGTAACAAATACGTTATGTACAAAAATCCTTACAAGACCATGGGCCCTTTTGGTCTTTGGAAACATTTTGTAAGAAATTCGATACAAACCTTATTTTATTACAAAGTGGTAAGAAACTATGTACATTTTGGTAATAAGTTCGGTACATACAAAAATTCTTACATAGCTTGTAAGAAATTATGTATATTTGTACCAAATAAGGCATGTACAAAATTTCTTACAAAACTATGAGCCATGTTGGTCTTTGATAACTTTTGGTAAAAATTTTAGTACAAAATTTTTTTCTTACAAAATAGTAACAAATTATGTACAAAATATTACCCGTCATCAGATTTGCCAGTATTTAGCCTTAAAATACTCTTCATTTTCTAAAACTACCCGTTTTATCTAAACTTGTTTGTGATCCAATCTTTTCCGATTGGGTGTTCCTGATTTAATAGAAATTTATCTTTATGTTGAAAAAGGATATTCCTTTTCAGTCGTAAACAAAAGACTTCCCACATCGGAGTTCACTTTCGCAACTCTAATATCAATTGCTCTATTTGAAAAGAGTCGGTGGATATCCAAAATAAATAATACTAATTTTTTGACAAATTTTTTTTACCACATTTAACGAACACCACTAAAATACAATACCTATCTACCCTTATAATTATAAATTAGTTAAAAATTAAAAGATAAATTAATTAAAATATATTATATTATTTTATTTTATTTTTTTTTAATTTTCTTTTAAACATAGATCACAATATCTATCTACTCATAAATTATAAAACGTAATTTTTGTTTATTTAAAATTTAAGTCGTCGCCGCCGTTACCTTCTGTCATCGTCGTCAACCTATCGCTACCTCCACACCCTTTGATAGTGTAAAAAGACTACCGAGTGGAGGAGATACATAGCTCGTATCTTCAATCAGTTTCACAATGCTCTATGGTATGATTGTCATTAATTCGAGACATGTTTACAAGGGAAAAGGAAAATATGTGGGGCAATCCCTTTGAACTGTTGGAGCCAGTGCTGTTCTTGAGTATGGGCAGGAGGGGCGCCCGTCCAGACCCCATTTTTACAATATTTGATATTAAGATTTAATTTTTTAATATTTATTATTAATGGTGTACTCTTAAAATTTATTTATTTAACGCATATTACTAGGACTCAATTTTCTAACATTTGTTATTAGGGGCCTACTCTTAAAATTTAAGGGCCTATTTTTTGCAATATTTATTATTAGTGACATACTCTTATTTTTTTTCAATACTTGTTATTAGACCCGATTTTTTTTCTAATACTTATAATTAAGGGCCAAATTTCCCCATATTTGTTATTAGGGGCATTCTCTTAAAATTTAATTTTTTAATATTTGTTATTAGCGGTCTAATAGGTACATGATTTTTTCTTCAATATTTGTTATTAGGAACATATTCTTAAATTTTAATTTTTTTCTAATACTTGTTATTAGGGACCTACTTTTAAAATTCATTTTTAATATTTATTATTATGGCCCTAATTTTTTGGTTTGCCCTCGGGCCACTAAAATCTCAGAAACGGCTCTGGTTGGAGCTATATTTATAATTTTACACCATTAATTCGAGTGACAGAGGCAATGGCGGTGATGGGAGGAGGCGGCGACGGCAACGGTATCGACGGTAGCTTGAATTTCAAATGAACAAAAAATAAGATTTTGTAATTTAGGGGTAGATAAGTATTTTGATATATGTTTAAAAGAAAATTAAAAATAAAGTAATATATTTTAATTTATTTACCTTTTAATTTTTAAATAATTTATAATTATACCGCAAATTTTTTAAATTTTTAATCTTTATAAATTGAATTAATAGTACTCGTCGTTAGTACTGCTCATCAAACACGTAAAAGACTACTATTTTTTTTGACATAATGTTACTGGAACGTAGCTTGAAAAACGATAATATCTTTTTGGTTGACATGTCGTGATATAATTAGTTCAAATGGTACAATAATTCTGAAAAATTACATGTGCACGCTCAAAGATAAAATATTTGTTTGATCTAACGGGGATGATATTAAAGGGGCATTTAGGACATTGTTCCTTAAATGGATAATTTGTGTTTTAGTCCCTTTAGATTACATACAATTATAATTTAACATAATAGTAAAATTACAACTTTAAATTACTGTTTTGGTAAAAATACATTTCACCACCAAAAAGTTTTTTTATTCAACTTCAACCCTCCGAAAAAAATGACTTTTGTCTATATGTGCTAACGATATCAATATGATATTATTTAAGGAAATATATGTTTTTATGTGTCATGACAAAAGGTATATGTCGATGGTTAGAATGAGACGACGTTAATCTTGAGCGATTCACTTTTCTTGGTATGGGGGAGGGTCGCGCTCAATGAAAATTATGTGGAGAAGACAAGCAAGAAAAGAGATTTTAGGGGAGAAGATGAATAGTGCAGTAGTGGTTTTGAGCCCCTTTCTCGTCTAACTTCTGTGGATATATAAGTGCCTTTTTATTCGGTGATGTCAATCCTAGATATCAATAGACATTGATGGCTTGACAACGTAGCTAATGAATAGAGTTAGTTAGTAAAGCAAATGGGCTTGATAATCGTTTTGTCGATAGTACTATAATTCTATAATATGATCACGTTAAAAAAATTTAAGAGACTACATAACTCCACATGCATAAAAATTGTAACGACAAAAAAAAAACAATTACGAAGAGTACAATAATATGAAACATTAAATTTAAAAAATAAATTTATTAAATAAAAAGTAAATATATACTACAATAGAATGCAAAACAAAAAGGTACTTAAAATAAAGATGATGATACAACCCAAAACTCTGGGGCCTGGGCAATCGTGTGCCACAAACATTCTCAGTTTCCCACCTAAGCACGAGGATAAACAATGGTTTCTTTATCTTGCATCCGCCAAACCTAGAAAATTGAATGAGTCAGGGACAAGGTATCCAATCAAATTCTTTTGCTTTTTATTTTAAAAATAATCAAATTCTTTTGCTAAGCACATTGGTTTTCAACAAATAAAATATATAATGACAAATAATTATTTCAAGGGTTTTTTTATCCTAGATTTATCATTCACAGAAATATCTTCTTTAATACTATTATTTATATTTGAATTTTTTGATTATGCATATATACTTTGTAGATAAAGATATTTGAACTCGTGCCTTCTAAGATGAACATCATCCGTTTTTTAACAAGACACTTGTTGAAGCACATGCATTGGATATGAAAAATTAAATTAGGTATGAAATTAGAATGAAAAAAACTGAAGTAGCAAATTTAGTATTAGAAATAAACTCAGCTACTAGATGATATATTATACCATTTTAAAGGATGTTATTAGCTCAAAGCTTTCGTCTTCCTATCTGCTCAAATCCAAGGCAAGCTAGCTTCACTGTAAGATTGTTGTCTTGCCTGTAAGTGCAGTTGCAGGTTATCTTTTCAAGACTGCTACTGCGGCGGCCATGTTCATGTTCTTAAATCTTCCATACCGTCGTCAATATCCCATGTTCTTCTCTATATTGCCAGGTCGCTGAAAGCTAAAATCCCCACCGTCGTCAGCAGTTCCTAAAACCCTTCCTTTGTCTTCTGTTCTTCTCTCAGATTCTGGGTTTTTTCGTGTTTTTCTTTTCTGCAATTTTTTTCCTACTGTGAGCTGCCTTGAGAATGGAGGAGGAAATAGTAAAACAGGTGATGTACCTGTACGGTGACTTAGATTTAACCATTGTTGAAGCCCGGAAGTTGCCCAACATGGACATATTGTCTAATCACCTTCGTAATTGCCTAACATGCGTGACTTGCAAATCTCAATCACCAGCAGCCGCTCAAGAAGGAGACATTAAAGCCCGTCAGCACCGTAAAATCATCACCAGCGACCCTTACGCCACCGTTACAGTGCCGCAATCCACCTTGGCTCGAACACAAGTCTTGAAAAACAAGGATAACCCCAAGTGGAACGAGAGGTTCTTGATCCCCATGGCTCATCCCTTGGCCGAGCTCGAAATTAACGTCAAAGACGATGATCTCTTCGGCGCTGAAGTAATCGGCACCGCCAAATTCCCCGCCCAAAAGATCGCCACCGGGGAGCGTATAACGGGCTGGTTCCCGCTCATCGGCTGCTCGGGAAAACCTCCTAAGCCGAACACGGCGGTCCACATCGACATGAAATTCACTCCCTGCGAGCAAAACCCGTTTTATAAGCAGAGCATCGCTAGCGACCCGGAGCAAGGCGGCGTGAGGAACACGTATTTCCCGCTGAGGAAGGGGAACAAGGTGAGGCTTTACCAAGACGCTCACGTTCCGGACGGCATGCTGCCGGGAATAGAATTAGACGACGGTAAAGTCTTTAACCAGGGAAAGTGTTGGGAGGATCTTTGCTATGCTATATCCGAGGCTCATCATTTGATTTACGTTGCTGGTTGGTCTGTTTTTCATAAGATCAAGCTCGTTAGAGAGCCTACTCGGCCGCTTCCACGCGGTGGGGATTTGAACCTCGGTGAATTGCTTAAGTATAAATCTGAAGAAGGGGTTAGGGTGCTGATGTTGGTTTGGGATGATAAAACTAATGACAAGTTTGGTATCATCAAAAAGGTGACAACTTCCCAGCATGTTCTTCTCATTGTTTGATGTACTGTTATTGTTCGAGTTGGGATATTAATCCGGATCGATCATCGATATCTACTGCAGGGACAAATGGATACGCATGACGAAGAAACTCGAAAGTTTTTTAAGCATTCATCTGTTATTTGTGTGCTGGCCGGTCGCTATGCAGCCAATAAGCTTGGTTATTTCAAGCAAAAGGCAAGGGTTTCCATTGTGAATTATTGTTCTGTAATGAGTTAAAAATGGTTTATCATTTTTTCCGATTAAGTTAATTGCATATGCTATGTTTGGTTTTGCTCATCAGGTTTAATAAGGGAACTATTTTTACAGATTTAACAAATTTTATTTGATTCTGGAATTTTTCTGCTTTCTTGTTTAGTGAAATACTCTGCTGAGGTTGCTTCTGCTATGGTTTTGATCAGGTCGTCGGAACCATGTTTACGCATCATCAAAAATTCGTTCTTGTCGATACACAGGCCTCCGGCAATAATCGAAAGATTACTGCTTTTGTTGGAGGTATTGATCTCTGTGACGGGCGCTATGATACACCTGAACATCGAATACTTAAGGATCTTGATACTATATTTAAGGATGATTTTCATAATCCTACCTTTTCCGTAAGTGATTGCTTGGTTTTATCTTAATAATTTCCTCTCTTCAGATGTTCTATTGTGTACGTTAATGGAAATTAATAGTCTAGTTAGTTCTAATGTTGTTAGCACTTCCTTATTTTCCCTTTCTCTATATTTTAAAGGCTGGAACCAAGGCTCCTAGGGAGCCATGGCATGATTTACACAGCAAAATCGAAGGGCCTGCTGCGTATGATGTTCTTATCAACTTTGAGCAACGGTGGAGGGAATCAATCAAGTGGAAAGATTTCTTTTTAATTTGTAGTGAAAGGCTGCACTTAAACGACGACGCTTTGATTAGGATAAACCGAATCTCGTGGATACTAAGTCCTACCTTAACTGTCACGGACCAGGGCACCACGGTGGTTCCAGAAGATGATCCCAAATTACATGTTCTTAGTGACGATGATCGGGAAAACTGGGATGTTCAGGTTGTGTAAAATTTTCCATGCTGATAACTACACTTCTGGTCTTGTTCTTCACTTCTTGTTTCAGGGGAGAAAGGTATTAATGTTGGTTTGATTTCTTTTTCGTCTACAGATTTTCCGCTCCATTGACTCAGGATCCGTGAAAGGATTTCCAAAATGCATGCAAGAATCTGAGAAGCAGGTTTTTCCTTGAAATTGCATTATTTTCTTAGACGTAATTTGTAATACGTTGGCAGTGTTCTGGATTTTCATCAGTACCAGATTTCTACTTGCAACTACATTGTATCTTTATTATATGATATCATGGTTCTTAGTTTTTCATGGCCTTTCTTTTGCTTTTTTTTTTTGTGTGCAGAAACTTGTATATTCAAAAAACTTGGCCGTCGATAAAAGCATTCAAACAGCTTATATACAGGCAATCAGATCCGCTCAGCATTACATATATATAGAAAATCAGTATTTTCTGGGATCTTCATATGCTTGGCCATCTTATAAAGATGCAGGTTATTGGTGTTATCCTTTGTTACTAACCTTAAAGATTTCAACTTCTTAGATGTAGAGTTCCATTATGTTTCTTGTAGTTGTCATTTATTTGCTTTATGGTATAAGCAGGGGCCGATCATCTGATTCCGATGGAACTGGCATTAAAGGTTGCTAGTAAAATCAGAGCAAGGGAGAGATTTGCCGTGTATATCGTCGTCCCTTTGTGGCCCGAGGGTGACACAAAATCGCTTGCTGTACAAGAAATTCTATACTGGCAGGTGCGTCTCTATTCTAGCTATATATTGCTTGAAACATATTAGCTGTAGGCTGTAGCATCTTATATCCATGCATTATGATAGAAACATGAATTGATAGAGTCATTCTACTACCTCTATTAATCCATTTCCTGTTTCCAGTCTCAAACAATGCAAATGATGTACGAAGTTGTCGCAAAAGAACTTAAGTGCATGCAAATTACGGACTCGCATCCTCGAGATTACCTCAATTTCTATTGCCTCGGTAAGAGGGAAGAGGTCTCTCAGGAAATGCTCGGCGGCGATGGTGGTTCAGTAATTGCTTCCCTTCTGTTCTTTTTAAGATTCCTATTAATATTGTTGATTGACAATGGAGTGAGAAGTTGCTTATCCTGGCTTAATTTTGTATAGGTCTCCGAGTCTGCGAAAATGGGTCGGTTCATGATTTACGTGCATGCCAAGGGAATGATAATAGATGATGAGTACGTGATCGTGGGGTCTGCTAATATTAACCAAAGATCCATGGCCGGTACAAAAGACACCGAGATAGCTATGGGTGCCTATCAACGACATTATACATGGGCTGAGAAGAAAAAACATCCCCGTGGTCAAGTAAGAAAACTAATCCCTGGACCATTTTCTTTGATGTCGTTTGTATGTGGCGAGAAACAGGCATCGATTAGCCCGATTGTCGATCATGGCAGGTATACGGGTATAGGATGTCCTTGTGGGCAGAGCATCTTGGTGAGGTGAATAAGTGCTTCAAGGAACCAGAAAATCCGGAATGTGTGAAGACAGTAAACAAGATTGCTAAAGATAACTGGAAGAAATTTACGGATACCGAATATTCGGAGTTGCAGGGCCAACTTATGAGGTATCCTCTGCAAGTAGACAACGATGGAAAAGTAACCCCTCTCCCCGGACATGAAACTTTCCCGGATGTTGGTGGCAAAGTGATTGGAGATCACTCAATTAAGATGCCGGATATTCTTACAACATAATCGTCTTTGCTCTGTGTTTGTGATTGTAAATTCAGATCAGGGTTTGTAAAGAATGTACATTATTTTGTGAAGCAGTGTGCATCCATGGTTTAAATGGCTACTTTGTATGAATTCTGTTAGTGTTTAATCTGGAACAGTGTAATTAAGAAGAAGAAACAATGTATGTTTGATTTTGGTTTGCCATCCATTATGTAGTTTAGTTCTTGGTGGGTTAGTTTTTTAAGTAATAATGTACATATTATCACGTCTGAGAGGAGGCAGAGACATTAATTTCACATCAAAAAGAAAAAAGAAGTCTTAGAATATATAAGTGACGGCGCTGCATATCTTATGAGATTTCTTTTTAGAAGAGATAATGATCTTGTAACAAGTGATAATCAAATATTATATTTTGAGAAGAAGATAATGGCCCAAATTCATTAATAAATTAAGTTTTTATATAATTATTAGTATCAAATTTATTGATCGATTCTAATTAAAAATTATCCTCCCAATTTAATTTATTACATTTATAATGTAATGTTCAAACCTGAAAATTTCATTTTCAGTGTCATTTTTATTGTATAACTTGACCATTAAATAATGAAGGAGTAATTAATAACCCTTTTTTTCAAGCATTTAGGTTATAAAAAAGGTAAACTACTGCAGAAGTCACCTATGTTTATACTAAGTACAAAGTTAGTCACCAAATTTGAAAAATGACCAGTAAGGTCCCAAACGTTTTCGGGGTGTAAAGAGTTGGTCACTTTGCCGTTTAGAGCCGTTAAGAGTTAACGGATAGCTGATGTGGATCTTGGCAAAATTTAAGTTAATTCCACCTGTATTTCCATGTGGATAAAACATAAAAAAAAACAAAAAAAATTCTCCTTTATTTTGTTTTTACTCTGGAATCAAAACATATGAGAATCTCAACTCAAAGCACCCACTCTTATGCTCCACAAGTCTCTTGTTCTTCCTACTGAAACTGTGGGTGCGGGGACGACAACTACGATACAAATCACACATTTTGGATATTTTGTTTTGTTGTGTATCTAAATGGGATTTACACATGGAGCACCCTGATTCAAGAAAAATTGTATATGGTGTATTTCTTATGCCATGTTGCCGACCCGACCTCCCTTCATTTTTATTTTATTTCTGCAAGGTCACGGCCCCCAGTTTCCAAGTTGAAGTGGAAAGCACTGCTGAACCCTTGAACTTTCCTTGAAGTCGATGATCGCTAGAACAAAGTCTGGACATGAGTGTGGAATCTTTACTGCTAACCTCAACCTCCAAAGAATCTACTACGGTTGGTATCTGTTGAAATAAACAAACATTTTTGCTGTCATCAATCTTATCCTATGTATATGTATTGTATCTGAGGTTCCCACAATCCGACATTCAGAAGAATAATCAAATTCCTTACATCTTGCCTAGGAAATGCCAATGGCGTGAATACATATATTCCATTTACTGCTATTTAAACCCTTCCTCCCTTCGTTTCTGTGAAAACATCAGCGTAAATACAAGTTAAGCAGCAAAGGAAGATATGGGGTTTTCTTGCAAGGATTTCACGGTTGGGAAATGCCAAGGCCAGAAGTTTGTGGATGGTGAAACCATGCCATTGGTTCTGCAACCCCCGGAGGCCGACAAGGTCGATATAGATTCGCTTCTCTCGGTTTTAAAGATGAACAAGGATTGGTTTGAGCAGTTGATCATCAAGAACAGTGCTGTCCTCCTCCGAGGTTTTGATGTCAAGAATGCGCATGACTTCAATGACATCGTCGAAGCCTTTGGTTGAGATGATATTCGTTATGTTGGACCAGCACCTCGGACACACATATACGGACGTGTCTGGACAGCAAACGAAGGACCTCTCTCCGAGTTCATTTATTACCACCATGAAATGGTTCTGGTATGTCTACTCACTTTAAGTCACTGGTCAGATACTAAATGGGTGCTTAACTAGATCTTACAATGTCATTGTTTTACCAGATTAAGGAATCTCCAAAAACATTACTACTATACTGCGAGGCAGGGGTGTTCGTGGTTAACCAAAATACTATAACAGTTAACCTATAAGTTATGTTCTTAGTGCAAAAGTTATATGTTCTTAATGTAATTAGAGGGAAAATGTATAGAGAATGTATTTAAGAATGCATAAAAAATTAGGGACTCATTCTTAATGGTTAACCGTTGGTTAACCATGAACACCCCTACTGCGAGGTGCCACCACCGGAAGGCGGAGAGACACCAATTGTTCCTAGCTTTCGGGTGACGTAACAGATGCTGGAGGAATTCCCAGAAGCTGTGGAGGAGATGGATACCAAGGGGTTACAGTATTCACAGCCCTCAGCAAGATCCACATTAGCTACCGGTTAACTTTTAACGGTAAAATGACCAACTTTTTACACCCCAAAAACGTTTGGAACCTTATCGGTTATTTTTTAAATTTGGTGACAAACTTTGTACTTAGTATAAACGTAGGTGACTTCTGCAGTAGTTTACCCTATAAAAAATGCATATACATCATACATGTACCCTTTTTAAAACGGTGGTGGTGCACGGAAGCTCTATCTCAAGTCAACCGCATTGAATCTCTCCTCTAAAATATCCTTCATTTATGATTTATCCAAAACTTAACATTTTCTCCTTTCTTATAACGAAGGCGACATTTAATTGACCTTTGGCATCATTCTCTGCTCGTATTAACCCTAAATTTTCCATTTTCCTATCTCGCGTGGTTCCCTTTATCTTCGTCAAAATGGTAAGATCTCCTCTCTCTCCTTCATTCTTTCATGTTTGGTTTTAATTTATCTGCTCTATAATTCCTTGTTTTAAATCCTTTTTTTTATTGTGGAACAGGCGGATTCTCCTCGTAAAAGGTTAGCTTAATTTCTCATCCGTGTATTTTGCTTGTTGATCTGTGGTTATATTACTTGTTTTCTCCTTATATATCTTTCGAATGAGTTATTGTGAAACCTTAGATTGAACAAGTCGGGATGATTTAGGGATTTGATGAGATTCATTGTGCGGGATTCAATCAGTATCAATTTTGATGCTGCAAATTATTATTATTCTTCAAAAATAAATATATTTTATTTCTTTTAAAGTAGGATTTTGAGGACTGGTTTTATATCGAACCCTCCGCATTTTGGCGAAGCCTATTATTCAGTTGTTTCATCGATCTCCACCTTCATCTAATTTGTTGCTGGTTGTATCAGGAATTCTCAGTCGCCTTCTCCATGGAGAGAACAGTCAAGGTCACGGTCCAGATCCAGATCTAGACCTAGGTCTAGGTCTAGGTCGAGATCCCGCTCATGGTCGAGGCCAAGGCATAGGTCCAGGTCACGCAGTCGTGGCAGGTCTGTTATCCACCTGCTCAATTTCAATTCATTTTGGGAAGTATTGCTTATCTTTTTCTCCCCCCTTTTAAATTTATTGTACTTTGTTTTGTCTTTTTTTCTTCTGATCCAGGTCAAGGTCAAGAAGTCGTGGCAGGTTAGTTTTGGTTTCAGCATTGTTGTCCTTTCTGTGGTTGTGACCTGAACTGCAATGTTAATGCTTATACCACCATATATTGTATTATCTTACTTTAATGTTGGACTTTCAAATGCCCCTTTATTTATTTATTTATATTATTTTGGATTGATGTGTCAGGGCTGAATCTGTAAATCCTGGAAACACACTTTATGTGACTGGTCTATCTCAAAGGGTCACAGAGAGGGACCTTGAAGAGCACTTCTCCAAGGAGGGGAAGGTTTGTTTTCTGCTATTTACTCAAACTTCTGGGGGTCCTTTTTTCATTATGATCACTGAGTTGATTTTGTTTTGAAGGTGGCATCATGTTTTTTGGTCGTTGAACCTCGTACACGCATATCTCGTGGTTTTGCTTTTGTTAACATGGACAGTGTTGAAGATGCCAACCGCTGCATCAAGTATCTCAACCAATCAGTTTTAGAAGGTCGATACATAACCGTGGAGAGGGTAATCTGATTCTATCCTTGTATCTTAGAGTTTATAGTTTTGTGTGTTTATCATCCTTCTTAACCTGGAGGTTTTCTGGCTATATTCAGAACAGTATTGTGTCAGCTATGTTGGCAGCAATCAAAGATGATGAGATCATCCATCTCAACTTAAGTCAAACAAGCATGATCAATGGCCAGCTAAAACAGCTTGAAAATACATGTGATCAACTAGATTAGCAACTATATTGCCCAACAACTATACAACCTCAGCATTCACTTTCAACTCTCAACTAATCAACGGCCAATACAACAACTTTATAATCAGGCTTTTATGGTACATCACATATGGCATTTATATAATAGGAAATACTTGTGTCCAGATGTGTATCGTGTTTTTCTTCCCTTTCTTTCAATGGCCATTTTTTCACCTTCCATGTGATCTTCCTAATTAAGGTTTTTTTATCGCTTTTCAGAGTAACTTGTTGGTTTTTTTTATGATATAAATTTTGTAAAAAGTGCATAATGCTGTAGATCCTAACCATTTTGATGATGCAAACCCAATATTTGCCTAGTTGAATCTTAAGGTGTTTTATCTGCTTTCCAGTCACGTAGGAAGCGGCCAAGGACTCCTACACCAGGGCATTATCTTGGACTGAAAAATACCAGGGACTATGGTAAGTCTGAAAAATTGAATAAATTTATTTGTTAGATGTTGTAACTAATGATTTTTCTATGATCTTGCATTGTGGAAAAGGCGGTCGTGGTGATCGTGGCAGGTATCGTGGTGGCCGTGACGACTATGGGTCACATCGATCTCCAAGGCGCTCGCCATATCGAGGTCGTGATTACTCTCCAAGGTATTCTCCTCATGGTGGAAGATCAAGGAGGGACCGTTCGTATTCACCACCCTATTCTCGTGGCTCTAGGTGAAAAAATGAGAGCTTGTTAATAAGTCTTGTTCGTGTTGAATGTTGATGTATTTGGAGTTTGGACAGCTTCGAGGTTAACGTTTGCAGCTTCCTTTTTTATCTATTTAGTATGTAGTTGTACTTGTATGGTGCTACTGAACTTGTGGTAGGCATTATTAGAAGACTAAAGCATCCCGAACCATTTGAGTTTTGTACGGAAATTATGAATCTGATTTCTCAACTTTAATTAATCTTCTCATGTCAAACCGGCTTTTAAGGTTCCTGCCCCGTTTGTTGGGTCGTTAACTTCTTTCTCATTCTATCTTTCTGATATATAGCATGTTTTAAATGGGAAAAAGTTAATTTCTATAAAAAAAATTACATTAAAATTTTGAAACTATTGTTCTTTTATATAGAACTGACGTATTTTAATTAACTAAAGTTGTGCGCACGGTTGTGGCTTCGAGCTGGTTGCCGGTTGTCATTTGGTTTCTATGGGTTTTGCATGGGCTTTAGGCTGCTGGGTCCAGGTAGATATATTACTTGTTTAATTGAGTTGAATAAGGGAGTGAGATGTTAAAAAAAGAGTTGAATAAGTGAGTTTCAAAATTGTGTAATTTTGGTTTGTTGATTGTGCTCGATTTTGAGGCTCAGGCGTTGAAATTGAGTTACTATAAGTTTAAAAGCTTTCAAATTGAAATTGTTTTATTTTCGAACAAGTTTAAATTTGAATTAGTTCATATTTTCATTCGAAATATTTGAATTGTTAGATTTATAATTGATCAGCTTGAGTTGAATTAAATTTACATGTTGGTTGGATCAAACTTTTGAATTCGGGTCATGATAAGAGGTAAACATGAAAAAAGAAAAAAAAACTTAACTACAAAATAAGTGTCCACTGACTCTTTTTTACAATAGTTACCTAAAGTATTTTTTGACTAAAATATGTACTTAAAATTTTATTTTTGGCTGGAATATAAATGCTTAAAGTTTCATTTTTAGCTTGTTTTAAAGTCAATTGATGCACTTACTTTGCCTAGAAATAAAACTTTAAACACTTATTTCAGTTAAAAATAATTTAGGCACTTATTACAAAAAAAAATATAACTTATACACCTATTATAAAAAAAAATATAGTTTATAGACTTATTTTATAGTTAAGCCGAAGGAAAAAAAAAAAGCACGTCTGTTAGGTTTAATGGGCCAACTACGAAGGCTATTGACCCAACATCACCGGGCTGAGCGCTGAGGAATGAATCATCACAGTCGTCTTTTCAGCCTCAACTCCCGATAAGAAAAATCAAGTGTTATTGTTTGGTGAGCAAAACAGCAAAGGAATAGAGAAGCAATGTCAGTACTCCTAAAACCCCCAACCCCCGGAATCTCCTCCGTTTCATTGCTTCCTCTTTCTGCTCCCCCCAAGCTTTCTCGCCCTCACAACTTGCTTTTCTCTCTTAAATTACACTCCGTCTCCCCTTCCTTCTTCTCTTCTTACATCGCCCAAAACGACGCCGGTGATGAAGAAGAACGCGTCATCGGCGATTGCCTCGTCTTCGAAGACGGCGCATTCGAAGACCCCCATCTCCAAGCGGACTCCTCGTTTGACAATCCCAATAACGCCACAATATTTGCTAAAGCGAAACCCAAGAAGAATAAACAACCGGTGGAAATTGAACCCGAGAACTTGATTCCCGAGCAATGGAGCCATGTTTTAGAAGAGATCAATATAACCAAGAAGGAGAGACGGAAATTGGCGCAGCAGTTGGAGTTTGGGTGCAGAGTTGAGAAGAAGAGGCAAGGTTTGGTCCCTATAAGGAACGTGAATTTGCAAGAATACTTGAAGCATAAAGAAGCTAAACTGGCTGAGTTGAACCCCGTGGTTCTTGATAAGCCTTCGAGTTTTCCCGCAAAGGAGGAGGAGGATATCGAGGAAGAGCCGATGAATCTGCCATCTTCGAGCGAGCGCGTGGCTCCTAAGAATCCCAGGTGGGCGGTCTACGGGAAGGGTTTCGATGACGTAGCTCAGTTCTTCAACAGCGAAAACTATCAGCTCGGCGAGAAAAAGTCTGGAGGTAGTGCCCTTTTGTTTTAGCTCTTGGAAATGTAGTATCTCTTTTATTTTGCATCAAACTTTGTGTCCTTGTTTCTTACTAGTAAATTTCTTATTGATCTTCTGTGCTTGAAAATATGTATACAGGGGCACGTAAGTTGTTTACAAAGGAGGAAAAACTTATGTTAAATAGGCGTGTGCCCGATTTAGCAGTTGCTACTTCTGTAAGTTTTTTGAACCTCTTGAACGTTGGTTAAATTTGCTTTGTTCTTGTTCCTTGTTAAGCAATTTCTGGTCTCATCTTATTGGATTATTCTCTTGTATCCTGCATCTGCCTGTTGGTATTGAGAAAAGTACTTCATTTGCAGGGAAGTGTTGAATTTATTATATATGTTTACTTTGAGTAACGACTATTGCCATGTTGCTGAAACTTTGTATAGGGAAAATGGCTGCCTCTTCACACGCTTGCTGCCTCTGGAGAATTCAACCTCGTTGATGCTTTATTGAAACACAATGTTGACATCAATGCCGTGGACAAGGTATTAAAATGATCTCTTATGTCAACTATGACATTCTTTTCAATGCTGATAGATGGGGAGACTTCACCTTTTTTCTTTTCAATTTTCCTGGTTTTAAGCTTTCAATGTTCGTTGCAGAATGGTTTGACTGCAATTCACAAGGCAATTATTGGGAAAAAACAGGCTATTACCAACTATCTCTTAAGAGAATCGGCAAATCCATTTGTTCGCGATGAAGTAAGTTTGTGCTTAAGATATGTAAATTCTAACAAAACAAGATGATCATTTCTCTGGATATTTATGGGAATTTTAGATTTCAGTTGTTCATTTGGTTTCTGATTTCTTTAATACTTTCCTCTTGGTGCTTTAGTTATTAAATTTCTGGACATTTCCCCAGTAACAACCTTTATTTGTCATTGTCATTGTGACTATTTTCTATTTTTTCGATTTGTTGTGGATGAGGGTTAATTTAGGAAAGAAAGGTAGATGTGGGCTTGAGATACTTTGACAATATACCCTTGTTACCGATTGGCAGTGGCTTTCGGGCAGATATTTAACTTTTTCTTTTTTGTGCTGCCAACAGGATGGTGCCACCTTGATGCATTATGCTGTCAATACTGCATCAACTCCTACTATTAAACTTCTTCTGTTGTACAATGTTGATATAAACCTTCAGGACAATGTATGGTTCGTTCCTGGTTTATTGCTTTACGAGTTTGTTTTCAATACTTACGTTCCATATGGCAATGCATTTGTTTTGACCTTTGTCCTTTCTAGGATGGTTGGACACCATTACACCTTGCTGTTCAAGCTAGAAGAACTGACATAGTGAAGCTTTTACTGTTTAGAGGGGCAGATAAGATGCTAAAAAACAAGGTATGGAGAGATCTAATTCTTAACTGATGTTCCCTTGTCATTTTCATTTGGCTTTTGATAATATAACCTGCTAGGTGCTAATTCATATCCATGCTCTATCTTTTGTCTTAAAATTTCCTTCAAGAGCAACATAAATAGTTGTTCTATCTGCTTTAATTCTCAAATTATATTATTGGATTGGTTCTTTTACGTATGTCAGGATGGTTTAACCCCACTTGATCTTTGCCTTTACTCGGGTCGAGACACAAGAACATATGAATTGATCAAGCTATTGAAGCAACTTCCCAAGCCACGATCTGCACCTGCTTTAAGTAACAATGAAAGATGATCAATTTCCAGCTGCCCCAGAGCGTCCAATACTTTTACCGTCATTCAGGTTGTTGTGAAACTAGATGCTGATGATAGAACCGATGGTTTACTGATCAGAAGAATGTTTCGTTTGCTTCTGAACCCAATTGCTTCACATTTATCAGTTTGTACCATGTAATTATGCCATTATTATGAGAATTTATCAAATCAGTATTTATACACCTTTGTCATTCTCCGTTTCCCTTTAAAAGTGTACCCCAGGTTTTTCATACATACCGAGTTTAGAGACGATCCCCGGAGGTAGATGGACCAGGCTTTTGGTGCCCGAACATTCCTGCAATGTAGTTTAAGGGCCTTTTTGGTATGGCTTAAAAATTAACTTTTGCTTAAAAAAATTACTTTTACCTATAAGCAATTCCAAACACTGTTAAAATTTTTGTGAGAAATAACTAAAAAAAAGTCATTTTTCACCCAACCTCAAAAAGTTAAGATTTCTAGTTTTTGGGTGAAAATCACTTTTAAGTATGAAGTTACTTTTTATTTTTTTAATTATTACCATTAATATTAATAGTAGTATACTAAAATAATATTAAAAATAATTATTATTATATTAAACTAATATTTTAATATTAAATAAAATAATTATTAAAATATATTAAATATAAAAATTATTAATTAATTTTATGATAACAAATTTAAACATTATTTACGTTTATTTATTTTTATTTTATAATATCATGTCTAAAATAGTTATTTTATATTTTTAAAAATATTTTTTTGGTGAAAAAGGACATCGTCACCACAACCCTAATTAAAAATCTCTCTAAACTTAGGTGGAGGAAAAGAGTACGTAACAATTTACAACGAATCATGAGCTAAAGCCACAAAGGCGAAAGAGTAAACTACAAGGCATTCTTGTCCTATAAGTATAAATCCATCACTTCCACCGGAGGGCTCACAAATATCTGTTCACCTAGAGGTTTACCACGTGCCAAAGCCGCAAGGCCATCAGCCACTAGGTTGGCTTCTCTCGGGATATGTCTTACTCTAACCTCCCAACACCTCGAGAGCAACTCTTTAAGTCTTACCACAAGATGTTCCTGATGTAATGCCTCTGAGAATCCCTGTAAAATTATGGTTGCCATTTTGCTATCGAGTTCCAAGATCACTTTTATGTATCCCAATCTCCACGCATGCGACAAAGCATCATAGGCTGCCCATAATTCAAAAAAAAAGAACTGATCAAACCTCAATACTACGGGCGAAACTAAAAATCCAACACCATTATTGTTGCGGATAACCTAACCTGTAGCAGCTATTTTTTGCCCCCCTCCGACAACACCGTCTGCGTTTACCGTAACCCATCCTATCTCTGGTGCAGACCATCTCTACACACTGCGCACCATGCGAAATGGTGCATTGCCAAGAACATCGACAACCTCTATTTCAGTAGCATATGCCTTACAATGTTGTACCATATCAACTATGCTACGACTTGCCCCAGTGAAACTTAACTACATCGCCTTTTCCATAAACACCAGCACACAACAGCGAATATTGTTGGGCCAAAGTTACAGTCTACACTCGCTGACCCCACCCCCTACAAATTCACTTCCAACCATCTATCAAACAACATATTCAAAAAATGATGTACCTAATCCGGATGAAGTAATGCTAACCAAACCTGCGTTGCAAAAGAACATCGACGCATAAAATGGTCAATTGATTTTGACCCTTGCCCACACACCGAAAATAACGTGAACATTGTAATGTGACGTCTAAACCTCTCCATATTGGTCAGCAATTTATCTTGGGCTAAAAGTCAAAGAAAAATCTGAATTCTTTGTGGGATTTTTAAACTCCAAATAACATTCCATGTCCCACGTCGTTGTGGTGGTGGTGGAGGGTGGGAAATCATAGTTGCTATAGGAGTTGGTCAAGGAGGGTGCGGCAAAAGATAATGCATAGAAAGAGGATCTTCACCATCGAGCCATGTATCCCACAAAAAATTCGTACGCCAGCCATCCTGTAGAACTAATGTTTTGATATAATAATTGAAAAATGTTTTGAACAAAGTTAAAAAGAATTCAAAACTTTTTCTAAAGTCCAAACAACTTGAAACTATGTTTAGGGGATATTTCAAAAGGGTTTTAAGTGTTTTCAAAGCCAAATTCAACAAAACCATCCAGGTGTTTCGAAACACCCTAGGTGTTTCGATACGGGTCCTTACAGTGTCAAAACATTTCGAAACGGACTTTATTCTGGGTGAAATTTTGCATAGCGTTTCGATACAGCCCATGCCGTTTCGATACGGACCATGCCGTTTCGATATGCCTATGTGCCATTGACCTCAACGGTAATAAACCCCCAATAGCTATTTACCAATTACCTTTTAAATGTAGAACGTTTTGATACGGGGACAGGCGTTTCGATACGGGCATTTCTATACGGCCAACAGCGTTTCGATACGGGTGTTGCATCAGACTGCAACGACTCTTTCTATTTCAAGAGTGTTTCGAAACGGGAAGCTGCAGAACTGCATTTATAGTGGGAAATAAAGTCTCCAACGGCTCCAATTCAACCTCAACGGCTAGTAACGGCTACAAACTCAAAGAGGAGTATAAAAGGGACCTCCAAGCATCTAGTAATGGTTGATGCTTCAATTGTAATACAACATATGATCAAGAAATTATCTTAGTGCTTAATTGTCATTTCCTTGTATAGACAAACACTAGTGAGCCAAAATTGTTAGATTTGCTCAAGTGTTTTAGGGTTGGGTGAGAGCTTTATTGTGCAAACAAATACCTATTAGAGGGATTTGGGTTTGCGTATTTTTTATCTCTTGTAAAGAGGGTTTGATCAAGGTTTTGGGTAGAAAACTTGACCGGTTTGTAAGGGTTTTCTCCTAAGCCTAGAAAAGGGGACGAATCAATAGTGGATTGATTGGAAATCCTTAGTGGGAAGCTAAGGTAGTGGATGTAGACCTTGGTTATAAGGTTGAACCACTATAAATCATCTTGTCCTTATCAATTTTAGCTTCCACACATCTTACACTCAAAATTTCACTTCTCCACCACTTGGCGAGCAAGAACGGCTGAAGGAATCGAGCACCGAAAAACCCAACACATCCTTTACATGCCAACAAATACTTCGACACACATCATCCCAAATATGGCTAATACCACGCCAAAGTCGAGAACAATTTGATCTTAGAATATTCACCGATAAATATGTTTCCCATTTGTACTTCGCCTTTACAACGCGAACCCATAATTTATATGTATTTGTCAGAAATTGGAATCCAAGCTTCATAATTAAGGCTTGGTTCTGGCGATAAAGGTCTCGAGGCCTCATTCCTCCTGCCTGCAAATCAGTTTTCATGGTATCCAAATTAACAAGAGCAATGGCCTTGAAATTTTGTGTGGAACCTCATACAAATGGACGAATCATCTTCTCCATCTCATAACAAATCCCCTCGGTAACCAGGTCGATTGCATAACATACGTGGGGATCGCTTGGAGAACAGATTTTGCCAGCATAATACGCCCAGCAAGAGACAAGTTCCGAGCCACCCATCTAGTTAACCTTTGTTCAATACGATCAATGAGATAGCGATAAATATTACTAGAGACACGCTTATGCAAAAGCGAAACTCCAAGATAGTTACCAAGATCATCGACAATCTCAAAACCAAACCCATCAGCAATCATAGTCTTCAAATCGGATGTACAACTACTAGAATTTTTTTTGAGTTTTTGCCGCACTAATCCAATGCCCAGAGCAACAACAAAACTGCCTCATAATATCGCTAATAACATCTAATTGAGTAGTAGAAGCCTCCGCAAACAGTACTAAGTCATCTACAAATAATAAGTGAGAAAGCCCAAGACCGCCCATTGACAATTTAATGAACTACCACTGCCCGTTATTAACCTTCTTGTTAATGGCATGAGATAGTCTCTCCATGCAAAGCACAAAAATATAAGGTGAAAGGGGATACCCTTGCTGGATACCGCTAGTAGGCAAACAAAATCCGACACCTCACCATTCTATAGAATTTGTGTCGACGCAAATGTCACACAATACATGATCCAACCAACAAATTGATTCGCTAGCCCCAAATTCCGCAAAGTATCTTCGATAAAGCACCACTCAAGCCTGTCATAGGCTTTCTCAATATCAACTTTGATAGCCATTAACTTCTTTTTCAGATTTTTCCTGCACATCGTATGAATAACCTCTTGTTCCAAAATCACATTATCAGTAATGTGACACCCTGGAACAAAACTCGATTGAGTCTGATCAATCCAATTCGGTAGAAAGGGCTTCAAGCGGTTAACCAAAATTTTCGTGATAACTTTGTGCATGACAATGCATAAGCTAATTGGCCGAAATTGTCTGAAATCTTTCGGGCATTTCACTTTGGGAATGAGAACAAGTTGAGTTTTGTTCGCCATCTCGTCAAACCTTCCATTGGCAAAAAATTCCTTAGCAAAATTAAACACGGAATCCCCAATAGTCGCCCAATTTGTCTGAAAAAAGCTTGCATGAAAACCATCAATACCTGGTGACTTCAATGGATCCATACTAAAAACAACTTACTGGACTTCTTCTCTCAAAATCGGACGGACGAGGGCTTACTTCTCATTGTTTGAAAGAGATCGAAAACCCCCACAAAAATCCTTTCGAGCTGATTGACAAGCCTCAGACGTGAACAACTGTTTAAAATAATTAACCACTTGAGTACATAAGGTAGACCCATACTCACACCAAGAACCATCCTCCAGCAAAATCCTACGAATGAGGTTATGCCTACGCTTAGACATAGTGGAAGCATGATAAAATTTAGTATTTATATCCTCCTGCGCTAACCATTTCATACGAGACTTCTGGTGCCACAAACTCTCCTCTTGGGTGAGAATTTCATTAAGCTCCTGACGTAACTCTGAAGCAAGCTGCAAAAGAGTAGGCGATGAACGGCGCTCTAGTGCGATCTCGACTTCCTTAATACGAGCAAGAACCCGAGCCTTTCGGCGATGTATATTCCCAAAGACCTCATCATTCCATTGTCGACTATGGTTCTGAAAAACAAGCAAATTATTAAACATGTGTTTATCATGTAACCATGACTCTTGTAAGAACCTTGCAAAATCGGGATTTTCATTCCACACCGCAAGGCACCAGAACGGTCGACAACTAGAACTGTGTGCAACTGGATCAGTCGAATACATAATTGGCCTATGATCAGACCCTAACATCGGAAGATGAACAATATCAGACGACGTACAAAATTCATACCACTTCTGATTACATAAACACCTATCCAATCTATGGCTTAAATCGCCACGCTTCCAAGTGAATCTCGGCTCAGAAAAACCCATGTCAAGTAATCCGGACAGAAACAGAAAATCACAGAATTTAGCACACACACCAGAGCGCCTAGAAGAACCTCCAATTCTCTCGTCACTACTACTTATAGCGTTAAAGTCGCCCTCGAGGAGCCAAGGTACACTCATCCCAGGGTCCAAAGCCCGAATTTGATCCCAAACACCACTCTAACGACTAGTATTAGGACTTGCATACACAAAAATGATGAAAAATCGACCACCGGAGCCCGACAACTTAGAAGAAGCATGAATAAACTGATTCGACACCGCTACCACATCCAAAGAAACTGTATCATTCCACAGAATCCAAATAGCACCTGTCATACCAGTTGCTTCAACACGATAAGAATAAGAAAACCCCGACCCACGGAAAAACTATCAACATTATCTCCACTAACCCTCGGCTCCAAAACAACAACCACATCAGGTGCCAAGCGTGCCTTGGACATTCCAAAATAAAACTCTAAACATTAAAAATAAAAATAGAGGCAAAACCACAACAACTCATTGTCCATCCGGTCGTGATCCATCGACAAATAATGAATTTGTGATCCAATTCACCTTATTACCAAGAACTTCAGCTGTATTTGTACCCAGAGGAACTCGAACCCACCGTTGGCCCCTTATCCTTTAGGGAATTAGCCAAAGATGAAGCTCAATCCGCAACAACAATACGTTCCGAATCTGCCAATCTCTTCTTTTTTAGCTTAGTATCTTTACGGGGCACTACTTTCGCGGCAGGAGAAATCCGTTTAGAACCCTTAACAATTGCCGACTTTATTGATCCATGCAAAATTTTTCCACTATGCTCCTTACTCCTCTTCTTCCCTATTCCTCAATAATGCAAACAACAGTATGTTGGCCAGAACTTAGAGAGGAAGCGGCTACCACAACTTTGTCCTTGGTTGCCACAAATGGAGTTGACTCACTACCCACCGCAATTTTAACGGGATTCATAAGTCCATTATCCTCATCTACATTTTGAACAACATGTTGACCACTCGATACATCCATCTCAACACCATTCGGCTACGTATTTTCCTTGCCTACCTCATTGTCAACAACGACCAAAGAAGGGTTCGACACGACCAAGCCCTGGGTCGGAGCATTAGGACGCGGCCTATAGACATCCTCAACGCCATTATCCACACGCTTACCAGGTCGGTTGGGCTGCCGTGCTTCAGTCAGTGTTGCTTCAACCACATCATTCAACACACTAAACCGCGACCCATCAGGCTGCCTAAAAACGAGACACTCCTAGACTCTATCCCGACGCGGTGGTTATCTACACTTACGTCCAGAAGCTTGCATCCATGGCCCAAACTTATCTTCAGTAGTAGGTTCCGTTCTCGGATCGAACTTTGGTTAGACTGCCCCTCCAACCTCACACCATATGTAACGCCCTGATTTTGGGCTTAGAAGTTTAGGGTCTGAACCGGACCGGTCTGATAAACGGTTCGAATATAAAAGGAGGTTTTAGGGAAAGCCTAGTCCGGGATGCTTTAAAAATATAGAAAAATACTTAAAAATCCTCATTTAATATATATAAGAGAGTGGTGAAATCAATTTTACAAAATAAGGTTTGGAAATACTACATTTCGGTGTAGTGACCAAAATGCGATTTTTGCAAAGTTTTGTAGTGACTGTTTTGTAAAGGATTGAAACTTTGAATCTTTAAGGAGCTAATTTACCCAAAATGTTTTCTCCAGATTTTCCTTAATTTGGGTATTTAATTAATGTTTTAATTAAATAAAAGAAAAGGAAAACTACTTTTTGGATTTTCATAACTACCTTTTCCTAATTTTCTCTCATTCCGTTTTCTCTCAAAATCCCATCATCCAAACACATTTTCTCCAAAAAAATTCACATTGATCTTCACTTCAATTGATGAGATTTCTATCATCTATTGGTTCCTAATCAATCTTGCATCAAATCCTTTTGATTTTCGCATTGAATTTTCATGGAATTTGGCCCAAATCAAGGAGAAATCATCATTTAGAGGTAAGATTGTTCTTCTCCTCTAAATACTCAGTTCTTTACTGAAATTCCCAAGTTGTCAATCCTTTATTAAAGTTTTATAAATGGTTTTAATGTTAGAAACAAGATTTTGGCTTAAAACTCAAGATTTTGGAAGAGATCTTGAAGATTTTCGTTGTAATTGATTGAGCTCTGTTTTGAGATATCTCTCTAATGTATTTTGGATGTTAAATGATGTTAGGAATGAGGTTTTATCAATCCAATCCCGAATAGGTTGTATTTCCTAAGTTTTTGCTTATGAAAATGGTGGTTTTGGGGTGATTTTGGTGTTCTGCTATAGATGGAGGTATAAGATTGAGGTTAGGGTTGTTTTGATGTTGATTGATGTTTAGAAATGATTAGAAGTGATAGATCTTGGATGGGCTTTGATTTGGGAGAGTTTGGAGATGATTTCGGTTATGTTTGGTAGCCGAAATGTGGTTTTTGGGTAGGGCAGCGAGATTAGATGTGTGGCAGATGTTTTTAATGCATGATGATGCATTAATCCTCTGTTCTTATGTGTTATAAATAGGGGAGACATCTTCGGACACATTGGGTGTTGATCCGGAAGTGCCGGAAGCATAGTTAGTGTTTCGGCGAGCAAGGCGAAACGTAATCGATGAGTGGAAATGCGATTTCCTGCTTTGTAAAGCGTGCTCTTGGGAGCTTAGTTTAAGTTTGATACACTTAACTAAGCTCAAGTGTAAGTGTTTCGGTAACCCATCTCTCTTGAAAATGTGATATGTTGGGTGAAAATGCACTTCAGGTAAGAGTGGATTTGTTTACTGTTTTTAAGCATGTTTAAGCATGGTTTAATGCTGGATTTTGATGTCATTATGTTAAGGATGCACTAGGTAAGTGATCCTTGGTTTTCATATGAAAATGCATATGATGTTAAGCATGTGTGCTTGTGTAAATGGCATTGTGGTTATGCTTGAGAAACAGTGGATTAATGTGGATAAATGATTATATTGGCAAGTGATGAAAATGGTTTTGGTTACTTTAATCGGATATAGTTAGCCGGCTATAGGATTGGGTGCACCGTGAATAAAGTCGCCTTGAGTGTTGAGATTGTACCGTTATACTCCACCACGGGTGTCACATCAATGGAGGGATTGCTCTTGAGTGTGAACCTTGTGTAGTCCGGTAGTGTGTATGAAGCGTGTGGGACAACGTTTGTAATCCGCGTATCCGATTGTGTCTTGTGTTGAAATGATGTGTGGACTATCACTTGAAAGCCAATATATTGTAAATGAACAAAGTGAAGCATGAGATGCTTGTAAATGATGCAAGGGTGCATGAGAAATATGTGTATGATGCTTGTTAAAGCATGAGCAAAGGTTTATTTGTTGTTATAAATTGTTGCATGTGTGCATGAGGTTTTAAAAGTGCATTGAAGTCTTGAGAAGACTTGTTTTATAAAGGGCATGTGTTGTAAATGATGTTTTGCAAATCATGAGTTAAGCATCGATGAATGTTGTCTGGCGATCCTCACTAAGCTTTATGCTTACGCTCATTTGTTTCCTCAATGCAGATTTTTGAGCATTCTAGGCAGCAAGAGAGCAAGTGGAATCCAAGAGATTTTGATTAAGCAATGTATGTGCTTTACCTTGGTGTAATAAGAGGCAATGGGTGGGATTTATACTTTGGAGGGTTTGAGAATGTTTCTTTACTTTGAGCATGTTGATTTGACCATATTTGAGTTGTAAATGGTCTTAGGAGTTTGGATTTTGGATTATTTCGGAGTATTGACTTGCTATGGTTTTGTAAATTAGGAAGCATGCCTATAGTGCCTTTGCTTATGTAAATGTTGCTATGTTTAGGCTATGGCATCAATATGAAGTTTGTTGACATGTATCTTTGATGTATGCATGTTGTGGCAAGTCTCGGGGTTGGTTCGAGCATGAAAAAGTATGTTAAACCAGCAAATTCTGCTGTCACTGGGTAGGGCATATCGGAACACCTGCAACAGTTTCGAAACGGGGCTCTGTAATGGTCATTCCGTTTCGGAACGAGTTAGGGTGTTTCGAAACATTTTGGCCACTGGAATGACCTGTTCCGATACTGGTCTCGGAACATACCCGCGTACCGAAACGGTCAACACCGTTTCGATACGGGCGTTTCGGTGCGGTAGGTGAGTGTTTCGGAACAGATGACCGTTGGATGCTGTTTGAATTATCTTAAGGTTTATATGTCTTACATTTTAGTCCGGGAAGTTGTGGATGCAATTGCTAGAGCTTGGAATGTCTTTTTAAGCTGAAATTTGACAGAGGAGCATGTAATATGATTAATTTAATAATGGTAAGCTCAAAATCCATTTAGTCCTTATATTTTCTAAAAATTACATTTTGGTCCCTAAAAGTGTAATCCATGCAATTGAGTCCTGAAATGATTTCTGTTTGTTGCGTCGTTTCTGTTGTGGTGTTTTTCTAATCGATATAAATTAATAACGAACATCTAGACAAGATTAAAATAAAAAAAGGTCGTTAATCAAGGTTGATTTCTGAGTTGACTTTGGTTTTCCCCGTGTAATCTTCGTAGTTTGAGTCTAACGTCTAGGTCGGGCTAAGGGGGTTACACCACATACTTCCTTCGAAGGCCCATACCTACCACAACCAAAACAAATTATCGGCAATCCTTCATACTCAATTGGCTGGAAAGCACAATCAATCACTATACCCGGAATTAGCGTCTCCTCTAAATTAACCACAAACGCCAAACGCGCAAACCTTCCTCTAAGGCCCTCACTAGTATTAAAATCCACATGAATAACCTTCCTCAAGATATTCGCAATAGCACGGAAGAGGTTCTTACAATAATAGCGATACGACAGTCTCGACAATCTAACCCAAGCTAGAATTTGTTTTGGATGATCCACCGAAGTAGAAATATCCCTAGACCATAGTTGGACCGTAAGATAGCTTCCATACACCATCCAAGGTCCCCCAGTTACCACATGCTCATAGTCTTCCTCCATTGCAAAACGAACAAGATAATAGTCATTATCAAGATCGGTGATACTAATCTCGCCCTTCATAGTCCATAGAGCATGGATCTGATTCTTCAAAGCCTTATATCCAATGGAATGTCCGAGTAATCGAACGATCACCGACTTCGATAGTTTGCCGTCAATTTCCTTATGAACTCGATCCGAAAAACTAATCTTAGGAAAAGAGCTTGTCGTAGAAATCACCACATCCTCATCAGACAAATCCACATCAAGATCACTGATAAAATTATCATGTTGACCCATACTCGTTGTTCCAGTAACAACATCTCTAAAGGAAGGTTGTGCTATCGATCCCCCACCTCGTTAGCACCAATGGAACCATGATTAGCAAACTCTCTAGTTTCTAAATCCATCGAGATCACCCCTGATCCTATGGCCCCTAAAATACTTCCATCCATATCCATAGACACTACTGAAGAACCATTCGATAGACCAAAATTAGCATGGGCAAGCACACCAAAAGCCACCACCGCCGGCGCATCCACGACATCTGGTGGCCTCCTAACCGGATCAGATGGACGGCTAAAGCTAGGGTTTCCGAAATCATCAGGGAGAAAATCAGACATTTTCCTAAAGCATTTTTAAAACCACTTTCTAACTAGATAGTTACTTGCTTTATTGAGTTTTTCCGTTTTGGCTTAGTTTATGGTTCCTAAAGCAATATTTTTTTGGTTGCATTAAAGCATAGACAAGGAAGTGGTTTCGAGAAAACCAGGTTGTACAAGCGTCTTTAGATATTCTCGCCGTTATTTATAGGGTAAAATACACTATCAATCATTTAGTTATAAGTTTAATAATAAACGTATTCTAAAAGTAACAATTGAGTCACTCGGTTATAATTTTAAAAACAAACAATTATTTTTCTTATCACTCTTTTTATAAAAACAATAATTCTTACTTTTAATAGAAGAGTAATATATTTGCATTAAATCTATAATTAAATGACTTCTAGTGTAATTTAGTCAAATTGATATTGTTTTCGCCTGTCGTAGTTTTCTGTGTAAAATCTCCCATTCTAACAGCTTCCATGGCAGACAAGAGATTAATATAAGATTTGGTGGATAAACATAAAGTTGAAAGTTCCCAAGTCCTTAATCCCTACAGGCTACAACTATATCTCTATCTATAAGCTCGGCTTTCCACGTCAAAGCTTACATTTGGGAAACACATGTACCTATCGGCTATCGGGTCGGTGTTTCCCACTTTTTGTTTGCCAATTCCAATTCCAACTAACTTTATTGCCCCTTTCATTGGTTACCTGTTCTTCCAAATCAAAACTCCCAATCTCAAACACTTCTCATTTTATCTTCCTCACCCAAGCAATGCTCGGTGCTCAGCTTTGCTCCCCTACATTCTCCACTTTCTGGGTTTTCTCAGATTCCTCAAATGCTTATCACCCAACACTCTCCCTTTCTTTCCCCTCGCTTCGCTTCTCTTCAATCCGTTTACATTTCGCGGCGAATCGCCGTCCGTCGCTGAAACGGGTCGTCATTTCTTGCCACTCGATCCATGGTAGTTCCGGGCCCCAATTTAGCAACGAGGACGACCCAGATCATCAGTTTCTCGAAGCTTCTCTTCTCGTTTCAGGTTTGACTTTTTTCTTCTTCTTTTTCCCTTGAATTGGGTGGAGAAAAATTGGGAATCTGTTGACTTTGGAGTTACGTTATGGAACAGAAACTGTTTCGCACTACCGGATGTTAAGGCAAGGATTTAAAGAAGAAATAAAGTGGGAGTCATCTAGGAGACAGCATCCCATGTCAAGGCCTAAAATTACTTCAATTGGACAATCGTTTCTTAGTCGATTTCCCAGTCCAACTATTTTTCTTAAGATTTCTTGCGATGGGGATTTCTTGCTGCCCATTGTTGTAGGTATACATGATAATCAACAATTCCACTGTTTCTCTTAATTGTTATCGTTCGTTGGATCTGTTGTTTCGTTAATAGCTCTTGTTAATCTGCTGTTGTAGGGGAATTTGCTGTTGAAAAACTAATAGCTTCCTTTTGGAGAGAAGAGAATGGGGTAATTTCCTAATCTGTTATTGTTTTGAACATTTTATTTTTCCTTATAGTTAAACTTATGTCTTTCTTGACGTGATATGTCTTTTGCAGGATTGTCCAGACCAGTTCCATCTTGTTAAACATGTTGCGGAAAGGCTTGGATATGAAGTATGGAGTTGTTTTTTTTTCTCATATCTTTAAGACATGCTGAAATCTTCCCGGATTTTGATCAGTTATTTGGTTTAGTTTTTTCTTTACATCTGATATCTATTAAAAAATCTTTTGAATGGTTAAAGTTGGTGGAAGTAAGTTAGAAACTTGTAAGATAAGAAAGGAGATAATCAATTCAAACAGATTCAAGACACTTCCCTACCTTCATGTTTGATGTTTTCAGTTGTACTAACTTTACCCTAGTAAAATTGTTCATGATGCTGTGTAATATCTCTTTTCATTGATTTATACACGTCTTCATTTCAGGTTAAAATGGTGAGAATTACAGAAAGAGTTGTCAATACTTACTTTGCAAAGTTATATTTTACCAAGGTGATTAAAACTTGAAAGTTGTTTATATTTCTTTTATTTCCTTGTGGGTGATAAAGGAACCTGTTTCAATTGTCGGGTTTTTTTCTTTTGTTTACAGCCAGGAGAAAATGATGTGATAACTGTGGATGCACGGCCCTCGGATGCCATCAATGTGGCTAAGAGATGCAAGGTATGTACTGGGAAATTATTATAAATCAATCTTTTGCTCTATGGAAGGGGAATTGCTTGCTTTCTAGTCTTACTCTGTTGTGATTACTACTCAAACATGTTTTCTCTTGCTGTCGTTGAGCCATTTCCAGTGTCAAAGTTCAATAGAAACTAACTGGTTCGAGTTGAGTAGGTTGGTCTAGTGTTTCCAATTCACTTCAACTGATTGCTTCTCTGGAGCTTCTAATTGGTATTTTTCTGTATGCAGGCTCCGATCTATGTAAGTAAACAAATCGTCCTGGAAAATGCTATTAGAATTGGCTATGGGATGGGCAGAGTGCGCGATACAAAGTCAACTTATGATGTATTGCTTGACAGGTATGTTGTATTGTGTTTTCTCAAAAATTGGTTCCCTTATATTAACTCTACACACGGTTGTATACTTCCAGTGCTGCAGATGGCCCGGATTTGCTAACAGAGGAGCTGAATCTGGTGAGGAATATAAATTTAGCTGTCGAAGAAGAAAGGTACAATGATGCAGGTAATAAACATAGAATAATGCTTCTAACCAAAATAAAGATTTCAGAATCTGCCTTCTGTGTTCTATTATAAATCTACGAAATGAATTGCCACTCACTATACGATTTCTTTCATTCCTTTGTTATCAAACATTGAAGCTCTTAGTGCTTTACACTATAAAATGAACTTCTTGCAGCAATGTTAAGAGACAAACTAATGAAGCTTCGCCACTCAAGTGATGATCAGTAACATGTTTTGTGTGATATAATTTGCTTTGGATTTTACTATTCACAGCGGAAAGGTATACCGTCTGGCATTGGAGTTTCACCGGCTGCTCAGTGTTCAGGTTATTGTAGTTTATAGAGCTCAGGAAGTTATGCTAAAGCACTCAGCAAGGAGAACCAATAACCTGTTAGCCTAGAATTTCAGTGTTTAAGATAAGCATGAGTGAAATTCCTGGAATGAATATGCATAATCCTGCTTTACAGAACACAATAAGTACGTATGTTACTAGATTCAAGTGTGATCTTGGATACGGGTATGTTCTATCTTTTTAAGCTTTTAATGTGTTTTGAAGATGTCCGGATGGTCATACCCCTGTACTCACGTTCAAGGCAATGTACAGAAATAACATAAGACATGTTGCCGTAATCAGGTTAAGTTTTGGATTAACTTGGACAGTGGAATAGCCACGATTATGAAGTTTATATATTCGAAGTTAGACGTGGAATTGCTTTGTGTTTCTGATTATGCCAAGTATGCTGTATAGCAGAAGACCCTATTTTGTTTCTCATCGAATGTAAATAAATGTCTATTCGTTTCCTTTGACAAATTGCAAGTTACTATATGGTTGTGGGTTTCTGGTAAGCAGAAGCCATTGCACAAACTTATTTATATAATTTGCTTTGCTGGTCGAGTATTTTGCCTTAAGCTTTGGTCAGAATTATAAGATCTTTTCTTCTTTTGGTATTCTGATTTTATAATAATTTGTTGATACATTTTTGTTCCTAGCAGTCTAGAAACCTTGTTTGATATATAATTTGATGGTACATACATATGTATAATATTATTTAAATGGATAAATAATAAAAGTGAAAATCGAATATGAAAAATTGAAAACACTATCTGTATATATACAGGGAGGGGTCATTGATTTTTACATACTAATTCATAGTATCACATATGTGATTTTGTGTTTTTTTTTAGCTACTAGCTGAATGAACATGCCCATGTTTAATCTTAATTTGTGGTGGTAAGTCATTTATATTAGTAGTAAAAGAGAGATTAAATGGGTCTTAATCCAAGTAATTAAAATGTGAGCCAAATGGGATTGAACAAGACTTGGAATTTCTAAAAACAGTGTGGGTGAGTGGGTATTAATTTGGGTGGCTGTCCATCCCAGAGAGAGATTCCTTCATTAATGATGGTGGTCTTTCTGGTTCGGCAATGCAGAGAGAGATGATGATGGCATGGCCTCTCTGCCCATCTTTTTCCTTTGAATTCTTGCTTCACCTCTCTTTAACTACGACCAACCCCATGTGCTGGCCTTAAAGGACAATTTCAGTTAACCCCTCACTTTGGAACTCTGGTTTAGCCATTTCCGTCCACCACCAACTCACTTGGGAGAGCGATTGATTCATAATACATGCAACACTCTTTTTTTTTTATTAATTGGATTAGTCCTTTTTGCTGCTGGTCCATGGCGAATCGCTATGGGTATTAGCTAAAGCAGCTAGTGTCTAGTGTCTAGTGAGTAGTGAGTAGTGATAGTATTACTTTGTGAAACAGGACAGTTGTGGAAGAGTGGGGTGCCCCAAAGTAGAGCGAATTTAAGGCTGGGTTTCATGATTCAGAGAAAAGGAAACATGGATGCGACTGTGGAGAATAATATGGATTTAAATGCAGTGTCCCAACTTTCTGATTTGTTTTAAATGCTCCTTCAGATTTCAGACCCCCTCTTAAATCCCCTCCCCCACCCTTTTCAAACTTCTCTATACAAGACTCCTCTCTTTGTTCATTTCATTTCATTTCATTTCATTTCTTCTTCTTCAATCTCCCTCCCAACATGGATAGGGGATTTTGTAGTTGGAACTTGGAACAACCTGGGCTGCATGTATCGCTTTATGGTCTAAAATGACATGAAACAGTGACTTTGATATTGGCCTGGTTCACTCAGACATGGGAACCATTCTTGTTTTACTTGCTCTGATTGAGCCGTGCCAATATCTTAGTACTCTTTCATATCTCCAAGCTTTGTAAATACCCACCGCAAAGGTTTGTTCTCCTCGGCTTTACTGGTTTTGTAATACGTTTGTAGTAGTAAACTAGTTACTAGTCGTATTATCTATGCTCTTACCTTTCATAGACCCAGCTTTTACTAGTGTCTTAGTTGCAAGTTAAAAGACTTCGTAGACCAGGAACTGGAAATCATATCTGCTGATGCAAGTAGGTAAACCCATAATTTCAAGTTTTCAACCATAACCCTTAATTTTATTACATATAAGCTGTGCTAAATGTCATGGTTGAGAACACAACATTAATCCCATGTCAAAAAGAAAAAATGAATTTTTTAAAATATAAAAACGGCGGCGCTGCATATCTTATATAAGAAGGGGGACATTAAACCCACTGGGATATGAAAACCTAAATCCAGCACCCTAGCACAACTAGGGTTTATAAGAGCTATGTATGCCATAACAACAGCTGCAGGATTTGTTGTTTACTACTTTTTTTTATCCATTAACTCTCCCCAGCCAAGATCTGTAAGAATTACAATCGTGGTGTTTCAATGTTGCTGCATGAATATGATGCATGAAAGAACCACGCGGAGATGGTAATCTTGGCCAGCCAAAGCTACTACGGGCGATGCTTGATCAACATATCGAATTATCTTAGCATCCATGTTAATTTTGGAGATAAAAAAGAATCATTAGATTGGCATTGACAGCTTTCTTCAGGTAAAAAGGAAAACAGTAGTTTTCTCAACATGGGTGAATACTCTTCACATTTATGTTCTCTTCTATACTCATTTAATATTGATAGCAAAAGTTTATATACTTTTACCTCCATATTACTTCCTCAATTTACCTACATTTATCCATGCAGAATTCCCTTCAAACTGAAAAAAAACAAATAATGACTTAATTTGACTAGTTTTAAAATTAAAAGGACTTAAAAAATAATTTTACCCACAAAATTAGAGAGCTAGAGTTTAATTTATCTAGTCTTAAAACTAAAAGGTCCTAACAAGCAATTGAACATAAACAAAAATTAAGAGGACCGTAAAAATAATTAGACAAAATTTTGGGGGGGCAATTCCCCTTGTCCCTCCCACCACAGCTTCAACTCCAAGGACAATTACTTTTACCGTGCATGTGAATTTTTCCAGCAAAAGAAAGAGGTTTCATATTCTGGTTCGGTTTCCGTTTCAGTTCATTGGCTGTATTGATATGTATCGGTCTCACAGCCAGTGGTAGAACTTAGTTAGAGTTTGGGAACTTAAAATTTTAAAAAAATTAAATGTTTAAATTAAATTTTTCAAAAATTTTAAAGGGTTCAATTTACAAATTTTTAATGAAAAATTTGGAGTTTAACTAAAATTTTTGAAAATTTGACAGTGTTGATGAGAACTTTTAAAAATTATGGGAAAGATTTAATTAAAAACGTTCAAAAACTTTGAAGTTTAATCTGAACTTCTAAAAATTTTGTGAGGGCTAAATTAAATTTTTTTAATTTTTTTAAAGATCTAAATTATAATGTTTCAAATTTTGAGGGCTGTAGCCTTCACATGTCCCTATTATCTTCTGTTACTGCACACAACCTTTCTTTATACAGAAAGACGAAGATATGTATTAGTTAATGATTAAGAGGGGCTGAAGTTTCAAAATTCAAAAGGACTAAACTTGACTAGATTAGAATATAAAACTAAATTTGTTATTTATGCATAGGACAAGGATTGGTGAATAGAAATTTAACAAAAATTAAACCAAATAGTAGGGAGTATTATATTAAGCATTGTTCAAAGTTTTAAGATGGGCCAAATCCCAAACCCAAAAAATAAAACTTTTATATTCCAACCAAAGAAACCTTAAATTAGAGGACCAAATGTGCAAGTAAAATAAGAATTAGGTTTAAGCAAAATTGTTTTGCTATGTTAGTCTTATCTTTATACTGTAAAGTGTAAACCTATTCAAAGCTCGTATGCAGGGAGGGACGAAGCTACAGCTTCAATAGGAGGGGCTGTAGCCCCCTGATAAGAGAATATCTTTTTATCCTTTAATTTCTTATATTTTTTTTACCCTTTGAAGCCTATCACACAGATGACTTGAGTTCAATTCTTGATATTTGTTGTAATTATGAAACTAGCTTGGCTTTCTTATCTTATTCCAAATAACTCTATTGTGTTGCTCTCAAATGGACGATCACACATGTAAACATTTTTTTTCTATTGTGTTGCTCTTAAATGGACGATCACACATGTAAACATTTTTTTCAGTTATCTCCAAAGCTTTGATTTAGGAGATGTTATCGATCTGTTTCCTGCTCAAATTGAGTTTAACGGATTTCTGAATTACGGACGCACAGTAGAGACAATTTAAATAGTTAAGTAATTAGATTGACAAAATTAATAGTTCAATAGTCAAAATAAAACTAATCCTATAGTTCAGTGACTATATTGATAGTTTACCCAAAATATATTGATTGAAAGTACAACTATCAATCTCAAATATGATCCATAAGATGGACATGACTGATTCTAGTTATACTTGAATACAAGGGCTGGTAGCATAATTAGACCATTTTTAGTTGATAGTTGGAGCTTTTGTCTCATCTCGTTTCTTCTCTCTCCATTTCCTTGTTCCTATCCGATTTTTCTCAAGTGGATCAAATATAAACAATAAGCTTAGCCCGTTTCTTTTTCAATTTCGTTTTTTTCTAATTTATTTAATGAATATTTGAGTCCTCCAATTTTTCTGTGAATCTGTTTTGGTTAGTGGAAGTGGTTGTTGCAACACTCTCCAATGGCGATTGAAGAGGACACTGAGAGCTGCGGGAGTAGAGCAGTGGACTCGTTGGCCCAAGTGAATCCTCGACATCACAAGCAAAAGCTTGACGTTTACAACGAGGTGCTTAAGCGTATCCAGGAGTCTAATTACGAGGAAGCTAATCTGCCTGGCTTCGATGATCAGCTCTGGCTTCATTTCAATCGACTCCCTGCTCGGTACTACGTCTAACCCTAGGTCTCTGCTTTTGATCGATTCTGCACCTCTTTACTTTTAAAATGATTGTTTGCTTGCTGACGATTGGAAGGGTTAATTAGATGTTAGATTCATGAATCTTACTGTGATCTTTTTTTCGTTCTTTTAGAGAATTCATTTTGTCGTTACAGAACGTGAAAGAAAGAAAAAAGGAGTTCAAATTAAATCACAGAAACAGTTCTGTTTGTCTCCTTTCATCTTTTTTATTATCCTTCCACATTAGTATATAGTTAATGAAGTTCGAAATTGTTGATACCTTTTCTTTTTATGAGATGTTTAATACTTGAGCTTATACTAAATTATCAGCTGTTCTTCATGATGTTTTGAGATTTCTGTTACTTTTGATAGATACGCAATAGATGTGAATGTGGAGCGGGCAGAAGATGTGCTTACACATAAAAGATTATTGCATCTGGCAGAGGACCCTGCTAATCGTCCTGTTTTTGAAGTTCGAGTAGTACAGGTATAGATTTCTGCATGTCTGGCTGTCTGCCACCTCTATTCTTTATATACCTTCACAATAAGGGATTTCTATTTGATGTTTCTTTTTTACTGTGATATACCCTTTTACCCTTCTTGAAATCCTGGAGATTGAATGTAGCTTAGCTTCGACAATTAGTATTTATTGATGAATGTTAAAAATAATTTCGTTTGATTCTGGTTATCTTATATAGGTTTATCCTGTCTCCACCACGCCTTCTGTTGACTCTGTTCATTCTGATTCATCTGTAAAAGAAGATGCACAAAGTGCTTATCATTCAAATAGACTGGGGTAAGGCTCTTGTAGTTAAAGTTAATATTTCCATGGATTCTTTTTAGACTTTTCCTCATTCTTTCAAGACCCGAACTTAACTACTCCTCTTTTTGGGTATCCCTGCTGTCCATTTCTGTCTTTCTTCAGCATGCATCCACCGCCTACCTTTGGTTCATCGCCTCATTTTGAAGCTTTTTCTATTCAAGCACCTGAAGATAAAGACAGTGCTGTGAATTCAACATCATGCCTCCGGTAAGGATTTGAATTAAGCACCATCTTTTTCAAGACTTTTACTATAAAGTGGTTTTGTCCTTTCTCTTCCGGTTATCATTTCAAACTAGGACCTTGAGCTGAGCCCTTACCTTTTTTTTGTTTTTTTGTTTCCTTAACAAATACACTGCATTTTGTAATTAGTTGCATGACTTGATTTTACATAAATAATATTCTCTAAGGTGGATTCTTGTAGGCCTATGCATGAGATCACCTTTTCAACAGTTGACTGGCCAAAACTCCTTAGTCAGGTAGTTGATGATTCCTCTTCTCCTGTTCTGTCTTGATGATGCCTGGAAGTGTGTTCTCATAATTTTCAGATAGATACTGGCATCCTCTTTTTTCGCTGAACATGACAGATGCTGTATTTTCATTGCTTTAATGCAGCAGTATTGGTATTGTAATCACCGATTTTCACATAAAAAGAAAAGATAAGTTTTAGCACTTCATTTACTGACCTTTTTTAAAGGGATGCCATGGATACTGCTCTTTATGTTTGCATTAGCTTTTGTAGAAACAGAAATTCCCATCTCTTGATTTACTGCCTCTGCATCAATTTAAAGGAAATGGTAACAACTGCGTGGTTTAACACATGAGTTCTTTGATGCTGAGACCTGAGAGTCAAGTTACCATAAAAGTTCATACCTCTGGTTATATAATACTCTTGACTGGAATGATATGACGTCAGATTGGTTTGAAATTTTATGTATATATTTTACTATGTTATTGTTGTAGGAAGATCCCATTCGGTATGTGTTTTTTTAAACTCTCTTGTAATGAATGATAGATATTGATGATTATTTTACAGTTGACTTCTTTACTTGCGGAGATTGGATTGAACATTCAGGAAGCTCATGCTTTTTCCACTGTTGATGGGTACTCTCTGGATGTTTTTGTTGTTGATGGTTGGCCTTTTGAGGTATGCTCTTATATTTGTCACACTAATAATTGAATCAAGTACTTGTTGCTAAGTCTGGAAAAACAATGTTTAACTCATTAATCTTTTAGGAAACCGAGGGGCTCAAAGATGCACTGGAGAAGGAAATTTTAAAGTCTAAGGTACCTTTTCCTGCAGGTTACCCTCGTTCCACTACTTCTATTGTGATGCTAATGAATGAAATCATATTCATCTTTCGGTATTACTGTTGAATCAAGCCTTGGCAGTGCTATTGGTGCTGCAGATGATTGCCGAATATGACTCATAATCTTCCTTTCTGTTGACATAGAATTTCTTTGTATATACCCAAATTGAAGCTTTGACCTCCAAACATATGCATACTCACTAGTCACTGCTTTTCTGTAGATCAACCCAACTCCCTGTACTTGAGGATGACTTGTAAAACCATAGTGGAAATCATGTTGATTATGGATTACTAGAGCCTATTTATTTTTCTACTTCCATTTGATTGGTTTCTATTTGGCTGCAGGAGCACTCTTATCCGACAAAGAGTTCAACATCTGCTATGACCGGGGTTGTCCAAGAAGGGGTCTTTTCCTCACCCAATTGTGTTGAAATCCCGACTGATGGAACTGATGTATGGGAAATTGATTCCAGGCAGCTCAAAATTGAAAACAAGATTGCATCTGGGTCATATGGTGATCTGTAAGTTTGTCAACTTCAAGCATGCTTCTTATTCCTTTTGACTCAGGGTGTGTACAAATTCTAACTCATCATCTCATTTAACATCGTCAGATACAGAGGCACATATTATAGTCAAGAAGTGGCCATTAAAGTCCTCAAGCCTGAGCGGGTTACGGGAGAATTGCTGAGAGAGTTTTCTCAGGAAGTTTTTATTATGAGGTTCGTTGGAGCGCCAGTATATGCTAATTGTTTTGAAGTGAACCAGTTGCTTCTGCTGATAAACATTCTCAATGTGTTCTATAGTTGGATGTTTCATAATACAAATTCAAGCCAAAATCCTATAAACTCATATTTAAAAATTATCAGATTCTCTCATCCTCTTCAATCTATTAGAATTACTGGTCTTTTCTCTGCCTTCCCTATCATCTCACATTTTCTGGAATTACTGGGTAGCGTGCATCAGTGTATCAGAGTTAGATTCTTGGATTACCAGAATCTTTTGATACACTAGAGTAAGTGGCTGTTTCTGATGTCTCAGATAATTCCATTTCTACCAGACAGTTAGGATTCTTGCCAGGCATCACATAGATTTTGAGCAGAAATTGCTCAATCATTTTCCCCATTTTTGTTCCTAATTTTCCAGATCAGTTCCCTTCTTTGTATTGATAGTAATTGGTTGACTGTACTGCCCAATTTTAGTTCTATTGTTTTGCTCCACCTCTCTCTAGATTTCTGAATTATTAGCTGCTGTAAGTTCCACGTATCATGACGAATTTTCAAATGAATATTATTCTGAGGAATATTGATTGTTTGGTGCTAAAAAAGAAAAGGAGATAACTATTGATGCTGCTTTTTCTTGAAAATAGGATAGTTAGCTCTCAAAGGAGGATTAGAATGTTTCAAAGGGACATAGCTCTGAAATATGCCATTTTTAGTTTGCTGTCTGCATATCATCTATTTCCCAATCCACATCGCCATAGCAGTTCTCTTGCAAAGCACTGGTTATTTCTCTATTTTTTGGTTTGATTGGTGGTTGTAATGAAGTCTGAACTCCAGCATTTTCCTAGTAGCCTCTGGTAGAACTAAATGATGTCATGTGTCCATATGTGTGTGTGTGTATAAGGTTTGTATATATTGGTGCAAGTATTACAAGAAAAATTGGCAGGTCTCATTCAGATATCTCATGGTCCTCACCTATTATAGTTGAGTTTAAGAACTTCTCTAGTTTTTGAATGCATTGATGTTCTGGTCATGGCATTGATTCCCAGGAGGCTGAGACTTATCTGTACTTATCAAGGTTGATTCACGTGCTGTGGAATTTCAACTGTTTTTTTCTTTCTTTTTTCCTGTTTGTAGGAAAATCCGGCATAAGAACGTTGTACAATTCATAGGTGCATGTACAAGAGCTGCAAACCCCTGCATTGTGACCGGTATAATATAATGAAGTTTTCAACCTATGATTTACTATGCTGTATTTTTTTAGTGCAATTTTTTTGAAATTTTTGCTTCTACAATTGTGCTGTTAAGTGTTGCTGTTTTTCATCTTTACCAGATATTATCTATAATTATGTTGCTAGAAGGGAACAATTCTGGCTTTGGAGTGCAAACTGAGAGATTGACACAAAACCTACATTACGAATTTAGTGTCTGAATTCCCATCTGTAAACCAAAATTTAAATATTCGGATGCGTATGCCTTTTCATCCCTTTAATTCTATGATGATAAACTCTGTGGCTTTATTAAAAACAGAAATCATTTTCTTTTCATTTTACAGATAGTTTTTGACAGTGATTTTTGTGCTTTATCAGAACTTATGGCCAGAGGTAGCTTATATGACTATCTGCATAAGCAAAGGGGAGTTTTTAGGTTGCCATCTCTACTCAAAGTAGCCCTTGATGTTTCCAAGGGAATGAACTATTTGCATCAAAACAACATCATCCACAGGGACCTGAAAACTGCCAATCTTTTGATGGATGAGAATCAAGTAAGATACTTCTGTTAATCAAGTCACTGATTAATTAATTTTCTATTAAAAGCTACCATTTTGTTTTAATTTTCCTTATGAATTCTGACTGGGATTATAGTATGCTGTAATCGTATGATAGTTAAGTATATTTGTCTTAAATTATTGGTCTATCTTTTACAGGTTGTTAAAGTTGCCGATTTTGGAGTTGCTAGAGTGCAGGCTCATTCAGGAGTAATGACAGCTGAAACTGGAACATACCGCTGGATGGCTCCTGAGGTATGCATTTTTCTTGGACATTATGTTTCTCCTTTGTATTCTTTACATGGTAGTAGTTTAGCCACTCCGATGATCTTGCAATATACTTGCCTATTTTATGTTTCTTCATGATCATAAAAATACATGTTATGGTGTTCAGACTAATTCCCGTGTCAGAGCTAAAAAATCATTTCGCATGTGATGTGACCCCATCATATATAATCATCTTGCAAATGATATCACTCTTTTTTGTCATTAGATTCATCACCTTGTACTGTATATTTTTTGCTTATTAATTGACACAAACGTGAATTTCAATTCTAGGGAGGGGCTCTAATCTAATATGGCATTCCCCTATCTTAATTAATGTAGGTTATTGAGCACAAACCATATGATCACAAGGCAGATGTTTTTAGCTTTGGAATAGCACTCTGGGAGCTACTGACTGGAGAAGTAAGACTCATTATATTATGTGGAAGAGTTTTGGTTTTCGGTTGTGAATACTTGTCTGTGGCAAACTTTCTTTCATCTACATTCTACAAGTACAATACTTTGAGGTTTTATATCTTTATAACTGTTTTATTCTTCCATTGCAACTGCTAGCTCCCGTATTCTCTCTTGACTCCACTACAAGCTGCAGTTGGTGTGGTGCAAAAGGTACTTTTATTTTTGTATAAATACATAAATACGTAAATTTCTGGGATATTTTGTTTATAACAATGTCTTTTCAGAATCTACGTCCTACTATCCCAAAGAATACACACCCACGACTAGGGGAATTGCTTGAGAGATGCTGGCAGCAGGACCCAACTCAAAGGCCTAATTTCTCTGATATTATAGAAATCCTTCACCAAATAGATAAAGAGGTACAATATTCATATGGCATGCTTTTTGTTTTGTCCCATCAAACATATCTAAGCACGGTACTATTGTGACAGATTGCAGATAAGGGGGAAGATCGCAACATGAGCAAGTCATCCGGCGGTGTTTTCTCATCTATATTGAGGGGCCAACATTAACTCCAATAGTAAAGAGGATGCTGTGAACTACATGTATTATTGTCTGACTGCATTGTCCGTATTTTATCCAATTATATATAGCATTATGGATAATGAGAAATTCAGTACAGGCATTTGGAGAGTGATTAAGTTTTCAGCAATCCTAAGTTACAATTTCTCTCTCTCTTTGGTGTTTTCTTTCTCTAAGCTGTTATGTGAAAACCCTACTTGACTTTTCAATTCTTCTGTTTTTGCAAACTGTAAAATTGATCATCTGAAAACTGCAGTTCATTATTGTCGCATTCCTGGATCACGTCCGGAAATGTTTAATTCTGCTTACAATTTTGTGAAAATAGAGTACAGGAATTGTTGTATTGGAAACTTTTGCAGTTGAAAAAGGTGATGACTTGAATCTGTAGCAAATGGTGTTCATGGTTAGTGGAAAATGAAGGTGATGGCGTGATGCTGGCGGGGTGCGTTGGTGGTCAGTCACTGTACATTCCGAGGAGTTGGCAGGCACGAACCCTGACCTGTAACCTGACAAGTGCATGCATGCAATTCACTGCTATCTGTGTTTGTTTCCTTACATAAGCCCCTCGGGCAACTGCTTGCAGCTTAACTAGGCTTCTCAATGCCTCTATATGCTTGTCTTGCTTGTTCATTATAATTTTCAACTATCAAAACCATAACACAGAAAGGTTATTTTGAACTATGTCTAAAATGTTTTGAGAAAGAAATATAAGTTACTGTAGTTACAAGATGACCCTGAAGATTGACTGGATTTTAATTGCTGCAATCTCCTCTCTGGTTAAATATGTTTTTTTTTATCAAATCTCTGGTTAAATATGTTGTCTAACATGATCCGGATAAAGTTGATATATTGGGGAAGTGTCATGGCTTTGGGGGAAAGTAATTTAGGGTTTGAGGTGAATTCGAAGAGGAAGATGGAAATTGGGGATGAGTCGGGTCAACTGGAGTCTCGAGCAATGCCTAAGTCTGGACGAGTAGCAGACGGTGCCGTTTCAATTAATGGAGAAGATGGGTTGGGTCAGAATTTAGAAATAAAGGAAGAGCCCGATAAATATTCAATGACCAAGGAGAGGCCCGATAAACAGACAATGGCCCAACAAAATGAGGGAGTCGATCCAGGCTGCAACCGAGAGAATTAAGGGACGTTACAATAGCCGTTATTCGAGTTGTTATTCGTACAATTTACAGGACACGTGTAAACAAATAAGACGAGTGTACTGACAGGCTATATGAGCCATGAGCTGTAGCTAGAACGATTATGCAAATTCTAATGAAAAATCTTTCTATTCTCTCCATCTCATCTTCTTCTCCTCTTATATCTCTATTCTCTTTTTAAATCTACAAATTCTTCATTGAATTCGTGACAAATTGACATCGGAGCTTTGAAAGATCCAACATTTAAAGCTGGGGAAAACTCGGAAAACACATCAGATGGCAGAGAAGAACGACTTGGCTGAAATTTAAAAACAGCTGGATGAGCTGAAGGATGACACCAAGGTCCCGAGATGGTGGGAAACTCAGAGGGTTGCTTGGGAAAACATGATGTTGTTGATGAAGGCCAACAATACTGAAACTCAAAGGTATATGAAGCAGATAGTCAGCTTACTCAAGAGTAAAACAGGGGGATCAACATCCAATACACCTGAGAAAACAGATTCACAGTAAGCTAAGGTGCTATTACAGAAAATGAAAAAAAAAACCAATCCAGGTAACCGTTATTTATGAAAATAAAAAATATTCATATAAGCTAGATGAACCTGGTTTGTTGTTTGGTAAACCTAAGCCACAGACAGATAGTAAAACACAAAATGTTAAAAACTTGAAGTTTGGTGATAATGTTATTGAGATAGGGGGAACATCAATGCTAAAAGAAACACAAGTGGGAGATAAAAGCTATTATGGCAATAATTCTAATAACCAGAGTATTTTCACCCCTAGACCTAAGGTGGAGCTGCAGGTTTTTGATGGTGAAAACCCTAAAAACTGGCTTAGAAAATGTCACAAGTATTTTGTAATTTTCGATGTGCATGAGAATCAAAAGTTGGAAATTGCTGCTATGTATCTAACTGGCAAAGCAGAAATATGGTTTGATGGGTATATCATGCAGAAACATAAGGTGACATGACATGAGTTTGAAGCTGACATGTGCCACAAATTTTGTGCTAAAGATTATGCAGATGTAATTTAAGAATTCAACAAACTTGTCCAGAAATCTACTGCGGAAGAATATCAAGATAGATTTGAAGAACTGAAGCCATACATCTTGATGTACAATGCTACCCTGGGAGAGAAATATTTTGTTTCAAGTTTCATCAGTGGACTCAAATAAGACATTAGAAGTAGAATGACGGTGCATGATTCCACTACACTGGCAGAAACTTACAAGAAAGCTAGAAGACAAGAACTGGTGCTGGAATTGGAAAACAGAAAATTCAGACATTCTTCAAAACAAGCATCATTAACTTCCACATACTACCAGAAACTTACATGGACTTTCAACACATCCCAAAAACCTTTCCAAAGCATCAACAACCAGAAACAAGCTTTGCTAGACTACAGGAGGACCAACAATTTATGTTTCAAGTGTGGAGAGAAATTTACACCAGGTCATCAGTGCAAGCTAAAACAATTGAATCTAATGGAGGAGGAGGAGGATTTTAATGAAGAAAGGGAGGAACAAGAAGTGAAAAATGAGGCCAGTGCTGAAAATGCAGTAGAAGGGGAACTGGAAATATCCATCAATGCTTTGACAGGGAATGTATGGCACAACACTCTAAGGATTCAAGGTACCATTAAAGGTAGACCTTTGAATATATTAGTTGACAATGGGAGTACCCATAATTTTGTGACAAATGGGTGGGCCAAAGAGGGACTAGAGGTGATTGACACTAATCCTCTATCCATAACTGTGGCAAATGGTGAAAAATTATACAACAATGCTATAAGCAAGAGCCTCAATTGGAAAATGCAAGGGCATCATTTTGAGCATGATTTTAGAGTTTTAGTCATGAGAGGAAGTGATATAGTATTGAGAGTTGATTGGATGAGAAAATACAGTCCAATCTCGATGGACTTTAATGCCATGACCCTTAGTTTTTAGAAGGATAAAAAAGAAGTGGTCTTGCAAGGAGGAAGAAAGGGCCTTAGAGTCAAGATGATATTAAGGGATAAATTACAGAGATTAGCTGAAAAAGACTCAAAATTTATGGGAGAGATGTATTTGTTGACTTGTGAGGAAGGAAAAGCAACAGTTCCATCAGAGGTGCAGAAGCTGTTAGATCAATATGCATGAGTATTTGATGAACCTAAAGGGATGCCACCAGTCAGAACACAAGATCATGCCATTACATTAAAGGTTGATGCTCAACCAGTAAATTTAAGGCCCTATAGATTCCTCTATCATAAAAAATAGAAGTAGAGAGGCAGATCTCAGAAATGCTGGCATCATTTATCATCCAAACAAGCAAAAGTCCATTTGCATCACCATGCTTGATGGTTAAGAAGAAAGATGGCTCATGGAGGTTGTGTGTGGACTACAGGCAGTTGAATGCTATGACAATCAAAAACAAATTTTTTATGCCCATAGTGGAAGACCTATTGGATGAGTTGGCAGGTGCTAAATTTTTTTCAAAGGTTGATTTGAGATCTGGCTACTGACAAATTAGAATTAAAGCTGAGGATGTGGAAAAGACAGCTTTTAGAATCCATCATAAGCATTTTTAGTTCAAAGTTATGCCTTTTGGCCTAACTAATGCCCCTGCTACATTTTAGTCACTCATAAACCAACTATTTGCCCCCTACTTAAGGAAATTTGTCCTAATGTTCTTTAATGACATACTAGTTTACAGCAAAGAGTGAAACGAACATCTACAACAGTTGAGGGTGGTGTTGAAATTGCTACAAAAACACAAATTGTTTGCCAAGAGAAGCAAATGATTCTTTGGACAGGAGCAAGTGGAGTATCTGGGCCATATCATCTCAGCAAAGGGAGTGTCAACAGATCCTACTAAAGTAGAAGCTATGAAAGACTGGCCACTACCAAAAAATCTCAAGTCACTTAGGGGATTTTTGGGCCTCACTAGATACTACAGAAAATTTGTAAAAGGCTATGGAACTATCAGTAGACCTTTGACCAAAATGCTAAAGAAAGAGAAGTTCCATTGGACTGCAGAGGCAAAAGAAGCTTTTGAATGTTTGAAAGAAGCTATGTGTAAGGCCCATGTTTTAGCTTTACCAGATTTTCACAAGACATTTCACTTAGAAACTGATGCTAGTTCTAAGGGAGTTGGGGCAGTCTTAACTCAAGAAGGGAGACCGATAGCTTACCTAAGCAAGGCTCTAAGCTCTAAGCACATTGATATGTCAGTGTATGAGAGGGAGTACTTGGCCATACTGATGGCTGTTACTAAATGGAGGCACTACTTTGAAGGGGCTCCTTTCATAATCAAAACAGATCATGAGTCATTGAAACACCTCTTGAAACAGAAGTTAACAACCACAATACAGAAGAAAGGGTTGACTAAGTTGTTAGGGTTGGACTATGTTATCCAATACAGAAAGGGGAAGAGCAATCTAGTAACTGATGCCTTATCTAGAAAAATGGAGTTCAGTGCAGAATTGAATGCTATCTCAGCTACTTTAATTACTCCTACTTGGGTTGTGGAGGTGGAAAAAAGCTATGAAATGGACAAGTTTGCTGAAGAAAAGATAGTGGCACTAGCAGTTGCACAGAATAGCCTAGTGGACTAGACATTCAATAAAGGAGTACTCAGATTTAAAGGTAAAGTCTACATTGGAAGTAATGGACAGTTAAGAAGCCAGCTACTTCAGATCCTACATGATTCACCACAAGGAGGACACTCTGAAATACAAGCCACTTACTACAGATTACAATTATACTTTTACTAGCCTAAGATGAAAGTAGAGGTGAAGGATCATGTTAGAAAGTGTGATGTCTATCAAAGAACTAAAGTATAATACACTACTAAACCTGGCCTATTGCAACCTATACCTATTCCACAGAGAGCATGGGAAGTTATTTGCATGAATTTTGTTGAAGGGTTGCCAACTTCATCAAAACACAATTGCATCTTATTCATCATCGACAAGTACACTAAGTATGGCCATTTCCTAGCATTGGCTCATTCCTACACAACAATTGAGGTTGCAAAACTCTACTTGGACCAGATTTATAAGTTACATGGCCAACCAAAAGTAGCTATATCAGATAGGGATAAGACTTTTACAAGCACTTTTTGAAAAGAATTCATGAAGCAACTGGGTACCTCAACCCATTTTAGTACTGCCTACCATCCTGAAATGGATGGATAGACTGAGAGGCTCAACCAATGCCTCGAATAGTACCTGCGAAGCCTATGTTTCCTAAAACCAAAAGGATGGGCTAAACTACTACCTCAAGCAGAATGGTGGTACAACACCAACTTTCATTTTGCCATTGGTATGACCACCTTTCGAGGTCATGTATGGGTATCCACCCCAGGAAATGTCATGGGAAGGGAGTTCAGTGGTTCACAGTGTTCAAGAATTGCTGAAAGACAGAGAGCACACAAGCAAACTATTACAAGAACAACTACTCAAGGCACAAGAACGCATGAAGTTTTATGCTGATAAAAACAGAACATAACGAGAATTTCAGATCGGGGGCTGGGTTTACCCCAAGATCCAACCGTACAGACAAACTTCAGTAGCACTTCGAATAAATCTGAAATTGGCAGTACGTTTCTATGGCCCCTACAGAATCATGGCAAAAATCAGATCAGTTGCTTATAAATTACTTCTGCCTCCAACAACAAAAATACACTATGTGTTTCATGTTAGTCTTCTGAAAAAGAAAATTGGGGACAGTGTAATTACCTCGATGGATCCGCCCGAACTGACTGATGACGAACAGTTGAAGGTTTTTTCGGCAGTGGTTTTGGATAAAAGGATAGTGAAAAGAAACAATCAGGCAGTGACTCAATTATTGATTCAGTGGACTAATCTCGGACCAGAGGACGCTACATGGGAAGATTATACTAGCCTGAAGTCGCAATTTTCGAAATTTAACCCTTGGGGACAAGGATCGATTGAAGGAGGGTGTATTGTCATGGATTTAGGGGAAAGTAATTTAGGGTTTGAGGTGAATTCGAAGAGGAAGATGGAAATTAGGGATGAGTCGGGTTAATTAGAGTCTCGAGCAATGCCTAAGTTTGGATGAGCAGCAGACGGTGCCGTTTCAATTAATGGAGAAGACGGGTTGGGTCAGAATTTAGAAATAAAGGAAGAGCCCGATAAATATTCAATGACCAAGGAAAGGCCCGATAAACAGGTAATGGCCCAACAAAATGAGGGAGTCGATCCAGGCTGCAACCGAGAGAATTAAGGGACGTTACAATAGCTGTTATTCGAGTTGTTATTCGTACAATTTACAGGACACGTATAAACAAATAAGACGAGTGTACTGACAGGCTATATGAGCCATGAGCTGTAGCTAGAACGGTTATGCAAATTCTAATGAAAAATCTTTCTATTCTCTCAATCTCATCTTCCTCTCCTCTTATATCTTTATTCTCTTCTTAAATCTACAAATTGTTCATTGAATTCGTGACATGAAGTCTCTAGCTTCTTTGATCATCGGCCGCTGGCTTAGATTTTCGCGATATCTCTTTAGTGGGATGATTTGATGAACTTCTTCCGAACTGCGGTGAACCAGTTTCTAGCTGTGCCCATCTTTGCATAGTCTGCTGGTTTTTGTTTCTACGTGTTTCCGGTCTAATTTAATGTTCCATCCCCAAGAAGGGATGGCTTTAAAGGAAGGAGCTGTTCCGTACGCACCATATTTGTGCTACTTTAGTTTTACATTTTCGTGTCGAACAATGCTTGTCAGACTAAGAACGTGGGAGGGTGAATATATATGCTTGTCATCCATAGATTTATTTTTATCCAACGATCTAAAAAAAAGTATAAAACTTGTAAATTTTACATCATGTAAGAGGATCCTAACCCATAAACGCAATTACTTTTTATACATTTTTTGGACCGTTAGATGATAGTAATAAATGACTAAGATTATTTCCTTATTTTTTTCTTCATGTGATAATCTTCGCATTTTCAACTTTTAATTTTATCGATTCATTTATCTTCATCCAACGGTCTAAAAAAATATAAAACTTTCAAGTTTTACGTAGTATAAGAGAATCCTAACCCATCCCACCACCAGTGTGTGTTGGTTTGAAGCGTTCAGCGCAGGGACGGCTAGCCTGAGCCCAACCAACCATTAGCTAGCTTCAATGCTCCTGTAGAGAAGTCAATATGCGAAGTTTTTTTATTTAGGTTGTAGGTTGATATACCTTATCCACAATTTTTTTTTTATCAAAGGGGAACTTAAAATTCGATTAAAGGAAAAAAGGCCTGACCCCATGCACTAAGAGTGCGGAAACAAAGATAAATCATCAAGTAGAAACCACGAGGCAAACAAGCGGCAAAAAACGATATCCATGCAAAGCCGAGCAGTGCAACGGGAGTACCAAACATAAGCGGCGACGGGCCTAACCAGAATCGGGGCACCCAGGCCCACAAGGTCAAACAAACGCTCATCAGAGCAACAAAGAAAATCGCCACAAGTAGACCTCGTATCAGAGAGGGTGTAAACGAGAATCCTGTTCTTCTAGGAGAGCTCCATCCGGAGGCAGGCTCCCAATCCCAAAGAGAGATTGGGCCTTGTCACCAAATTCGCGGGAAAACGTAACCCTAACTAATCTGGCTTCACTAAAATGACTATCAATCTTGGAGCCGACATACTTGAAATGAGATCATAAATTTCCGCATACCGAATCCACATCGACCGGTTCTCCACAGGAGGATTAAAACCACCCGGATCCCATTCGAATCTAAAAAACTTCAGTTTTCGAATCTCAATAACTTTCCAAATCCCCACAGATTTCCAGATCCCATAAAATAAGGAAGTGTTTGGCTTAAAATGAATATTTATTGAACCAAGAACTAGATAGGGGTATTTAGGGTAAGACATCAGTAAAAAGACTGAAATACCCTCATCCCTAAGCTCCACTTTGAGCTAACCAGCAAACCTGACCCCGCAACTGAAATCTGATGACCCGTATGACGGTGACAAGATTTTCGACGAAAACTGAAGCACCAACCGTATTTTGAGAGCAAAACGATGTCAACTTGTGGGCAAACTGAAGCACCCGAGACTGACCATGACGACCGCTGAGACAACCGTTGTCCGGGCAAGCAAGCGCTTGTAAAGGACCGGTGTGACTGACTTGGGGTTGTTCCGGCAAGTCCCTGAGCCACCGAAGAAAGACCACGACGGCCCTGCAACCTCAAAAGAAAGTGACGGAGCAGTGAGGCGGTCCAGAACAAGTGACAGGACCGACAAAAACCACGATGATCGCTTATCCCTCCACCGGTGACGATAGATCGGCACCCTACAAGCCTCACAACCCCAAAACCTCTACGAATCCAAACCAACCATGAATTAGATCCACCGGAAAACCACCACCCAGGGGAGCGAGCTCGAAACCAACATCGTCGGACAGAGAGTCCGTCGAGACAACCCCACCAAACTCCGTCCGAAAAACGCTTGCCGGCCGTGGACGCTAAACCAGCTCAGGCGGAGCCTTGGGAAAACTTAGGCTTTGGCGCGTGTGGCGCGTAGGGAAACTTACCTTATCCACGATGTGTAATTTGTAGAAATGTATATTCAATTGGTTTACCTATAGGTTGATGTCGTCCAGCAGGTTATTCTATAATATTATCTGATCAATCAGAAATTTACACGTTATATATCCTTCTTAAAAATATTTTTATAAAATTTTAAATATATATTATATTTTTAAGTTTTAATGATGTGACATATTACGTGGTTGTTAAATTCTGAAGGTAATTTTTAAATATACATTATATTTTTAAGTTTTAAATATATATTACTCTTATATTTTTAAGTTTTTAAAACTGACAGGGTTAAATTGCTTTTTCTAGAGAGGATTAATTTGCACAGTTTCAAAATTGAGAGGGACCTAAGAGGTCTTTCTACCATTTTAGTATAGGTACCAGTACCACATTGTGGAATGAGAGGTAGGTCAGGGCTAAATTGTATATTAACCCTTTGTATTTGTAGTGCGATTAGTGATATTAATGGTTGAAGAATGAAGGATACAACAGCTAAAATGATGGGTGGCTGCACAAATAGGGTTAATATACAGCTGAATGAGCTCTTAGCTATGTTTCAATTCTAAAGAAATTGTTTCTGCTTTTAAGAACTACAAAGAAACCCCACTTTATTTGTTCATAATCACTCTACACTATTCTTTTTCATTTTATCTCACTTTTATTAATGATTGTTTATACTTAGACTTAACCGTAAAAAGGGTGTTAATTTTTTTTTTTAATTTGGTCTCTAACGTTTTTTCGGGTCACCTTAGTGCTTAACGTTTCATTTCGTAACTCAAGTCAGATTTTTTGTGACAGATGTTAAAAACTTTCCATTATCCAATAAAAATATGGCACGTATCATATTTTTGATATTTTTTTAATTTTTATTTATTTATTTTAATTTTATAAAAATAACCCCAAAACTTTAATTTCTCTAAAATTCTCAAAACTCAAACCCTAAATTCCTAAATTCTTCTCCTCCCACCACTGATTCAACCACCACCGGCCACTTTTGCCTTCGTCAGCCCCCACAATTAAAAATTCCACATTTCGTCGTCGAAAATCGGCGAATGAATCGTCGATTGTTCCGTTAACGAACATCCAACAATTAAGAAAAAAAATTGATTGGGCTTCTAACCAACGACTAAAGAGTGGAGAATGTTGAACAGTGAGGTACACGACGGTTGGGTGATTAACGGTGAATCGTCAACGTGTAGGCGATGCCAGACGGTGAGGCATATGTGATTTGAGAGCTTGATCGAATGAAATTAAAACTTTGAAGTTATTTAAGAAGCTTATATTTTTAAATAAATTCAGAAAATAAATAAATAAACTAGGCCATGTGTCATGTTATAATTGGATGATGATATTTTTTTAACAACTGTTGACAGAAAAACTTAATTTGAGTTACGAAATGAAACGTTATGCACCAAAATAGTAAAAAAACGTTAAAGCACTAAATTAAAAAATAGATTAGACACCTTTTTACCGTTAAGCCTTGTACTTATTCACTAAATCTTAAATCATGCTTTTTACCGTTCAAAAAAAATCATGCTTTAAAAAAAGGCCATGCTAAACTAGGAAGTATCAATCTAACTTGACATTAGCTATTTATTTGGGCCAAAGTTAATTTGATTCCAAAGTGGAATTTTTCTGGGTAAATTAGTTCGCTCACATCTTCACATTGAGTCTAATGATCCAATCCATCTAATCTACTGATTGGGTTTGGGGGTTTTTGAAGGTAATTTTTGTCCCCTTTTCTCTTCAACGACCTTTGAGCAACTAGCTTCAGCTTGTTAGTTGTTACTTCTTCCCGGAATCTGGGCATTAAAAAATGGCGGCTTTCAGTGGTTTATCAGCTTCCTAAAGTCAAATCTTGTGTCGCTGCTCTCCACCTATCTCTTATCCTGCCTTCATTTCGCCTCCGCTTCATTTCAAAGTACGCTTCTTTTCCCCATCACTCTCTTTCTATCTCCTTGCTTGAATCTAATCGTTACTTAATTCCTTTTCCCCCTTTATGGAAGAAGCAAGCGCCAGTTCGGAAATTGTTTCTGGTTCCACTTAGGTGTTCATCTACAGGGCCGAGTCAAGATGCTGAGTCAGAAACTGAAACGGTATCGGCTCCATCTTCTTCTGTTTCAATGGCTTCGACCAATTCCACGTATAATTGGCGAGCGGGGATTGGTGCCGTCGGGCTTCTTGAAACTGCCTACTTGACTTACCTCAAGCTCTCCGGCTCCGATGCCTTTTGCCCTCTCGGTGGTGGAAGTTGCGGAGATGTCCTCAACAGTGATTACGCCCTCATTTTTGGTATTTAATTGCATAAATTAGTTCGCTTGAATGTGGAAAATTAGGGTTCTTTAGTATTTTATTCTTATATTTACTGCTTTCATGTGTTTGCCTTTTGGTCTCTGAATATGCAAGTCTCAAAAACAAAAATAAAAGTTGTATCGCCAATTTCTTGTGTTATTGCATGTTTTCCCATTTTGTTGCCAGTGGTTATCTCATAATCTTAGTGTAGGAATGGAATTTCAATTTGATTGTGAAAGCACAGTGTTTTTAGAGGATAAAATGATTTGTGCTTTTGAATTTATCAGGTCTTCCTCTTCCATTGCTGGGACTGATTGCATATGGATTCGTTACAACACTCAGCTTGCAGTTGAGCAGGAAGAACTTACCTTTGGGGATCAGTGAAACGGGCGGGCGTTTACTATTGCTTGGGAGCACTACCTCCATGGCTGCTGCTAGTGCATACTTTTTGTACATACTGAGTACAAAATTTGCTGGAACTTCTTGCTCCTACTGTCTAGTGTCGGCTTTATTATCGTTTAGTTTATTTTTCATCAGCCTAAAGGTCTGCTTTGCTTAGTTTGTTTTGAATTTCCACTATTAATCAGTTAGATGATATAGCTTTTCCCGGATTTATGATTAAAACTAAGTATTCTCTGATGTTCCATTCTATTGTAGGATGTTGGGTTGCAGGAGGTACAGAAAGTGGTGGGTTTACAGGTGTGCATAGCAAGCTTAGTGGTTGCCACATTAAGTACCTCGTACAGCAATTTACCATCTGTGCCTTCAAGGTGATTGGGCATTCATTGCTTGTAGCATCTCTTGGTTATTTGATAGATATTTTTGTTTAGCTGCCTTTTTTTTTATCTTTTAGTTCTTTCTCTATTGATACAGACACTATGCTTATTTCTCAATTTTTTCTTCCCTTGACAGCGCGGCTAACATTAACCTTCCATATTTTACGACTGAGATAACAACAAAATCAAGTCCTTTTGCTATTTCTCTTGCAAGGCATCTACATTCTATTGGAGCTAAGATGTATGGGGCTTTTTGGTGCTCTCACTGTCAAGAACAAAAACAGGTGCTTTTTTGCTTTTAGTTCTCTCTTAGAAGTTGGAATGTGGTACTCTTCTAATTCTCTAATGAAGACAGGGTATTTATTAAGTTTTCTGATGAATTGTTTAGAAATAATGCAATTTTCAAGATCCAATGATTATTATTGTTTCTTCTAAGAGCTCATAATGATTTGGCCAATAGAAAAAATAAAGATGGCCAGTGGACTTGCCGTTGTATCAAATACCAGGTTCCAGTAATGTCGTGTTGTCTCTTCCAAAATGGAAGTGATGTCTTTAGAAGTATTAAGTAATAAGAAGTCGATGAATATCTTTGAAATTCTTGTCCAGTTTCATACTAAGAAAAATTTTGGGTCAGTCAGTCAACTAGGGGGTATTTATATCTGTATTTATGTAGAACCAGTTATCCTTGACCTCATCAATCCCTATAGGAATAAAGTCGCTCTTTCTAGTATCTAAAATTTGCAGGCATAGCTGGATAATATTAGTTTTCTTATTATACTTGGCTTTTCACGTTAAGATTTGATTAGAAAGACAAATCCGATGCTTCTTTCTTAAAGAGTAGGCGCCATAAATATATAATCACTTGCCTTTTTAACAGTTAATCCATGTATGTTTACATATAATGTGAATGCGTGTGCCTTTGATTCTTTTATAAGTATGACATTCGTCAGCATTGATTTCTGTTTCCGATGCAGATGTTTGGGCGTGAGGCAGCAAAGTTGTTGGACTATATCGAATGCTTTCCTGATGGATATAAGACAGGAACTGTAATGATCAAGGCATGTGCGGATGCAAATTTGGAAGGATTCCCAACCTGGGTTATTAATGGTCAGGTGAGGAAACATTTCCCTTTTGTAATTCTCCACATCTTTCGACCTTATATTTTCGAATTACTTCATTTATTCCAAAATTTCCTCGTCTATATTATATATTTAATGTGTCATAAGCAGTAAACCTATCATGTAATGCACTGTAATCTTTTCATTCAGAATCATCTATATTCTCATATAAGCATATACGATGTACCCTTTTCTAGGTTTTGAGTGGAGACATGGAATTGGAAAAACTTGCTGAGGTATTCGGGTTCGAATTCAATGGATGAGCAGACAGATTAATCTACACTGGCATTTGTACAACTTACAGATGCTTGCCCCGGCACAAGATTTTGAAGGATGAAGTCTGTTTCTCACAGTCACGGATACTCTTTGGGACTTAGAACGTAGCAATTCGTCCTATAACGAAGCTCAATGGTACATATTTGATCATTCTTATAATTCATGTATGAGAACATTTAAACTCTGAGAGCAGCCACCGAATTCAGCTTATATTGTGCCCCGAAACCCAACTCACTGAAACTTTGCTTTAAACTTTACTGCTCAGCTTATTTGCTTGCCATGCGTGGGCGTGATGTTTCTCTGTAGTCTAGTTTCTGGGACATGGCCACCAACCAGGCCGTCATCCGATGCATTTTTCTTGGCATTTTTTTATTAATTAGAAAGTTATTACATTTTCATACCGAAACTCGAACTCATACAAAATTGATACATCCTTAAAGTTTAGTGTCTAAAATGGTGTTATTTTATCCATGCCATCACAGCGTTTGGATTTCAATGACCTATTGGTATAATTGAAACAAAGTGAAAATTGAATGTTATAATTAAAATAATTGAAAGTTTAATGATATAAATGATACAAACCTAAATTCAATAATACTCGGTGTAGTTTACCTAAACTTTTTATTAGGTTTGGGTATAGATCTATAGCCAAAATTATCGAAGAATCAACCAATGCTAAAATATTTGTAAACTTTTCTTATATTATATTGTTATGTAGAATCTTCCTATTAAACTTAAAATATTTGTTTTATCATTTAAGTGTTTAATATTTTTATAAAAAAAAAATATGATTTTATTATGACGGAAAAATCATGATAGACAAATCTTAATGTTAATTATAGCATTGGAGTGGATAAATTGAGTTATTTATTGGGCCATGAGGTCAAACACTAAAAACCTCATGGGCTTTTATAACTACCTAACAGTAAAACGTTATCTGACCGACAGCTACACTTTGATTTTCAATACAAACCGCAATCTTCTACGAGCTCGCTTTTCTCTTCTTTTCTGGCTTCAGTTTGGTTTTCTTCACATTTCTAATCTGCTCTTACCTTTCCTTTTCCTTTGAAATTGAAAGAATAAGGGAGAAAAGTCTTGCTTGAAAAAGGCCAAAACAATAACTTTACCAGGAAATACGGGAACATGAAACGGACCATTCCGATGCAGCAAATGGTGTCGTATCCTGCCGTTTAAGGATTTGATTTGATTCGAAATTTTAAAGTTTTTGCTGTTCTTGAGTGGGTTTGTTTTATGACGACGGTCGGAGGTGTATGTCGTTTCTTTCCCGATCGAGCTCTCGCCCGATGCTTCCCTTGTCTCTCCGATCCCGGTACTCTATTTTCCCCTACAATAATTAAAAGCTTTTTACTATGTTTTGTTTAGCGGAATTCAGTTGAGTTGCGGATAATTAGTTTATTAATTCCCCTTTTTTTCCTAATTGTTTTCTCTATTTTTCACGGCTTTTAGCGTTTTTCTTGTGATTAATTTTGATTTTCTGATGGTGGAATGTGGATTCTAAGCTCGGAGATCATCGTTGGGTTTGAAAGTGACATTAGTAATGCTGCATCTGATATTCGTTGGCATTCTCTTTCTTTTCGATGATGATTTGATTGAGAAAACGAAAAAAGAACCCTGGTATGTGTACGGCGCTTCATTCACTGCAATTAGTTCTATTTTCTGCTTTGAAGATATAAAGTTGGATTCTTTTGTCTTGAAATTTATAGCTTGTAAATGCTACATGTCTGTGGAAGCTTCAATTTAGTTATTTCTTCATTTTCCCAGGTACACAGCTTTATACTTGTTGTTGCTTTTTGCCACATTGGTGCAGTACTTTATTACTTCTAGTTCTTCTCCCGGGTAAATATCAGTGCGCTTTTACTCTATAGATCAAGGTTTTGAACGGTATAAAACATCGATTACATTATTGCTCTAATGTTTTTCATTCCCTTTATTGTTTTTCTGCTTTTAGTTATGTCATTGATGTGATGAGGGCTGTTAACGAGACAAATGTGATACATCGGAAGTCGTTTGTGGCCTCAAAGTAAGCAATGTGTTTCCTTTTATTGGTCCTTCTCCATTCTTTGTTTCTTCCATCTTTTAGAAGTTTGAACTAAATTATTCTCGATAGAATGATATAACAGCAATAGAAGTGGATTTATGCTTGGAATCTTACTATTTATCATGTGCTTATAATGTTTAAGCAAAGACAGCCTGCTTCAACCAGAAATGGAAGCTTGATTGTCTCTGTAGAAGGGAGTCAACTGGGTAGAAATTTGCAAGGGAGTAATCCCTCATCTTGGACAAAGTTGGTGATGGACATGTATCCCCCTGGAACATCCGTTAGGTCTGTAAAACACTGTTGACTTTGTGAATAATCTCTTCTAATTACCTTTTCAATGAATTTATGTTTATAGATCTGAATGGGTGCTAAGTGCCAACGAAATTAAGCATTTACAGTAGTTTTCTTTTGTGTATCTTTTGCATTTTGCTTTCTTATGCTTGTTGCTTTACAAATCTTAAACAAGTGCGGGTTGAAGTTTTTAACCTCTTTTTCCATGCTAGTTTCGATTTTATATTTCTAAGCTTGTCTACGAGACAAAGGGCATATAAATCTTGATGTTTTGTTTGTTTTAACCCCATAAGATTTTGAGTTTAATCTGAGTTGTGTCATGCAAATCGCCAAGTAGAATTCAGTAATGTAGAACTTATTGAATACAACAAAACTACCAACTCTCTTTTGGATCTTGCAGGTCTTGCACCTGCTCCTATTGTAATGTTGAGCAGGTATTAAGATCTAACTTTTATGTCTAATTTTTATGTCCTTCATGTGATACAACTCATTTTCTTTGAATCTACACTTCTTGATGACCTATGCTTATGCTGTTTTACTTACCTGGATGGTGGATGCTTATTGTTGACTTTATATAATGTCTAGCATTCAAAAAATGCATGTGTGAATATTTGTAGCTTTGGTTGCGAGCATGGAGGTCCATGTAGTCAGGAAACTTGTTAACGCATATTATTGCTTTTGATTGGATGTTCATTGCAAAAATTATAAAGAATCACTTCTGATTATTCAGCTATCTTTTTGGATGTTGCTTTTGTGTGCACTTAGTACCTTACATGGCACGTGATATGTTTCTTTGTCTACAACTGCAGCCTCCACGAGCAAAGCATTGCCATGATTGTGATAAATGTGTTCTTCAGTTTGATCATCATTGTGTATGGCTTGGAACATGTGTTGGCCGGGATAATCATTGCAAATTTTGGTGAGTCTACATCTTTGACATGTTCTTTGTGACCTTACCTATAGTTTGTGAACTTTTGATAGTTACTATGGCATAAGGTATCTATAGTCTAATGAGAAGGGTGCTCAAACTGTAAAAAAGTTGCTCCTCATAAACCCATTAAATACATTGACAGAGGACTTTCTTTTCTCTTTTCCATTATTATCTGAATAGGTTAAGTTTTTCGACTACTTCAATAAATTCAAATGGTTGAAATATATCTTTTTCTAATTTCGAACTGATTTGTCTTCTCCTGTCACAATTCTATGAATAAAGGTGGTATATTTGTGAAGAGACAGCATTGTGCCTTTGGACTGGCATCTTGTACATTACGTTCCTGAAGGCCAACATTTCAAGGGCTTGGTATGTTATGTTACTAAAGTAACTTTTCCTTTCTACTTTCTTGGTATGACAATCCAATACTTTATGGTGTGAGACAATGAGGCTAAATATTGATTATTTGACTTTTATTTTCGATTGGAGCTTTTGTATTAACTCATTCTGAAAATTTGACTTGGAAACATTTTGTTGACAGGTGGAAGGATGCCATAATGATTCTACTATTGGTCGCCCTGTCAATTTCCATACTATTTCTACTGCTGTTGCTGCTCTTTCACAGGTAAGTTGTCATTTTTACTTGTTTTTAGCATTGCATTTCTGATTTTGATGTATGGTTTTAATGTTATGTGCCGTGGGGCATGGGCACTGCTTTGTTTTGGGGACCTTTGTTTTTCATGCAGCTATCTTGTTCTGACAAATCAGACTACTTACGAACTAGTTAGACGCAGGCGTATCCCGTATCTAAGGTCAGTGGGTACTTTTACTCTCTTTTCATTCTATTTTGCATCATGCAAATTGTGCAATGGCGTGTTTACGTATATCGATAGAATTATTAACTCTGATCAACAGAGATTATCATGATTGTTTTGATAGAACACATTTTTTAGTTATCGGTTGGTACGAAGTGAGAATATAGTCGGGACATTTTCTTTAGTTTATCAAGTGATTGACCATGTGTTGACAGCTTACTTGGATGGCATTTTCATTATATGCAGGCGGATTCCGGAACGAGTATTTCCTTTTAGCAAAGGAGTTTGCAGAAATTTATGGGACTTCTGCTGTGTACGAAGCAGCATTTACAGTTTGGAATCTTTGCCCTCACCTCAAGAAGTAGAAGAGAAGTCGAGGCCTTACACTTGCATAGATGTTTTAACCTGTCGTTGCTGCTGATAATATCATAGGGCAATGTATCATTTAGCAAAAACATTTGTGATTTTAACCCAAAAGAATATTTAATGTGAGGGTGTTTAGAAGCAATCATTCTAGTTTAGTAGATATATGGTTGCCAGTTTTACGTTTTGCTGGTGTTTGATTTGAAAGGATGTTCGAATCGTTTAAATTTTTAACACAACAGATGTATAATCAAATTGATTACTGTCTCGATTGCAATAAAATACAAATCAGTGTCCGCATTCAGTAATGAAACTCAACAAAATGTACAAATGCTGCTCCAGCAATGCCTGAAGTATAAGTAATGCTCCCTATAAGAACTGTACATAACCTCTCAAATCTCGATAGATTGGAGGACATAAATTTTCATATCATAAAAATCCTAATGAGAAAGTATGTTTAGGAAAGAAACTCTGGTATGGAGCAAGCTTCTAAACAAGCACTCTAATCCATCTTCAAAGCTTTCGAACACAGCATCCAGAGATTCCAAATTCTGCAGTGCAGATTGAATTTTCTTTCCCTCGGAGTCCTCTTTCGAACCCTGCAGCAGTAAGTTGCTAACTGCAACATCGACTCTGTCTAATTCGTTCATCTTCTGCTCGTCTTCGCATGTTGCTGTCGAACCCTTCCGCACCAACTTCGAAACCAATGACCGCTTGGAGGGCTTCGGCTTCAACATGGAAGGAGAAAGGAATGAGAGGAAGGTGTGAAAGATGGAAGCAGTGATCAAGCTTGCTTCTTTAAGCAATGCAGCCACCGCGAACAGATGCCGGTTCTGTTCTAACTCGGGAAAGTCACCGAAGATGTCGTCCATTTGCTTCAATGATGCAAGAGAATTGGCAATTTCCCTTTTCATATTCTTCCTAGAGGTGATGTAACCACTAATGTTGGTTTCAATTCTTAGCTCCCCCGCCTTGCTTCGACGAAGAGCCGATTGAAGTTCTCGAGCACATTGTTTCATCGACAGAACGGTATCCCTCGTGTTACCGCATAGATCCAAGTGCTTCAACGAACAATCTAGCAACGCATTTTCCCATTCCCGATTGTGATGTTGAGCTAAAGCTTGCTGAGTGAGTGGCAAATTGAGAAGATCCTCTAAGCAGATATACAACTCCGCTAGGCCGAATAGACCGGTGCAAAGTGTATCGGCATTCGACGATGAAGCACCCTGCCAACACCTACGCTTGTTCAGCTCCTCTTCCAATCGAAGCGTGCTCGGATGCGATCTAGCAGGGAAGCTAACTGATCGGACACTGTGTTTTTTCATAGACTTTGAGGAGAAAGCAGCCATTGTCACTCTGCTAATTAAGTTCAAATAATGAAGCACTAACATTTATTTATACCAACAAAGCTGGAGAAGAAAAGCAGCCAGAAATCAGTGTGGTCCCACGTAGCAACGTGGAAGGCATGTGATGATATTGATATTTGATCAACTTGCCTTGTTTAATAAAAATCCCAGGGTTCTGATTTGGATACGGTGTATCTGACTTTTGGGAATTTTTTTAAAAACATTTCTGGAATGCATCGCAATCGCATCATCAAATAATGAACCAACACCACTGTCGAAAGCCGACTTGGATTTTTCTAATGAGAAAAAGGTGGGCATGTAAAGTAATGTAGATACGCAGGACCTTGAAACCTATGTTATTTAAGATCCGGAGAAAACTTTAAAGCATTTAAATAAGGTTTAACCGTCATAAAAGTGTTCAAATTATATATTTTTTTACTAATTAAGTGATTAAATTATTTTTTGGTTAAAATAATACATAACGTTTAGGGATGGCAATTTAATTCGAATCCGATCCGAATTCGATTCGATCCATATCCGATTGAAAAAAATCCGAATCCGAATTCGAGAAAAATGTCCGAGTCCTAATAGGAGATGGGTTGGATATGGATCATGCCAAGATCCGATCCGAATCTGATCCGAATCCGATTCAAATCCATGTCCGATCCGAATCCGACGCATCCGATCCATATCCGAGTCTGAGTCAAAACATTTAAGACTTTTAATTCCTTAATACAAAATATCATATATAATATTTACATTAAAACAAAAATACAACATAAATAAAGTAAAAGGTTAAACTAAATACATTAACTTTATATATATATATATATATATATATATATATATATATATATATATATATATATATATATATTAAAAGTAATAATAAAAATATAAATATCTTAAGAATGTAAGTTAAATAATAATAATATTTATTATGATCTATATATATTAATTAACCTTAATATAATGTAATATATTTATTTATACCATATGCATGTATAAATAAATATGAAAAAATAAATGCAAGATCAAGTCATAGATAAACAAACAATAAAATAAATACAATAGAGAAACAAATAAATGTAAATATCAATGAATTACTAAAACTTAAGGAAGTTAGTGAATGAAATAGTAAGTAATGTGCCATCGATAGATAAAGTTATGATATATTATACTAAAATTATGAATTAAAATAGAAATCAAATTAAAAGCATAAACAATAAACACAAAAAATGAAATGTAGTCAACAAATAAGGGATAAAAATGAACAAGTGTAGAATTAAATAACATAAATTAAATGTGTAAGAAATTAAATATACAAAATTATGAACTTGATTGCACTAAAATAAAATTATTAGAGGGCCAAAACACAATATACCCTAAAGACGCTAAAATTCGCGAATCTACCCCTTAGACTTGGGTCAAGACTAGAGATGACAATTTAATCTAACTAAAAAAATTCTAATCTAAATGCGGTTGAAACAAATCCGAATCCGATCCGAAAAAATCTGATCCAAAAACAATCCAATTCAAATCCGTTTGAAAAAAATCCGAATCCAAATCCGAAAAAAACATCTGAGTCCGATTGTAACGGATTCGGACTTGGATTTTATACAATCCGATCCAAATCCGATCCATTGCCATCCCTAATAACGTTCTATTTTGTTACTCAAGTAAAGTTTTTTCGTCATAGAGTTTAAAATAAACTTTTGTTATCCATCAAAACATGACATATTTTTGTTATTTTTTAAAATTTTTATTTTTAAAATAAAAAATTTAATTTTATATAAAAAATAAAAATCTTTAATTTCTCTAAAACTTTTAAACTCAAACCTTAAATCACCAAAATCCTCCCCACCCACCACTAGTCCAACCACAACCAACCACCATTGCTTTCGTCGGACCACCACAACTGAAAATTTCATTATTTCATCGTCAAAAACCGACGAATGAATAATCGATTGCACTATCGACGAACATCTAAAAATAAAGAAAAAATGATCGGTTGAGTTCTTATCGATAATTAGAGGGTGGGAATGTCGAACGATGACGTACACGACACTTGAGAATGAATGGTAAGCCACCAACATGTGAGGAATGTCAGACGGCGAAAGATATGTGATTTGAGTGTTTAATTGAAATAAATTAAAACTTTGAGATTTTTAAATAAATTTAAGAATTGAAAAAGAAAACTACATGTCATATTTTGGTTCGATGACGAGAATTTTTCACCGATTGTCAAAGGGAAAACTTTATTTGAATAACGAAATGAAACATTAAACAATTATTTAACCTAAAAAATAGTTTAAATATCTAATTAAAAAGAAATATAGTTTAAAGTTTGAACACCTATCTTACTGTTAAACTTTTAAATAATGTTGGTACGAGTGGTACCTGGTAGCAGAGACTTGCCGGAGTACGACATGAGTCTTCTACTTGTTATATAATAATGCTTGTACAGATAATATGTTTACTTACGGATACATGAATGCTACTCCTTTCAATATGAGGAGAATCTTCTTATGGATTTTCGCCAGTTGGATTCGAAATTAGGATCTTAAACTCCACTTTCTGATTAATTTTATTTACCTTTAATAATAAAGTGTTGTTTTGCTTTATCTTACCGAAGAGGAAAGCATATAATGGACCTTCTAAATCCTATCTGCTTTCGACACGTGTTATGATGTTAACTGTCTTGTTTCGAGGAAAAATTATTAGAGGTGCCTCGCTCATCAAGTTACTCATAGTCTTATTAAATGAAATTTTTCATCTTATTTTTTTAAGGTGAATCTTCACCTCTTTCTTATATGTAATTGAGGAGTGAGTTATTATTAAGAAGTTACACTGAAATCAATAAATTTTATTGAATGGAACATGAATGACGACGTGAGTAAAATTCATATAATAATTTCCCTGTTTTGAGTTGGTTCATAGCGAACACGTGGAGCGAAGTGAGCAGGACACCATTAACCTTTACTTGAACCAAGGAATATAAAAAGTTAGAGAAATAATGGAGCAGGCACTGTTATTTGAATTTGGTTCAAGATTTAAAGGGCCTTTAAAACCGAATAATGTGAAGAGAAGACAAGATTGTGGACCAAAGTGTCCATCTTATCTGTACGGTTCAAGGAGTGGGCCTAACATTCTAGTCGGAATTTAGTTCCAGATGCAATGCCTTTGTCAAAAAAGAATAGTATTAGTACCCTACCTCTACAGGCGCCTTTAGAAGATAACAAACTTCAATTAATATTCTTATTAATTGCTTTTCACTATCAAACAATTTTCAAACTTAAAATTATCATTGTTTGTCAATGGACAATATATTATCATTTTCAATTATTTTTCTAAACTATGTTACTATAATAATATTAATATTTTGGATGTTCACCGATTCTTTAGAAATTTATCTCTTAAAGGTAGATCTATTTATAGTTAGGCTTGAGCTTGGATTTAAACTTTTTCCCCATTAGATAACTTAACCCAGCCAAAAGAAAATAAATAATTCAAAAAATATACTATATTGTTTAAATTTATTTATAATAACAATGATTTTTTTTTATGGGTAAAGGTGGCCTCGTTAAAAACCCCCCTCATATCGATCGACATAAAAATATGTCATTCAATAGCGGAAGGGGGAAAAGAGTGCCAATTAATATTATTGATTCTAGGAAAAAGACCAATACAATGTAAAAGTTACAGTTTGAACGAGATAAAACTCATAACTACAAAATACCTTAAAGGAAGCAGGTTGCCAATGGCGTCGAGACCTAGCCAATGCCCCTTTTGGCAAGAGAGTCCGCTTCAGTGTTTACATACCTTGGAATAAGTCTGAAGCAGCAGCCTTTCTGAGCTCCCAGGACCACTATTTCTTGTATCAGATTTAAGAACCGGTGAGGGCACAAAGAAGGATTGGAAATCCAATCGAAAATAAGTTTACAATCTCCTTCTGCAATGATTCTGAAGTTTTTGCATTCATCAAGAGAGTTGACCAGGTTTAAGCCGAATTTAAGAGCAAGAAGTTCAACCATGATGGCAGGTCCAGCGGATATCCGATTGCTGAAGGACGTAATAACAACACCTAGATGATTCCAAATAGTCCCACCTATCCCACCAGCATTCCCATTGATAGTCATAGCTCCATCAAAGTTCAATTTCAGAAATCCCAACGGAGGTGCTGCCCATACCTGGACTGAAGCGAGCGATGTCGACCGATCTGCACAAGCCGGGTTATTCGTAATAGACTCAATAGAAGCAGTAACTGCCGGGTATACTGCTTTGTACCACGAAGCTAACCTCATTCTTGCGACAAAAAATAGATTAATAAAATCAAACGACCCTCCTTTGAAAATAATCTCATTCCTAGAAAGCCATAGAGACCACAGGACCACTACAGGGATGAAGTTCCAAATGGACTCCTCAGATTTGTTCGGATAGGCTTCTGACCAGTATTTTAGCAGAGACTCAATATCCTGCGGCAAAACCAAACTGAAATTCTAGAAACCTGCAAACTTTGTCCATAAACGCCAAGCACATGAGCAGGAGAGGAAGAGGTGGGGAATAGTTTCCGATCCTTTTGCGCAAAGAGGGCAAAGAACAGAAGTAATTGAAGAAACACCACGTCTAATCAACTCGGCGCGAACTGGTAAGCTTTTTTTTTATAATTTGCCACATGAAGAACTCAACTTTGGGTGGAACCTTACCAGCCCAGATTAGCTTTTTCCAAAATTTGTTACCAGACAGTGAAGGCAAAAGCGAATTATAGCAGTTTTTGACCGAGAATGGGCCAATTCCTGTACCACACCACATAAGGCAATCAGAATTCAATTCAGATGGCTGGAAGTCATTGAGAAGAGATAATAGATCGTTCCATTGAGAAATTTCCCAGTCATAGAGTCTCCTTCTAAGTGCAATATTCCACGACCATTTGTTATTTTGTTTGACCCCAAAGTCTGCTATTTTCCCTGACTTGTTGATAGAAAGAGCAAATAATCGCGGGAATCGAACCTGAAGCGGATCCTCCCCTATCCAAAGGTCCGACCAGAAAAGAATGGAGTTGCCGTCCCCGACTTGCCTACGCAAATAATGTTGCATTTTTGAGCCCACTGAATCATTACTCAAGAAGGAGTTGACCACTCCTTTCCAAATCCATGAAGAGATAGGGGATCTAGAGGGGGGAGGGAGCAACGAAGATGAGTCCAAATTGTATTTCGAGCATATTACATTCTTCCATAAGCTGTCTTTTTCCGAAGCGAACTTCCAAATTCACTTCCCGAGTAAGGATCTGTTCTGAAGATTTAGATTTTTTACCCCTAAGCCACCTTCCGAGATAGGGGCGCAAATATCGCCCCAATTAACCCAGTGGATTTTCCTTTGTGAGTCTCGACTCCCCCATAAGAAATTCGCCATCAAACTGTTTAGCTTCCGAAAGACAGCATTTGGCATTTTAAATATAGAGAGGAAGTAAGTGGGGAGCGAGGATAGAACTGATTTAATCAGAATTAATCTACCACTATAGGAGAGATTAGTCGACTTCTAGCTTGATAGCCCATTGTAGAACTTTTTGATTACAGGATCCCAGAGAGAGACCGAGTTTCTTGTGGGCCCCAGAGGAAGGCCTAAGTAATCTGAAGGGAAATTCCCCACCACACAACCGATGGATTTAGCCCAATCTGAGATTTGATCGTCTGAAATATTAATACCGAAAAGTCTGCATTTCGAGAGATTGAGTTGCAAACCAGAGATCACTTCGAAGACTCTAAGGGAACGCTTGACATTTAGGATCTCCCTCAAAGAAGCACTGCAGAAGACTATAAGGTCGTCCGCAAATTGAAGATGGGACAACTTAACAGCTTGTTCGCCTCGGCCAACCAAGAAACCGTTAAAAAGACCAGAACCAGTGGCTTTAATCAACATAAGATTTAGTGCCTCGCCAACTATATTGAAGAGAAAAGGTGAAAGAGAACACCCTTGTCGTAAGCCCCTGGACAAACGAAACCGAGGGGTTGGGGACCCATTGACTAGAACTGAGATAGTGGCAGTAGAGATGCATTTCCAAATCCAAGAGCACCATTTATCGCCGAAACCCATTTCCTTTAATACACGAATCAAGAATTTCCAGTCAACGGAATCGAAAGCCCTTTTGAAGTCAATCTTGAACACTAGGCCCTTCAAACCTTTTTTCTTGACATAGTCAATTCCTTCATTCGCAATGAAGGAACAGTCGAGAATTTGGCGGCCCGGAATAAAGGCGAATTGGTTCTTGCTGATGACAGTGTCAACACAAGAGCGAAGTCTTCGAGCCAGCACCTTGGAAATAATTTTATAGATTCCACTTACCAAACTAATAGGACGAAAGTCTTCGATCATTACCGGGCTGTTTATCTTGGGAATTAAAGTGATGAAGGAGTGATTGATGCCTTCTTCCCAGTCTAGTCCTCTGTAAAAGTTGTCAAAAATTTTAAGCAAGTCGCCTTTCAAATTAACCCAGAACTTTTTGAAGAACCCCATGGTAAAACCATCGGGCCCGGGGGCGCGCGAGCTATCGGAGGAGGAGATTGCCACCCAAATTTCTTCTTCCGAAAAGGGACTTTCCAGACTCAGCTTCTGATCGGACGATAGTTTGTTGAAGTCGAGCAGCATGTCATTTACTTCAATGGTAGTCTTCTTGTTGTATTCAGTAGAGAAGAAATCGAAAACCTTATCTTTAATCATTTGAGGATTCGATACGGGGACACCATTAATCTGAAGGGACTGTATGTAGTTAGCTCTTCTCCTGTTTGATGCGGTGATATGGAAGAACCGTGTATTGCGGTCCCCCTCGAGAAACCATCTAAGCCTCGAGTTTTGGAGCCACACCCTTTCTTCATTCCTAAGTAGTGACCAAAGCTCATTTTTCAGCATAGAAATCAAGTCTGAAGAACCCGGGGCAGCCTTTCCTTTTTGCATCTCAATCTCCAACCAGGATATCTGCTTCTCCAGTTCAGTTATGTTCTTGCTGCTAGGTAGTTTGTGCTGGCAGCTCCAAGATTTGATTGCCCCTTTGAGCTCCTTTAATAGACCACCTAAGCCCAATCGACCATTTTGTGTTTTTAGGTTGTTCAAGGTAGAACTCACATGATTACCGAACCCTTCTTCATCTAGAAGGTAATTAAATAGCTTGAAAGGCTTCGGCCCCCAAGAGACATTAGAATCTTCCAAGCAAATGGCGTTGTGGTCCGAAATGCTTTTAGGGAGAAGCACTTGGATTAAAGAGGGAAAAATAGTGATGAAGCTAGCGTCGAAGAGAAACCGGTCGAGTCTAACAAACGTGGGGGGGTCACGATTGTTAGACCAAGTGTATTCACCACCATTGAGCGGGATATCTACCAAATTGGCTTCTTGAATAAACTTACGGAAGATTTCAATTTGGTTCCGATTCACAAACGCCCCGAGCTTTTCTTCCTTACTAGAGATAGCATTGAAGTCCCCTCCAAGGCACCAGGGGAGGGAGAAGTTGCGCATAAAGGACAATAATTCCTCAAAGAATTCTTCTTTTTCAGCTTCCACCGAAGGACCGTAGACATTAATGAAACCACAAGCAAAATTCATACTCTTTAGAATACCAATAACAGCCGTGAAGCGATGAAAGGTAAATTGATCTGATGCAGTGAAAAAATCACTATTCCAAGCAGTAATGAGGCCCCCAGCAGAACCCAGGGAGGGTGAAAAAATTTTCTCGAATTTATTGCCACAGCCAAGTTTCCGAAATAACGAAGAAGATACTACTTCAAGCTTAGATTCTTGAATAAAACGCAAACCAGGTTTCTTACTTTGTAATAACCTTCTCACAACGCAAATTTTCTCGGATTTGCCGAGACCACGAATATTCCATGATACAAGTGTAAAATTCATGAAAATCAGTAAAAGACCAGAAACAAACCTTGATGAGAGGGCAATTAACGAGAACCCAATTCAAGTTCTGCAACCTTGTCCACAAAAACTTTCTTCCCACCCACGAAAGAAAAACCCAGGACTTTACTGACCCCCAAACCGCAAGAGCTTCCTCTATGTGGCTTAGATGAGTTGATTCAGAAGGAACTTGATCATTGGCCGAGAAAGAGCCGGAGACGGTGTCTTCTATAGAATCCCTCACCTTTCTCCTCATAGTTCTTCGGAAGTTAGGATCGAAAAATTTGGAGTATTCATTGGAGGGGGAGATTCTGATGGTCGATTGTTGTGCAATGGATCTGTTTTTTTCCATTATTAAGCCGGAAGAAACTTCAATGCTGGAAGACCCAAGACCAGGGTTCGAGAGACTTTCTAAGCTGTCTGGAACAATTTCGAATAGCAAGTTAACATGAACATTGAAGAAATCAGATTTCCCAGTCACAGAACCCGTGGGTTTGTCTATATAAGAAGAGCTATTATTTCCAGCCATGGAAGGGATTTGGGCTCTGTGTACCGACCCAACATTGGGCAGCCCTGTCTGAATCACTGGCCCATTTGGTGAGGGAATAAAATCTGGAGGCCTATCACCTATATCTTCATTTTCAACATAATTAACATGTGCCGAATTAGCTGAGACTCCACCCACATTCCCAGGAACATTCTCGAAATTATTGGCAGCTGGAGATACAGGAAAAGACTTTTCGTTCTCAACACTGGGGAGAGTGCCCGAGGAGGAGCCATTAATGCCAGCAGACCCCGAGGTGACCTGATCATTCTGGCCAACATCCAGATTCGGATGGGTATTGTTATGAATTTGATCTTCATCAAGATGGTTATCAACGTTCAGCATATCAGGCCATTCGTCCGCGAAGAATGTGTTGTCTTCTGGAGAATTGCTAGAATCAGAATCCGGGAGAGGGACCCCCGTTTGCAGCCGAATGTTATACTTTCTTCCATTAATCCTCACTGTCATAGAGGAAGGAATATCCAAATGACTTGGGACCCTAATGACTAGATGTGCTAGTGACATATCTTGCTTGAGGACAGTTGAATTGTGAATATAAACCAGGCTGCCCCAACGATTAGCTAATTTGCAAAAGAATTTTTCATTCCAACAATGGATGGGAACTCCAGAGATGGAAAGCGAGCAGAATTCCCAAGGAATGTCATCAATCAAAACTGATTTGTCTAAGAGTTCAAACCAAAAATCGAGCAACTCTTTCTTTTTCTCCCATGCCGCATTAAGATCATCTACAGAATCAAAAGTAATGATACAGGCGTTATCCATGCAACCCCATTTGACCAATTTAGCCTTTATGCCATCACTACCTAAAGCTTTCTGGACAAATACTAGGTCGAAATTGGGTTTAAGGAGACCCATAATGGAACGTTCAAGCCAGACCATCTCTTCTCGAAGAGTGAAAAATTCCATGGTGTCTTCATCTTCTTGGGAAGATTCAACTTCTTCCTTTCCAGATTTCCCGGACCCGTTCGGATTGACTCTATTGGAGGGATTCAGTTCATCCACAAGAACTTCTTTGTAGGATCTTTTGCCGATAGTGTCTAAGCCCACTGGTCTTCTTCTGAAATGTGCTTCACCTCCAGGGCCTTTATTTTGATGGATGCCCTTACTCGTATTCCTGAAAACGGATGGACCCTGGCCTTGTTTTGGTGGAGCCGGAAATTTCGCTTTTGTGACTAGAACCGTTTTTCCATCAATCAATGTGTTGTGCATAGAAACTATAGCTTTCTTCAAATCATCTTCAGTTTTGAAACTGACAAACGCAAAGGTGCAGAGTTTGTATTTTGGTTTGTTGTTAATCGCTGGAATAAAGACCCGAGAAACCCTACCATAGTGATTGAATAGTTCCCAAAGAGCACCCCTGGAGACTCGCTTGCTTAGGTTGTCGACGAACGCCGTGAAATTGGAACCGGTTGAAGAAGAAGACCGATGGTCACCAAAGCGATGCGAGACGCTCTCCCTCACCATTCTAACAATGATATTAACATTAAATATTATTTTTATTTATAGCGCAAGTATTATAAATAGATTGAGAATCAATCTAGAAAATTTATGTCTTTGATTTTTATCAGAACTCAGAAAATGTGTCTTATGCTCGAACTTAAGATTTCCCCACATAAAAGTATATTTTGCAACTAAATCAAATGGTATCATAGTAACAAAAATGGCCCCTATAATTTAAGGGTATTTGTTTGATATACTAGCGGTAAAAATTAAATTTTTTTATAAAGGCTTTAATTTTAAGGTTTAGAGACTTAGTTTAGGGTGTATGATTTAGGGGTTTAGGTGTACGAGTTTTAAATTTAGGGATTGCGGTTGAATTTTATAGTTTAGGGTTTATAGATTAAAATATAAATCCTCACCATATTACCCTAAAAACTAAACCCTAAATTCTAACCTTAAACCCTAAATTCTAAATCCCTACACCTAAAGCCCTAAATCCTATACTCTAAACTAAGCCCCTAAAATTAAAATTAAAGCGTTTGTAGAAATTTTTAATTTTTACGACCGGTGTATAGAATAATAATCCATAATTTAATTGCAAAATATGTGGGAGTAACAAGATTCAAACATGAAGAGAATAATAAAATCTTTATATTTGTTTCGATGTTAAAGAGGATAATATTAATTAATATTTATTTATAATGCTGACGTAACATAACAAAGAAATAATATCATCTTATAGGTCGAAGGTAAATAACTTTGAATCAAAATGATTTCATCATGAATATTTCTGACTAAAATGTGTTCATAAACAATTCAACATAGATGAAATTAGTTGGAACAAATAATTATGGACATAGACTAGTCTTTATAAGCTGAGGTAATATTTATTTCTCAAGAAAAGAAAATCTCACTGTTAACAAAAATAAAATAAAAGAAGAAGAATTTGGATGGCAAAACTTCAATTTGTGTTTGATTCTATAACTATACAAATTAGTGTATGAATTATGATGTACAAACCCATGAATTGAAATGGAAATCCCCTAGCATATCCTCTAAAACATGGATGCCTCGGCAGGATTTGGCCTTAGAAATTACTCTATTGAGAAATGATGTTCAAAAGAGAGGCCCTTGCTTTGATCAAGTGCCTAAACAGGCACTCCACCCGCTTCTCTAGTCCTTCAATGCTACTCTCCAGCGCCACCAATCTTTTATGTTCAATTTGCATCTTCGTACGTCTGCAAATTGCAGCATCCACCATCTTTAATTCATTAACCACATCTTGCTTCTCTTCGCAACCTATCACACCCTTATGCATCAACTTCGCCACCAGAGACCATCTCGATTGCTTTGCCGGAACCGGTGCCGACAGAAACGAGAAAAGGGATCGGAAGACGGAAGCGTTCATTACATTAACTTGTCTCAGAACTCGAATCACGGCCGAGAAATGATGGTCCTGGTCCAGGCACGGCGACGCATCGAGTTTATCATCCATTTTCTTCAATTCCCCGACCAATTTCTTGGACTGCTTCTTCATCTCCTTCCTGAAGGAAATGTAACGAAGGATGTCATCCTCGATGCTCGAATCCCCCTTCCTCCTCCTCAGACAAGACTGAAGAACACGAACATGTTCCTTCACCTGAAACATGTAATCCCTCGCAATGCCACAAACATCTAAAAGCCTTACGTACCCGTCCAACACTTCATCCACACATTTCTGGTGTCGATGAACGGAGAGTACTTGTTGTGTCGAAGCCATGTTGAGAAGATCATCCATGCACTGATACAAGTCTCCAAGCCCCGAAAGACCGGCCGATATCGACTCCGATGTCGACAAAGCCGAGGCTTCCCAGGCTTTGATCCGGTTCAGCTCATCTTCTATTCGGAGAGTGGTGGGATGTGATCTAGAAGGCAAGCTGATTGATCTTACATGGTATTTGCTCGCCATTTTAATTTGCATTTTCTCTCTTGAATCTTAATCAGATGGTTTAAAATCAAATCACATCGGTATCTATTTATATAACAAAGCAAAGGGAATTGAATGGTAAATGTGATCAACATGTGAACCAGAATGGGGTTGTCCTTTGAATTCGGGTAGCTTGTCACATCATTCACCGGCATGGCATGGCTCAAATTATAAAGTATTCAAATTCAATTATAAATATAAAAAATGGTTGAGGTGTCCTGTTGCCTTGTCGTTTCTGTGTTATGTAGCCTAAATAGTCATCACCTGTTTTGCCTCCCTAGCTGCCACATAATCCACAAACCCAAACCATTTTCAAAGCATAAAGAAATGCAGGTGGCTCACTTTCTATATAGGTGGCTTACCTGGTTTTGTCTCCGCATTTAAGAACCTTTGAACAGCAAAAGCTATTGAATAATATTTTTCTTGAGATTGAGATCCAGATCCGTTAGATAAAGCCAAATGCGATTACTTATAGCAGATCTTGACTATAGCAATAATTGGCCGACCTTTGTATTGCCTATAATATTGTGTGCACGAGTGGCATGTACTATATGTTCCTATAATTTATAGGAGCTTGAAATTCGAATCTTTTTTTTTTTAACAGTTCTAAAAATTAGCACAAATAATTAATAAGTTTTGGGTGAAATAGTAAGACTTACTGTATTGTTAAGGGAAAATTCTACAACGGGCAACGAACATTGATAAACACCACTAACGAGGAACACGATGAACACCATTAACTTTTTTTAAAAAATTTTAAAAATTTAAAGGACTAAAATTATAATTAAAAGGGTAAAGTATGCTAGGTACCACCGAACAATAGGGTGTGACCTGTTTTTACCATCATCAAACTTTATTTTTCGACTCGTTTATACCACCTTGCCGTTAAATCGTTAACTCCGTGATGACATGGACGCTGCACCAAAACGACGTCGTTTTGCTAGTGAAAATATGTAAAATTGTGCACTTAATAGGATTTGAACCTAGGACCTTAAGCATCAAATACAACCTCTTAACCAACAAGCCAACCTAATATCTTTGAATTAATTTTAGCACAAATAATATATATTCCCAACTGTAGTTTGTCATATAAATATATTAAAATTTTAAACCTTAAAATTTTATTCATAAACAAATAATATTAAAATATATAAACAAATAATATATTATTATAAAAACTAAAATACTGATTTAAAAAATATAAATTTTCAAAATTTACGAAAAGACCAAAAAATTCACCAAAATCTTAAACTTTTGGGGTTTAGAGTTTAGGATTTATGGTTTAAGATTTTGGTGAAGTTTTGATGATTTTCGTAAATTTTGAAAATTTTATATCTTTTAAATCAGTTTTTTAGTTTTTATAATAATATATTATTTGTTTATATATTTTAATATTATTTGTTTATGAATAAAATTTTAGGGTTTAAAGTTTATAGTTTAGGGTTAGGGTTTATGGGTTTAGGGATTAATATTTTGTCGAATTTTAGATTTTTTAAACAAATTTTATTTTGAAAATTAGTCTTTTAGTTTTTATAATAATATATTTATCTATTTATATATTTAATATTATAAATAATATAAAAATATTTATATATTTTCATTTAATTTATTATTTATGTATTAATATATGTATACAAATATTTGAATATTTTTATATTAGAAATAATATATTTATATGACAAACTACAGTTGAGAATATATATTATTTGTGCTAAAACTAATTCAAAGATATTAGGTTGGCTTGGTGGTTAAAAGGTTGTCTTTGATGCTTAAAGTCTTAGGTTCGAATCCCATTGATTAAACAATTTTACATATTTCCGCTAGCAAAACGACGTCGTTTTGGGTCACTTATTATCAAAATAGCGGCACAAAAACGACGTCGTTTTGGTGCAGCGTCAATGTCATCACGGAGTTAACGATTTAACGGCAGGGTGGTATAAACGAGTCGAAAAATAATGTTTGGTGGTAAGTTTGGACCAATTGAAAGGTTGATGGTAAAAACAGGTCACACCCTATTGTTCGGTGGTACCTGTCATACTTTACCCTGATTAAAATTATCTCTTAAAAAATAAAAATCAAATTTAATAATTAATTTATAATATTCTTTTTAATAGGTTAGAATCAAATATACTCAATTATTCTAAACTCTAACAAAATCAATCTCTTAAAAAATAGAAATCAGTTTATAATTTTTTTAATAGATTAGAATCAAATATACTCAAGAGATTGATTTTGTTAGAGTTTAAGAGAATTAGGTATATTTAATTCTAATTTATTAAAAAAATATTATAAAGTAACTAAGCAAAGATTTCCCCTTCAAATTTTGACATTCCCATTGCGACTCCCCAATCCAACTGAGCACATTCCTTTCCTGTTGACATAGCAGCAAAATGCCAGTAAAGCTGCACTTTGATCTGAGATTCTGAATTGAACAAAATTCACACAATGAAGGAATAAGCAAACCAAAAGAAATAAGGCAATTTGTCAAAAATTCTCATCCAAGTAATAACGGAATGCTTAGGGAAACAAGCCTCTCCCAGGAAACCTTGTCTCTATGTTCCCTGAGGTCACTCGAATGGAGGAAAAAGAGTCCCTCAATAGCCCTTGTATCATGCTTGCTTTATTCCGAAGCCATGTCCAACTACTGCTCTTGGAAAAAAGTCCCTCAATAGCCCTTGTATCAAATATACCCAATTTTCATATTATTAATTTTAATTTATTAAAAAATTATAAATTAATTTCTATTTTTTTAAGAGATTGAATTTGTTAGGGTTTAAGAGAATTGAGTATATTTGATTTTAATCTATTAAAAAATTATTATAAAATAACTATTAAATTTAATTTTTATTTTTTAAGAGATAATTTTTATTATAATTTTAGTCCTTTAGATTTTTAAAATTTTTAAAAAAATTAATAGTGTTCGTCGGTATTTATCGTTAGTGATGTTTATCAATGTTCGTCGAACGTGGTAGACTCATCCATTGTTAAGAGGAGGTAGTCAAGAACTTGACCATGAATCCAAATATGACCAATGTGATATACATAAAATATAGGCTTAATTATAAAAACAAATGTATAGATTATTTTTTTCATTTATGTGTCTAATATATATATTTTTAAAATAATAATTCAATGGTTCATTTTGTTATATTTTTAAAATTTTCATTACCCTATAAGTATACAACATGTGTCCTATTAACCCATTTAATCGAATGACAAATGAAAAATATGAAAGAAATCATACACTATAAATAGAGCCGTCTCTGGGCCTGGGCAACAGGGGCGACGACCCAAGGCCCCAGGGAGGCAGGGCCCACTGGCCATTGGTAAAAAAAACAACTATAGTATTTAATAGCCCATCCAAAACTGTTATGTTTTTTTAACGGTTAACTAAGTTTTAAAATAATAAATTATAGAAAGTGTATTTATAACTTCCTAGGGAATTGAAGATTCAAGTCGGCCCACCAGTTTAAAGCAAGTTTAATTTTTTTTAAGTTTAATTGTTTTTTTTAAGTTTAATTAGTTTCCTTATTATTATATAAATTTAAAAGAGAACGTTAAAAATATGGTGGCCAACCGTTATAATTAAGTATAAAGTTGTTAATATCTAATTAGTCTAGGTATTAGTGTATTATAGGGTCATAATTAAGATTATAATAATATTTTCATTCAATTTTAAATTTAAAATAAAATTTTCATATACACCTATAAATAGTATTTATATTATTTTTGTTCTTCACATCTCAATTTCTCATCACTTTCTCTTTTTCTTATGTTATTTTCTCACAATTTATTTTGAAGTTATCGAATCCTCTTAACTATGTCGGTGACAGTTGCATCGGTCGAAAGAAATTTTTCAAAATTAAAATTGTTGAAAACCTATTTGAGATTGTCAATATCATAAGAAATATTAAATGGTCTAGCCATTTTATGTATTAAGAAAAATATGTTAGATTGTAATGATGTAGACACTATTAATACTGATTTTGCATTAAATGCTCATAAAAGTTGTTTTATGTAAGTTGTTCGGTGTTTAATAAAATTTCTTGATATTTTTCATTTGATAATTATTGGGCGTAATAGAAAATATAATTTACAAATAAATTAATTTATTTTTTATACTCTTTGAATTTTATTTTTTTAATAGTTGTTATTAGGGCCCATTTTTTTATTTGCCCTTGGGCCACAAAAATCTCAGAAACGACTCTGATTATAAACACAGTCGACAGACGATAAACTGGATGTTGCAACTTGCAAGTCTTGTTATACGAGAAGGAGAAACTATTGTTCCGGTGACTGCAACGATAAGGCGTTTATTGGCAGTAGAGGAGATTTAGGGATTATAAAATTGAAGATTTTTTTACAAAATAAAAAACAAATCATATATCAAGTAATCATTAGATGACGATTTTATCTTAAAAACGATAACATAATAAAAAGTTGAGTAAAGTACACAGACGGTCACTGAACTTTAGTAAAAATTAAAACAAAATGGTAACCAAACTTTCAAAAATCACAAAATAACAATTGAATTTTATGTTTTATAACAAAATGGTAACTAGATGTTAAATCACGTTAAGTGTCTGTTATAAAATTTGGTATAATAACATATTTAGTCATTCATATTTATACATTCGATCTATTTAGTCATAATTCGAAACAATTCACCAAATTTAGCCCTCGTTATTTACACATTCTTTCAATTTGATCCTTAAAGAAAAATTTCAAAGTATGGTAACATGATAAATAATTACAATTAAAATTTTATAGGAACTCGAAAACTCGACTCGACTTGACACGACTCGAATCGAAAAAAATTCAAATAAAGTTTGAGTTGTAAAATATGACGCGTCAACTTGAATAACTCGAAACTTTTTGACTCGACTTGATCGAACGCTCATCTCTATCTTAAGATATGACGCGTCAACTCGAATAACTCAAAATATTCGAATATTTTAAATCACTTTTTTTTTTAAATCGAATTTTTTAAAAATAGAATATTTAATATTTTCATATTTAAATCACATCGAATTTTTAATAACTACTTTAAATATTTAATTTAATTTAAAAATATTGGATTTAAAAGAAAAAAATTGATTTAAAATATTTGAATATTTAATAACTAATTTAAACATTTTTCTTTTAAATATTCGAATATTTAATAACTACTTTAAATATTCGAATATCTTAAATCTATTTTTTCTTGTAAATTGAATATTTTTAAATTAAATCGAATATTTAAAGTAGTTATTAAATATTCGATGTGATTTAAAAGAAAAATGATTTAAAATATTCGAATATTTCGAGTTGACGTGTCATATCTTAAGATAGAGATGAGCGTTCGATCGAGTCGAGTCAAAAAATTTTGAGTTATTCGAGTTGACGCGTCATATTTTACAACTCAAACTTTATTTGAAATTTTTTCGATTCGAGTCGAGTTTTCGAGTTCCTATAAAAATTTAATTAAATATTTGAATATTTTAAATCATTTTTTCTTTTAAATCGAATATTTTTAAATTAAATCGAATATTTAAAGTAGTTATTAAATATTCGATGTGATTTAAATATGAAAATATTAAATATTCTATTTTAAAAAATATTCGATTTAAAAGAAAAAATGATTTAAAATATTCAAAAATTTCAAGTTATTCGAGTTGACATGTCATATCTTAAGATAGAGGTGAGCGTTCGATCGAGTCCAGTAAAAAAATTTCGAGTTATTCGAGTTGACGCGTCATATCTTAAGATAGAGGTGAGCGTTCGATCGAGTCGAGTCAAAAAATTTCGAGTTATTTGAGTTGACGCGTCATATTTTACAACTCAAACTTTATTTGAAATTTTTTCGATTCGAGTCGAGTTTTTGAGTTCCTATAAAAATTTAATTGTAATTATTTATCATGTTATCATGCTTTGGAATTTTGCTTTAAGGACCAAATTGAAAGAATGCATAAATAACGAGGACTGAATTTAGTGAATTATTTCGAATTAAGACTAAATTAATTAAATGTATAAATATGAAAAATTTAACGTCTAGTTATTATTTTGTTATAAAACATAAAATTTAATTCTCATTTTGTAATTTTTCAAAGTTTAATTACCATTTTTCTACATTTTGTAAAAAGTTTTATTTTACAAAAAAATTGAACATAATAAAAGAATTAATTTATTAAATTTCGGATTTTCAAAGGATCATATACGAACACGTATTGTTTTCCTACCGCAACACGTGTGATAATAATAATAAAGTCTATATGTAATGGAAATCAGTGAATTTTGGTATTTGGCAGCTGGGTGTTATGGACAAGGACAGGTGCTGCACTCTCAGTGATGCTAATAAAAATAGGAAAAACTACATATTTAGCACCTTAATTATGCTCATGTTATTGTTTTAGTACCCAAATATTATTTTTGACAAAATGATACTTAATGTTACGTTTTTGTTCTGTCTTGGTATCTTGACCCTTAAAAAGTAACGGAGATGATGACGTGGCTTGACATAATCATAGTTTTAGTCCAAAAAACTTGTGTATATTATCAATTTAGTCCAAAACCCATCAATTTAAAACATCATCTTAATTTTGATTGAATTTTGTCTCATCACTTTCCCACCCTCGTATTCTCGTCGATATCCCGATCGTGGAGTTTGGGTCCTCCAATGGATCCCACAATAGCCTCCCATTGATCGGCAAATTCTAAAGTTTTAATTGTCCCTAGTATGTTTTTTAAACTCCAAAATCAAAAAAAATGTTTGACTAGAAGAAGAAGAAAATGAAGAATTTACAATTTTAATAAAATAATTAAAATAATATTTAAATCGATCGATTGTATAAATTTTTGGACTAAAACTGTTATTAACCAAAGCCACGTCACCATTTACATTAATTTTAAACGACGGAGGTACCAAAACAAAACAAAAACGTAACATTAGGCATCATTTTACTAAAAATAATAGTTGAGGCATCAAAACAGTAACATGTGCATAGTTAAAGTACTAAATATGTATAGTTTTCGAAAAAAAAAAATATGGACACCAATCATCCACAACTTTTGAGAAGCTGTAATGGAAAGATTAGTTTAGGTTTTAAGCAATTATGATTTGATAGCAGCAACATACCATGACTAAAGCATTCAAAATGCATTTTTAATTAGCGTATACCAAGTGGGAAAAGAGGTTGATGCAGATTTTATAAATTTTGAATCAATGCTAAAAGTATTCTAAAAGATTGAAAATTTGTATTTTTGTATATACATACATATACCTTCTGCTTATACAATTCTCTTACAAAATCTGGTTCTTGAACATGGACCATTCCTTCAAAATTCAGATGCCGTGACCAACAAGGAGTACAGTCGTATGTTCAAGGTGTGAGGATATTAAGTAAAGACACCCTAAGTTTGATTAGGCATCTAAACAGCAAATCTAAACCTCCCTCCAGACCTTCTATGGTTGCACAAAGTGTCTCTAGTCTCCTTAGTTCAACCCCTGCATCGAACTTGGCATCGTTTTTTCGAGCTCGTCCACGGAGCGTATACAGTGTAAAGTCGACGGCCCCGACCTCATTGTAAAGCTTCTGATTTCTATCAGCAGCAACTGGTATCAATTTTGATATCAATGACCACCCTCCAGCTTTTGTTTTCATCACAGGCATCGAAAGAAACGAAAGCAGTGACCGGAACATGGAAATGGCGACCGCGTTGGATTTTTTCAGTGATTTTACCACCCTTAATAGATGGCAATCTACATCAAACAGAGGAAGTGCAACGTTATTGTTGCAGTCCAATCGCTTTAGTACTCTTAGGCTTTTAGCAATGTCCTTTTTCAACGTCTTTCTAAAGCTGATATAAGCATGGATATCGTTTCCAATGCTCGAATCTCGGCCCCTCCGACGTAATGCTGATTGAAGGTCCTGTACTTGCTCCTTCATCATCGTAATTAGGTCTCTCGCCGTGCCACATGCGTCTAGCAATCCGACTGAATCATCGAGTGCCTCTTCTACTGGTTCTACATTTTGCCGATGATGCAGAGCTTGGTGAGTGAATGGAGACCGAATGACTTCCTCAATGTTGTTATACAACTTTGCAAGCCTAGTGAAACCTGCACATATGGTCTCACCACCACCTTGAGTTGTTTCTACACCCGACAAAACTCCGAACGTTTCGAGCTCGTTCAGCTCCGTTTCAATCGAATTAAGCTGCAACCTGGATGGCAAGCTAATGGATCTGACCGGAACATTCACCGCATGAACAAGAGACGAGCCTGCCATATTTTTGACACTAGAGGTGCTCGAAATACACAGCGTGAAGGTCGACCGATGGATATAAGTTCAGACATCCATAATTCTTGTATATATATCAATCATTGGCCATGTGATAGCGAACGGGATTGCCCTGCAATCGGAAAATCCGTGTAGCACATATTGCCTACAACCTGCAACCGTTTATCTTTGTTTAATGTTACGCTGGAGAGATGAACAACAAAGCATAGGGTTGATTAATTTTTGTTTAATGACTCGGGAATTAGGTTGAGAACATTCAAGGCTGGCAAGTCAGGATTCGCCAATAGACATTGGAGGTCCATTGACAAAAATATTAGAATAAGAGACACGACGAACCCGGAGCTGACTCCTAGGCAAAGAATCTAGGGCGGCCTCGACATACCACGGAATCCATAGGCCACTACGGTGAAACACAGATTGTTTATTCAAGACGACAATGTAAATTGTAAAATTGTCTCGACCTAACACAGCTGGTTGGACCGCTTTGTGAATTGATAATTTAGAATTTGGACACTCACGAGTTTAATATAAAATGCCCTTATTTGCGAATTATATTTCGAGTTCGATTTGTATAGAAAACCTTGAGAGATATGTAACTATCGGAAACGATAATTTCAAATTATACTCTCAGGATACAGTCCGTTGGATTAGATCGGACTGTGATAAAAACTAAAAATAAGAGTGAGAAAGCCTTTGGTTGAGAGAAGGCCGATGAGGCAGAGTGTAATACAGTAAAGCAGAAAATGGCATGCATCACATGCTCCATCCATAGCCAAGGGAATGGTGCGATTCTCCTTGTCCCCCATGATTTTCCGTATCCTAGCCATAAATAATGGTACATTAACATTATTGTAGACTTGTAGTTGCCAAATGCAGTGTACTAATCTGTAAACGTTCAATGGCAGAGGACGTCAATCTAGAGTAAATTTTGTTGTCCAAATTTCGGTGTATATCTGCAAATGAAGATTGGAGGGTGCCAAGATCCTTTGCACCAAATCCACCATATCCGCAGTTGTCGTACAATTAGTGTTCTGGTGTTTCTTTTTTTGTTCTTGGTCAAGATTAAAATTAAACGTACCTGGCAATACGTACGGGTATCGCAAAATATAAAACTATATACTTAAACCATAATTATCGCTTGTTAATGCATGCATAATCGTGGTTCATATGGAAGGATAATACGACAAAAGCATATATATATATTCGTCCACCTACTGAAGGAACACAACATGATGGAAGACGAATTACATGTTCCCATGCCTATGAACAGGAAAGAAAAAAAATCATATGAGCAATGAAATTAGAACAACTTGCTGCCATTTTACACAGAAGATTCTGTTATAGTATTAGTTAAAGTCAGTTGTATTGGTTGTGCTGAGTCAGCAAGAGTTAGTTAGGAAAGGATTGTTAGTTACTAGCTCAACTGATTCTCTCAACCTTGTATAAATTCTAGTCCAGTCTCTTTGAGATATTATGGACTTTTTAATAAAATTGAGAGTACCGTCTCTCTTCCCCAATTCTCTTATTTCTCTGTTTCCTATATTCTAGCATGGTATCAATCGCTTGGTCTGGGATTGTTTCGCTGCCGTTCTGATTCGTTGTGTGCTTTTACAGATCGTGATTGTGGATTCAAGCCATTGACTCAAGAATCGACGCACGACTTTCTTCCATTCGTTGGGATTTTCGCTGATTGAAATAGCGTTGGAATTGGTTCTGTTGCGGTAAGATTCATGTACTCTTTTGGCTTGATCTTTACATCAGTTTCTTGATCTTCATTTTCTCTGAAAGCTGTCGTTCTCAGTCATAAGGATGCTTGTTTCATGATTATATTGGAAAGAACAGGTTAGTGATTTTTGATAGCTTTCTAGGTCAAGAACTGTGCCTCCTAATGTATTATCATTCGTGTGGCATCGCGATCTTTAATTGCTTGTTCTTTGCTTCCGAATCTCTTTGGTTGTTTGGTTTCCGTGGATCTGATGTACTTGAGAGTTAGTTGTTCTCTGGCGTCTGCTTTAGTCATTGATTGTTCTGCTCATGGTTGTGTCGGTTTTGTGTTTGACAAAATGTCATTGAGAATCCGTTATGGCTGTTAGTTATTTGTTGTGGTACTGGTGAAATGGTTTCTGGCTTAGTGGTTGCTGGTGTGTTGTTTGTGTGCACGTCAGGTGTTTGATGATATGCCTCTATGATAGTTTGGCGTCTAATCTGTATTTTCTTTTGTTCAACAATATAGCCTGTTTGTATTGCTAATGGCCACTACGCCATCTGTAAGTTCTAGTTCAATCTCTGCTTCCTTAACCTCTTCCACCAGTGATTACTCGATTCAACAACTACCGAAGCTCGATACTGTGAAGTTGAGTGAGAATACATATGTTATTTGGAAACATCAGGTTCTGCTCATTGTTGAAGGGTATGGGCTGATACCTTTCATTTCTGAACATGAGGTTCCTGCCAAAACTGTTGTTGATTCTACAGGGGTCACAGTTACCAATCCAATTTATCTGGCTTATCTTAAACAAGATAGGCTTTTGGCTTCCTGGCTTCTTTCAACCATAAGTGCTGATGTTCTTCCTCATCTCACTGGTCTCAACACTTCTCAAGGGATCTGGAATACTCTTGCTCGTAGGTATGGTGCTAAGTCGTCCTCTAAGATCTCCTCTCTTCGTCATAGTCTCCATTCTCAGAAGAAACGTGGGCTTTCTGTGAGTGAGTATTTGGGAAAAATCAAACAAATTTGTGATACCCTAAGTGCAGTTGGAAATTTTGTGACTGAACAGGAACAAGTGAGTGTTATTTTGGCTGGTTTAACAGCTGAATTTGAGTCAGTGATCACATTTGCTTCTCGTGAAGTGCAAACCCTTGAGAGTCTTTCTGAGATGTTGTTTGACTGTGAAGTAAGGCAAAAGGAATTTTTAACTGATTCTTTCTCTCTTCAAGCCAATGTGGTGACTCGTAATAGTCCTAAATCTGAGGAGTCTGCTGATAAAGATGATTTTACTGGGGATCAATATTCGAACACAGCTCAGTATGGTAGAGGTCAGCGTGGTAACAATAATTTTTTCAGGGGCAGAGGCAGAGGTCGTTTTGGTTCCAATCGACCACAGTGCCAACTTTGTGGTAAGTATGGTCACTTGGTTCAAAAATGTTACTATAGATTTGATCACACCTTCACTGGGTTCCCAAACACGAAAGGAGATTTTTCCCCTGAAAATGGTTCTTATGTTGGTTCCAAGCAAGACACTTTTGGTTCCCCTGCTTCTCCTATTCAGGCTTATGCTCATACACTTATGACTCCACCATCGTCCCCATATCCTACGAACTTTACTCCGTTTGTTCCTTTCATGCCTGGTGTTCCTGCATCCTTTCCAGCTACTTTCTCACCAAACACTGCTGGTGTAACACCTTCTGCATCTGCTGTTTTTCCCAACTCACCTAGTTATGTTCCTTCGACCCCTCGTGATGTGGTGTGGTATCCAGATTCAGGGGCTACCCACCATATCACAAACGATCGAGCCAATCTTCAGGCTGAAGCACCGTATACAGGTATGGATTCTCTTCTTGTTGGTAATGGGAATGAGGCACATATCTTACATGTTGGTCTTGGTAAGTTGTTAGGTGCGGATAGACCTTTGATTCTCAATAATTTGTTGTGTGCTCCTGCTATTCGTCTCAACCTTCTATCTGTTTCCAAATTTGCTCGTGACAATAGTGTGTTTTTTGAGTTTCATCCCTCTCATTGTCTTGTTAAGGATGTTCAGACCAAGAGGCTACTGCTGGAGGGGAAGCTCACTCCTGATGGGTTATACGAGTTACGGTCTACTGCTTCTTGTCCTGCACCAGCAAAAGTCTTCATTGTTTCGAAGGTTGGCTTGCCTTTAGAGATTTGGCACCAACGCTTGGGTCATCCATCGAATGCTGTTCTTCAGTCAATATTGAATTCTTGTAATATTTCTGTGAGTGAAAATAACTTGCCTAGTTTGTGTTCTTCTTGTGTACGAGGCAAGGCTCATAAACTTCCATTTACTTTGTCTAAAACTGAATATACTTCTCCTTTTCAATTGGTTGTTTCGGATGTTTGGGGGCCTGCTCATGAAGAATCGGATGGTTATAGATACTATGTGTCTTTTATTGACGTGTTTAGTCGTTTTACTTGGTTATACTTACTTAAAAGGAAATCTGATGTGGCACGATGCTTTGTTAATTTCTATACTATGGTCGAAGTCCAATTTGATTGTAAAATTAAAGTTCTGCAAACGGATGGAGGTAGTGAGTATAAGAGCTTGGCAAGCTGGTTGGTTGATCATGGTGTTCTTCATAGAATCTCATGTCCGAGTACGTCTGAACAAAATGGTAAAGCCGAACGGAAACACCGTCATATTGTCGATATAGGCCTAACTCTTTTAGCCCAAGCTGGGTTGTCCTTGCAATACTGGAGTCATGCTTTTATCACGGCTATTTTTCTAATTAACCGGTTGCCGACTTCAGTCTTGGGCAACATTTCACCGTATGAGATGTTGTATAAACTTAAGCCTGATTATGACTTTTTTCGGGGTTTTGGGTGTTCTTGTTTTCCGTTGACGAGGCCCTTTAATAAACATAAACTTGATTTCCGTACAAGGGAATGTACTTTTTTAGGCTATAGTCCTCAACATCGAGGATATAAATGTCTGGATACTGATGGTCGTATTATTTTGTCACGGCATGTTTTATTTGATGAGACTAAGTTTCCTCATAATTCTGTGACTAGTTGTTCAAATACTTCAGCTGGTTCTGGGCTAAACACAAGTGCTGGGTTTCCTTTGGTTTTAGTTTCTTCAGCCCCACGGCCCAGTATGGAGCCGTCCATGTCACAGGCTGTGGGCTCGTCTTCACAGCAGTCCGATTCTCGGGTGTTGCCTTCTAATGACTTAGTTCGACAGTCGTCTCCTGGGCCCAATGATGTTACTAATAAGTCCACTTCTTATAACACGGCTCGTGTGGTGGAAGTTAATTCTGCTGAGGATACCACGATTCCTGTGATACAGCCTCCAGCTGTATCTGTTGCTGCACATTTTGGGTCTCCTGCTTCTCGGTCTATTTCTGTGCCCACTGGGCCTCATTTATCAGGCCCTATTTTAGGTCAGACACCTGGTTCACCGGATCCACTTGTATCTCCTCAGTCTGTTGACCCGCATTCGTCCATAATGCCTGGTATGTTTCCTCTCACTTCCGAATTAGGGCAACATTCGTTAGATGTGTTTAGGGCTACGTCCGCCGTTGGGGTTTCTTTACCTTTATTTGATGATTCCCCGGACGTTGCTCCGGGTTCTCCTCTGGGTACTTCTGTGGCGGTCCCTTCGCCTGAATCTGGTTCCTCGTTTGCCTTGTCCTCGCATCACTCTTCCCCGATGTCTCCTCCTGAATTGGCAGATTCACCTTTGGAGACTCAGTTACCTGATCTACAACTGCCGGATTCTGTTGAAGCGTATGTGGAAGTTCCTACCAATGTTCTTTCCTTGCCGGTGGTTAATGACCATCCGATGGTCACTCGAGGGAAAAATGGGATACGCAAACCGAAGGTTTTTCATACCTCGGTTGCGTCTTTGCCGGATCTTGTTGAACCTACTACGATTCGGGAAGCCATGAAGAGTTTGCACTGGCGACAGGCGGCGCAAGAGGAATATGATGCGTTAGTGAAAAACAACACTTGGTCGGTTGTTGAGTTACCGGCTAATCGCCGTGTGGTCCAGTGTAAATGGATCTTCAAAGTCAAACAGCATGCTGACGGTTTTGTGTCTCGTTACAAGGCACGCTTAGTTGCCAAGGGGTTCCTTCAACAGCCTGGGTGTGACTTCCATGAAACCTTCAGCCCTGTAATAAAGCCTACAACTGTTCGCACTATTGTTTCTATTGCTGTAACGCGGGGTTGGAATCTGCGTCAGATTGACATTAATAACGCCTTCCTCAACGGTGATCTGATGGAGGAAGTCTACATGGTGCAGCCTCCTGGGTATGAAATAGGTAATGACAAAAGGTTAGTATGCAAATTAAATAAGGCTATATATGGGTTGAAACAGGCCCCTCGGGCGTGGTTTGAAAAATTGAGAAATTATTTGGTTTCTGTTGGTTTTAATGTGTCTAAGTCAGATCCTTCTTTGTTTGTTCGATTGAAAGCTGATTCTATTGTTTATTTACTTGTGTATGTTGATGACATTATTGTCATTGGGAGTGATAGTGATGAGGTTCAGTGTGTCATTACTGAGTTAGATAAACAGTTCTCATTGAAAGATCTGGGTTTACTAAGTTTTTTCTTGGGTGTGGAAGTTACCTATGCTGCTGGTTGTGTTTTGTTGAGTCAAACTAAGTACATTAAAGAATTGCTTGTTCGGAGTGGTCTGGAGTCTGCCAAGGGGCTACCAACTCCAATGGTTACTAGCCTGCATCTTTCCACAGCTGAGGGTTCTCCTGTTGCGAATGCCTCTGAATATCGAAGTCTTGTTGGTGCGTTACAATATGTCGTTATTACACGACCTGAGATTGCTTTTGCAGTCAATCGGGTCTGTCAGTTCATGCAGAATCCGCTTGATACTCATTTTCAGGTGGTAAAGTGTATTCTTAGATATTTGCAAGGGTCTCTTGACTTTGGTCTTCAGTTTACAAAGGCTCCACGATTGAGTATTACAACGTTTGCTGATGCCAATTGGGGTTCTGATCTTGATGATCGTCGGTCGACTTCTGGATTTTGTTTGTTTTTTGGTGGTAATCCAGTGTCCTGGGGTTCCAAGAAACAGTCCGTCGTTTCTCGTTCCACTGCTGAAGCTGAGTACAGGGCCGTTGCCTGTGCTACTTCTGAAGTGCTCTGGTTGCTCTCTTTACTTCAAGAGTTACATGTCTCTTGTGATGGCACACCAGTGTTGTGGTGTGATAACTCAAGTGCGGTGCCTGTTTCTGCTAACCCAGTCCTTCACTCTAAATTCAAGCATGTTGAACTTGACTTGTATTTTGTTCGGGAGAAAGTTGCTGCTGGTGTTCTTCTGGTTAATGAAGTCCCTGCTTATGAACAAGTTGTCGATCTTCTCACTAAGCCTTTGTCTGCTCCTGTCTTCACACGATTTCGACATCAGCTTGCTGTGGTTTCTGCTTCATCTTTAGTCTCTTGAGGTATCTTTTTTATCTTTGTTGTTCTTGCTTTCTTGTTGTATTTGTTGTGCGTTGTTTGTTGCAGGTTTTTTGGTCTGTGTTTATCTGCTAAAGCTTCAGAAGTTTTTTCATCCTGGTAGAAGTAGGGTGAATGTTATAGTATTAGTTAAAGTCAGTTGTATTGGTTGTGCTGAGTCAGCAAGAGTTAGTTAGGAAAAGATTGTTAGTTACTAGCTCAACTGATTCTCTCAACCTTGTATAAATTCTAGTCAGTCTCTTTGAGATATTATGGACTTTTTAATAAAATTGAGAGTACCGTCTCTCTTCCCCAATTCTCTTATTTCTCTGTTTCCTATATTCTAGCAGGTTCAGTTGCACCACTGGGATAAACCCTACTTTGCTAACAATGAAAAAGGGTAATGTTCGTTTTAGAATCTAAAGAATGAAAGTGACCTCCGAGAATCCGAGTCAGCAGCAACCCTGCCCTCCCAACAAAGAGTAGCATAGGAAGCAGTCTCAAGCTTCATCAGAGACGTGTACTAACGGCATCCGGGGAATGCCCGGATTCGACCAAAATATCTAAATCAAAGTATTATATGTCACAAGATCAGGGTCGACACCTTCCTCTTTCATTTTCTTATAAACCTCTATTGCCTCACTCCCTTTGCTCAACATACAATACCCTTTCGTAATGGTACTATTAGGGGTGTTTATACATCGGTTTTAATTGAATTAATCGACCGAATCGAAGTTTTTTTTATTAATTTTAGGTATGATCGGTTAACGGTAAAGCTTTTTTCTTTTAAATTTTGTCATTGCTTAAATCGGTTCAAAATCGGTCAGTTAATCGAATTAACCGAAATTATTGTATATTATATATTATATATATTACATATATTTATTTTTGGTCTCTGAACTTTTAAAAGTTATGAAATGATCATTATAGTTTTTTGATATATTATAAAATGGTCATTTAACTTTTTAAAAATTATCAATAATTTATAACGTGCAATGAGTCAATGACCATTTTGTAATAGTTCAATAAATTTAATGATTGTTTTTTAATATATAAAAGTTTAGTGACTAAAAATTTATTTTAGCATAATTTAGTGATTATATTATGTAATTTACCCAACGTTTTATAATAAATTTCAGTTGATTCGAAAACCGACCGAATTAACCTTGAAAATAACATTATCTAGAGAGAAAGAGCCATAAATCCAAACATGGGTCATGAAATCAACATGTATTTTTCTTGAAAAAAATCTTTTTTTTCTTTTACAATAAATTTGGAATGTTGAATATCTGTCACAAGCTCTGATTTCTTACAACATCAGATGTTGATTTTAGAAACATCGAGTGCAGTAATTACAATATAATCATGAGCACCCTCGATCATCATGCCGAAATGCAACAAAGCCATTTTTTCTTCTCACTTTTCTTATTCGAAGCCGTGTTCTGAAACCTCCTCCTCGACAGCGTATTCCCGGTGGCCTTGGCCACCTTCTCGTCGCTAGCCTTTTCGAAAATCACCGTGAATCCTTCCGCCGTAGCTGGGTCGTTCACATCCCACTCTCCGAATTTCGGTAGAGTCCTCTCCCTCTGATCAGGTGATTCCGCCATGAATGATAAACAATGTGATCAATCTCCGAAGCCAATGATTTTGAAATTTGACGCCACGTTTTGATTTTGCTTTTGTTTTCGTTTGTTTTGGATTGGAGGCGGACTCACTTTATAAAGGGTGCGAGGATAATCGCAAGGTGTGTTATCCGTTTTGCCTATGCACTGTACAAGTAACCAACTCGAAGCTTAAACCAATCATTGCTACGTTGCAGCCAGGCTAAGAAATTGGTTCGGTTATCTAATTTTGGAGTTTTGTTCTGTATTCTTGTCGTTTGATACGTAGTAAAATTCCCCCCCCCCCCCCCCCCCCCCCAAAAAAAAAAAGAAGAAAATTTAGTTAAATGCTCTCCACGTTCGATAATGGCCGCTTGTCTGTTGCATGTTGTTGTCTTCTTATTACATTACTATTATTTTAATTTGTCTTGTGTGATATTAACATTGAATATGTTCACATTGGATTGAAAATATCCTACCTAGATAATTGAAATTTGATAAAAAAAAATAACTATGGATAAAATATGCAATGTACCACTAAGTTATTGAGTGCGACATGCTTTTACCATCAATTTTTTAATTAGTCTAATTTTATCATCAAACTTACTCGTTTGTACTACTGCGCTGTCGTTTTGGTGCTAAATTGCTTAAAACGGTGTCATTTTGCTAGAGGAAAATATGAAAATCCATGCACTCAATAGAATTTGAACTTAGAACTTTTAGAATCAAAGGAAACCTCCTAACCACTAAGCCAACTTAATATATTTGTTTTATTTCCAACACAAATAATATATATTCTAAACTGCAGTTTATCATATAAATAATACTACTCTATATAAGTAATATAAATATATTATTTCTAATATAAATATATTAGAAATGTATTAGTATACATATATTAATATATAAATAATAAATAAAATAAAAATATAAAAATATTTTATATTATAAATAATATTAAATAGATAAATATATTATTATAAAAACTAAAAGACTAATTTTCAAAGCCTCAAAATTTTCAAAAAGCCCAAAATCAAACAAAACCTTAAACTATAAACCTCAAACCCTAAAGTTTTATTCATAAACAAATAATATTAAAATATATAACCAAATAATATATTATTATAAAAATTAAAAAAAATCTAAAATTTCAAAAATTTACAAAAAAACCCAAAAATTCACCCAAACCCCAAAACTTAAACCCTAGATCCATCTATTTTGGTTTCTAATGAGTTTATTGTTTAAGGTTTAGTTTTATAATTTAGGGTTTTAGGGCTTATATGTAAGAATTTAATGTTTTGGTAGATTTTGGGATTTTTTTGTAAAATTTGGAAACTTTGTGGTTTTTTTGAAAATTAGTTTTTAAGTTAATATATTATGTAGGGTAAACTACATAAATGACCACCATATTATTGGAAAAGTCGCGATTTGACCACCTTACTTTTTTTCGAAGCAATTAAACCATCATATTTTTAAATTGGGTGCAATTTGACCACCAGTCGTTAGAGGTTAACGGCGGGGTGACGTGGCAGTTAAAAAAATATGGGTATAATAACACATTTGGTCCTTATTATTTACATATTCTTTCAATTTAGTCATAATTTTAATTTAATAAAATAAATTAATTATTTAATTAGGTGGTGACATGTGTCACTACCTTATTGGTGGCATTTGATTATTTATATTTGATTAAATAAATTTAAAGGATGAAAATGTAGAAAACAATAAACACACTTAAAGGGAATCAAACCTGTGTCTCTCAAACCCAAGGAGAGTTGGCTTACCACCACACCAAGTGTTGTTTTGTGATCTAATTCTTATAATATATTATATGTACTTATTTGTTTTCGAAGGTAGCACCTCCCCAACAGACTCATTGCAGTTTGCGCACCTTCTGCACAGCCACAACCAAATCAACAAGCAACCTCTAGGACAACTAACGAACTATGAAGTGCCATAAATTAAGAGACTCCTTGCCAATGTGAAGAGAACATCAACAATTGTTTAAGGTAATAAAGATTAGGATTTAGATTTTAAATTTTATAAAAGAGTTTAAGGTAAACTCTTCTAGATAAACTTGAAGTGATGAAGGAGCTTTCAACTCCCTAGAGTGGGATCAATGTCATTGCGATGCTATTGATAAACTGCCTAATCAGCTAGTATTTTATTTATCCCGGTGTTGAAATCATCACAAGTAAATTGGGACTTTCTTCTTCTGTCAGTAACTTGACATGTGATTATGAACTCTTTTACAGGTTGATCTTCTTAAGGGTAAAAAAATTGACAAGGTCGAGATCAGTCTACAGCCAGAAGAGTTAGAAGTTATGGACAATGTGTTGCTTGCAAAGTAAGCCGACTCTTGTAACGTTTTCTGCCATCTAACTATAATGTAGACCACGAAGTTAAATTTAATTCAATTTGGTTAACTTCGCAGGTATAAAGAAGCTAGGGAGAAGGAGAAACTACAAAGTCAGCGTGAGAACTTTAGTGATATGGTAGCTGAGGTAAGCCTTAATGATTTCTTTTTACTCAAAATATATGATGGGGTTTTTTCACGACAGGGAGTTCATTGTTTACTAAGTAATACTCCCGACAGTTAAAATACAAAAGAAAAATAAAGAAAAATGAGAAAAGAACTGATTTAAAATAGGACATTGTTAAAAACCAATAGAAGTGTTGGAAAAATTTGATAATTTTGGAGCTTTGAATAAGAAATTGATTCAAATGTTGTTGAGGAAATGTGGAACCAATTGTTGGTTCGTAAATGTGCAGACGTGCATGACGTGGGTAACGCAAATGTCTGAACCGGTCTGGTCCTTCGTGGGCTTGCAGATATTTTGACCCAATTTTAAAATGAATTTTCCTCAAATAAAAGCATAAATTTGCCAAATTTTATCTTGAAATTAAAAGGGTAAATATTAGAAGTTACCTTTAATTCAGATAATAATTTTGGAAATTGCTTTATAGGAGAATCAATTGATTCTCAATATTGAATGCTCCATTAGGTCAAAATTTCCTCTTATACCCTCATGACACTACTATAAATAGGGAGTAAACCTTCTAAGTTTTACACAACTCAAAACCACAGAAAATTTTCTTTGTTTTACTCTGTGGATTTTACAAGTGGTTTTCGGTGATAGGCGAAGGCAAGGGTCAGTTCGTGATCTCCACAGTAGTGCAACTGTGGTTGATCTTATGTTGTTGTATCCTGGGAGACAGACGACCAATGAACTCGAGCACCATAGGAGTGGCCGAAAATCTGTCTTAAGGAAACTGCGTTCGTGCAGGCCTCAACACGTTTCCTTTGGTTCCAAATCGGTTTGATTTATATATTGTTGTATTGTTCTTAATTTTGTATTGTTCATTTAAATAATATTATTTATTCTTGGATTAACGCCTTTTTTCTAACAATCTTAAGACATATTTGAGCTTTAATCTAAAGAGTAATACAACAAGTGTACAAATCGATTATTGCTGGTAAAGCAACCCACGGCTGAAGCATAATTTGTCCACTGATTATGCTTAGATGAACAACTTACTTTAGGGAAAAATTAAAAAAGGTATTTTACCATGATTCATGTATAATTGTGAATCGGTAACGTGGGCTTGTAACCCGGATTGTGGGGGCATTAACGTGAAAGGCATTGTGCTGCCTCGCATGTCTATAAGGTAAAAAGGTAAATTTGTATATTTATTTTGCTATTGGATTATTGTCTGTTTGTTGATATGATTTGAATTTTTATTAAATTCAAAATAACGATTGATCATTAAACATGATATTAATAAGACAAGTACTCACCATTATAATGTTTAATAATCGGTACTTTCCTTTATAATCGACAATCCGTGTTTGAAATATGGTAATTTTAATACCTTAATTTTATGGTATTATTACGACATGTTTATTAAGGTAATTCTTTATATTCCTTAATAAGTTTGGTGTTTTAAATATGACATTAAATATGAAATATTTTGTGTCGTAATTTACTATGTATAATTATTATTTATGTGATAATTATCATTATTTGTGTTTTTTAGAAACACTGTGAATTTTATTTTGTACTAACAATTTCTTTTGAGAAATTTTGTAGGGAAAATATGATATCCAGACGAAGTCGTGTTTTGTTTTGGAAATAAAAGATCTCGTAAATAATTCGTTTCGGGAATTTAATTCATGCCGTTTTAACGGGTTTACTTGATCTTCCAAACAAGAAATGGAATTAAAATCAAATGATTAATTTCTTTTGATTTCTGTTGGTTAAACAGAATCAAGTTGAATTGATATCTCTGTTGATTAACAGAAGATATAATGGAAATAAATTAATAAATTTATTTCTTCGTTAGAATCTTGTGTTGATTCTAATTTTGGAAAAGGAAATAAATCATTGAATTTATTTTCAAGAGAATCTTGTATGATTCTAACGTTGCAAGGAAAATAAATCATTGAATTTATTTCCGTAAGAATCAAGTATGATTCAATTTTTTGAAAAAAAGAAATAAATCATTAAATTTATTTCTATGCTAGAATCATGCGTTGATTCTAACTTGTTAAGGAAAATAAATCATGGAATTTATTTCCGTAAGAATCAAATATGATTAAATTTGCGTAAAAGGAAATAAATTATTAAATTTATTTTCTGTACTAGAATCATGTGTTGATTCAAACTTGTTAAGGGAAATAAATCGTTGGATTTAATTTTGTGAGAATCTAGAATGATTCAACCTTGAAATAAATTGGTGAATTTTTTTTAAAAAAAAATTAACTCAAATTTATTATCAAGTATGATTTTATTTTGGAAATAAATTGGTGAATTTATTTCGGAAAGTAACATTGGTTACCAAATTTAGAGCATTGATTCTGACTGAGGTCTCGAATCAAAGCATAGAAGAACTTGATTCTCTATGTCAAAATTAAATTCTTAAAGCCTATTCTGATGCATGCTATGAAGTGCACAGTGTTTAAAAATGGCTAAAGAATCGAGAGGGTCGTTGGAACATAAATGGAAGATTCCAAATTGTTGTGAATCAAAGGTAGTGATTCCGATTGATCATCCATGCTTGGAATGATTTCAAGAATAAAATTCATAACCGGTGATTGAAAGAAAATTTAAAAAATGCATGTCTAGGATTGGTTCTTTGAGAGACTTGGTATTTAAGCGTGCCTAGTGCACCACCTCTCTTTCACAAGTTACCTACCTGGTGCATTGTTTATTATTTTTCTTTCTATTAATACCGTGTGAACTTTTGTTTGGGGTTTAGTTTACTAAATCTCCGTCGTTTAACAAAAGTTAGAAATTATGTTTCTGTTTCTGGTTTTAGTCTTTGACTAAATTCCTAACGTTTAACAGATTCAAAATTCTTGGTTCTGGATTGTGTCTACGTGACACAATGGAAAAATTAGTGAAATTTATTAAAAAGAATTTCATACATGGCAACAAAAGATGTTGCATAATTGACCATGATAAACCTAGTTAAATATCTGAAGGACGATCCTCCTATTATTAGAGAGGATAAGGTAAATATTGTTATCACCTTCAAATGTTACTAAGGTAAATATTGCTAAGATAAATATTATCATGGAAAACGTAGTAGAAGTCAAAAACGACTTCAAACCGTAAATTGGACGGTGTGTTCTAGAAGCAAAATTTCATGAAAAAAAAATTCTTCAATTGCCATAAGATGAGGAACAAGTCTTTGGACTATAGACTTTCAAACGACGGCAATGTTATTGCCATACCAATTGATATGACAACATATTGGTTGAAGGAATATGTTTATTACCTTCATTGATGATAGCACAAGAATAATGTAAAGATGAAGCTATAGTGAAAATTGTTCTCTATGAGCATGATGTTGAATCCCAAACTTAATTAAATGTTTAAGATGGGGAGAAGCTCTATATGAGTAATGTTGGTACTATAATGTGCTTAATATGTGGGGGAAGCTATTCTATAAGCTAATTACCTTTTAAACAAGATTCCCCGAAATTAAAGAGACTAGGCACCATATAAGTTATGGAAGGTAATTAAACCTTCCTACAACTACTTGAAAATGTGGGGGTGTCTTGCAAAAGTAATGACCCATTACTAAAGCAGCTGAGAACAGATCCCTAAAAATTGTGGATTGTATTTTTATTGGCTATATAAAACATAGCAATGTATATCGATTTCTTGTGTATGAATCGAAGAACCCTGAGATTCACAAGCATACGATAATGGAAGATGTATTCCCTTGTAAAGCTAGGGAAGTTGGTCAAAGTTCAATAAAACGAACTTCGAAGATTATCGATAAAGATGACTCAAATGATCAACAAAGGTTTGAGCTTGAAATAGACCTACAAAGAAGTAAACGAGCAAGGGTAGAAAATTTCTTTGGATCATTTTTCTAAACTTTATGCTAGAGGTTGAATCTCAAATGTATAATGATGTTATACATTCATCTGAAGGCACCTTATGGAAGGATGCCGTTAAGAGTAAAATTGATTCCATCATGCAAAGCTATACGTGGGGAATTAGTGGATCTTTCTCCGTGAATTAAACCACTAAGTTTTGAATGAATTTCAAATGAATAATGAAAGTAGATGGAATAATTGATAAGTATAAGGCCAGATTGGTAATAAAAGGTTACCAAATGTCTTGACTATTTCGATACATAATCTCATGCATCAAAGATAACCTCCATAAGTATGATAATTACAATTGTCGCTTTGCGAAATCTAGACGTACATCGAATAGATGATAAAAGGACTTTTCTAAATGAAGATCTTGATGAAGAAATATACATGGAACAACCTGAGGGTTATGTAGTTTCAAGTCAAGAGAGAAAAGTATGTAGGTTGGTGAAGTCCTTGTATAGACTCAAACAAGCACCAAAGTAAAGACATGAGAAGTTCGATAATGTCATGATGACAAACGACTTCAAGATAAATGAGTGTGACAAATGTGTATATGTCAAAACTACTAACATTGGATATATTATTCTATGTTTGTATGTTAATAACATATTCATTGTTGGAAGCAACAATAAAATGGTAAACGTACCAAAGACTTGTCAAATTTAAGATTGACATGAAAAATATGAGATTAACATATTTGAGTTTGGGCATCCAAATCAAACGATCACTTGAAGGTCTCATATTGACGTAGTCACACTACGCGGGCAAGAGAAGTTTGGCAAGGATGTTTCCGGCATAGCCAGAACTCCAATAAATACATGCCAACTTTTGTCCAAGAACAAAAACCAAAGTGTTGACCAAGTAGATTCAATAGACCAGATATTGTTTCTACTGTGAGCAGTTCAAGTAGATTCACAAGCAATTCAAGTGAAAATCACTGGAAAGCAATTGTGAGGGCATTGAGATATCTTAGATATACTCAAGATTATGAATTGCATTATTCTAGAGATTCTTCTATTTAGAAGGATACTCCGATGCGATTGGATATCTGATATTCAAGATATCAAAGACATAAGTGGATATGTCTTCACTTTGGGAGAAGGAACCGTGTCATGGAAATCCTCAAGAAAAATGGTTATAATCAAATCCATAATAGAATCTGATTTTGAAGTTCTAGACAAGTCTAGAAAAGAAGTCAAATGGCTTTAGAAATTTCTTGGAGGATATTCCTGAACGACCAAAGCCAATGCCCACAATAGGTAGGACATAGAGCTTTGTGTATAATGGTAAGTCGAGACATATGCGTTGTCGACATAATACCGTTAGACAACTGATCTCAAATGAAGTTATCTCTATTGATTTTTTGAAATCAAAGAATAACGTTGTGAATCCATTAACCAAAGGGTTAAATTGAGATCAAGTTGAGAAAACATCTAAAGGAATGAGACTAAAGCCCATGTAAATTTAAGGTGCTATGTGAAGGAAAACCCTACCTAGTTGACTGGAGATCCCAAGATCTAGGTTCAAAGGGACAACCTAATTGCATAGACCTGTGCGGTCACTGTAGGGGCTCTTATCCCCAAGTCCATTCCTATGATGTAAACGGTGATCAAAGTGGTTTAGGCTAAGCAATGCTTTTAATGACTATTGTGTGCTTTTGTGAGTCAAGCAACATAAGTCACCTATGTGAGAGTGAAGTGGGGCCGCTTCAATGAGACTATTGGGCATAGTTCTTTCAAACTCTTGCAGAACCAGGCGATGTCCACGGCCATATGGACATACCCATGAGAACTAATACTCTTGTCAGAGAGGTAGTTGTGTGAAGTATATCATCGTTTACACAAACGGCAGAACAGTTCAAGGACATTACGTCTACTGGTCAGCTAGTAAAGTAAATATACTTTCACAAGGGAAGGTTCAAGGGTGGACACCTACCTATCCTATGCAGCTATCGACCGTAGAATCTATCACCACATCGAGTCAAAATGTTTTTGATTAAATCAATTTCATTCATGTGGGGGATTGTTGGAAAAATTTGATAATTTTGGAGCTTTGAATAAGAAATTGATTCAAATGTTGTTGAGGAAATGTGGAACCAATTGTTGGTTCGTAAATGTGCAGACGTGCATGACGTGGGTAACGCAAATGTCTGAACCGGTCTGGTCCTTCGTGGGCTTGCAGATATTTTGACCCAATTTTAAAATGAATTTTCCTCAAATAAAAGCATAAATTTGCCAAATTTTATCTTGAAATTAAAAGGGTAAATATTAGAAGTTACCTTTAATTCAGATAATAATTTTGGAAATTGCTTTATAGGAGAATCAATTGATTCTCAATATTGAATGCTCCATTAGGTCAAAATTTCCTCTTATACCCTCATGACACTCCTATAAATAGGGAGTAAACCTTCTAAGTTTTACACAACTCAAAACCACAGAAAATTTTCTTTGTTTTACTCTGTGGATTTTACAAGTGGTTTTCGGTGATAGGCGAAGGCAAGGGTCAGTTCGTGATCTCCACAGTAGTGCAACTGTGGTTGATCTTATGTTGTTGTATCCTGGGAGACAGACGACCAATGAACTCGAGCACCATAGGAGTGGCCGAAAATCTGTCTTAAGGAAACTGCGTTCGTGCAGGCCTCAACACGTTTCCTTTGGTTCCAAATCGGTTTGATTTATATATTGTTGTATTGTTCTTAATTTTGTATTGTTCATTTAAATAATATTATTTATTCTTGGATTAACGCCTTTTTTCTAACAAGAAGTCTATTGTCACTTTTCAATGTTACTGCTGAGAGAAAATATGATAATTAGATCCTTTTGTTTTATTTTTCTTATTAACAATCAAATCAATGTTAAACGCAGGAAACTATTTGTGAGGTTGCAACCTTGTCTTGCATATTAATAGGCCCCTTTACTTGTGATCGATTTGGTTGTGGCTGTGCAGAAGGTGTGCATAATGCACTCAATTTGTCGGGACTATGCTTAGATTCTATTCAGTTAGGGTGTTGCCTTCGAAAATAAATACATATATATATATATAATATAATGCAGGAATTAGATCACCACCTAATTGGAGGATAAAAATAAATTTATTTAATCAAATATAAATAAATAAATCCATCCAATAAGGTAGTGACACGTGTCACCACCTAATTAAATAATTAATTAATTTTATTAAATTAAAATTATGACTAAATTGAAAAAATGTGTAAATAATAAGGACCAAATGTGTTATTATACCCATATTTTTTTAACTGCCATGTCACCCTGTCGTTAACCTCTAACGACTAGTGGTCAAATTGCACCCAATTTAATAGTATGATGGTTTAATTGCTTCAAAAAAATAAGGTAGTCAAATCGCGACTTTTCCAATAGTATGGTGGTCATTTATGTAGTTTACCCTATTATTTATTTATATATTTAATATTATTGATAATATAGTTTTTTATTTAATATAATTTTTTTATTTATTAGTTATATATATTAATATATTATTATATGTATATTAATATTATTTTTTAATATAATTATATTATTTATATAGAATTATATTATTTATATAATAAAATAAATTGAATTAATCTCAACTGTAGTTTAGAATATATGTTATTTGTGCTAGAAATAAATTAGAGATATTAAGTTGCCTTAGTGGTTAGAAGATTATTTTTGATTCTTAAGGTTTCAGGTTCAAATCCCATTAAGTGTATGATTTTTCATATTTTCCTCCAGCAAAACGACATCGTTTTAGGCAATTTAGTATCAAAATAATGGCACCCAAAACGACGTCATTTTGGTCTAGCATCCAAGTCATCACGTCGTTAAAGAGTTAACGACGCGATGATATAAACGAGTCGAATAATAAAATTTAGTGACAAAATTGAACCAATTAAAAAATTGGTGATAAAAACAAGTTACACCCAATAGTTTAGTGGTACATGACATAGTATACCTAAAAAATATTTATTTATTCATTTATTTTTATACTAGTATACGGAAACAAACCTCAAGATGGGTCAAGAAACTTAAATTTTGTAAACATCCGATTGACATAAGATGAAACACGACACTTGACACAACAAGTAATTTTCAATTCTCAATAATAACATCAAAAGTACTCAGCGAAAGCCTAGAACAAGATCAAGAAAAAGGCAAAAGATGAGGTCTTGTTGGGTTAGGGATGTATCACGGTCCTTGAGTTGGAACCGATATTTTATGCATATATAGTTATTCAAAAAGCTTTTTTTAGAGTATATTATTACATCTCGAACCTAACAAGTGATTCTGGCGGAAAAAATATGGCGTTCATCTTAGAGAAATAGAGCTCGAAAATTTTATACGTAAAATGTGTATAATCAAAGATTTTATAAGAAGAAATATGAACATATATTATCGTAAAACTATTTAAAAAAAATTAACTTAGATCTACAAACTTGACTGGATTTTGGGGGTAATATTAAGACTCATTGTTGAACAAAAATCTTCTGCCCTTTTTTGATGTCTCTTTTTATGTCCCAACACTAAAAAATAAATTTTAAGCACAATGAATAAATTTTAAATCTTAATTCATAGACTATAAACCCTAAAAATACATCTTACGCCTAATTTCCTAAACTTTAGTCCTAAACATTAACTATAAACCTAATTTTTTTAATGTGAAACATAAACAGAGACAAGTATTTTTATTCTCGTCCATTAAATAACGAGCCCATCAGCAGTTAACATCAATTACATGGTCTTTAGTTAAATATCACAATTGTAGAGTTTAATTAGGTAAAAATATTTAAAATGTCAGTTTAATTTTTTAAATAGTCTAAAAGTGATTAAAAGGTAGTATATGTTTATGGTAATTTTTAAACAATAATCCATTTTAAATAATTATTAGGGAAAATGACTCCCAAAAAATTTTATTTGGCAAAATGACCCCCAAACTTGCCATGTCGGTGAACCTCGCGTTGTGTAGGAAGCGAGGTCTGATATCGCGTTCTGCATAACGCGATTTCAGTCTACCTGGCCTTGTTGTTTGTGTTAACGGTTTTACAAGACCTCGCGTTCCACGAGAATTTGAAAGGGCGGCTGAATATATCGCACAGACCTCGCGTTCTGCAGGACGCGAGTTCTGTGCAATTCTGGGCTGAAGAATTAGGTAAAACAAGTGTGGGTAGGCTTGTTCGAGCCCAATTTCGGGCGTGTACATCGTATATTTTTATCGAACATCGAGTTTGGGGTCTTAGTAGTGGAAATTCTCTATCGTATGACGCCAATATGGTTAATTTCCGTCCATTCTACACTGGTATAAAATGGCTTCCAAAACCCTATGCTATCATCCTTTTTTGAATGAAGTTGCCTTTGAACAAATGTCGATAGGCATGTTCGAGCAGAATTTCATACGTAGAAATTGTAAATTTTTAGCTAACATCGAGTTTGGGGTCGTAGTACTAGAAATTCTCTATCGTATGACACCGACACGGTCAATTTCCGTCCATTCTACACTGACTTAAAGTCGCTTCGAAAACTCTATCATAACATATTTTTTCAATGATTGAAAATATAAGATGAGCTACTGTATAAATCGAAGTAGACTGACTTTTATTGATTCAATTGTCATGGGCGAACTCGCATATATAAATTAAAAATAATTAATTAAGACGAGGGGCTGAGCGATTAGGACACTTAGGAGCTGTGTGTTCAGGATTTTTACATACACTACAATGCTTCCTTTGTCTGTTTTTTCTCGATGTTCGACCATATCCTCGGCACAATGTATTCTTGTAGACCGTGGACGTCCTTTGGCTCTTAGTAGTGCTAGATCTGGGCGTATGGTCGGTTTAGTGTCCACGGCATTCGGATCAACCTCATTTCCGATTGGAGGAAACTCTTTTTTGTAAACCTTAAACATCGTTTCGAGTAAGTATACAGGATCAACCAGATGCATGTATTGTATCCGTTGGTTAGTGCAAGCAGCAATGGCGTGTGCGCACGGGTATTTGAATGTTTGGAAAATTCCGCACTCGCAGGTTCTTTCCCTCAGATTTACCACGTACGCGTTGTGCTGAATGCCTCCCAACTGCCTGGAAAATTCTGCAACACGAAACATGTGTCCTTCTCGCGAGAAGAGAGTTGCAGTCATCTGTCTTGATTGGCCCAATTGAGTATGCAGTTTTGTGCAAAAATCCGGATGGACTTTGTGTCCACCTGTCATGTACTCAGTTGCTTGCCTTCCCAAGGTTGCAAAAAAGGTAGCCAAATGATAATAGGTCGCTTTGACAATGGAAGTGATAGGCAACTGTCGCACTCCCTTCAGTGATGAGTTCACTGCCTCAGCCAAGTTTGTTGTCATGTGACCATAACATTTACCCTTGTCATACGATCGAAGCCATTTTTCCTTTGGTATTTTTTCAAGGTATTCTACGCCATGTTTGTTTCTCGCTCTCAGTTCTTCGAGCATGTCAGCCACCTCTTGTTTGTAGTGCGAGTTGCCTACGGGATGACAGTTGAATAGTTGTGGGCGAAAAACACATGCAAAAAGGTCGTAAATGAAAGCGAGTAACAAGTAATATAGTAAATGAAAATGACATAAAGGACGTACCCATATCGAGCACCAATTGACGTTCATCATGGTTCTTGTATTGCTGCAGGTAGTTTGCGGCTATGTGTCGCAAGCAAAAACGGTGGTGAATGTATGGAGGCTTCCAATAGTCACCCAAATTTTCTATCGCCCACAACAGCGCTGTGCCTCTGTCAGAAATAACACATACCCATACATCCCTTGATCGTATTACAGGATCAAGGACATATTTTCGTAGGTTCCGAAGGAAGAACTTCCAAGACTCCAAATCCTCGTTCCGGACGATTGCGAATGCAACAGGAACGCATTTGTGATTCCCGTCCTGTGCAATAGCTAGAAGTAGAGTCTGTGTATATCTTCCGTACAACCATGTGCCGTCGATTTGGACCATCGGTTTGCAGTGCTTGAATGCGTTGATGCACTGGGGGAAAGTCCAAAATAACCGGTGGAATTGACAAACACCTCGGACGACACGATCATTTTCGTATGCCAGAACCGTATCAAGTTTGACAACCATTCTGGGGATGTGTTTCTGCAGGAGATTAAGCTACGGGCGCAACTCTTTGTAAGATTCCTCCCATCGGCCATACATTTCCTCTTTGGCCCGCTTCCTTGCATACCATGCTTTGTAATATTGAGGACGATAACCGGTGACAGCTAGAGCTGCAGCCTAACATGTGGGGACTGACACAGTGGGATTTGTTTTCACTAGTGTCGAAAAGATGTCCGCGAGGTACTTTGCATCTAGGTTCTTATGATCCTGGCTGAGGCTAGCAACGGTGCATGTATGGGGCCCCTCAAGTTTTGTTATTTTCCAACGATCATCATGCAGAAAATCAGGGACGTCCATTGCATCCATATCAACCGTTGTGAAGTGGGATGGTGGCTGGAACATAGAAATTGGTGTTGCGTCTACAGGAAAGTTGGTGGCAGTCGGTTGTTCGTCGAAATCTGGTGGTGGAACAGTATCGTCTTCTGGTAGAACTGTCAAGTCTTCTGGTTTATCATAGAATGGCCCCAGCTCGTCTCCGTCAGGCCTAGGTTCTCTAATCGGTTCTTCGTCAGAAGCATCCTCCGGGAGCTGGAATAGTAGAGCTTCGTCGATCATTACCCTTGAAGGCGAGGATGGGGGTCAACGATCGAGATACCTCTCACGAGATCGCTCACGAACCGCATTTCCAAGACCAAAATCAAGATCACCATAAGAAAAATGTCCCCCCATAGATGGTTGAACGTACTTCATGCTAGGGACATACGTTGAGTGTCGTCCATATGAGGAATCATGGTCGTGCATAGCGTAAGAAGATGACGCTTCCTCACCTCCAAAACAAGAATGTCTTCCCATAGATGGTTGACCGTAGTCGGTGCCAGGGACATACATTGAGTGTCGGCCATATGATGCTTCATGGTCATGCGCAACGTAAGGAACCGACGTTCCCTCCCCCCCAAAACTATAAGGATTGTATAGATTGTACGATGCATTTGTTGGTGCATCGAATTCATCGTTTGGGGGTTGGTTCAGGTCAAACCAATACTAGCTACGCACGACTGCCTTGGAGGAGCAGATGACGATGCACCAAACTCGTTGTCTTGGCACAATAGGTTAAAATCACGTCGTAGACTTGCGGTCGAGCTATCAATGTTGGCATTCAGATCGAAGTCGAAATTCGCCCGGCCCCAGCTTGGTATTTCGATAGCTGGATTAGACTCCGAGAATGATGCATACAGCTCGAGGGCCCCCCCAATGAATAGTCGAAGTGGGTTTCCAGCATCATGTCCACATCAGCATTTTCCGCAATTTGGCATACAGAGTACCTTAAAGGGGCTATAGATGTTGGCACCTGATACTTCACGTCGGACAAACGGTGGTTATCGAAATGAGGGACATTTGCCTCTAGTTCCTTTACCAACTTCTTGAATGATAATCTCCTCGAAATCTTTAGCGTTACCGAATCTTCGTAGTGAAAAACGACGTCGAGTTCAGTATCGTCAAATATCTGCACATCGTGGTAAACTAGAGTACTAACGCCTCGTCTCGCCATTTAAATATTTTGTGAAAGACTTCTAAATTTTTAATACTTGAAAATTTTTAGGAATTGTTTTGGCAATTGAAACATATATTTACGTTTTATGGTTCTGCTTCATATAAGGGGAAAATTATGGGTTATTATTGCCACTTGAAATCCCGGAGAATCCAGGTGTGTAAGGCAAATAATGGTACCGAGAGGTAGCTTTACTTGTCCATTTCCTAAAAGCGATAAGTAGTCCCCTAACTTTGGACAAGTAAGGGATAAGGGTACCCGGGAGGCAGGCTTTACGAACATCGCGTTCTACAGAATGCGGTAAGCAGGACCTCGCGTTGTGTAGAACGCGAGGTTTTTGCTTTTCGCGTTCTGTAGAACGCGAGGTCCCTTTAATTGCTTTGTCGCAGATATTCCACCAGGAGTTATAATAATCGTATTGTGTACTCATTGTCTGTTTGTGTAATTGAGAACATGTTTGAATAATTGAGACAATTGTAGTCTGGTAATGTAAGTGAATACTACAAGTGCTGCATAACGCGAGGTCCCTTTATATATATTGAGACAGAGATTCCGTCAGAATTAATAAAACTCGTACCATGTACTCGTTTTATGTTAGAATAACTGAGACCATTGTAGTCTAGTAATGTAATTGAATACTAGCGGTTTTACATAACGTGAGGTCTCTTAAACCTTAATAAAGGATGAAAAAAGACGTCATATAACATAATTGGACGATAATTTCAGAAGTTTATGGTTAATCCGAATCATCGTAGTTAGTGGACACGTCTGAACTTAGGTTTAGTTCTTCGATAAGCTGTTGTTTTCTTTGTCTATGCCTGTACATAAAAAGCTGCAGCTCGTCGGCAGCCACATCAACATCCAGTGAAGACGGTGCGTGCTCAGTGTTCAGAGCAGGTTGTCCGGGTGCAGACGTACTACCTTCGTCGGTGTTGACCTCATCAAACTTAACATTTAAATCGACGTATCTAGCTCCAACGGAATTGAGCCAGTCATACATGATACAAACGTCTGTTTCGTTCGTAAGCTTCATAACGTAGTGCGTTTCGTTTGCTGACGGTGTTGGGATTCGACATTCCAAGGAAGAAATTTGTTTGTCGGTGCGTTTACTAACCTCGCTTGTTGTCAACTGTATTAAATCTTTCAGTGACATTTTGCTGGTGACTGTTGATTCAAAATAAGTATCGAGAAAATAAAATGTTGCCTAAAATTTTGCCATAAGTGGAGCAAAGATTGGGTGTTTAGGGAGAAATTGGAATGAGTAAATGATGGTGGAATTCGTGGGTATTTATAGTAAAGGAAAAACACCACATAAGTAAATTTAACTCGAATCAAAACTTTAATATGCATTTCATTTAACAAAACTTTCAACTTTCAACAAGTATTCGTTAATAAGTAAATTGAGACAATTGGATACAATATTTACAAAAAGTTGAAACAGTATATGCAAAAAATCCAGGTGGAGAAATATAATCGGCACCGGCTTTTTTCACTCTAGTCGATCTGAATTCGCCCTTGCTTTTTTGACCATGGACTTCAGAAAAGAGTCACCAAGAGTCTCCTAGATGGTTAGGGGAAGCGGCGAATTTCACAAAATATTCCTCAAGAGGCTCTAGAAAAGTTTTACTGGAAACTCTCTAGGCACTTCTTGACGAACAACGACAGACGACTACACGCTCCCGAATATTACGATATGTCGGTAAGTATTCTACAATCAACGGATCATGCGGGGGTCTCAACCCAACAGAACACAAAATCATGATTGAACTGTATTAAATCATGAACGAAGAGAAAATACAAAAAAATTACAACTTCAAAATCCCAGCATATGCAGGAAATCATGAAAAACTTATACTGGTTACGAAAATCCATCTGCATGCAAATATATAGATCAAACTCGCGTGCTGATCTCCACAGAATCAAAGTGAACTCGCGTTCTGTAAAACACGAGGTTCTTAAAGTGAACTCGCGTTCTATGAAACGCGAGGTCCCTTTTCTCAGAGTTAATAATAGTCGTACTGTATACATGTGTTATGTTTGAATAATTGAAAACATGTTTGAATATTCAGACAATTGGAGATGTTCGTAAGTCATTTAACGCTAGCTCCCAACATAAGTGACATTTTCTATGTTATCGTTGATTCGAAATGATGGTAGAATTGTTCGATATTTATATTAAATGATGGTGGAATTTGTGGGTATTTATAGTAAAGAAAAAGCGCAACATAAGTAAATTTAACTCGAATGAAAACTTTAATTCGCATTTCATTTAACAAAACTTTCAACATGTATTCTTTAATAAGTAAATTGAGACAACTCGATAAAATATCTACAAAAGTCAAAACAATATATGCAAAAAGTCCGGTGGGCAAATGTGATTGGAGGTCTGCTTGGAAAAGAAAGCAAAGGTCTGGTCTTTGTAATTACTTCTTTAACTCCAGACTTTTTGCAGATTGTGCGGGCAAGCTGCGAATTTAAGAGAAGAGTCCCCAATAAGTGACTCGAAAGTTTTACTGGAAACTCTCAAGGCACTACTTGGCGGTAAATGACAGCCGCCCACAAGCTCCCGAATATTGTGATATGTCGGTGGGAAAATGTAATCGGAGGTCCCGAGTGAAAGAAGCAGAGTGCGATAATCAGATTTCTTCTGAAATGGTAGCAACTTTGATCCACATTAGCAAATGTAATCGGCACCGGCCGCATCTGAAAAGTATGGCTGCCACGGCAGTATGGTCGATCTGAATCCGCCCTTCTTTAACTCTGGACTTTTTGCAGATTGTGCGGGCAAGCTACGTACTTGAGAAAAGAGTCCCCAAGAAGTGCCTCGAACGTTTTACATGAAACTTTCCAGACACTTCCTAAAAGTCGTTTCGTTTCAAAACTGTAGCCGCAGATCCTCTCGACGGCGGCTACATAAGCTTCAATTGAAGGGGATGCAGCCGCCCACAACCTCCCGAATATTGCGATATGTCAGTAAATATTATTCAATGAACGTATCATGCGGGGGTATGTACCCCGCGGAACACAAATCTTTAAGTGAACTCCAACTATCATAAAGGAACAATATTTCGGACAAAAAAATTTAAACTGCAAAAAACACAGCATGACACGAACTCATATTCAACTGAGATAAACTTCACTAGTTACAAAAATCCATCGTCGTGCATATATATATATACGAAATGACCTCGCGTTCTGTAAAACGCGAGGTTCATAGGACCTCGCGTCCTACAGAACGCGAGTTTGCCACGTCAGCAGATTCACCTCCCTCTATAAATAGCAAACTCTTGGGGAGGCAAGGAGCACCTACAAAATTCATGTCTAAAAATTTGCAATCGCAGCTACTAATGGCAACAAAGCGCGTAATTGAGAAGTTTTTTTCAAACTAATTTCCCGATTATTGCGCTATGTCGTTATTTGTAGTTGCGTATATACGTCATCATATTCATGTAAGCTGTTTTCGATTGCAGCAACTAATGGCAACATAGCGCGTATTTGGGCAGTTTTTTTCAAACTAATTTCCCGAATATTGTGCTATGTCGTTATTTGTAGTTACTAATGACAACATATTGTGTATTATTATTATAATATACTTAAATAAATTATTATTATTATTATTATTATTATTATTATTATTATTATATTTACTATTATTAATGATAATAATTTTATTCTGCTTTTTATTATTATTAATTTTATGATTATTGTTATTATTATTATTATTATTATTATTATTATTATTATTATTATTATTATTATTATTATTATTATTATTATTATTATTATTAAATGACTTTCCCGCCTGGGAAGTCATCTTTTAAAAAACCCCACGACCTCGCGTCCTGTAGAACGCGAGGTCTTTAGAAACTCACGTTCTATAGGACGCGAGGTCACTTCTGACCGTTCAGTTCACGCGTCTGTTCCGTGACGCGCCTTTTCAATAAACCTCGCGTTCTATAGGACGCGAGGTTCATTAACATCGCATCCCAAAGGGCGCGAGATCTTCTATAAATTGGAGGCCCTACCCCCCATATCAACCACAGAACGCGAGTTCTTCAGCTTTTTTTTTACAACAAATTATCGGCAATTCTTATCTTTCATTCGATATAATGGCAAGTTTACTACGCAACGAGACGAATCACTACAATCATTATTGGAGAAGAGATTAATTGGTATTACTTTTCCCTATTAATTTTTTTATTTTTTTATTTTATTAAATTTTTTTATTTTACTAACTATTTTATTTTATTTTTTTGAAGGGATACGAACGTAATTTACAATGTTACCTTAACCGTATCAACACCCCACCCGTTGATGCTGTTATGGAGTGCATTGAGCGCGCCTATTTTGGCCACATAGCACGATATATAGGGGGTGAAGGTAAACTCATCGTTGATCAGCGCGCTGATAGAACGGTGGAGGCTCGAGACGCACACGTTTCATCTTTCGATTGGTGAGGCAACAATCACGCTGGAGGATGTTGCCTACCATCTGGGGTTGCCTACAGACGACAACGTTATTACAGGTGTAGCGTTGGCCCATTGGCCAATTCTATTTGCTGAAGAAATAGGCGTGATGCCCCCTGAGGAAGTGTGAGACGGTGGAAAAATCGAAATATCATATTTGGAGGCTGGATTTGGAACCCCTCCCCCCAATGCGGATGAAGTTACATTTCAGGTATTTTTTCGATTTTTTCACTATTTTATATATTTTTAATATATTTCATTTATTTAAAAATTAGGATGCCATTATTAAATATTTAGGATGCTTTTATTAAATTTATGATGAAATTACAAATATTTATTTCAACATTAGGATGCTTTATGAAATATTTATGATGTCTTTATTAAAAATTTAGGATGCTTTTAATAAATTTAGGATGCAATTACAAATATTTACTTGAAAATTAGGATGTCTTTATTAAATATTTAGGGTGTCTTTATTAAATATTTAGGATGAAGTTACAAATATTTATTTGCAAATTAGGATGCCTTTATTAATTATTTGGATGTCTTTATTAAATTTAGGATGAAGTTACAAATTTTTTTAATTATGATGTCTTTATTAAATCTTTATTTTCACAGCGGTGTGCGCGTGCCCACATCTTGCGCATTATCGGCGGGATATTAATGCCAGACAAATCCCACACAAAGGTGCACGTGATGTGGCTTCGTCATCTTACAAATTTAGATGACTCTAGAAGAAAATCTTGAGGATCAGCTCTCTTGGCGTTTCTTTTCAGAGAGCTCTGCAGAAACGTTGACGCCTCAAGATCATCGATGGGAGGATGTTGTTTACTCCTACAATCTTGGGTTTGGTTTCGGATGCCTATTTTGAGACCACTGCTTAGACAACCCACCGCTATGTTATTTCCGCTTCTACGGAGGTACTACGTAATCTACTATATTTTTTCTATTTTTAAATTATTTTATTTAACGATTTTTTTTTTCATTATTTATAGGTGGAGCGGCACACTGACCCACATCAGCCTACCGAAGTCCCAAAAAGAATTCAGGCATGCTTTCGATAGCTTGACGGACGATCATGTAATTCGAAAATTAATTTGAATTTTATCATACTATTTTTTCCAATAATATTTCATATAACTGTTACAAACGTTTTCATTTTTTTAGTTCGTGTGGAGGACCTACGCTTCAGATGAGATTCAGCAGATTACTCCACCGGATATTCTACGTGACCAACAGCTCTAGATTTCCGTCGTGCCGCTGCTCAACTACAAAATTGTCGTGTGGCATACTACGGATAGGGTTCTCTGACAGTTCGGGTTCGTCAAAAATGTTCCAATCGTTCCGCAAAATATAGACCGATTCCACAATCTTACGCGCCAGGGGAAGACGGAGGTTGACTGGTCCGAGTACCACACTACCTGGATAGCGGTTTGGGCTAATCGATTTGCCCAACGCCCACCCCTTCTCCAACACATTATAGAAGGGGCTGGTTCGGTCGCTTTCAGTTACGACCAGTGGTATGCGCTCAATGGGATGCCGCATATCCTTACTCAGGCCGAGCGCGATGCAGGGCTTCCCCAGCCTCCCCAAAACCGCCCACGCGGCAGCCGTCGAGCGACCCAGAGCCAGAGGTAGTCGACGCAGCGCGGTCCGAGACCACGACATGACACTGCAGGGGCCTCATCTTCTGCCGCAGCATTTCATACTTATAGCGGTCCATCGAGTTTCCAGCAGATGATGCCTCCACCCCAGTTTGGCTCTTCCGATGCCTATCGTCCCCATACGCCGACGACTGACCTTCAGCTTATCGATTATCCATTGTTGCCATCTCAGTATGACTTTAGCATTGTGGATAATACGCCGGTGGGTAGCTTGTTTTACTCCCCGCCTGGGCCCAGCACAGATCCGCTTATCGCACACGATGGTCAGGATAATGGGGACCAGAGTCGGAGGTATCCAGATCGTGATCGTCGTCCACCCGACTGCGGAACGGGTGGACATAGGCATTTTTAGTCTTTTTTTACTGATTTGTACTTATGTTTTTAATATTTATATTCCACGCATTTATTTTTTATAATGTCGTATTACAATTTTTTTATCTATTATAATTAAACTTTAAAATGTTTATTTAATTTTAGTTTGGAATAAATTTTATGGGATTACTAAACCGAAAATCGACATTTGTTCAAATGCAACTTTATTCAAAAAAGGATGATAACATAGGGTTTTCGAAGCCATTTTAAACCATTTTAGAATGGACGGAAATTAACCATGTTGGTATCATACGATAGAGAATTTCCAGTACTACGACCCCAAACTCGATGATCGCTAAAAATATACGATTTACACACCCGAAATTGGGCTCGAACAGGCCTACCCACACTTGTTTTCCCTTGTTCTTCAGCCCAGAATTACACAGAACTCGCGTCCTGCAGAATGCGAGGTCTGTGCGATATATTCAGTCGCCCTTTCAAATTCTCGTGGACCTCGCGTTCTACAGAATGCGAGGTACTGTAATACCGTTAACACAAACAACAAGGCCACGTAGACTGAACTCGCGTTGTGCAGAACGCGATATCAGACCTCGCTTCCTACACAACGCGAGGTTCACCGACGTGGCAAGTTTGGGAGTCATTTTGCCAAATAATATTTTTTGGGAGCCATTTTCCTAAATAATTATTTAAAAGGGATTATTGATTCAAAAATGCCATATGTTTATAGATATTCTTAATTTTTGACAATGCACACACACCTTATAGACAGAGCGATTGAACTCGAGTCTTCTATGATGAACATCATCCGCTTTTCCACTAAAACCACTTGTTGAGTTCAAAACATCAGTTTAAATTTGATTGATAAAAAACCATTAACACCTTATTAAACATGTTTAGAAAAGATAATAATAATAATAATAATAATAATAATAATAATAATAATAATAATAATAATAATAATAATAATAATAATAATAATAATAATAATAATAATAATAATAATAATAATAATAATAATAATAATAATAATAATAATAATAAAACTTCCAATCAATGACAATAATGATGAAAAAAAGTTGATTTTTTCAACGCGGTTGATTGAAGGCTCTAAGTAGTTAGTATGTCTTGAGTTCAAGACATTGTGTATGTAAAAAATTCACGTTAGGAGACTTACCCACTAAACCAGGTGTAAGACGCATGCCGATTTGAATTAGTTTAGGCGAAGCCTTAGAAATAAGGACAACTATTTTTTTATTATTATAACGAAACAATTTGAAAAATTTATGAATAATGATCTATAGTACAATGGATTAAAAAATAAGGGTTTGTTTGGTTTTAGAAAACACTTTTTTTTTTCAGAAAATAATTTTTATTTTTAATTTTTTAAAAATTAGAAAACATGTTTGGTTAATAGGATGAAAATTTGTTTTCAAGAATGAAAATGGTGAAAATGTGTTTGGTATGTAACTTTTCAAAATAGGAATGAAAAATAATTATTAAAAATTAAAATAAAATATAGTTAAAAAACATTATTATAAAAATAATAAATAAAATATGAATAAATAAACCAAAATTTTAAAAAATGGCATTAGAAGAAATCGAACTCGAGTTAAAATTAAAAAAAAAATCTTTGTTTTCAACTTTTCAACCTTCTTAAAACATTTTCAATGAAAATATTTTCTTTTATATTTTTAAATTTTCACTTATTTTTGTTTTTATTTTTCAAAAATTATTTTCTAATTTTACAATTAAATATGTTTTCTTCATCGTTTTTTTTTTTTATTTTTAAGAAAAATAAAAATAAAAACGAACTTATTTTTTTAAAACTAAACGAATAATACTCCAATTTTTCAATGTCTTCATTTAAATTTATAAGTTGAAGTTATAAACATATATACAATTATTTTGAGGATATATGTTTAATTTATTATAGGCTTAATGCACAAAATAGCCCCTAAAGTTTACCACTTTTCCCAACTTGGTACTTAACGTTTTATTTGGGACGTTAAGCCTCCTAAAGTTTTCATTGTTACCCATTTTGCCCCAAACCGCTACTTTTGCCGTTACAAAAAAGTTTTCAACCGTTAAAAAAATTTCAACCAATGAGATTGCGCCACATCAGCTCCTCTTTGATAGAGTAACCCGCCTGATTTTATTAAAAGTGTAAATGCCATGTCAAGTCTCCTATGTTTATTTTTTTATTCAATTTAGTCACTGAAAAATCTATTTTTACCTAAAATTGACCCCTATTTGTTTCTATTTTTTTAATTTAGCCTAATATTTGTTATTAATAATAATATTGTTTTATTTAAATGTTACTATTTAATAAAAAATAAATTAAATATTTTAATATTAAATTAGTAATTTTTGATAAATTAATCCTTACTAATTTAATATTATATTATTTTTTGCAATTCCAAAATAAATTAGATTTATAATTTAGACTCATCAAAATAAATTTAATGTTAATCTTAAATAGTCTCTTAATTTATCTAATTTAACATTAAACGATTTTTTATATAAATTACATTTTACTAATTTAAAATTAAAATATTTTTAATAAAGATAAATTAAATTAATTTTTTAAGATTAGTATTTTTTTCTTTTAAAATTACTAAAAAGCAACTACAACATCAAATAAATTGCATGAGACACCATATATATACCATGAACTACGACGCATGCAATTCACATAAATTGATTCTTTTGTTGGGGATTTGCAGGGAGATTCGTTGAAATTGAAAGTGAACAAACTAATAGAAAATTATAGTTCAAATTTTGCTCAAAAAATAATACAATTTGAATAAGTAATTATTTAGGGTCAATTTCAAGTAATTTAATTTATCTAAAAAATTACAAATTTAATAATAAAATATTTATTATATTTTATTAAATATTAACATTTAAATAAAATAATATTATAAATAATAATAAATATTGGACTAAAAAGAATATAATTCGAATAAGTAATACTAAAACCAAATAAGGTTCAATTTTCTATTATTTTGGGACGTAATTGGAAACTATTTAAGATTAACATTTAATTTATTTTGATGGGTCTAAATTAGAAATCTAATTTATTTTGGAATTAAAAAATAATATAATATTAAATTAGTAAGGATTAAATTATCAAAAGTTACTAATATAATATTAAAATATTTAATTTATTTTTTATTAAATAATGACATTTAAATAAAATAATATTATTATTAATAAATATTGGACTAGATTAAAAAATTAGAAACAAATAGGGGTCAGTTTTAGGTAAAAGTAGACTTTTTAATGACTAAATTGAATAAAAAAAATAAACATGGGAGACTTGACATGACATTTACCCTTTTAATAAAATCAGTGAGGTTACTCTATCAAAGAGGAGCTAATGTGGCGCAATCTCATTGGTTGAAAAAAATTTTTAACGGTTGAAAACTTTTTTGTAACGACAAAAGTAACGGTTTGGGGCAAAATGGGTAACGATGAAAACGTTAGGAGGCTTAACGTCTCAAATGAAACATTAAGTACCAAGTTGGGAAAAGTGGTAAACTTTAGGGGCTATTTTATGCATTAAGCCTTTATTATATATTGGAAGCATTAGATGAATATATGATATTAATTTATTATATATATATTATTAATTTTATCTTGCACACATCTCACTCAAAACTAGAGGTGGCAAACGGGTCAATTGGTTCGGGTTCGATTCGGGTCATTTCGGTTTCAGTTATTTCGGGTCTGATATTTTCGATTCAGATTCGGTTCGGTTTGGTTTTAGTTCGGTTCTATTGTGTTTCGGGTTATTTCGGGTCGGTTGACTTTCAGTTCGGTTATTTTCGGTTAATTTCAGTTCGGTTGATTTCGGTTCGGTTATATTCGGCTCAATGAGAGATCAGTCGTTTTTAATCAAATTTTTAGGTTGGTCAGATTTTTACAGCCTATATATGACTTTATAAAGTCAATATATTTGACATTTTAGTGATTTGTGCGGCTGTTCATATTTTATCTTTCTTTATTTCTATTAATCGGGTCCATTCAGTTCGGGTCTATTCGGTTCGGGTCCATTCGGTTCAGTTTCGGTTCGGTTTATTTCGGGTTTCGGATCAAATTTCGGATCAGATTTCGAGTCAATTTCGAGTTGATTTTCGGTTTCGGTTCGAGTCTGAGTTCGGGTAATTCGGTTCAGATTTCGATTCTCGGGTCAAGTTTCCCGGGTCTACTCAAAACTCTCTTTCTTTCAGCACCACTCACACTGACACTACTTCTCCCTTGCACGGATCTAGCAAAATACATAGCATCATACGTGGGTTTATTATTATTATTATTATTATTATTATTATTATTATTATTATTATTATTATTATTATTATTATTATTATTATTATTATTATTATTATTATTATTACATTCTTGTTGCACGAATCAACTTGCCTCAATGGTTAAAGGAACGATTGTTGTTCCTAGAATTCACAGGTTTGAGCACCAGCAGCTGTAGCAGGGTAATTGAACATGCATTGTCAAATGGTTGAAAGTATATTCATAATAGATAATACTTGTAATCACTTTAGCTTTTAAAAAAATTATTACATTCTTGTCTAATTATTGTTTATACAAACTACTTAACCAGTCATGTAAGTTTAAGTTTGTAATAGGCTAAATTATAAAATAAATGCTCAAACTATGTCTTTTTTGTAATAACTGTGGCTATATTACACCAAAAATCTATTTTAAATAAATATCTAGAAAAATGGCCCCCATAAACTATTATTTAGAAAAATGACCCCCAAATCTGCCACATATGAAGAAATCGCGTTTAAGGGATTGCGATTCACGACCTCGCGCTACGTAGAGCGCGAGTTCCACATACGTGGCAACACTTTTTAGAATAACAAACTTTACGAAAACTCGCGTTCTGTGAAACGCGAGTTCCTCAAGAATTTGAAGAGGCGACTGAATTTATGGCGGGGAACTCGCTTTCTGCAGAAAACGAGTTCTTTGTAAATCTGGGTGAAAGAACAAACGTCGATAAGCATGTTCGAGTAATATTTCGGGCTTATTAATCGTATATTTTTAGTAAACATTGAGTTTGGGTTCGTAGTACTGGAAATTCTCTTTCATATGACACCAATATGGGTAATTTTTGTCCATTCTAAACCAACCTAAATTCGCTTAGAAAAAGATGTCCTAGTTTGTTTGTTTTTTTGAATGAGTTTACCTTTAAAAAGACGTGATAGACTTGGTTTATTAATCAAATAATAGTAATAAAAAGCTAAATTAAATATAAATTAATTAGAAAAAGTATAAACAAGTATTAAAGAAAATTAAAATTTCGTAATTACAAAATAAAAAAAGTAATGTCTTTCATAAATATAATAAAACATAATTAAATATAAATTTGAAAAAAGGCCCTAATGATGTCTATGCCCACCCGTTCCGCAGCGGGGTGCACCACGATCCTGTGGCAGATTCCTCCAAATGTCATGTGCTCCAAGGTCGTTCTCATCATCATCAGCAGTAGCAGCATCAACATCATCATCATCGGCTCCAAAGATGTCCTCGAAATACGGACTCCTGCTGGGACCGGGGCGGGTGGAGAACAAGCTGCCCGGCGGCGTATGCTGGACAATGATGTAGTCGAACTGTGATGCCAACGGTGGAACATTGATCACGGAGAACCACTCATCGACACGGAGGGACGATAGGCATCTAAGAAGTCGAACTCGGGTGGAGGCCTCATCTGCTGAAACTTGGAAGGACCACTGAAATTCTGAAACGTTGTTCCAGAAGACAATGCCCCTGCAATGTCAGTTCGCGGTCTCGGACCGTGCTGCCTCGACTGGCTCTAGCTCTGGCTGGCTCAACGTTGGGGCGTGGGTGGTTTTGGGGAGGCGCCTCAATTTCTCGCCCGCTTTCCTCCGAAGTAAGTATATGCTGCTTCCCATTATGGAGGTACCACTGAAAATAGTCGAAAGTGACGGACATGTCCCAACTCACAATGGGTGCGAGTATGGGCGGTCGACTGCCATATCGGTCCATCCATTGCTAGACCCAGTCAGCGTGATGATGGCCCCAATGAACTTCTGTCTTCCCCTGCCTCGTCAATCGATGTAATTCGTCCAAATTAGGTGGCTGATGCGGACCTCCTTGAATGTACCCAAATTATCGCGAAACTCGGTCTGTAGGATGCCACTCGACAATTTCGTAGTTGATGAGTGGCACTCGCAGCAACTATACGTGAGATGACTGCATAATGTCTGGGGGAGTAATGTGACCAATTGCAAGACTAGCGTTCGGAGTCCACACGAGCTGAAAAATTTATTTGAACGTTAGTTATATGAAATTGGATTATCAAAATAATATGAATTACTAGAAATAAATTTTCGGATTACCATATCGTGGCGCAACTTGTAGATCACAAGCTTGTAGTCTCGTTGTTTGGTTGACAGTCCCTGGTGGGTGAGTGCACCGCCCCACCTGTTATTAATGGAAAATAAATAAAATCGTTAAAAAGTATTAAAAAATTCAGTTAACTAATTTTAATAATACCTCCGAAGAAGTGGAAATATGTAATGGGTGGGTTGTCTAGGCTGTGGGCTTAAAAACGGCATCCGAAACCAAGCCCAAGACTGAAAAAGCAAAAGACATTCTCCGATTGCTTGTCTGTCAGGGTCGACGGTTCTGCAAAGCTCCCTGAACAGAACCTGGCGGTGTGCGCCCACAAGAATCAAGGATGTAAGTGGAAATTCTGTGTATCTCAATTGAAGAAGGCAGGCGGCCTGTGGAGAATCACAAAACTGGAAGGGCACCATACATGCACCTTTACTAGCCTAAGTCAGGATCACAAGAACCTGGATGTGCACGTCCTCTACAATACCTTCATGCCACTGGTAAAAGAAAATCCCCGAGTTACAGTTCGCGTCTATCGGGCTACAGCTTAGTAGGTCCACTGCTACTATCCTGAATACCATAAAGCATGGTATGTAAAGAACTGGGTCGTAGAAAAATTGTTTGGCCAATGAGAGGAATCTTACACTAAGTTGCGCCCGTGGCTAAACCTGATGCAGAAACACATACCCGGAACGGTTGTCGAACTTCATACGCTTCCGACATACGAAAATGATTGTGTCGTTCGAGGTGCTTGTCAATTCCACCGGCTATATTGGACATTCCCCAGTGCATTAATGCATTCAAGCACTGCAAACTGATGGTTCAAATCGACGGTACATGGTTGTACAGGAAATATACACAGGTCCTACTTCTAGTGGTTGCACAAGACGGCAATCGGAAAACTGTGCATGTAGCATTCACAATTGTCGAAAAGGAGGATCTCGAGTCTTGGGTGTTATTCCTTAAGAACCTACGAAAACATGTTCTTTCTCCTGTAATGCGGGCAAGGGACGATGATATATGTCTTATTTTTGACAGAGGCACAACGATCTTGTGGGAAATGGAATGTTTGGACGATTCTTGGAAGCCTCCATACATTTACCACCGTTACTTCTTGTGACACATTGCGGTAAACTACTTGCAGTAGTTCAATGACCATGATGAACGTGCTCCTGTGCTTGGAATGGGTATATCTTTTAGGTCATTTTCATTTACGGTATCTTTGCATGTGTTGTTCGTCCCTAACTATTCAACTGTCATTCCTTAGGCAACTTGCATTACGTACAAGAGGTAGAGGACCGTTCAAAGAACCGAGAGCTAGAAATAAAGATGGCGCGGATTACCTTGCCAAAATCCAGAGGGAAAATGACTTAGATCATATGACGGGGGTAAACAATATGGTCACATGACAATGAACTTGGCTGAGGCGGTCAACTCAGCACTCAAGGGAGTGCGACAATTTCCTATCACTTACATTGTCAAATCGACATACTATCGTTTGGCTACCCTATTTGCAAACTTGGGAAGACAAGCAACTGAGTACATGGCAGGTGGCCACAAAGTTCACCCAGATTTTCGCAAAAAATTGCGAACTAAAGTGCACCATTCAAATGAGATGACTGCAACTCTCTTCTCGCGAGAAGGACATTTGTTCTGTGTTTCAAAATTTTTGAGGACGTTGGAAGGCATACAACACAACACGTACGTGATAGATCTTAGGCAAAAAACATGCGACTGCGGAGTATTCTGAACATTCAAATACCCGTGCGCACACGTCATTGCTGCTTGTTCAAACCAACGGATTAACTACATGAGACTGCTTGATCCGGTATACTAACTCAAAACGGTATTCAAGGTTTACAAAAAAGAGTTTCCTCCCATCGAAAATGAAATTGATCCTTATGTCGTTGAAGCTAAACCGACCGTACGCCAAAATCCAACACTAATAAGAGAAAAAGGACGTCCACGATTTACTGTGCCGAGGATCTAGTCGAACATAGAAAAAAACTAGGCAAAATAAACATTGCAGTATATGCAAAAATCCTAGACACATAAAGAACAAGTGTCCTAATCGCTCGGGCCCTCGTATTAACTAAGTCTTATTCGTTTTAAAATTTAGTCTTATTCGTTTTAAAATTCTCTTTTCCGGCTTGTCGTTCTTGCAGAAAACCACGCTTTGGAACCATTTTCAAGGCAAATTTTATACCCTTCTCTATATATTGTGCATGCTAATATCAGTCTCAAATAGAAGACAAGTTCCACTACAATGCCTGCAAGGTCAAAAATTGTGATAATTCTCTGATTAAAAACTCCAAAAATTTGGCAAAAAGAACCTATAAGGCCATCTTATACTGGGCCATATTGGTGTCAAAGGAAAGACATGTTCCAGTACTACGAACACAAACTGAATGTTTACTAAAAATATACGATTAATAAGCCCGAAATAATGCTCGAACATGCCTATCAAAGCTTGGTGTGGCAGCCCGAGTTGCAAAGAACTCGCATTCTGCAGAAAGCGAGTTCCCCGCTATAAATTCAGTCGCCTCTTCAAATTCTCGGGGAACTCGTGTTTCGCAGAATGCAAGTTTCCGTAAAGTTTGTTATTCTGAAAAGTGCTGCCACGTATGTGGAACTCGCGCTCTACGTAGCGCGAGGTCGTGACTCGCGATCCCTGAAACGCAAGATCTTCATATGTGGCATATTTTGGAGTCATCTTTCTTAATAATAGTCTATGGGGGCCATTTTTCTAGATATTTATTTAAAATAAGTTTTTGGTGTAATATAGCGAATAGGTGCCTAGAGTATTTTTTTGCTTGAAATAGGTGTTTAAACTTTTATTTTAGCTGAAATAATTGCCCAAACTATTTTTTGGTTGAAATAAGTGCATAAACTTTCATTTTTAGCTTATTTTAAAGTGAATTTCGGCACCTACTTGGGCACCTATTTCAACCATGTAACCCCCTCGTCCCGGTCTGGTCGGATGACCGGTCTGAGTGGGCCACACGGGGAAAACCGAAGCGAAACCTGTTAAGGTTTCCCCTCGGCTAATGACCCAAAAATTTTTCTTTTTATTTTATCTTGTCTATATGCATAAATTAATCCTATGTAGAGCACAGCAGCGGAAAAATACGAACATTGCACCATACACCGACCAACCAATCATTAAACAGCTCATTTTAATGTTTTACAGCAGGCCGTTTCGAAACGCCCTTAGGGTGTTCCGAAACGCCTTGACTTAGTCAACAGGCCAGGGTCAACCATAAGGTGACCGTTCTAAAATAGGGGTGACCCGTATCGGAACGACCTTGACGGTCAATATCTCGTGGTCAACGAGATTTGACCGTTTCGAAACATCAAAGGCCCGTTTCGGAACGCCTTTATCTCGTCAATTTCTCAAAATTCTAGTAGCAAAAATGTTCCGAAACGACCCTCATCCGTTTCGAAACGGCAGGCCATTTGCAAAGGAACCGTTCTGGAACAGGGGGACCCGTTCCGAAACGCCCCCTGTCTGTAGACTCGTCTGGACTGTTTTAGGGCACAAGGGTGCCCCAAAACACCTCCAAAACACCCTATAACAACATAGCTATTCAACCTAAGGCTTACCAACTATATTAGCATGCTTTAACATGATATAGACAATCTAACACTAGGCAACACCTCACAAACATGCATTCATTCAAACATCATTCAAACATCATTCAAACATAAAGATGGCCTCTAAGGCATTTAGCTAGCATTCAAAATAAGCAATTAGGCATGAGCTACAATTCAACATGGCAACACTCACCATACAAAAGCAAGATACTAAGGAGTCTATACATGCTCCTAGCAACCAACAACTATCCAACAAAACCATACATGTCCCATTGCTCAAACTATTACATGTCTAACATTAAAAATCTATACTTGATGAACTCAAGCCAAAAACCACACATGGAGGCCCTCCACTTGCCCGAGCAACCCACGAACTAAGGATCTGCAATGTTGAACAAAGAGAGCATAAGCAATGATGCTTAGTGAGGGTAAGCTCTAAAAACAAACCTCAACATTGCAGGGTCCGAGCACGATCTAGCCAAGGTAAAACACAACCATACCAAGGGTCCACAAGAGCCATGAAGTAAAGATGCATGAGCAATATACAATATAAATGCCATGATCATAAGCCCAACTCTACAATACATGTAATCACATTTAACATTCAATGCATAGCTCATATGTCACATCACATTGATACATATATCAATCAACATTGGCACCTAGTTAAGACCCGAATACGCGGATAGACACGTTGGAATTCACATCCAACAACCATATTACCTCACGGTAGGATTTCACTCATCACCGGTCTCGCGGAGGGGATTCCACTCATCACCGACTACATTTAAATACAATTTCCGGGCGAACCCGTACTCCTCCTTGGTGACTCAACGCCACCAAGGCCACACGTGACTTTTGACTCATGTGTACACACTAACATCCTAATGATCGATCATTTGTATTCAAGTATACTAGTGCCAACATTTACTCAATTCTCATTACTCATTTCAACCAATTCCGTGCTTAGCACGTACTCACCAACAACTATCATCATGCATGTCTCAATCATCACAATTCATATCTCATTCCACATGTATAATACAATATACATAACCATTCATATCACATATCATACGAGACATACACAATCACATAGAAGAGTTCATCCAAAGGCTCTAGATCAAGTTTAGGATTAGGCTACCACCCTAATCCTAACTCTAGGTGGGTCTACCAAGCCCAACCTAGTCCATATACTCGAACCAACTATTTTAAAACCTTTAAAAGCAAACAACCACTCACCCAAGCTTCCAAGCTCCAAGACCAAGCAAGCAATCACCTTCAACTTCCCGGATTCGGTCCCAAAGCCTCCTCCACGTTTCCTCTTGCTTCTAGTCAAACAAAACACATACATTACTTCTCAATCCAATGCTAATTCAACCATCAATCTACTTTGCAAATCACAACCCAATTTCCTCAAATTCCCAAACCACATAACATCTCAAAAACCCAATTTTCGGACTCCAACAACCATTGGCTGAAATACCCATTTCCAAGCACCCAAATGACTTCCAAAACATCCCAAATCACCCTCCTAACATAGGTAGACCATCAGCCCTTCAATTCCAACATTAAACCTCTCAAAAACCCAATTTTTCATACTTTAAAATTTTCCCTAAAGACCCACTACGAAATTTCATCCAAAATCAACCAAATTAATATATGTTGTATATTTCATTATGATTAAACATAACCCCAAAACAATTTCTCAAAACAAATTGAAAAACCCCAACAAAACCCAAATTTCAATATGAACCCTAATTCCCAAAACTCAATATTTTTGAAATCTAAGACAATAGATGAGTAGAGGATAGAGAGGAGGTTAGGAAAATACATTTACCTCTTAATTTGACGTTGAAATCGATTAGCAAAGTCAATGGAATAGTAACTGGGGTTTTATGAGAGTTTGAAAATGGGGGAGAGGGTTTTGAAATTGGGAAAGGGAAAAATGAGAAGGAAGATGACAACTTTTCCATAAAAGTTGTCTTACTTTATTTAAAATGTGGGTAAATCACAACATTGGTCCCTCCCTCTCTATTAAGATTCAAATAGGTCATTATTCAAAGTTGGTTTATTTTAATTAGATTTTATTTGACTCGAACAACAATTCGGCTAACTCCTAGGCCCAAGACACGGGTGTTACAACTCTCTCCCACTTAAGGAATTTCGTCCCCGAAATTACCTGGTGGAAACAAATACGGAAACTGCTCAACCATATCTGCCTTCCTCTCCCACGTGGCCTCTTCCACACCCCTATGTCTCCACAATACCTTTACCAACTCTATGGTCTTGCCACGCAACACCTTGCTATCAGAAGCAAGTATCTCAACGGGTTCTTCATTATAAGACAAATCCGAATTTAACTCTATCTCCTCAACGGGCATCACATGCGAAGGATCCGATCTATATCTCCTAAGCATAGATACATGAAAGACATCATGGATCTTTTCTAACTCAGAAGGTAACCTCAAACGATAAGCTACAGACCCAATCCGCTCAACTATCTCATACGGACCAATGAACCTCGGACTCAACTTGCCCTTCCGGCCAAATCTCATCACCTTCTTCCACGGAGATACTTTTAGAAACACTTTCTCACCCACTGAGTACTCAATCTCTTTCCTCTTCAAATCTGCATAAGACTTCTGACGATCGGAAGCTGCTTTCAAACGGTCACAAATCAACTTCACTTTTTCTGTAGTTCCTTTAAGCAAGTCTGGCATAGGTAACAACCTCTGACCTGTCTCAGCCCAACAAATCAGAGTCCTACATCGTCTACCATACAAAGCCTCATAAGGTGCCATCAGAATGCTAGACTGATAACTGTTGTTGTAGGCAAACTCAACCAACGGTAAGTGCTTCTCCCAAGAACCCTGAAAATCAATCACACAACAACGAAGCATATCCTCTAGAATCTGTATCACTCGCTCTGACTGCCCATCGGACTGCGGATGATAAGATGTGCTGAAATGCAAACGGCTACCCAAAGCACTATGCAAGCAACTCCAGAACCTCGAAGTAAATCTAGGATCCCTATCTGAAACAATAGACTTCGGAACTCCATGAAGTCTCACAATCTCACGAATGTACAAGTTTGCCAACTTGTCTAAGGAATCCGTAGTGTTCACTGCTAAGAAGTGAGCACACTTAGTGAACCTATCAACAATCACCCAAACTGAATTCTTCTTCGAAGGAGACAAAGGCAACCCCGACACAAAATCCATGGTGATCCTATCCCATTTCCATTCCGGAATCTTCAAAGGCTGTAGCAAACCTGAAGGAACCTGATGTTTTGCCTTCACTCTCTGACAAACCATGCAACGTCTCACATACTCGGCTACATCTCTCTTCAAACCAACCCAGAAGTAGTCATTCTTCAAATCTCGGTACATCTTGGTACTACCCGGATGCATAGAAAAGGGACTCGAATGTGCTTCACTCAAAATCTGACGTCTCAGCTCAACATCTTCCGGTATAACAATTCTATCTCTAAAGCACAACAAGCTCTCACCACCGAAACTATACTCAGTCGGTCTTCTTTCGGCTATGTCTTGAACATGAGGAACTAGGCTCGCATCTTGCAACTGCTTCTCTCTAATCAACTGAATCAAAGAAGGCTTCACTTGCAACTCGGTGATCAAACCACCATCATCGGACACACTCAATCTAGCAAACATAGCTCTTGACTCAACGACCACTTTTCTACTTAAAGCATCGGCTACTACGTTTGCTTTACCCGGATGGTACTCAATGGTCAAATCATAATCTTTTAACAACTCTAGTCACCTTCTCTGTCTCAAGTTCAACTCTTTCTGTGTCATCAAGTACTTCAAGCTCTTGTGATCGGTGTAAACTATACACTTCTCACCATACAAGTAATGACGCCAAATCTTCAATGCAAAAACAACTGCGGCCAACTCTATATCATGAGTAGGATAGTTCTTCTCATGAATCTTCAACTGTCTAGAAGCATAAGCAACAACTCTCCTATCTTGCATCAAGACACATCCTAAGCCTACGTAGGAAGCATCACTGTAAATCACAAACTCCTTACCTGAAACAGGCTGCACTAACACTGGAGCATTCGTCAAAGCTTCTTTCAATTTTTCAAAGGCCTTCTGTCTTGCATCTGACCATTCAAACTTGACTCCCTTTTGCAACAACTTAGTCAAGGGGGCAGCTACTCTAGAGAAGCCATCAACAAACCTCCTATAGTAACCGGCTAGTCCTAGGAAACTCTTAATCTCGGTCACGGACTTAGGTTGTTTCCACTCAACAATAGCCTCAATCTTCGATGGATCAACTCGAATGCCTTCGGCCGAAACAACATGGCCAAGGGATACAACCTCTCTAATCCAGAACTCACACTTACTGAGCTTCGCATACAACTGGTTGCTCAACAATCTCTGTAAAACAAACCTCAAGTGCTCATCATGCTCTTCTTCTGTCTTCGAATACACAAGTATATCATCAATGAAAACAACTACAAAACGGTCTAGATAGTCTCTGAAAATTCTGTTCATCATGTCCATGAATGCTGCTGGTGCATTCGTGAGCCCAAATGGCATCACAAGAAACTCATAGTGACCATATCTAGTCCTAAAAGCTGTCTTCGGAACATCACACTCTTTCACTTTCAACTGATAGTACCCGAATCTCAGATCTATCTTCGAGAACACTGAAGCACCTCTCAACTGATCAAACAAATCATCTATACGAGGTAACGGATACTTGTTCTTCACAGTCAACTGATTCAACTGCCTATAGTCAATACACATGCGCATGCTACCATCTTTCTTCTTCACAAACAACACTGGAGCACCCCACGGAGAACTACTAGGCCTAATGAAACCACGATCTAATAATTCTTGCAATTGACTCTTCAATTCTTTCAACTCTTTCGGAGCCATACGATACGGAGCTATCGAAACTGGATTAGACCCTGAAACTGTCTCAATCACAAACTCAACATCTCTGTCAGGAGGCAAACCCGGCAACTCTTCAGGAAACACATCTGGAAAGTCACACACTGTCCTGATATCTTTCGATCTAGCTTCACTCATGTCCGGATTCATAACATAGGCTAAATAGGCCCCACATCCAGAGTCCATCAACCTATGAGCCTCTAAAGCTGACACCACATTAGACAAGAACTTAATGTTCTCGCCCACTACCACTACCTCGTAGTCATCAGAAAGCTTCAAGGAAATTCTCTTTGTCTCAAAATCCACACTAGCCCGATGCTCAACCAACCAGTCCATACCCAAAATAATATCAAAGCCGTAGAAAGGAAGTTCCATCATATCAACTGAGAACACATGACCCTGAATCTTCAGCGGACACCTCCTATACATACGTTTAACCACAACTGTCTCACCAAAAGAACTAGTAACATGCATACCTACATCTAAGATCTCAACAGGAATATCTAACTTCTGTGCATGCTCACTCAAAATGTAGGAATGCGTAGAACCCGAATCAACCAAAGAAAGCAAAGACATAGACTGTAACTCGAAATTACCTGCTATCACATCGGTGTCGTTCCCGGCCTCTCTCTGAGCATAGACTCTCGCTGGTCCTCCCGCCTCTGGCTGCACAGCCACAACATGAGCAAGGTTCCTCTGAGCATCTACCCTAGGTGCATCAGCCCTAGGCTGGAAGTAGCCACGACCGCGCCCACGGCCTCTCTGAAAATCGTTAGCTCTCGCAGGAGCCTGAGCAATGTTCGGTGCCTGAGCCGCCTGATGCGGACAATCCCTCCTAAAGTGGTCCCTCGAACCACAGTTCCAGCAAGCATGGAAATTACCCCAACACTCACCAACATGCTGTCTCCCACAACGGGTACACTCGGGCAAATGCCCTCCTCCTCTATGGCCCTGATGGCCCCTACCATGGTGGCCACCGCCACGTCTATGGTCAAACTGATGTCCGCCACCTCTGTGCCTCTTAGCATCTCTACCATCAAAGTTGTTGTGCCTCTTACCAGAATTAGATCCCCCAGAACGCTTGGCCAGCCCCAAGCTGTGCTCAATGTCCTTGGCTCTAGCAACCAAGACATCAAGGTCAGAATAATCAGAAGCTAAGGTATACCTCTTAACTTCCTCATGAAGTCTGTATCTGAAACGATCACATCGAGCCCTCTCAGTAGGCACTAACTCCGGAGCATACTGACTCAGACGAACGAAATGGATCTCATAATCAGTCACAGAATCATCTCCCTGAGTGAGAGCCATGAACTCTCTCTTCTTCTCATCTAGGTACCTCGGTCCCAAGTACCTCTTCCGAAAAGCAGACTCAAAGAACTCCCAATCAATCTCTGTCTCTGGAACCCTGGTAGTAATGGTGACCCACCAGGTGTAGGCATCACCCTGAAGCAACGAGATCACACAACCCAATCTACGTGCGCCCGCACAACCCATCTGAGCCAAGATACGAGCTGTCTTCTCCAACCACAACTCCGACCTCTCCGGAGTAGATCCCCTAAACTCCTCGGCCCCTAAGCTACGGAGCCTCTCCAAAGGTAGACTAGCATCGTCACACCTGGGCTGAGCTGCAGCCTGAGCTCCCGCAACTGCGGCCTGAAATGCTCCCGCTATTGCTTGCACAAGCGGAGTCATGTCAATTCCAGCTGGACCTTGGCCACCTTGTGGTCCATCTCCTCCGGCTCCATCCTCGCCCCCAACTCCAGGTGGATGAGGTGGTGGTGGTGGAGGTGGTGGAGGAGCGCCAACTCCCGCGGCCACTGGCCCTTCTAGGTGAGCCTCCACACCAACTGCCGGCTCAATAGGAGCCGCAACCCGTGGTTCCTAACGAACCAACCTCGGTCTACCTCTCAGTCTAGACATCGCTCTCACAGATATCAACTACAACCACAACAATAAAACATACAAGTTGGGTTAGCAAGGCAAGGCTTCCAAGTGTTCAAGTACGTTCCCTCACTTAAAAATCATTTTTCCAATGTAATAGTAGCAATGGGACCCACACACACATGCTTTAAAATAAAACAAACAACATACTTGTCACACAAGCAATCATTCTTGCAAAACAAGCAAACACCGTGCAATTCAATTAAAAACTTAAACTTACCTCACTTACCTGCCCAAGGTCTCGGTAACCTTAGACTCTAATACCAACAAGTGTAACCCCCTCGTCCCGGTCTGGTCGGATGACCGGTCCGAGTGGGCCACACGGGGAAAACCGAAGCGAAACCCGTTAAGGTTTCCCCTCGGCTAACGACCCAAAAATTTTCTTTTTATTTTATCTTGTCTATATGCATAAATTAATCCTATGTAGAGCACAGTAGCGGAAAAATACGAACATTGCACCATACACCGACCAACCAATCATTAAACAGCTCATTTTAATGTTTTACAGCAGGTCGTTTCGAAACGCCCTTAGGGTGTTCCGAAACGCCTTGACTTAGTCAACAGGCCAGGGTCAACCATAAGGTGACCGTTCCGAAACAGGGGTGACCCGTATCGGAACGACCTTGACGGTCAATATCTCGTGGTCAACGAGATTTGACCGTTTCGAAACATCAAAGGCCCGTTTCGGAACGCCTTCATCTCGTCAATTTCTCAAAATTCCAGTAGAAAAAATGTTCCGAAACGACCCTCATCCGTTTCGAAACGGCAGGCCATTTGCAAAGGAACCGTTCCGGAACAGGGGGACCCATTCCGAAACGCCCCCTGTCTGCAGACTCGTTTGGACTGTATTAGGGCACAAGGGTGCCCCAAAACACCTCCAAAACACCCTATAACAACATAGCTATTCAACCTAAGGCTTACCAACTATATTAGCATGCTTTAACATGATATAGACAATCTAACACTAGGCAACACCTCACAAACATGCATTCATTCAAACATCATTCAAACATCATTCAAACATAAAGATGGCCTCTAAGGCATTTAGCTAGCATTCAAAATAAGCAATTAGGCATGAGCTACAATTCAACATGGCAACACTCATCATACAAAAGCAAGATACTAAGGAGTCTATACATGCTCCTAGCAACCAACAACTATCCAACAAAACCATACATGTCCCATTGCTCAAACTATTACATGTCTAACATTAAAAATCCATACTTGATGAACTCAAGCCAAAAACCACACTTGGAGGCCCTCCACTTGCCCGAGCAACCCACGAACTAAGGATCTGCAATGTTGAACAAAGAGAGCGTAAGCAATGATGCTTAGTGAGGGTAAGCTCTAAAAACAAACCTCAACATTGCAGGGTCCGAGCACGATCTAGCCAAGGTAAAACACAACCATACCAAGGGTCCACAAGAGCCATGAAGTAAAGATGCATGAGCAATATACAATATAAATGCCATGATCATAAGCCCAACTCTACAATACATGTAATCACATTTAACATTCAATTCATAGCTCATATGTCACATCACATTGATACACATATCAATCAACATTGGCACCTAGTTAAGACCCGAATACGCGGATAGACACGTTGGAATTCACATCCAACAACCATATTACCTCACGGTGGGATTTCACTCATCACCGGTCTCGCGGAGGGGATTCCACTCATCCTCACGTCCCGTCGATGGGATTCCACTCATCACCGACTACATTTAAATACAATTTCCGGGCGAACCCGTACTCCTCCTTGGTGACTCAACGCCACCAAGGCCACGCACGACTTTTGACTCATATGTACACACTAACATCCTAATGATCGATCATTTGTATTCAAGTATACTAGTGCCAACATTTACTCAATTCTCATTACTCATTTCAACCAATTTCGTGCTTAGCACGTACTCACCAACAACTATCATCATGCATGTCTCAATCATCACAATTCATATCTCATTCCACATGTATAATACAATATAAATAACCATTCATATCACATATCATACGAGACATACACAATCACATAGAAGAGTTCATCCAAAGGCTCTAGATCAAGTTTAGGATTAGGCTACCACCCTAATCCTAACTCTAGGTGGGTCTACCAAGCCCAACCTAGTCCATATACTCGAACCAACTATTTTAAAACCTTTAAAAGCAAACAACCACTCACCTAAGCTTCCAAGCTCCAAGACCAAGCAAGCAATCATCTTCAACTTCCCGGATTCGGTCCCAAAGCCTCCTCCACGTTTCCTCTTGCTTCTAGTCAAACAAAACACATACATTTCTTCTCAATCCAATGCTAATTCAACCATCAATCTACTTTGCAAATCACAACCCGATTTCCTCAAATTCCCAAACCACATAACATCTCAAAAACCCAATTTTCGGACTCCAACAACCATTGGCTGAAATACCCATTTTCAAGCACCCAAATGACTTCCAAAACATCCCAAATCACCCTCCTAACATAGGTAGACCATCAGCCCTTCAATTCCAACATTAAACCTCTCAAAACCCAATTTTTCATACTTTAAAATTTGCCCTAAAGACTCACTACGAAATTTCATCCAAAATCAACCAAATTAATATATGTTGTATATTTCATTATGATTAAACATAACCCCAAAACAATTTCTCAAAACAAATTGAAAAACCCCCCACAAAACCCAAATTTCAATATGAACCCTAATTCCCAAAACTCAATATTTTTGAAATCTAAGATAATAGATGAGTAGAGGATAGAGAGGAGGTTAGGAAAATACATTTACCTCTTAATTTGACGTTGAAATCGATTAGCAAAGTCAATGGAATAGTAACTAGGGTTTTAGGAGGGTTTGAAAATGGGGGAGAGGGTTTTGAAATTGGGAAAGGGAAAAATGAGAAGGAAGATGACAACTTTTCCATAAAAGTTGTCTTGCTTTATTTAAAAAGTGGGTAAATCACTACATTGGTCCCTCCCTCTCTATTAAGATTCAAATAGGTCATTATTCAAAGTTGGTTTATTTTAATTAGATTTTATTTGACTCGAACAACATTACGGCTAACTCCTAGGCCCAAGACACGGGTGTTACAAACCAAAAATGAAAGTTTAAGCACTTATTTCAGCCAAAAATAATTTAAGCACCTATTTCAGCCAAAAACGAAACTTCAAGCACATATTTCAATGTTTTAGGCACCTATTAAAAAAACATAATTTGAGTAGTTATTTTATAATTAAGTCTTTCTAATATATATATCATAATACCAAGTTATCAACGATTTGAAAATTTACACGAAGTTTTTCAACATTGTGGACCCAGAACCATTACGTTTGCGTTCAAATGATTTAGAAAGTAGGGTCATCTCCAATTATTTACCACACCATAAATTTAAATGTTTATAATTAAAATTAACTATTTAAATTCTTCAAATTTAATTATTTATATTTTCGTGGGTTGGAGAGAACGATTAAATTTCAATACAATTATTATTTCCCTTACTTTTTAATTATAAAACATAACTTTTAAACTATTAGTGGGTTTAAATAAAATTACTAAATTTAGTTAAAAGGGAAATACTTTACAATTTTTTTTAAAAAATATATTATTTTATACACAAAACTCGTCGTGCATGTTTTAAAAAAAATACCATTACATCGTGTTTCAAATTTTATGACCCACCGTCAATGATGACGTCAGCGTTGACTTTCACGTTGACTTTTTTGGCCAAGTTCACCGCAATATTTTTCGACGTTCTGGTTCCATTGTCGCTGTCCGTTTTTTCAAATTCGAACTCGAAATACCTTTTTGGATCAAGTTTATATGTTGAACTCAGAATTTTGTTAAATGTTGCCTTAGAGTTTGACTCGGATATTTTTATGTTCAGGTGACGTGGACTCTGACCCCAAGACTTTACCTCCTCCTCCGCCAGGCAGACCTCTGGTGGCATAGTCTTCGAGAGCTTCTAGTAAGATTTTTGTTAAACGTAGTTTATTCGAATGTGGCATAGTAGGAAAATCTCATATAGTGTTCTTTATTTTTAGGAGCTGATTCTGTTCGATCTTCCGCTAGGGCTGAGCGTGGGAGACGTCACTATCGACGTTGACTGTTTAGCTGCCTAAGGTGTGTTCTCTGTCTGTGCTACATGTCTCTGATGTCTGATTGCATGATATGTATGATATATATATATCTGTGTTCTATTCGGCTCTGTTATCTGATAAATATTATATGACTCGACTGTGTGCTATTCTGCTCTAGAATTGATAAATATTCTATGACTCGAATGTTATAAGCATGTCATATAATACATATCAAAATCGGATTATTGTGTACATGCATCTTAGTTATTTAACGAGATTGCATTCGGACTCTGAAATCGGATTACATGTCATATCATTGGGTTGGGATATTGTACGAAGGAAGCTCAGCGACTTCATCCTTCGGGTTGAACTTCGCTTCGGATTAGTAGTTCCATCTTTCGGGATGAGTTCTGCTTCGGACATGGTGTTGCGATGTAGGGTGGTTCAGGGGAACCTCACTCTTCGGACGGTGATGTAGTTGGGTGCATGTCACGTTATGATATATGTATGCATTGCTTGTAATACTTCGGAATATCTGTTAATTCTTGATTTGTTGTTTGACTGTTGAATTGATTTCTGTTATGCACTTTAGAGACACACTGAGCTTAATAGCTGACTCCCCCTTAGTATCTGTTTCAGATTTCCAGACTTAGGTTTCGGTACTTGGAGGACCTCGTACGAACATGATTTATTACTATTTATCAGTATGTTTTGTTCTAGACAATATTTAATTATTAAGTATTTTTTGGATTTGGTTGTAAACGTGGACTTTGGACATTTATTATTTTTAGGGTTTGATAAACTATTTATAGCATGCTTGTTTTAATATGAAACATTAAAGGTTATCTTTTATAATTGAATAACAATTTCGGTACGATTTTTCATAAATAATCTTACTCGAGGGGAAAGTTTTCAAATCGTCAATTTCAATTTGTTACAGACCCTTAGGTCAAAATAGGGGGTTTTGTTACTCCTCTTATGGACCTTTCTAAATTTGCTGCATTTAGCAAAGTAGAAAGTCCTTCTGCACAAATCAAGAATAAATACGGGCTAAGGGGATCTCCTTGCCGTATGCCTCGTGTCGGTTTGAACACTGGACCAGACACATTAATGAAACCAACAGAGTACGATACTGTGCTAACACAATTCATTACCAATTCCACCTAACGCTCAGCGAAACCCAGTTTTAACAAAATTCTCTTTAAATAAATCCACTTTACCCTATCGTATGCTTTGCTCAGATCATCTTTTAGAGCAAAAGCACCTTGCTTGCCTGTGCGTTTCTTGTGCATTACATTTAAAACTTCAAACACAACTATTATATTGTCAGCAATCTTCCTATTAAGAATAAAACCTCCCTGAACTTTGTCGATACAAGCATCGAGAACATGAGCAAATATGTTGGTAAGCACCTTTGCTATAATTTTATACAACACATTGCATAGGCTTATTGGCCTAAAGTGTGTCATATTTTCAGGCTTTGCATTCTTCGGCACAAGCACAATGTCTGGGGGAGTAATCTAACCAATTGCAAGACTAGCGTTCGGAGTCCACACGAGCTGAAAAAATTTATTTGAACGTTAGTTATATGAAATTGGATTATCAAAATAATATGAATTACTAGAAATAAATTTTCGGATTACCATATCGTGGCGCAACTTGTAGATCACAAGCTTGTAGTCTCGTTGTTTGGTTGACAGTCCCTGGTGGGTGAGTGCACCGCCCCACCTGTTATTAATGGAAAATAAATAAAATCGTTAAAAAGTATTAAAAAAATTCAGTTAACTAATTTTAATAATACCTCCGAAGAAGTGGAAATATGTAATGGGTGGGTTGTCTAGGCTGTGGGCTTAAAAACGGCATCTGAAACCAAGCCCAAGACTGAAAAAGCAAAAGACATTCTCCGATTGCTTGTCTGTCAGGGTCGACGGTTCTGCAAAGCTCCCTGAACAGAACCTGGCGGTGTGCGCCCACAAGAATCAAGGATGTAAGTGGAAATTTTGTGTATCTCAATTGAAGAAGGCAGGCGGCCTGTGGAGAATCACAAAACTGGAAGGGCACCATACATGCACCTTTACTAGCCTAAGTCAGGATCACAAGAACCTAGATGTGCACGTCCTCTACAACACCTTCATGCCACTGGTAAAAGAAAATCCCCGAGTTACAGTTCGCGTCTATCGGGCTACAGCTTAGTAGGTCCACCGCTACTATCCTGAATACCATAAAGCATGGTATGTAAAGAACTGGGCCGTAGAAAAATTGTTTGGCCAATGAGAGGAATCTTACACTAAGTTGCGCCCGTGGCTAAACCTGATGCAGAAACACATACCCGGAACGGTTGTCGAACTTCATACGCTTCCGACATACAAAAATGATTGTGTCGTTCAAGGTGCTTGTCAATTCCACCGGCTATATTGGACATTCCCCAGTGCATTAATGCATTCAAGCACTGCAAACTGATGGTTCAAATCGACGGTACATGGTTGTACATGAAATATACACAGGTCCTACTTCTAGTGGTTGCACAAGACGGCAATCGGAAAACTGTGCATGTAGCATTCACAATTGTCGAAAAGGAAGATCTCGAGTCTTGGGTGATATTCCTTAAGAAACTACGAAAACATGTTCTTTCTCCTTTAATGCGGGCAAGGGACGATGGGATATGTCTTATTTTTGACAGAGGCACAACGATCTTGTGGGAAATGGAATGTTTGGACGATTCTTGGAAGCCTCCATACATTTTCCACTGTTACTTCTTGTGACACATTGCGGTAAACTACTTGCAGCAGTTCAATGACCATGATGAACGTGCTCCTGTGCTTGGAATGGGTACATCTTTTAGGTCATTTTCATTTACGGTATCTTTGCATGTGTTGTTCGCCCCTAACTATTCAACTGTCATTCCTTAGGCAACTTGCATTACGTACAAGAGGTAGAGGACCGTTCAAAGAACCAAGAGCTAGAAATAAAGATGGCGCAGATTACCTTGCCAAAATCCAGAGGGAAAATGACTTAGATCATATGACGGGGGTAAACAATATGGTCACATGACAACGAACTTGGCTGAGGCGGTCAACTCAGCACTCAAGGGAGTGCGACATTTGCCTATCACTTTCATTGTCAAATCGACATACTATCGTTTGGCTACCCTATTTGCAAACTTGGGAAGGCAAGCAACTGAGTACATGGCAGCTGGCCACAAAGTTCACCCAGACTTTCGCAAAAAATTGCAAACTGAAGTGCACCATTCAAATGAGATGACTGCAACTCTCTTCTCGCGAGAAGGACATTTGTTCTGTGTTTCAAAATTTTTGAGGACGTTGGAAGGCATACAACACAACACGTACGTGATAGATCTTAGGCAAAAAACATGCGACTGCGGAGTATTCTGAACATTCAAATACCCGTGCGCACACGTCATTGCTGCTTGTTCAAACCAACGGATTAACTACATGAGACTGCTTGATCCGGTATACTAACTCAAAACGGTATTCAAGGTTTACAAAAAAGAGTTTCCTCCCATCGAAAATGAAATTGATCCTTATGTCGTTGAAGCTAAACCGACCGTACGCCAAAATCCAGCACTAATAAGAGAAAAAGGACGTCCACGATTTACTGTGCCGAGGATCTAGTCGAACATAGAAAAAAACTAGGCAAAATAAACATTGCAGTATATGCAAAAATCCTAGACACATAAAGAACAAGTGTCCTAATCGCTCGGGCCCTCGTATTAACTAAGTCTTATTCGTTTTAAAATTTAGTCTTATTCGTTTTAAAATTCTCTTTTCCGGCTTGTCGTTCTTGCAGAAAACCACGCTTTGGAACCATTTTCAAGGCAAATTTTATACCCTTCTCTATATATTGTGCATGCTAATATCAGTCTCAAATAGAAGACAAGTTCCACTACAATGCCTGCAAGGTCAAAAATTGTGATAATTCTCTGATTAAAAACTCCAAAAATTTGGCAAAAAGAACCTATAAGGCCATCTTATACTGGGCCATATTGGTGTCAAATGAAAGACATGTTCCAGTACTACGAACACAAACTGAATGTTTACTAAAAATATACGATTAATAAGCCCGAAATAATGCTCGAACATGCCTATCAAAGCTTGGTGTGGCATCCCGAGTTGCAAAGAACTCGCATTCTGCACAAAGCGAGTTCCCCACGATAAATTCAGTCGCCTCTTCAAATTCTCGGGGAACTCGCGTTTTGCAGAATTCAAGTTTCCGTAAAGTTTGTTATTCTGAAAAGTGCTGCCACGTATGTGGAACTCGCGCTCTACGTAGCGCGAGGTCGTGACTCGCGATCCCTGAAACGCGAGATCTTCATACGTGGCATATTTGGAGTCATCTTTCTTAATAATAGTCTATGGGGGCCATTTTTCTAGATATTTATTTAAAATAAGTTTTTGGTGTAATATAGCGAATAGGTGCCTAGAGTATTTTTTTGGTTGAAATAGGTGTTTAAACTTTCATTTTAGCTGAAATAATTGCCCAAACTATTTTTTGGTTGAAATAAGTGCCTAAACTTTCATTTTTAGCTTATTTTAAAGTGAATTTCGGCACCTACTTGGGCACCTATTTCAATCAAAAATGAAAGTTTAAGCACTTATTTCAGCCAAAAATAATTTAAGCACCTATTTCAGCCAAAAACGAAACTTCAAGCACATATTTCAATGTTTTAGGCACCTATTAAAAAAACATAATTTGAGTAGTTATTTTATAATTAAGTCTTTCTAATATATATATATCATAATACCAAGTTATCAACGATTTGAAAATTTACACGAAGTTTTTCAACATTGTGGACCCGGAACCATTACGTTTGCGTTCAAATGATTTAGAAAGTAGGGTCATCTCCAAAATAGCATCTTTTTGCTTATATTCCCCAAAAATAACACCTAAAATTTTATGGTCTTGTTTGGTAAAGAGAGGTTTGAGCAAGAATTAGAGGTTTGAGGCTTAATTAGAGATTTGACCAGTCAAATGCGCTAATATTGTTGTTTGGTAAACATCGGATTAAAAGAGCAAATTGCGGTGAAACCGCTAATTTTGAAAAAGCTCATACTAGGAGCTTTTTGAGATTAAAGGTTTGATATTAGAGTTGTAAAGACTCTTTTACCCTTACCAGTTACCAAAAATCTCAAAATAACCTAAATTAAATATTTTCTCACCTTATTTATAAGCTAATCCTATTTACTTTTTTTATTTTCACATATTTATATGTGTATTTAAATTTATTAATTAATTAAATTATATTAAAATAATTATACAAATAATAAATTAATATATAAATAATTTGAATATGTTTAGAAAAATTATATTAAAAATAATTTTATAGATCTAATTAATAATAATTAGATGCAAAATATTTATAACTAATAAACTATTCAAACAAGTATTGAATATAATCATTTCCTTATATGTCATTTTGCTTGTTTAAATAATCTAACATCTATCAGCTATCAGTTAATTTTACCAAACACTTTATACAATCCGCTAGTCAAATCAGCTATCAGCTAATGTAATCCGCTATCCGCTATCAGTTATCCGCTAATTACCAAACAAGGTCTATATTTTCTAGTATATTACTATTATAGTAAATTCACCGTGATTGAATAAAATATTTTTTAAAATTTAACGTGCATACATGGCAAGTTCAAAAAAAATTCAAATATTTTTTAAAACTTAATCCTATGATTGTTTATAATATTGGAATTTTTTTTTGATCAGCAAAATGATTTTATTGGATAAAAATCATACAAGCACAACTAATAGCCTCATTAAAAACCCCCCTAAGCCTAATTGGGGGAAAAGAGTACCATTAGTTGTGTATTACAAGGACCAACACGACACAAATCAAGGTCGAACCCATAGCCAAGACGCCCTATCTATCCCACCCTTCGCCAGTGAGTCCGCTACTCTATTTCCCTCTCTCAAGACATGTGAGAAGCAAACACCCGGCAAATCCGCGCAAGCATCATCAATCTGAAAGAACCATCGCCATAAACGCCAAGGTCTACTCTCACCTCCTTGGATCCAAGCAAGTGCCACCTTCGAATCGGATTCGATGACGACCGATTCCATCCCCGCCCAAGACATCTCCCTTAACATCTTCAGAGCATAAGCTATCGCCTGAACCTCGGCTTCATTCGAGTCCACCACTCCAATTGGCCCGGAAAACAGCCCTCTAATTCGGCTCTCCCAATCTCTCAACACTCCCCCACAACCAGCCAAACCCGGCTTTCCCCGAGCTGCACCATCGACATTAAACTTCCACACACCCTTCCACGGCGGAGTCCACTCCACTCCAACCCTGTGCGGCTGATTACCCCGTGCGGCAGGACTACATAAAAAGGGACTAACCCACCAGGCAGCTTCCCAAATGTCCAATGGATCAAAACTCGCCCTCGTCCACTGGAATGATCTCAATTTAATTAAGAACAAAATACTCCCAATTGACGAACTCTTGTTCTGAAACATTAAATTATTCCGCGCTATCCATAACGACCATAACACACAAGTGCATCCCATAATCCACCACACACGCACATCCCCTTTAAAAAAACTGTGGAAACTAGATAGAAGAAAATCACGCACATGCATCGGACGTGTCACCGGAACTCCCCACCACTCGAAAAACCGACCCCAAACCTCCCACGCCCATGAACATTGCCATAAGATATGGTTTACCTCGTCCTCTCCAGCCCCACAAAAACGGCAAAGTAACGACGTATCCCCCAAAGTGATGCCACGAGCAAGCAACATCGCTAAAGTAGGCAACCGATCCATTACAATGAACCAGAGAAAGCACTGTAATTTTGGAAGAAGAGGAAGCTGCCACGGCCATGAGACATCCGACATATCCGACATCCCAAACGAAACCATCAATTTATATAACGCTCTTACCGAAAACTCGCCCGATGTCGCTTGAACCCACACTAGACGGTCCTGCACTCCATGACGCACCGATTGCCCCTGCAAACAGCCCACCATCTCGCGGAGCATATCCCCCTCAAATCCCCTCAGCTCCCGACGAAACAACCTGCCCCATGCCTCCAAAGGCAACCCCAGCACCTCACCTACACGCACCAACTTTTCTCTTGCTAACCCATAAAGACGCGGAAAAGCCAACTTCAAGGGTTCGGATAAGCACCAGCAATCGTGCCAAAACAGCACACTCTCGCCGTTTCCTATAATCCAGCAGAAATGTGACGTATTCATGAAGCGTGCTACAACCTCCACTTGCTGAACATCAACAATATTCTTCCACATGGCTGACATCGAACGCTGACCTTGTTGCACACGCCAATTCAGCACCCCGGTGCCGTATTTAGCATCAATAATCCTCCTCCATAGCGAACCTTTCGATTCAGCATACCTCCATGCCCACTTAGCCAACAGGGCTAAATTCCTTGTATGCAGATTAATGACGCCCAGTCCTCCCATCCGTCGCGGTTTGCAAGCCGTCTCCCATCCCACTCTACTCAATTTCGCCCTCTCCTCCTTTCCTCCCCATAAGAAATTCCTCCGAATACGATCAAGCTTCAATACAATACTTTTCGGAATCCTGAAAACTCCCATATAATACACTGGAAGCGCCGAAAGCACCGAGTTAACCAACACAAGACGCCCCGCAAAGGAAAGCGAATCACGCTTCCATCCCGCTAACCGTTTCCGAAATCTCTGAATCAGCGGATTCCAAACCTCTGTGCCACGCGGGCTCAAGCCAATCGGAATCCCAAGATACTTCATCGGTAATGTACCCCTCGGACAGCCTAGCACCCGTCCCACCTCCTCCATAATCCCCTCATCCATTCCAATTCCAATTAAGCTAGATTTGTCGTAGTTAATTTTCAGCCCCGTTGTGAGTTCAAAACAAGTAAGGACACGCTTCAAATTGCGCGCCATCTCTACATCCCCCTAAGGAATAAGACTGTATCGTCCGCAAATTGAAGGTGCGAGATCGATACGTCCCCTACCATACGAATTCCAGCAATTAGCCCCATGTGTTCCGCATTAGTCAAAAAACGGTGGAGAGTTTCAGCCACAATCACGAAGAGGAGAGGCGAGAGCGGATCGCCTTGGCGCAGCCCCCTCCTCATTGGGAACTCCTCCGTAGGACTACCATTAATCAGAATTGACAACCTCGCCGTCTCCACACATTCCGACATCCACCCACACCATACTTCCCCAAAACCCATGCGCACAAGAATTAACTTCAAGCAACCCCAATCAATGCAATCATACGCCTTAGCAAAATCAAGCTTCAGCACATAACTACCGAGCACCTCCCTTGAAGACCTCATCGTATGAATCACTTCGTTGGCTAATAAAATTCCATCTAGAATTTGTCTCCCGCTTATAAAAGCAGATTGAACATCGCTAACAATCTGTGGTATTACATCTTGTAACCGACGTGCCAAACATTTGGCTAAGATTTTATAGACCGAATTAAGAAGACAGATTGGTCTATAATCTCCCAGCTCACGTGGATGCTCCTTCTTTGCTATGAGCACAACGAACGCCGAGTTGTATCCCCTCGGCAACCGTCCTATAGAGTGAAACTCCCCTATGAATGCCATCAAGTCATTTCGTACAAAATCCCATCCTTTTCTAAAGAATTCAAAGGGAAAGCCATCCGGACCCGGAGCTTTCGCGCCCTCACTACTCCACAACACCTTCTTCACTTCCTCCACCGAAAACGGCCGTTCCAACTCAGCACTTTGCTGAACCGAAATGCGATCAAATGCGACATCCGGCACCATAACACCCCCACTCGGCTGCTTCCCAAAATGACGCATAAAAGCTGCTTTCACTTTAATTTTTAAACGCCTTGGTTCCGTGATCCATTCATCCCCAAACTGAATACCTCTTATCGAGTTCCTGACTTGTCTAATTTTTGCTGCTTTGTGGAAGAACGATGTATTTCGGTCACCTTCCGCTAACCATAAAGCGCGAGATTTCTGCCGCCAAAACGACTCACGCACGTTGGCCACTTTCCACAGCTTAGAATGCAACTTCCTGTAGATCTCGTCCTCGATCGGATTCCTTTCCTTGTCCCCTATTCTAGCATCCCAATCATCAATCTGTTTAGTTAAACTCTCATACTCCTTGTCCAAATCCCCAAATTCTGACCGGTACCAACCTTTTAGAATATGCTTCAGCCCCTTCAATTTCGCGTTAATGGATTCACCCTCCCTCCCCAAGGAAAGTTGCTGCCATTCCTTTTCTATAAGGGGCAAATTAGCTAGCCATGCATTCATAAACCGGAACGGCTTAGGACCACTATCCTCCAATTCGCTGACCAAAACAATCGGCGAATGATCCGATAGCTCCTTCGAGAGGTGTATAGTTACTAACGAGTTGAAACGCTGAACCCAACCATCCGATACCAGAAACCTGTCCAACCGACTACAACGCCCCCCAGGACCGAACCAAGTGAATAAGATTCCTTTGGTTGGAACATCGATCAACGCAAGTTGTTCTATAGACTCACAAAATAAATTCATCCCCGGATAGCCAGTTCCACTGCCCCTTCTCTCATCCGCACACCTAACAACGTTGAAATCACCCCCCACACACCACTCAACATGCCTAGATCGAACCACCTCACGAATACTATCCCAAAACCTTGCCTGATCCGAAACTCCACACGGCGCGTAAACTCCTATTATGCCACAATTCCAGTCCTCTCTAACCCAAGAACCCACGACCACAATTAAATTCTCTCGCACTTCCGAAGATGACACATTGAAATTAACCGGATCCCATATCAAAAGTACCCCACCCGATCTTCCTGTCGACGGGGCACATAAAAAAGAAAAAGAATCGGAATACCACAATTGGCGAACTAACCTCTCGGTGATGCTCTCCATTTTTGTTTCTTGTAGGAAAGCCATACCACATTGTTGTTGTCGAAGAATACGCCCAATCGAACGTCGCTTCGCCGCAGCCCCTAGACCCCTAACATTCCACGACAACAACCGCATACTTCGCTATTTCTCCACTTCTCGCGCTTCCAATAATCGCGCGATATCTTGTATCACTTCTTCCTCCCTACCCACCGTCACTGCCCCAATCAGATTTCCTACCCTTGTTGTTTCTTCTGCTTCTCGGATAATCGCTTGCTTGCGACAAATGAAGTCGGAATCCGACAAGGATCCGTTTGCAATCGTAATTGCCTGAATTTTTCCCTCCTCTCTAATTTTCTTTGGACGACCTCGTCCTCTCTTCATGGCTTTAGACTTTGACGGTGATTCCACTACCGTAGGAGCTGGGATGAGTTCCGATAGGAGTCTAACTCTTCTTAATTCCCCATTCACCTCCACAAGACTGGCTTTAGATACCCTGCTGTCTTCCCCCTTAGGCCTCTCTTGCCTTAGATCCAATGCCTCCCTTGCTGTTCGCATATCATCTTTCCCTCCTGCTAATGCACTCTCATCAATCAAAGGTCGTTCCTCCCCTCTCGATGAATTCCCATCCTCACGATTCAGCATGCCTAAGGACTCCTCCTCCCCACCCCTCTCTTGTCGCAAGCTTTGTGAAGACACTGCTCTCGTCATTGTTGGCTCACTCTCGAGCTCATCTACTCGCAAGCTAGCCTCGCACGGAACCAACATCTCTATATCTCTATTCACCATAACTAATTGATCCTCTTCATTCACAATATTCAATGACTGCACCCTATCGTCCTCCCTTCTGTTATTCTCCCACATGTGGTCGATAAAATTTTTGTCGAGACAAACATTCAATGAGTCCGCCACAACTTGATCTTTCTCAATCGAATTTGGAACTATGGTAGCATCCGAATCTGATTCTTGTTCAAACATGGAATTCGACTTCCACTCAACATCCCCCTCCTTAGACGATCCTCCTTTGTCGGAGGATGATTCCGAGACACAATTGCACCCACATTTCCTCCGAAATCCCTCCTCAATCTCTTTGATACGGACCAAGAAAGTAGAGTCTCCCTCCTTTATTTCAATCACTTCATCGATTGTATACAACCAGTCCGTCTCAATAAGTATCCTCGCTCTTTCAAAAGACGATGGTGCCATCGTATCCGTATCCACCCGCACAAGATCACCCCATAGGTTCGCCACATTCCGAAATGTAGCTTCCGACCATAGATGGATTGGCATTCCGCATAAGGAAATCCAAGCTCGACGATTTGGGATTGCCATTGTCAATGTCCATTCCACCACGTTTTCTAACCATGGCTGTAGCTTTCCTGAATTCAACGTCGACTCACGTATCGCGCAATCATCAAACATCAGTAATACCGATGAACCTGCAATTCGCATCACGGATAATCCCTTAATATTTTCCCTGTGAAATTCTCGTGCCAATTCCTCAATTGAGTAAGGTTTTCGGCAAAAACCTAATGCACAAGATTCCAAAATTTGCCTTTTTTCATTGTCGACAATTCCCAATACTTGTTTATATGTGCTATGATTTTTCGACGTTGCGGATTGCCCTACTCTGTCTGTCCTCCTCACTTGCTGGGCTGATCGTGATGTCTCCTTAGGGTTTGCACCCTTCTCGTTGTGACTTGACAAATTACCCTTCATCCCCTTCTTTTTCCCCTGATCGCTACCTCTCTCCCTCGCCATTGACACCCTGATTCGTGACCCATAGAGGCGAAAGCCATCGAATCTCTCAATGACCCTCTCCGCATCCTGCTTCGACTCCATCCGAATAAACCCAAACCTCACGCCGTCTTTGTCTCGTTTCATGGGGATGAAAACATCCACTACTACTCCATGGCGATCGAATACCTGCCAAGCCCCCTTCCAATGTAGTTGCTCCGGTAGATTGTAGACGAATAGGGTCCAGACCCGTCCCTTGGAGCCACTCCCACCACCGTCATTTTTCTCTCGAGCCACCATAACTTTGAATTATGAAGACTGCTGCGTTCCACCTTGCCGCCAAATCCGAGTCTGACAAAGATCTCCCTGACACCTCCGACAACACCAAATCCTTCTTATTTAGTTTATTTCTTCTAAATGCTCTATCTCTCTTTTTCCTTTCAACTTCCGTTAGGGCTTTATCTTGATGCTATATTTTTTTTTGAATATGCTGGTGTGATATAATATTGGAATTAATTATTTATAATATTGGTTATAAACTTAATATGAAACTTCACTCCAATTATTTACCACACCATAAATTTAAATGTTTATAATTAAAATTAACTATTTAAATTCTTCAAATTTAATTATTTATATTTTCGTGGGTTGGAGAGAACGATTAAATTTCAATACAATTATTATTTCCTTTACTTTTTAATTATAAAACATAACTTTCTATTAGTGGGTTTAAATAAAATTACTAAATTTAGTTAAAAGGGAAATACTTTACAATTTTTTTTTTAAAAAAATATATTATTTTATACACAAAACTCGTCGTGCATGTTTTAAAAAAAATACCATTACATCGTGTTTCAAATTTTATGACCCACCGTCAATGATGACGTCAGCGTTGACTTTCACGTTAACTTTTTCAGCCGAGTTCACCGCAATATTTTTCGACGTTCTGGTTCCATTGTCGTTGTCCGTTTTTTCAAATTCGAACTCGAAATACCTTTTTGGATCAAGTTTATATGTTGAACTCAGAATTTTGTTAAATGTTGCCTTAGAGTTTGACTCGGATATTTTTGTGTTCAGGTGACGTGGACTCTGACCCCAAGACTTTACCTCCTCCTCCGTTAGGCAGACCTCCGGTGGCATAGTCTTCGAGAGCTTCTAGTAAGATTTTTGTTAAACGTAGTTTATTCGAATGTGGCATAGTAGGAAAATCTCATATAGTGTTCTTTATTTTTAGGAGCTGATTCTGTTCGACCTTCCGCTAGGGCTGAGCGTGGGAGACGTCACTATCGACGTTGACTGTTTAGCTGCCTAAGGTGTGTTCTCTGTCTGTGCTACATGTCTCTGATGTCTGATTGCATGATATGTATGATATATATATCTGTGTTCTATTCGGCTCTGTTATCTGATAAATATTATATGACTCGACTGTGTGCTATTCTGCTCTGGAATTGATAAATATTCTATGACTCGAATGTTATAAGCATGTCATATAATACATATCGGAATCGGATTATTGTGTACATGCATCTTAGTTATTTAACGAGATTGCATTCGGACTCTGAAATCGGATTACATGTCATATCATTGGGTTGGGATATTGTACGGAGGAAGCTCAGCGACTTCATCCTTCGGGTTGAACTTCGCTTCGGATTAGTAGTTCCATCTTTCGGGATGAGTTCTGCTTCGGACATGGTGTTGCGATGTAGGGTGGTTCAGGGGAACCTCACTCTTCGGACGGTGATGTAGTTGGGTGCATGTCACGTTATGATATATGTATGCATTGCTTGTAATACTTCGGAATATCTGTTAATTCTTGATTTGTTGTTTGACTGTTGAATTGATTTCTGTTATGCACTTTAGAGACACACTGAGCTTAATAGCTGACTCCCCCTTAGTATCTGTTTCAGATTTCCAGACTTAGGTTTCGGTACTTGGAGGACCTCGTACGAACATGATTTATTACTATTTATCAGTATGTTTTGTTCTAGACAATATTTAATTATTAAGTATTTTTCGGATTTGGTTGTAAACGTGGACTTTGGACATTTATTATTTTTAGGGTTTGATAAACTTTTTATAGCATGCTTGCTTTAATATGAAACATTAAAGGTTATCTTTTATAATTGAATAACAATTCCGGTACGATTTTTCATAAATAATCTTACTCGAGGGGAAAGTTTTCAAATCGTCAATTTCAATTTGTTACAGACCCTTAGGTCAAAATAGGGGGTTTTGTTACTCCTCTTATGGACCTTTCTAAATTTGCAGCATTTAGCAAAGTAGAAAGTCCTTCTGCACAAATCAAGAATAAATACGGGCTAAGGGGATCTCCTTGCCGTATGCCTCGTGTCGGTTTGAACACTGGACCAGACACATTAATGAAACCAACAGAGTACGATACTGTGCTAACACAATTCATTACCAATTCCACCTAACGCTCAGCGAAACCCAGTTTTAACAAAATTCTCTTTAAATAAATCCACTTTACCCTATCGTATGCTTTGCTCAGATCATCTTTTAGAGCAAAAGCACCTTGCTTGCCTGTGTGTTTCTTGTGCATTACATTTAAAACTTCAAACACAACTATTATATTGTCAGCAATCTGCCTATTAAGAATAAAACCTCCCTGAACTTTGTCGATACAAGCATCGAAAACATGAGCAAATATGTTTGTAAGCACCTTTGCTATAATTTTATACAACACATTGCATAGGCTTATTGGCCTAAAGTGTGTCATATTTTCAGGCTTTGCATTCTTCGGCACAAGCACAATATGCGTGGCATTAATCTCATCAAGTGGCAAGTTTCCATTCAGTATTGAAAGACAAAAAGAGGTTACATCATCACCTACTATGTGCCAATATTTTTGATAAAAAAGAGCTAGGAAACCATCAAAATCTGTAGCCTTCAAAGGAGACATATTTTGAACTGCCCTCCACACTTCTGCGGCTTCAAATGGCTTTATTAAAACTTCATTCATCAATGTAGAGACTCTGGGCTGAATCTTGTCTAGAATACACGATGCATCACCTGGATTAGATGTAGAGAATAAGTCTGAAAAATAGTTTGTAGCCACTGCAGCCAGCTCATCATTGCCAGTGATCCAATTAGATGTAGAGAATAACTCTGAGCTTTCCCAACACTGCTTTATGACTTACTCCACCCCCTCTTCCAAGATCCAATTAGCCTCAAATCTAAAGTCAGTTGGCCTCACATTGTTTGATCGAAGAGTAGCACATTATGTGTCCAGTAACAGTGGACAATGATCAGATATAGAATGCTGCAAATGAGAGACTAAATGGCCAGGAAACATATGCCACCAACTTGGATTGGCTACAGATCTGTCTAAACGTTCCTGAATGTTGTTTGTTGACAGCCTCCCTCTCTCCCATGTATACTAGGTGCCTTTAAACCCTAGGTCAGAAAGGTGACAGTCCTCCAACATATCTCTAAACCCAGTCATATTTCTTTCTGAGTGTATTCTTCCTCCTTGCTTTTCAAACGAATAAGCAATCTCGTTAAAGTTTCCAGCAACAATCCATGGCAGTGATTGATCCCTCCCCAATTCTCGAAGCAAACTCCATGAAACATGCCTTTCATTTTCTACAGGATTAGCATAGAATCCCGTGAAATGCCAACGAAGCTCTTCACTTTCTTCGACAACAACATCAATATGAGATTTCGAGTAACTTTGCAATGTAATATTAACTTCTGGTTTCCAACCTAATGATAGACCTCCACGTGACCCTTCAGCACTTACATCAATTCCAAAAAAATATCCACAACTACGAAGAACTCTCTCTATTCTTCTAGCATTTAACTTTGTTTCCATAAGAAACAAAAGTTGGGGATGGCTACCTCTCAGAGAATTTCTGAGTCGGTTAACCGCCCGTGGTTTCCCCAGTCCGCGGACGTTCCAACATATCACCTTCATGGCATCCGGCTGCCCTGCATTGTAGAGCCAGCCGATATCTCATTGATACTCTCACGTGCAGCAGAATCTGAGTTGCCAGAAACTGATGCCACATCTCCCACAATGCGTTGTCGTTTTTTCCCATCCAAAACAGGCAATGGATTGTCTTCATTATCTGATCCCAATTCCATCTGGCCTCTTGACAGTACAACATTTGGTAAATTCAGTTTCTTCTTAGCACCATGCAGTTTTCCACGTGGAGAATTAATATTGTGTTGCACGTCCACTTCAAGGTCATGTATAGTTAACTTCCCATGTACGTCTGTAACCGCCTTGATCTCCACTAATGATGTACCAGAAATCTCCTCCCTCAACCACTTGCTCGGCGTTTGCAAAGCTCGCCTGACCGGTGCTGGGAGTGATAAATCCCATCCAAAAGACACGTCCTTCGGATTCATCGTCAATCTCAGTGGGCAGAAACTCTCCTCACGGCCAAGTTTCCTACAGATAAAGCAAACAAGGAGACCTTCTCATATTGAAAACGGACATAAGTGGTTCGATCCTTACCCAGAGCGATATTCTTCCTTCTTTTCAAAGGCTGATTAACATTTAGGAGGACCTTAACTCTCATTAATTGCTTCCTTCCCGATATCACTAGCTTTGAATCATACTCAACAAAGTGTCCAATGAAGTTTCCAAATTGTCGAGCCATAACTTCAGACATAAATCCTGGTGGGAGGTCATGCACTTGTACCCAGAATAACGCATGATCCAACGGAACCAACAAAGGACCTTCTGCTGGTGATAATCAATGTAAGAGCAATAGATGATTATTAAAGAACCATGGGCATCCATCAAGTACTCGTAAAATATCAACCTCATGGTAAAATTTAAAACATATTCACTTGTCTCCTATATCTGTGATTGAAATTACACCTAAGGGGTGCCACACATCTGCCATTGTGTTTCTCATAGCTAGAAAGTGGATAACACTTGATGTTAAGAATCGACCAACCAAACAGAGATTATAATGATCAACCACTTCTTGTACTTCCGGGAGAGTTCAAGAATCTCCTCTTCACCTTCTTCAATAGATAGGGCTGCTAACTCAGACTCCATTACTTCAGAACGGGGATTCTAATATGGTAGGAAAAGAAGAAAAACTAGCGTGCAACAATGCAGACAAATAGCATGCAACAATGCAGACAAATCAAAAATATATTTTAAACTAACATTTAGAGAAATTTTTTTATCTAAACTCGTCGTACATGCGCAGCAAATTTTAAAAATATATTTTATTTAAATTTGTCGCTATACGGGGAAACATAAAATTTTGGGCAATTTAGGCAAAATGGTGCTATTTTGGAGATTAACCCTATAAAATAAACACGTGGCTTATTAGATGTCGAGACTTAAGAAGACCAACACAATGCCCGGTTAGCCTGTAAATGGATGACGAGGCTTCTTCAAAATATCTCTCATATTTGCCCCAACCAGGCGGAGAATTCTAATGTAAGGCGGACTAATATACGGCTAAGAAATGGTGTTACCGGAAACATTATAAGATAAATAACAAAATAGGTAAAGAGCTACCGGATAGGTTGATATGAGATAATGTATCCGGTAGAAAACATGAAAAAAAAATTGGTAACTGGCAAATTTAAGTTATCGGTCAAACATAACAAAATCAGTAAAATTACTTATTTTGTTGATCCGAGTATCAACATATTCGGTAGCGCCTAAATTGTTGATAAATTTGAGTTGACGAGGCCATGGAAAATACGACTATAACAAAGTTGGTAAAACTACCTATTTTGTTGATATGAGTATCAATATATTCGGTAGCGCCTAATTTGTTGATAACTTTGGCTGATGGGGCCTTGGAAAATACCACGATAACAAAACCGGTGAAATTACTGATTTTATTGATACTCATATCAACATATTCGGTAGCGCCTAATTTGTTGATAACTTTGGCTGATGGGGCCTTGGAAAATACCACGATAACAAAACCGGTAAAATTACCGATTTTGTTTATACTCATATCAACATATTCGGTAGCACCTAATTTGTTATTATTTGATCGTTTGCATTAATATAATAACTTTAAACAAACTGGTACTAGTGTAATGTAATAGGTAGCGAATAAGTATCGATATTTTAAGCAAAACATTGGAACTGGTTCAATTGTGGCTCGAAAGTATCTATACTTATATAAAAAGTACCGATACTTTCTAGCCATGTTTCAATTGGTTCCATAAAAAGTTACGACAGTTAAATTAAAGGTATGGATACTTTTATTAAAAGTGTAACCCCCTCGTCCCGGTCTGGCCGGATGGCTGGTCCGATTGGGTCACACGGGGAAAACCGAAGCGAAACCCGTTAAGGTTCCCCCTCGGTTAGCAACCCTAAAAATTTCTTTCATTTTAATCTTGTCTAAAGGCATGTTAATTCTTAAGTGATCACGTCAGCGAATTAAATCGAGAAGGACATGCAACTGGACTCAAAACAGTAAGTAAACAGTCCAATTTTAAATTATTTGGTAGGCCGTTTCGAAACACCCTTAAGGTGTATCGAAACACCTTGACTTGGTCAATGGCCCCAAGTCCACACGAGAAGGCCGTATCGGAACGGAAGCCAACCGTTCCGAAACACCCCCAACGGTCAACTTCTCGTGGTCAACGATATATTGACCGTTCCGATACACCTAGACCCATTTCGAAACCCCAAAATATCAGAAATTTCTCAGAATTCCAGTAGCAAAACTGTTCCGGAACGAACCCTAAGCGTATCGAAACGTCTGGCCTAAAACAAGAGGCCGTATCAAAACGAGACCAACCGTTTCGATACACGGGCTGCGAAAAGACAGATTTTTGATGGTTTAAGACACTAGGCAGCCCCAAAACTTCACCAAAACACTCAAGACTCGATACACAACCCTTCTAGATGATAAGCAACTTAATAGCACAAGCTTAGCACACTATATACATGTACAACCAAACATCAATGAAACAACATGCATAACAACAATTCTTGCATTACATTCCAAATTCATTCAAGGCATACTTAAGCATTAAAAAGCCCTTAAGGCACAAGTCACCACACATAGAGTTTACATGCAACATCAACACATGTACTCATCCTAAGAGTAGCATCTCAAACAAGCATTCATCAAGGCTTAGCATGGTTTACAAATTCAACAAAAACATAAACACCAACAACCTCCATGAGTCATACAAAGCTCATACAAACACATAATAGCCCCATTGCTAAACTACCACATTAATTACTAAATCATACTTGAGCAACTATAAACTTGGAAAGTCCCCTTCGCCTTGCTCCTTGCTAACCCCACGCTAATGATCTGCATTGTTGAAAATGAGAGCGTAAGCTAGAAGCTTAGTGAGGATGCTCTAAAATAAAAAATAAAAACAATGCAGGGTCCAAGCATGCAAATCCCTAACATCATACACAACATACATAGGCATCAACAAGGAAACCTAGCTAGTCTTTCAAGAGTCATAATATGGCATCTCACATCATACTAAGCTCAACAAATATAATCCAACATCACAACATCATAATTATAAGAACAAGTTCATTGGCCACTATTAGTTTACTCGGATGTGCGGATTTACTCTCAACAACAACATTACCTCGGTGGGATTACACTCATCACCAGATCTCGTATGGATGGGATTCCACTCATCACCACATGCCATACGGATGGGATTCCACTCATAATCACGTATAATATAAATAAATTTCCGGTGGAATATTACATCACCGTACTCCTCCTTGATGACTCAACGCCATCAAGGCCACGCGCGTTTTGACTCGATTATGTGCACACTAATCTTAATGATCGATCATTTACACCCGGTAAGTTAATTAGTGCCAATTTCTTTAAACCACATCACACACATCACCAATTATATCACATATTCCTCACATACACATATCAAGGTATACACATACGAATCAATCATATCTCACAAGATCAAGATAGGCATTGGCATATAAGCAACATTAACAATAAAGGAATTAAACTACCAATTTAACTTCCACCTCGAAATGGCCTACCAAGCTCATTCCAACACTTTCACTACACACACTTGAACCAACTTTAGAACAAATATAAAGTTTTACTCACCGCCCTTCCTTAGCAAACCAAACAAGCAAGCAAGCCTCATAATTTCCCGGATTCGGTCCCGATGCTTCTCCGATGTCTCCTTTTGTTTCTAGCCAATCAAATTACAATCATTACTCACCAAATCAATGCTAAATTTTAGTCACAAACCCCACTCACAACACAAGCCAAATTTCACCAATTTCAACCCATTTACTCACCAAACTTCCAATTTTCGTGCTCCCTTATTACCCGGCAGAAAACCATGATTTCAAGCACCCAAAAGACATCTAAAAGGTCCCAAAGCACTCTCCTAATATCCCTAAACCATCAGCCCTTCAACCCAACCCTAAAACTCACCAAAAATTCAATTTTAGACATCTCAAAAATGGCCCCAAAGACCCACTTCGGGTTTTCACCCAAAATCAACCATTTCAAGATATTATGTGTATTATGGCGAGATTAAACTAAAACCCAACTCAACAAATCAAAATCAAATGATAAACTCATTAAAAATTCAATCTTTCTTTAAACTTGAAAATTACAAAAATGGGTAGTTTTGAAATCTAAGACTATGTAAATGTAGAGGATGATGATGAGAGTTAAGAAATAGATTTACCTTTGAAAATGACCTTGAATCAATGGAGAGATTGAATGGATAGTAAATAGGGGTTTGAGAGGGGTTTAATTTGGTTTTCACGTTGAAGGAAGAAAATGGGGAAAATTGATACCTTTTTTTTGTTCTTCTAATTTCAAAAGGATGGTCTTTCTCTTTTCCCTTTATTTACAAAATTGCCACCTTTTTTAATTTAAAACTCAATTAAATCAAGACTTAGGTCAATTTAATTAAAATCGGGTTTTTAATGACTCGAACCCACTCACGCGACTAACTCCTAATCCCAAAACACGGGTGTTACAACTCTCTCCCACTTAAGGAATTTCGTCCCCAAAATTACCTGACTGAAGGAGATACGAAAACTGGCTTTCCATATCCTCCTTCCTCTCCCAAGTGGCCTCGTCCACCCTTCGACATTGCCACCGCACTTTCACTAACTCAATCGATCTACCCTGCAACACCTTACTGTCAGAAGCTAGGATCTCAACTGGTTCTTCCTCATAAGTCAAATCCAGATTCAATTCAATCTCTTCTACGGGCATAACATGTGATGGATTGGATCTATACTTACGGAGCATCGAAACATGAAACACATCGTGTATCTTCTCTAGCTCGGATGGCAAACGCAACTGATAAGAAACCGGACCAACCCTTTCACAATCTCATACGGTCCTATGTACCTCAGACTCAACTTCCCCTTTCGGCCAAACATCATTACCTTCTTCCACGGAGACACTTTCAAGAACATCTTCTCACCCACTGAGAACTCAACTTCCTTCCTCTTCAAGTCGGCATAGGAATTCTGCCTATCCGAAGCAGCCTTCAATCGATCGCAAATCAATTTTACCTTGTCAATCGCCCCCTTGAGCAAATCCGGCATAGGTAACAACTTCTGTCCCACTTCGGCCCAACAAACTGGAGTTCTACACTTCCTACCATACAAGGCTTCATACGGAGCCATCTAAATGCTCGACTGAAAACTATTATTGTAAGCAAACTCAACTAGAGGCAAATGCTTCTCCCATGTACCCTGAAAATCGATGATGCAACAACGCAACACATCCTCTAAGATCTGTATAACTCTCTCTAACTGACCATCTGACTGAGGATGATAAGACGTGCTGAAATTCAAACGGGTACCCAAAGTTGTATGCAGACACTCCCAAAATTGAGCTGTAAACCTCGGATCTCTATCGGACATAATAGACTTCGGCACACCATGCAATCTAACAATCTCACCAATGTACAGATCGGCCAATCTATCTAATGTATAAGTGGTATTGACTGCCAGGAAATGAGCACACTTCGTAAAACAATCTACTATAACCCAAACTGAGTTCTTCTTCGTATGAGTCAAAGGCAAGCCCGAAACAAAATCCATGGTAATATTCTCCCATTTCCATTCCGGAATTCTCAACGGTTGCAACAAACCTGAGGGAACCTGATGTTCCGCCTTCACTCTCTGACACACCAAACATTTACTTACGAAGTCGGCCACATCTCTCTTCAAACCAACCCAAAAGTACTCATTCTTCAAATCGCGGTACATCTTCGTACTTCCAGGATGCATAGCAAACGAACTACTGTGTGCTTCAGTCAAGATCGTACATCTCAAGTCACTGTCCTCTGGCACAACTATTCTATTTTTGAAACACAAGACTCCATCGGTACTAAAACTATAGTCTGAAGGTCTACTCTCGGCTACATCTTGCACGTGAGGTGCCAAAGATCTATCTAAGAGCTGCTTCTCTCTAATCAATTAACCTAGAGTAGGTCTAACCTGAAGCTCGGCTACCAAGCCACCATCCTCAGACAAGCTCAATCTAGCAAACATGGCTCTCAAGTCTACGGCTACCTTTCTACTCAAAGCATCGGCCACTACATTGGCCATACTCGGATGGTACTCAATCGTAAGATCATAGTCTTTTAGCAACTCTAACCACCTACGCTGTCTGAGTTTCAAATCTCGCTGAGTCATGATGTACTTCAAACTCTTGTGATCCGTGTACACTGTGCATCTCTCACTGTACAAATAATGTCTCCAAATCTTCAGAGCAAACACAACTGCAGCTAATTCTATGTCATGGGTCGGATAGTTGTGCTCGTGAGTCTTCAACTGTCTTGAGGCATAAGCTACCACTCTCTTGTTTTGCATGAGAATACAACCTAGGCCTACATAGGAAGCATCACTGTAAACTACATAGTCTTTCCCAGACTCTGGATGTATCAAGATCGGTGCTTGGGTCAAAGCTTCTTTCAATTTCTCAAAGGCTCTCTGTCTTGCATCTGTCCACTCAAGCTGAACACTCTTCTGAATCAACTGTGTCAAAGGAGCGGCTAACTTCGAGAAACCTTCTACGAATCTTCTATAGTATCCAGCTAAGCCTAGAAAGCTACGTACCTCTGCTACAGACTTCGGTTGCTTCCATTCAACAATGGCCTCTATTTTCTTCGGATCAACTCTAATCTCATCGGCAGACACTACATGTCCTAGGAAGACTACCTCTCGGATCCAGAACTCACACTTGCTCAACTTCGCATACAACTGATTTTCTAACAAAGTCTTGAAAACTAGTCTCAAGTGCCAGTCATGGTCTTTTTCGGTTCACGAATACACCAAGATGTCATCTATAAAAACAACTACAAACTGATCTAAGTACTGATGAAAGATCCTATTCATCATATCCATGAAGGCAGTCGGTGCGTTAGTCAACCCAAAAGGCATGACTAAAAACTCATAATGACCATACCTAGTCCTAAAGGTCGTCTTCGGTACATCAACCTCTCTTACCTTCGGTTGGTAGTAACCTGATCTCAAGTCAATCTTCGAAAAGACTGATGCCCCTCTCAACTGGTCAAACAAATCATCAATTCTAGGCAAAGGATACTTATTCTTCACTGTTAGCTGATTCAACTATCTATAATCTATACACATTCTCATGCTTCCATCTTTCTTCTTCACAAACAAAACTGGTGCACCCCAAGTTGAAGAACTAGGTCGAATAAAGCCTCTATTTGTCAACTCTTGCAACTGAGTCTTCGGCTCTTTCAGTTCTTTCGGTGCCATACGATACGGAGCAATCGAAACAGGAGCTGAATCAGAATAAGTCTCAATAGTAAACTCTACCTCTCTATCAGGCGGTAAACCCGACAACTCTTTCGGAAACACACTAGGAAAGTCACACACTGTCCGGGTGTCTTGAGGTCTAACCTCACTCATGTTTGGATTCATCACATAGGCCAAGTATGCTTCGCAACCCATCTCAACTAACCTCTTAGCCTCTAGTACTGAAACTACATTAGATAAGAACTTCATGTTCTCACCCACCACTACGATCTCATAATCATCTGTGAGTCTCAAAGCAATCCTCTTAGTTTCAAAATCTATCCTAGTTATAAGCTCAATGAGCCAGTCCATACCCAGAATTACATCAAAACCATAAAATGGTAGCTCCATCATATCCACTGGAAACACATGCCCCTGAACCATCAACGGACACCTTCTGTACATTTTTCTAACTACTATCGTATCCCCAAATGAACTAGTAACACTAACTTCTACCTCTAACATTTCACAAGGCAAATTCAACGATCGTGCATGCTTACTTAGAATATATGAATGTGTAGACCCGGAGTCAATCAAAGAAAGCAAACCCAAAGACTGTATCGAGAAGTTACCTGCGATCACATCTGTGTCATGCTGATCCCCACGCTGAGCGTAAACTCTGGCCTGACCTCCACCCTCCGGCTGGACTGCAACTACATGTGCTATAATCCTCTGACCATCATTTCTCGGCTGGAAGTTACCTCTACCGCGCTCGCGTCCTCTCTGAAATTCATTGGCTCTAGCAGGAGCCTGAACTGGTGCATGCCCCACCTAATGTGGACAGTCACAGCTAATATGATCTCTAGTCCCACAGCTCCAACACGAGTGAAAATTCCCCCAACACTCACCGGTGTGGTTCCTCCCGCAAGTAGCACACGTGGGTAACTTCCCACCAGTCCTCTGGCCCTGTTGGCCCCTACCGTGGTTACCTTCACCACGCCTATGGTCATAATGATGCCGATTGTCCCGATGCCTCTTGGCATCCCCTCTATCAAAGTCGTTAGATCTCTTGCTGGAACTAGAGCCACCAGATCATTTGGTCAAGCCCAAACTGTGCTCTAAGTCCTTGGCCCTCGCGACCAAGACATCAAAATCAGTGTAGTCCGAAGCTAGAGTGTACCTCTTGATCTCTTCATTCAGCCCATAACGGAAACGGTTACAACGTTCTACCTCAGTAGGAACAAGCTCAGATGCATACTGACTTAGTCTAACAAATCGAATCTCATAGTCGGTCACAGACATACTCCCCTGAAGCAGAGCCATGAACTCCTTCTTCTTCTCATCGAGATATCGAGGACCCAAATACTTCTTACGAAATGTTGACTCAAAGAACTCCCAAGTAATCTCGGCCTCTTCCATACCCGTAGTGATGGTGACCCACCAGGTGTAGGCATCACCCTGAAGCAAGGACTCAACACACCCTAACTTGCGTCTCCCAGTACATCCCATCTGTGACAAGATACGGACGGTCTTCTCTAACCACATCTCAGACCTCTCCGGTGTCGAACCTCTGAACTCCTCGCCTCCCAAACTGCGGAGTCTCTCCAAAGGCAACATAGTACCCTCTCCCTGGGGTTTTGCTACTGCTTGACCCCCAGCCACTACAGCCTGGAAAGCCCCGGATATCGCCTGAACTAAGGGAGCTAAATCAATTTCGGCCGGTCCTTGGCCCACTTGAGGTCCATCACCCTCGGCTCCCGCCTCACCTCCCTCTTGCTGAGGAGGAGGTGGAGGAGGTTGAGGAGCCTGCGCCCCATCAATCTACTCAATCCCCGGAGCTTGTGCCCGTGGTTCCGGCTGAACCATCTTAGGCCTCCCACGTGGTCTCATGGTATCGCTAGCAGGATAATAACTACAACAACAAACAGATAAGGATTATGTTAGCAAAGGCAAGGGTCCAACAGTGCTCAAGTATTTTCCTTTACAAAACCTTTTTAAATTAAGTAATAGTAGCAATGGGCACTCGACTCTACACCAAACGCAACAATTCATGCTTCAACTCATCATATGCACAATCAAACAACAAGGTTTCATGGCAAAGCATACACCAAGCAATACATTTACTCAACACATCAAGCTTACCTCACTTACCTGCCCGAGGTCTTGATAACCTCAGGCTCTGATACTAACAAATGTAACCCGCTCGTCCCGGTCTGGCCGGATGGTCGGTCTGAGTGGGCCACACGGGGAAAACCGAAGCGAAACCCGTTAAGGTTCCCCCTCGGTTAGCAACCCTAAAAATTTTCTTTCATATTAATCTTGGCTAAAGGCATGTTAATTCTTAAGTGATCACGTCAACGAATTAAATCGAGAAGGACATGCAACTGGACTCAAAACAGTAAGTAAACAGTCCAATTTTAAATTATTTGGTAGGCCGTTTCGAAACACCTTGACTTGGTCAACGGCCCCAAGTCCACACGAGAAGGCTATACCGGAACGGAGGTCAACCGTTCCGAAACACCCCCAACGGTCAACTTCTCGTGGTCAACGATATATTGACCGTTCCGATACACATAGACCCGTTTCGAAACCCCAAAATATTGGCAATTTCTCAGAATTCCAGTAGCAAAACTGTTCCAAAATGGACCCTAGGCGTATCGAAATGCCTGGCCTGAAACAAGAGGCCGTATCGAAACGAAAACAACCGTTTCGATACACGGGCTACGAAAAGACAGATTTTTGCTGGTTTAAGACACTAGGTAGCCCCAAACCTTCACCAAAACACTCAAGACTCGATACATAACCCTTCTATATGATAAGCAACTTAATAGCACCAGCTTAGCACACTATATACCTGTACAACAAAACATCAATGAAACAACATGCATAACAACAATTCTTGCATTACATTCCAAATTCATTCAAGGCATACTTAAGCATTAAAAAGCCCTTAAGGCACAAGTCACCACACATAGAGTTTACATGCAACATCAACACATGTACTCATCCTAAGAGTAGCATCTCAAACAAGCTTTCATCAAGGCTTAGCATGGTTTACAAATTCAACAAAAACATAAACACCAACAACCTCCATGAGTCATACAAAGCTCATACAAACACATAATAGCCCCATTGCTAAACTACCACATTAATTACTAAATCATACTTGAGCAACTATAAACTTGGAAAGTCCCATTCGCCTTGCTCCTTGCTAACCTCACGCTAATGATCTGCATTGTTGAAAATGAGAGCCTAAGCTAGAAGCTTAGTGAGGATGCTCTAAAATAAAAAAACAATAACAATGCAGGGTCCAAGCATGCAAATCCCTAACATCATACACAACATACATAGGCATCAACAAGGCAACCTAGCTAGTCTTTCAAGAGTCATAATATGGCATCTCACATCATACTAAGCTCAACAAATATAATCCAACATCACAACATCATAATTATAAGAACAAGTTCATTGGCCACTATTAATTTACTCGGTTGTGCGGATTTACTCTCAACAACAGCATTACCTCTGTGGGATTACACTCATCATCGGATCTCGCATGGGTGTTCCACTCATCACCACATGCCCTACGGATGGGATTCCACTCATCATCACGTATAATATAAATAAATTTTCGGTGGAATATTACATCACCGTACTCCTCCTTGACGACTCAACGCCATCAAGGCCACGCGCGTTTTGACTCGATTGTGTGCACACTAATCCTAATGATCGATCATTTACACCCGATAAGTTAATTAGTGCCAATTTCTTTAAACCACATCACACACATCCACCAATTATATCACATATTCTTCACATACACATATCAAGGTATACACATACGAATCAATCATATCTAACAAGATCAAGATAGGCATTGGCATATAAGAAACATTAACAATAAAGGAATTAAACTATCAATTTAACTTCCACCTCAGAATGGCCTACCAAGCTCATTCCAACACTTTCACTACACACACTTGAACCAACTTTAGAACAAATTTAAAGTTTTACTCACTGCCCTTCCTTAGCAAACCAAGCAAGCAAGCAAGCCTCCTAATTTCCCAGATTCGGTCCCAATTCTTCTCCGATGTCTCCTCTTGTTTCTAGCCAATCGAAACACAATCATTACTCACCAAATCAATGCTAAATTTCAGTCACAAACCCCACTCACAACACAAGCCAAACTTCACCAATTTCAACCCATTTACTCACCAAACTTCCAATTTTCGTGCTCCCTTATTACCCAGCAGAAAACCATGATTTCAAGCACCCAAAAGACATCTGAAAGGTCCCAAAACACTCTCCTAATATCCCTAAACCATCAGCCCTTCAACCCAACCCTAAAACTCACCAAAAAATTCAATTTTAGACACCTCAAAAATGACCCCAAAGACCCACTTCGGGTTTTCACCCAAAATCAACCATTTCAAGATATTATGTGTATTATGACGAGATTAAACTAAAACCCAACTCAACAAATCAAAATCAAATGATAAACCCATTAAAATTTCAATCTTTCTTTAAACTTGAAAATTACAAAAATGGGTAGTTTTGACTATGTAAATGTAGAGGATGATGAGGAGAGTTAAGAAATAGATTTACCTTTGAAAATGACCTTGAATCAATGGAGAGATTGAATGGAATAGTAAATAGGGGTTTGAGAGGGGTTTAGTTTGGTTTTCACGTTGAAGGAAGAAAAGGGGGAAAGTCGATAGCTTTTTTTTGTTCTTTTAATTTCAAAAAGATGGTCTTCCTCCTTTCCCTTTATTTACAAAATTGCCGCCCTTTTTAATTTAAAACTCAATTAAATCAAGACTTAGGTCAATTTAATTAAAATCGGTTTTTAATGACTCGAACCCACTCACGTGACTAACTCCTAACCCCAAAACACGGGTGTTACAAAAAGTATCGGTAATTACCTATATTGTATTGTTATTTTACTATAATTTATTGTACAAGTAACTTTGTCCTAAGAAGAAATAAATGTTGTAGCTAGACTGGTTTCGACACTTAAATTAAAAGTATGGATACTTAAAAAAAAGTAAGGATACTTAAATAAAAAGTATGGATACTTATATTAAATGTTTCGATACTTAAATTAGAAGTATGGGTACTTGAAGAAAAAGTATAGATACTTATATTAAATGTTTCGATACTTAAATTAGAAGTATGGGTACTTGCATAAAAAGTATGGGTACTTTCATAAAAAGTATGGATACTTATATTAAAAGTATCGGTACAATTCTATTTAATCGTTTATATCAATTATATTTATGAAAATAAAAAGTTCCCAATGAAAAGTTTAATATACTTATGGATGAAGAAAAATTATGATAAAAAGAATGAAGTCTCAGTGCTTCAATTACCAATTACAGAATGAAATAAAAAACTGAAAGTAAAACAATGAGCCTCCTCCCCTCAAGTCCCCCTGCCACCCATGGCACTTGTTCCAGCTTGCTGTCCAACCATCTGTGCATATGGTCGCATCTCAAACTTGACCCTTTGGTTGCCTAATGAACAAAACATGTTTGCATAAGTATGAGCATAAGTATATATTGTATAATAGAAGAAAATGATAGAGAAAACCTTGAATATGGCGGTTGAAGAGGTGTATGTCTTCTTTGGCAGCCATATAACCATAAAGTTGGTGTTGGCTGGCTGGACCATACATGAAGCCATGACAACATTGCCAAGCCTCTCTATCGAAACCTTGGGCAACAAACTGGGTATGCAGACGCTGAGCATCTAAATAACCTCTTGTCGTGCTCTCAAAAATCAGAAGGCTCATCCCACGATGGCCTTCTGGACTGTATGAATGGCGAGCCTTGGCAACAATACGATAGGAACTGAAATAGTCAAGAAGCTCTTGGTTTCCCATACCAATCCACTGAAGTAGAAAATTAAAGAAATAAGAGGTTAAGGATTCTAATATTCATGAAAACATAATTCATAAGTTATATAACTACCTTCCCATCTCCATCTTGACGAAGCCTTGTGTTCATTATCATCACCATGGGTGGCCAGGGTATTTGGTGATCAGCTTCCTCGTTGCTTGAAGGCGGGGGGGGGGGGAGACAATAACAACATCATCTCTCAAACCACTCCATTGGCCAAAAGCTTGACCTGGAGGAACAGCTGAAGTACCCCTTCTACGCAATTCCTCGTCCAACAGCTGACCAAGTTACCGATGAATTCTCAGCTTTGGTCCGCCTTTGGTTTTGGCATGTGTGACTAGGGACTGAAGGCCACGAAACCTGTGAGTGGCACCAGGACCTCCTTGGCATGCTGGACACTACCATTTAGTAGAAGGGTCGTTGATGGTGTTCATTCGATCGAAGGTCTCGAAGAACTTGTTGAACCATCTGCTGGTTTTCATTGACTCATGGCTTAGTTGTTCCTCCTCATCTTCATCAGAATCAATATAGAAATCACCATCGTTGTTTGATGATGTCTCGAAATCAATCTTCCTCTTTGCCAATGGCTGAGGATTTTTACCAGAACCTCTACCCGAACTCATTGTATAATAGAAGACGGTGAAGGAGAACTGATTATAGAAATAAACGAAGGGTTGAGTATATTAATTTGAAGATGTTGTGAGGAGTAAATAGAGGAGTTGTTAATTTATAAGCAATTTCCGTTTGGGAGGGAAAGTGGGAGGGAAAGTGATAAGACACGAAACTGAAAAGGCAGATTCAGAGATTCGTTCCGAGGTTATAGAAATAAATGAGGAGAACTACCCAATAAATGAAGGTACATGAACATGAACGATGCATGTGAAACAAGTGAAAAGACACGAAACTGAAAAGGCAGAATCAGATTCATTTCGGAGATTTAGAGTTTTAGCTTTATACAGGATGAGCAGTAAACGGTGCATGTGATACAAGTGAAAAGACATAACACTGCAATGCAAAATTGATGTAGTAAATAATGAAAATGGTAACAATCAACCAGATACATTGATGTACTAGATAATGAAAACAGTAACAAATTACCGGAAACATTGATGTTTTTGCAAATGTATCTATAATTGTAATCAAACCCGAAAAAAAGTATCGACACTTTGTTTCTAGTAAGCTATGTGAATCCTTTTTTGAAAAAGTATCGATAATTTTTGAAAAGTATCGATATTTTCGAGCGAAATTGCTACCAGAAACATTGATTTTCTTTCAAAAGTATCGGGTTTTTTATTCATAGTGTCAAAAACGTATCGACACTTTTGTTCCAGTAAGCTATGGGAATCATTTTGTGAATGAAAAGTATCGATAATTGTTTGCACAGAGGAAGAAAGTATCGATATTTTTAAGCAGATTTGCTAACGGAACATTGATTTTTACAAAAGGATCGATACTTTTACTAAAAGCGGGAAAAATGTATCGAAACTTTGTTTCCAGTAAGCTTTGAGAATCCTTTTTTTTAAGTATCGATATTTTTTATCATAATGGCCAGAAAATATCGATATTTTCGAGCAGATTTGCTAACGAAACTTTGAATTTTACAAAAGTATCGATAATTTTACTGAAAGCGGGAAAAATGTATCGAAACTTTGTTTCCAGTAAGCTATGAGAATCCTTTTTTTTCTGAAAGTATCGATATTTTTGTATCATAATGGCAAGACAGTATCGATATTTTCGAGAAGATTTGCTAACGAAAACATTGATTTTTGCAAAAGTATTGATACTTTTACTCAAAGCGGGAAAGTGTATCGAAACTTTGTTACCAGTAAGCTATGAGAAACCTTATTTTTTGAAAGTATCGCAATTTTTTATCATAATGGCCATAAAGTATCGATATTGTACTACAATTTATTGCACAACTAACTTTGTAGGAAGAAATAAATGTTGTAGCCAGACTTCAACCACCATCAACCGCCACCACCTACTGATTTTACTACCTGAAAATGAAAGCAACACACAACTCCTGTTTGGACCACTTTAACCAATCGTGTTTACCAAAATGGACGATACTCCATCCAACGATGTTCATTCAAGTGGGAAGTTGCAAGATGAAAAGTTGACCGTTGATGATTCGGAATGGTTGTTAGGTCAACTTTTTTCTTCACGTGAGGAAGCTTAGAATTTTTACAAGGAATACGCTATGAAACATGGTTTTAGTACACGTCGAGGAACAACACGACTGAATGGCGAAGAGAATGTGAAGACAGAAGAATTTTGTTATTCAAAAGAAGGGTTTCAGTCATCCAAAGTCCAAACTGTTAATCGTCAACGTGCTCATATGCCATTCACACGAACTACATTGCATCAAAGACAGATGCATCTTTCATAACCACAAGAGATGAGATGAAAAGACTAACTGTCGAATTTGAACACTCGTTCGGTTTGAAAGATTCAAGCAAACAAAGCAATGTTGTAAATGGGGTTCGCGACCCTAAACGAAGATAAGGAAAGAGAAAAGAAGTCCAGAAGAAGAAGGTCCAGAAGAAAAGTAGGCAATTCTCTTTCTGCAACGTTGATGGACATAACAAAGTAATGTGTCCTAAATTAAAGCTGCGTCTGGATTCGTTTACACAACCTACCTCGACTGAATTATTTGATAACGATACGAAATGGTCCTACGGCCGTGTGGGTGATGATTATAATGTGAGTTACTATATCTATTCTACAATTATGTCTTAAATTGTTAATGATTATTTATAATATCAATCTTTCCATTATGTCTCAGGGCAACGAGGACATTTGGAATACTGCAAGTACCGATCAACAGACATTGTAACTATCATCTGGTATGTATCTGACATATATCTATAATTACTATATATTAGCGGTGTGGGACTTGAATGTATCCGACATACAACAATATATAATTCAAGAATGTTACATATATAAATGAAATAAAATTCAAATTTGTAAAGGGTTATTTTTAACAAAGTCGCGAACATTAGGCTCCTACGCCAACTTTTCCAAATATTCTCGGATGCTTCTGTCCTTTTCTGAGGATATATATAAATAAGCCAAATTAGCAAACTGTCAACCTGTTCAATATATTAATAAACCAATGGAATAAGTCACATATGTAACTGTCATACCTAAAGTATTGTCATTGCAAGGTGAACCGTCATAGGGATGCGGACATATGTAACTGTATTGTTATACAGAAAGCATCAATTAACAAAAGAGTAGACTATTACCTTAAAAATAAATTGCATGGAAAAAATATAACTCACTGGATTATAAATCATTTTTTCGGTAGAATCATCCACCAACAGTGTATTTTCCGAGTGGAATTGAGGAATACTCCGACAATGTACAATAGTACTCGAGCCTTCAGATCATCCTCATCATACTTGTCGCTTTTTATATCGTCCTCGAGTGTAGCATATGTCACCTTGGACTTTAGGCGATACTTCTTCACAAGTTTTTTCCAATCCTCCCTCTTAATTACTTCATCCACACTCTGCCCTTTATTTTGTAGCCCCAATACGGCTTCAACACATCGGACACCAAAATGAAATGAATATTTACTGTATCGAACTTCACACTTTTGCAAATCAAAATCTCTCATCAACAAGCGACACAATTCCCTCCGAATTGGTCGGTCCTTCAATCCAATAAGAGATCTAAACCACATTTCTTCCAACACATTGACGTTATCCTTCACTTTCAAGTCCTCTATTATGTGGTGCACTCGTTTTATGTAACACCTTGTCGACACTTCCTATATTATTTACATATAATGTTAGAGTTTTTATATATCATTTATCAAAGTATTTACAAGTTTAACGAATACCTTCTTCTCAATGTTTTCATGTGCTTTCCTCTTTGCCGAATATTTTTCTCTATCCTTTGTGGACAACGTCTTAAATGGTTCCTTCTCAGTATCACCCATCGTGTGCCATTTCTTCACCACATCGTCTCTCATATGAGAATTATGCATAAACCATCAACAATCAAAATATTAAACCTACATTATATTCATTATAAATTCAATTTACATACCGAACCGACATTGTAAGTTCCACATTCCTTCATCCTCTGCACTCCATTCATACTGTCATGATTGGAAAATTTAAATTATCTTAAATATTTTCATTCAATTACCATTTAAAGAACAAGTACACAAATACATTGATACTTAATAGAAGTACATATATCCACCCTTTGGTTGCTTTGGATTTTCCTCACTTTCGATACTCTTTGGCTCCATTTCAACCATTTCAATGGTGGCATCTTCACGAACAACATTTTCATGAGTCATTTCAGTGTCATCTTCACGAACAACATCTTCATGATCTTTTGCACCCATCTTATAGTAATCGCTTCAGTTCTCTGAAAAAAGTATCGATAATCATTTTCTACCGACAATATAAATTTCTACCGATAAGTTCTCAGAACAAAGTACGGATATTTATTTTCTAAATATAATTATAATTTTGACCTATAATCGATCCGAATTCCGATTTTACTTCAAAATCACTAAACCCAACATATTAACCCCAACTTCCGAATACTACATTACCAAAAAACTAGGGTTTCGACAACATACCTTTTACTTCAAAATCCCAAAACCCAAAACCTTTCATTTCGATCCTGATACACCACGACTTCAAGAACGCCTCCCTTGTATTTTGCAGCAACCAAAATCGGTTTGATTTCAAATACTCTCTTAGGATTTCTGTAAATGCAAGCAATACAAGGATTGTATTAAAGTAGATACTTTTTAACCCGTTATATCATTATATTTAATCGATACAATTCCTCAAGTTTCGATACTTTTTTGAATTGTGTCGATTCTTTCGACCCTTTTCTGTTTTAAAATCTTTTTAACTTACTAATGTACCGATTCTTTCGTACATGTTCTTAAAAAAAAGTATCGACACCAATCAAAATATCCGGTAACGATTTACCGGTTACATTATATGTATTAATAATGTAACCGGTTATATCTAATTTGCTTATAATTTACCGATTCTTTTGACATGTTCTTAAAAAAATATTGACACCAAACAAAATATCCGGTAACGATTTACCGGTTACATTATATGTATTAATAATATAACCGGTTATATCTAATTTGCTTGTATTTTACCGGTTTTTTGACATGTTCTTAAAAAAAGTATCGACACCAAACAAACAATCCGGTAACGATTTTGTAACCCCCTCGTCCCGGTCTGGCCGGATGACCGGCCCGAGTGAGCTACACGGGGAAAACCGAGTGAAAACCCCTTAAGGATTCCCCCTCGGTTAGCAACCCTATTTTTTTCTATTTTAAAATCTTGTCTAGATGAGTAATTAATCCTATGTGGTCATACAGCGGAACAACATATGCGAAACAAATCAACGAACTCAAACAATCATGTTACGGCCAAATTTTAAACTTTACTGCAGGTGGTATCGATACACCTAGAGGGTGTATCGATACCCCTTGACCAGGTCAACTTGATCAAAGTCAACCCGTGGAGACCGTATCGATACACCTAGGAGTGTATCGATACCCTCCCTAATTGTTGACTTCCCACCGTCAACGCTAAGGGGACCGTATCGATACGCATGAAGGCCCGTACCGATACAGAACTGGACAGTAGCTCCAGTAGCAAAATGGTATCGGTACGCCCACTCGCGTATCGAAGCGCGGGGCTTGAACCATGAAGGCAGTATCGATACGGGACCAACCGTATCGATACCCCTGCTACGAAAATACAGGTTTGAGCTGATTTAAGGCACAAGGAGGCCCTTAAATCCCTCCCAAACCTCAACCCACACACTAACAGGCATCCTATGTCGAACCACGAGTATAGGCATGCTTAAACTCGAACTAAAGACACATTTCAACACAAGGCGATGATTCAATCATACAAGCAACTTATCATATAATCATGGAACAAGGCATGCATACTTGACATTCCAACAAAGGCAATTAGGCATACATGGAACTCAAAGGCCTTAAAAGGCACAAGGAAAGCATATGAGGGTTGGCCCTCTCTAACAAGGCAACCTAAACACCAATAGACATACCAACACACACAACATCCATCATAGCATATCATGCATTACAAACCATAATCAAACCAAACATCAACATAAGGCATTAACAACATGTAGCCAATACAAAGGAGTCTAGATACAAGCTCCTAAAACACGTAGCACTTCCCATTGCTAAACTACTACATTATTTAATAAACCATACTTGAGCAATTACCACACGCTTGGACGCCCTTATCTTGCTCCTTGCTAACTCCAAGCTAAAGATCTGCATTGTCGGAAAAAGGAGAGCGTAAGCATAAAGCTTAGTGAGCGGAGCTCTAAAACATAACTACGACAATGCAGGGTTCAAAGCTTTCTTTAAAATAAAGGTCAACGCATACAAATCTTCCCCCGACCTAATCCTCCTACTATCATACAAGTCCAACCACAATTCAACAATATAGGCATTTAACATGGCATTACACTTCATGGTATGCATGAGGTCATAATCCTAGATTTAAAGCAAAACCATAAAAGAGAATGATATAGTGAGATACAACATGAACAATACATGGCATGCACAAGCATAACCAAAACACACACGGTGGGACTACACATCACCGTTTCGACTAGTAGTTTTCCAATGGGACTACACATCAAAGTACTCTTCTACTAGTCACTACCGGTGGGACTACACATCACCGGAGTCTTATACCACTCGCTACCGGCGGGACTACACATCACCGGAGCAACGACAACCATCACGTGAGGTTCGACACCAACCATGCAACACGATATACAATCACTACCATACGACATGTACTCACTATATCATGCACAACCAAATCAAGATGTAACAAAATGCACAATTAGGCATCACTTACTACTTGGAATCTTACCAAATCACAAATGGTCTTACTCACCATTTTCGTGCACAACTTGCACCAACTTACTCACACCTTACAAGGCATATCAACAACATCATTAATATCATCATACATGATCAACGATATAATATTAAGCAATCATACTTCTTCCCAAATTAATTAAATTTATGCTTAACAAAACATCACTACAAGTAATGAGAACAAATGGTAAAAGGGGAAATTAAAGAGCCAACTCACAACAACTTACTCTTGAGTTAAATTCGACTTTTCAAGCCAAATCTAAATTCTTTCAAAACCATCTTTGAACCAAAACATTACTTGAAAATATTTTCACCTCCACATGCTAGAACCAACCTTTGAAATCAATTTAAAACATTAACCACTCACCTCATTTCCTTAAGCTAAACAAGCAAAGCCGACTCAAGCCTCCTCACTTCCGGATTCGATCCCAAAGCTTTACCAACGCAAATCCTTGCTTCCTATCGCCTCAACACAAGTAAATTAACCTCATATCAGTCCACAACACAATGTAGCAAACCCGGAAGGAAATTCAAACATCAAACACTTGTTTTTCGAACCAAGAACAACCCCCAAAAAGCCATTCCGAGCAGCCCTTATACACAGCCCAAAACTTGTGATTTCAACACATTTAGCACATTCAAATGCTTCCAAAACAACCCCCAACTATTACCCTAACTTCAACCCTCAATTTCCAACACAAACCACACCTAAAACTCAACTAAAAACCCTCCTAAAAATCCACCAAAACCCAATTTCGGATTTTTACCCAAAATTACTCATTTTAACATATTATGTGTATTTTAACATGATTAAACAAAGCCCCAACTCAATTTGTCAAAACAAGATGAAAAACCCCTTAAAAACCCAAACTTTGATATAAACCCTAATTTTCAAAAGTTCATATTTTTAAAATCTAAGACCATGTATGAATAGGAAATGGAAAGGAGAGTTCAAATATGTGATTACCTTTCAAAAGCCCCTTGAATTGATGAAGAAATCGAATGAAATTAGAGCTTGAAAATTGAGAGAGTTTGGGGAATGGGGGGTGTTTCTCACGTTGGGTATAAAATGAAAAGGGGGAAGAAGATGACAATTTGAAAGTTGTCATCTTTTTTTAAAAGCTTTTGGGCAAATTACAACATAAGCCCTTCCCTTTTTATTAAAGTTCAATTACACCACATTTTAGGTTGAGTTTATTTTAATTTAATTTTATTGACTCGAACTATAAACCCGGATAACTCCTAACCCCAAAACACGGGTGTTACAACTCTCCCCCACTTAAGGAAATTTCGTCCCCGAAATTTATTAGACAGAAAGAGTCACTGACACATGCTCCTCCACACTTTCTCTCACCACAACATACCCACCAACTCGGTAGATTCACCACACAACATTAGCTATCTGATGCCAAGATCTCAACGGGTCCTTCAATGCATGACCATTTTAAACTCAACTCAGTCTATTCAACAACATAACATAGAACAAAACTGACTCACACTTTTGAATTATAGGTACACAAAACACACCACAAACCCCTTTCTAACTCTGGCGGTAACTGCAACAAATAAACAACAGAACTAGCCCAATTCACAATCTCATACAACACTGTTTGAACACTTGGTTCATAACTTTCTCTAACTGATCCTCTGTCTTCAGCAAGTAATCAAACACTATGCAGACGTCTTCAAAAATCCAGCAGAAAACTCGAATCTCTACTGGCCACTATCAAACACAAGACACTGTACAACTCAAAATCTTGCTAAGGCACAACTCTGCCATCTTACTCACGGTAAAAGTAGCTTGAACATGTATAAAATGAGCACACTCGATGTAACTATCATTGCTTACTCTGCTAAACCCTCTCGTAAGAAATCAAAGGCGAACCGGACACAAAGTTCCTCAAATCTATTTCCCACTTTCATTAAGAATCTTCCACGGATGTAACAAACTAGAAGAAACTGATGCTCGATTCTTGACACACTGGCAAACTATACACTTACTCGCACACTGAACCACGTCATTCATCAACTCAACCCAGAAGTACTCATCTTGAACTCACAATACGTCTTCATACAACTCAGATGCACTGCAAAAGAACTGCCATATGCTTCGGCCAACATAATACGTCTCAAAGCACTATGTCAATCGGTACGACAATTCCGTCTCTAACAATACAAATTCTATCATCTCTGAACTGTATTCTGACGGTCTTCCTTCCATTGTGTCTTGAACGTGAGGTGCCAAGAGCCTGTCTTGCATCTGTTTCTCTTTAAGTATTCTGACTCGAAGTAGGCTCAACCCGAAACTCGGCCACAGAAACACTATCATACGGTAAACTGAATCTGGCAAGTACAACTCGCAGCTCAACTACTAATCTAACAACAATTACAACTCGAAATGTCGGTTACTACGTTAATCATCTTCAGAGGGTACTCAATCTTGATATTACATTCTTCAAGCAGTTCTAACACTTATGATGTTCAAGTTTCAACCCTTCCTAAGTCTTCAAATATTTCAAGTCTTGATGATATGTACATATACATTGTGCATTTCTCATTATACAAGCTTTGTCTCTAAGTCTTCGAAGCAATACAACTGTAATTAACTCTATGTCTCACATCTGATAACTCTTCTCTCGGCCTTTCAACTATCTCGATGAATAAGCTACAATCTTTTGTCTTGCATAAGCACACAACCTAACTCTACATGTAACACATCACTATGGTTCACAAATTCTTTCTCTGACATTGGCTGGATCAAGGTCGAAGCCTTCATCAACGTTTCTTTAAGTTTCTCAAGGGCTCATTGTCTCGCATCTAACCACACAAACTGAACATTCTTCTGTAACAATCTGCCAAGGAGCAGCTATCTTCAAAAGATCATCTACAGACCTCCAATAGTAACAATGCTAGACCTAGGAGCTATAGATACATGCTACAGTCTTTCAATTTCTTCCAACTCACATCTTCTTCTGTCTACTTAGGATTTACCCTAATACACTCGGCTAATCCACATGTCCTAGGAGAACATCTTCCTTAACTCGGAGCTCACGCTTGCACAACTTAGCATACAACTGATTTCCTAATAGAATCTACAACTCTACTTCAAAGCTTGACATGGCCATCTTCGGTACATGAATATACCCACGTATCATCTAAGAGAGCTACTACAAGCTGATCAAGGACTTAGGAAAACATCTTGCTCAACATCTCTCTGAAAGTAACTAACACACTAGTCAATCAAACGGCATAACTCAAGACCCAAAGTGATCACATCTGCCCCGAAAGCTGTCTTCGATACTTCAACTTCTCCCACTTTCAACTGGTAATAATCGGATCTCGAATAAATCTTCAAATAGACTGAAGCGCACACTAACTGACCAACAAACCGCTGACACTCAAAAACAGATACTAATCATTCACTGTCACTTGTTTCGACTGTATGTAATCTGAACACATTCTCGTACTGTCACTCTTTCTTCTTCACAATTTACACTGTAGAACTCTGAGATGATGCACTAGGCCTAACGAATCTAAGGTCTAACAAGTCTCGAAGTTAATTCTTCAACATTATCAATTCTTCCGGAATTCATAAGTTACAGAACAAACAAAACAGAAGCAACCTCGAAAACGGTCTCAGTAACAAACTCTTCTCCTCTAACAAAAGGTAAACCGACAATTCTTCCAAACACTTCTAGGAAAAGAAAACACAACTATTCTAACATTCTGCGGTCTAGTCCTCATTCAAAAATCAAATCCATCACATTTGCTAGGCAAGCCTGTCAACTGACTCAATCAATCTTTAACCTCTAAAGCTGGATCAACATTCGATACGAAATCCACATTCCCACCTACCATTACAACCTCATAGACACCCGTAAGCTTTAAGAAAACTCCCATTGTCTCAAAGTCTACCCTAACTCTATGTTCTACAAGCTAATCCATGCATAGCTTCACATCAAACCGCAAGAAGTAATTCCATCGTATCATCTGAAAACACGTGCCACTGAACCATCAACAGACACCCCTTGTACAACTTTCTGACCACGACTGTATCCCCGAAGGAGCTAGTAACACTAACACCTACCTCTCGTACCTCACAAGGTAGATTCAACAACTTCGCATGCTCACTCAAAATACACGGACGCGTAGATCCAGAATCAATCAGAAAACAAGCTCGATGACTGTATCGAGGAATTACTTGCTACAACATCGACATCCTTCCGAAGCCAGCTCTTAAGTCTTCACTTCTATTACCATCTCATATCAAGATCGGTCACGTTGTTCTCCCTCAACAGAAACCAGCTCAAGTGTCTGTTTACCCAAGCAAGCAAACTGCACTCTAAACTCTGGTACGGTCATACTGCCCTGAACCAAAGCGATGAACTCTATCATCGTTCACATCCTCTAAAACCTTAGATTCACGATTACCAGCCCTAGGCCCACGCCTCGGCCTCAACTTACCAAAGACAACAATACAATAATAAACAAAACATACAAGCATGAATATTTAGGGTTAGCAAGAGCAAGGGTCCAAGGTGCTCAAGTATATTTCTTTACAAAAATCCTTTCAAATAAGTAATAGTAGCAATGGGAACTCGACACTACGCTTCAACACAAGCATCATGCTAACACATGCTTTCAAACACCGTACTAACAAGCAAACATTTAGCATACATGGCAAAACATTCACCGAGACATAACAACAACATAACACATCAAACTTACCTTACTTACCTACCCGAGGTCTCGGAAACCTCAGGCTCTGATACCAATAAATGTAACCCCCTCGTCCCGGTCTGGCCGGATGACCGGCCCGAGTGAGCTACACGGGGAAAACCGAGTGAAAACCCCTTAAGGATTCCCCCTCGGTTAGCAACCCTATTTTTTCATTTTAAAATCTTGTCTAGATGAGTAATTAATCCTATGTGGTCATACAGCGGAACAACATATGCGAAACAAATCAACGAACTCAAACAATCATGTTACGGCCAAATTTTAAACTTTACTGCAGGTGGTATCGATACACCTAGGGGGTGTATCGATACCCCTTGACCAGGTCAACTTGGTCAAAGTCAACCCGTGGAGACCGTATCGATACACCTAGGAGTGTATCGATACCCTCCCCAATTGTTGACTTCCCACGGTCAACGCTAAGGGGACCGTATCGATACGCATGAAGGCCCGTACCGATACAGAACTAGACAGTAGCTCCAGTAGCAAAATGGTATCGGTACGCCCACTCGCGTATCGAAGCGCGGGGCCTGAACCATGAAGGCCGTATCGATACGGGACCAACCGTATCGATACCCCTGCTACGAAAATACAGGTTTGAGCTGATTTAAGGCACAAGGAGGCCCTTAAATCCCTCCCAAACCTCAACCCACACACTAACAGGCATCCTATGTCGAACCACGAGTATAGGCATGCTTAAACTCGAACTAAAGACACATTTCAACACAAGGCGATGATTCAATCATACAAGCAACTTAGCATATAATCATGGAACAAGGCATGCATACTTGACATTCCAACAAAGACAATTAGGCATACATGGAACTCAAAGGCCTTAAAAGGCACAAGGAAAGCATATGAGGGTTGGCCCTCTCTAACAAGGCAACCTAAACACCAATAGACATACCAACACACACAACATCCATCATAGCATATCATGCATTACAAACCATAATCAATCCAAACATCAACATAAGGCATTAACAACATGTAGCCAATACAAAGGAGTCTAGATACAAGCTCCTAAAACACGTAGCACTTCCCATTGCTAAACTACTACATTATTTAATAAATCATACTTGAGCAATTACCACACGCTTGGACGCCCTTATCTTGCTCCTTGCTAACTCCAAGCTAAAGATCTGCATTGTCGGAAAAGGGAGAGCGTAAGCATAAAGCTTAGTGAGCGGAGCTCTAAAACATAACTACGACAATGCAGGGTTCAAAGCTTTCTTTAAAATAAAGATCAACGCATACAAATCTTCCCACGACCTAATCCTCCTACTATCATACAAGTCCAACCACAATTCAACAATATAGGCATTTAACATGGCATTACACTTCATGGTATGCATGAGGTCATAATCCTAGATTTAAAGCAAAACCATAAAAGAGAATGATATAGTGAGATACAACATGAACAATACATGGCATGCACAAGCATAACCAAAACACACACGGTGGGACTACACATCACCGTTTCGACTAGTAGTTTTCCAATGGGACTACACATCAAAGTACTCTTCTACTAGTCACTACCGGTGGGACTACACATCACCGGAGTCTTATACCACTCGCTACCGGCGGGACTACACATCACCGGAGCAACGACAACCATCACGTGAGGTTCGACACCAACCATGCAACACGATATACAATCACTACCATACGACATGTACTCACTATATCATGCACAACCAAATCAAGATGTAACAAAATCCACAATTAGGCATCACTTACTACTTGGAATCTTACCAAATCACAAATGGTCTTACTCACCATTTTCGTGCACAACTTGCACCAACTTACTCACACCTTACAAGGCATATCAACAACATCATTAATATCATCATACATGATCAACGATATAATATTAAGCAATCATACTTCTTCCCAAATTAATTAAATTTCATGCTTAACAAAACATCACTACAAGTAATGAGAACAAATGGTTAAAGGGGAAATTAAAGAGCCAACTCACAACAACTTACTCTTGAGTTAAATTCGACTTTTCAAGCCAAATCTAAATTCTTTCAAAACCATCTTTGAACCAAAACATTACTTGAAAATATTTTCACCTCCACATGCTAGAACCAACCTTTGAAATCAATTTAAAACATTAACCACTCACCTCATTTCCTTAAGCTAAACAAGCAAAGCCGACTCAAGCCTCCTCACTTCCGGATTCGATCCCAAAGCTTTACCAACGCAAATCCTTGCTTCCTATCGCCTCAACACAAGTAAATTAACCTCATATCAGTCCACAACACAATGTAGCAAACCCGGAAGGAAATTCAAACATCAAACACTTGTTTTTCGAACCAAGAACAACTCCCAAAAAGCCATTTCGAGCAGCCCTTATACACAGCCCAAAACTTGTGATTTCAACACATTTAGCACATTCAAATGCTTCCAAAACAACCCCCAACTATTACCCTAACTTCAACCCTCAATTTCCAACACAAACCACACCCAAAACTCAACTAAAAACCCTCCTAAAAATCCACCAAAACCCAATTTTGGATTTTTACCCAAAATTACTCATTTTAACATATTATGTGTATTTTAACATGATTAAACAAAGCCCCAACTCAATTTGTCAAAACAAGATGAAAAACCCCTTAAAAACCCAAACTTTGATATAAACCCTAATTTTCAAAAGTTCATATTTTTAAAATCTAAGACCATGTATGAATAGGAAATGGAAAGGAAAGTTCAAATATGTGATTACCTTTCAAAAGCCCCTTGAATTGATGAAGAAATCGAATGAAATTAGAGCTTGAAAATTGAGAGAGTTTGGGGAATGGGGGGTGTTTCTCACGTTGGGTATAAAATGAAAAGGGGGAAGAAGATGACAATTTGAAAGTTGTCATCTTTTTTTTTAAAAGCTTTTGGGCAAATTACAACATAAGCCCTTCCCTTTTTATTAAAGTTTAATTACACCACATTTTAGGTTGAGTTTATTTTAATTTAATTTTATTGACTCGAACTATAAACCCGGATAACTCCTAACCCCAAAACACGGGTGTTACAGATTTATCAATTACGTTATATGTATTAATAATGTAACCGGTTATGTCTAATTTTTTCTATTGTACCGATTCTTTTGCACACGTTCTTACAAATGTATCGAAATCAAACAAACAATACGATAACAATTAACATGTTACATTGTTTTTATTAATAATGTAACTGGTTTGGCTTTTTTTCCGTTAATGACAATATCAAATTAGCTTCTAAAGTATAGATACTTTTTATTAGTACTGTGGAAACAGAAACGATACTTTCGATCCAAGGGTATCGATAAAATTGTATAAAGTGTTAGAAAAGTATATGTATTTTTCGATACTTTTTAAAAATCATTACAAAATATTGTGCACAAAGTATCGATATTTTCGATACTTTTTTCAACCGCGGTTACATTGCTTTTCAAAAAGTATCCATACTTTCTAAAAAGTATAGATACTTTCGAAATTATCAACAAATTAGGCGCTACCGAATATGTTAATACTCATATCAACAAAATAGGTAATTTTACCGATTTTGTTATCGTGAGATTTTCCAAGGCCCCATCAGCTCAAAATTATCAACAAATTAGGCGCTACCGAATATGTTGATATTCGGATCAACAAAATAAGTAATTTTACCGATTTTGTTATCTTTAACTGGTCACCTTTCTAACCGGTCACGTTGTATATTAGCCGTATATTAACCGTCTTACCGCAGAACTACCCCAACGAGGCCCCTAACCGATCATGAGTTTTTTCTTTTAAATCATAAAAAAATATCCAAAAACTTATTTTTGAAAAGTTCTGGACCTTTTTTTAATTTTTGGATTTTAAATGAGCTTTTTACACATTTAACGATTTTGTGGATTTTTAATTTTTAAAATTTTAGAAACATATAAATTTAAACGTAAATTCTGAAAATCAATTATATTTTAGCATAATTTTATATTTTAAGGTTCTTTAGTTATCTACATTATTTATTTATTTATTTATTTATATAATATGTAATGCATTCTGATTAGTTCAAATAAGTTTTTTTTTAATTAGAAGTATCACTGAGCGGAAAAATTATATCATAAGTCTAGTTGGCAACGTCATCCATGGTCCAACCAATAAAAATTATCCATTTCATTAATTTTTTTCATGACATTTTTTTATCAAGTAAATCTCTACTCATATTTACTGTAAATTAAATTAAGTGAAGATTCACTTGAAAAAAGACATAAAACAATTATTAAAATAAGTAATTTTTATTAGTCGGGACCATGAATGACGTGATAAGTCATATCTATAATATAAGTTCTCCACTACGCGGCGGATAGAGGTAAAAAAATTAATGGATTAATACCAAATTTTAATTAGGTACAAAGCATTAATTTTTGTTATTTTAGTACAAAATATTAGTTACACGTTTTTTATTAGTCTAAATGCGGTTACAATGTAGTATTTGTTTATACGTATTCTTAACCCTGTAATAATGCGCATATCTTGTAGGTAAAGCGATTTAACTCGAATATCTTAAAGATAAACGTCATCCGCTTTTTCACTAGAACCACTTATTAAATTAAATAATTACACGTTTTATTCATTAAAAAATTACACGTTTTATATCTAGATAATATCATTAAATTAAATAGATATGTGATCCACATTGAATATATTATTATGTTATAAGTTTAATTCCAATCCGTTTGTATTTTTTTAATGAGTCTACCACGTGCGACGAATATCAATGAACATTATTAATGATGAACACTGTTGAACACCATTAAATTAATTAATAAAGATTTAAAATTTTAAGGACTCATCATACAATTAATAATTATTTTAAAAAATTTAATTAAATTATTTTATATATATATTAAAAATTTATTTTTTAATAGTGGTAAACTATATATTTAGTATATCACCTATTTTCGTATTTCTATTGAACACTCATTATTTAAATATTATTTTAATTTGACCCTATTCTTTATAAAAAATAATTTAACTCTTAACTCTCAACCTAAAACCCTAAACTATTAAACCTTAAACCCTTAACTCTTAAATCTATACCATAAACTATATAACATTAAAAATAATTTCACATCATCGATTCAATTCGAATTGAATTAAACCAGATGTATCATGAATCTGCACCGAAAAAATCAATTTAAGCAAGCATCTCAGCTGATTTTCAAGGGAGATTTCAACAAAGCAATAACTAAATATCCATCTAAATTTTTAAACATGTTGCTTCCATTGCAATATGGAAGCTGTAAGCACAGTAACAAAGGTGTCAGAGTCCATATGCTCCTTCATTTCTACAATCACACCTCATTGATAGCAGGGAGCAATTCAGCATGCCAAACTCCATTTCTGCACACTCCGCGCACCTGCCTTCCAACTAACTCAATCAATGTTCAGGATATTGAAACTGCCAATACAAATATGCATACGTACATACATGAAGTAATAGTTTATACATATATACTTTCATACTGCATCCGTACACAGATCGTATATTACCCTTACGTAAATACGTATATAAACGAGTGTTGTACTTGCACGTGCACGCACGCGCACGAACACATGCAACATATAATAAAATTATAAAAAGCAGTTAAAGCATTGTTTGGTAACCGCTAACCAATAAAAGAATACATATTCAAACCATATCAAGCAAAAAAACCAAATTTTCAAAATAATTAGAATTTAATTGTATATGGTTTAGGGTATAGGTTTAAAAGTTTAAAGATTTAAGGTTTAATAATTTAGGGTTTTAAGTTGAGGGTTAAGAGTTAAATTATATTTTTATAAAGAATGGGGTTAAATTAAAATAATATTTAAATAATGAGAGTTCAATAGAAATACGGAAATATGTGAGGTATTAAATATATAGTTTACCCTTATTATAAAAATAAAATTTTAATATATAAAAATAATTTAATTAAATTTTTTAAAATAATTATTAATTATATGATGAATCCTTAAAATTTTAAATTTTTATTAATTAATTTAATAGTGTTCAACATTAATGGTTTCAACGATATTCGTCGCACGTGGTAAAATTTTCCTTTAAAATTTCCAAGTTAAATTTAAGATTCTAACATTGTTAGATTTACTTTAGTTAGCATATCGTTGATATAATGGAAAAGTAAAATGAGATAGAGCACTCAATATCTTATAGATGACCACATATTTTGTGCATTTTACGCATTTTGTGCTCCTCGGCTAATTTTTGTTTAAATATCAAACTCAACATTGACTTGTTTCTAGTCCACATATTTTGCTTCACAATACAATTCGGCCTTCCCCTGGAAATATTTCTTATACAATGCCTACGGATCCCCACACTCCCAGTACAAATTCAAGAACACGGTCATGGCCTTTGCTGCCTCTGGTCTTCTCCGCCGTTCTGCTCCCGGTTGTTGCAGCCATACTTGTCTACCAACTTGACTCATTCGACGCCGCTCCCATGCCCCTCCACGAGTTGACTCACCCCTTCCAGCCCCCTTTGCTGCGAAACGACCGCATCCTACAAGGGGCGGAGTACTTGGGTGCAGGGAAGCTTCAGGGACCCGAAGATTTTGCGTATGATTCCAGCTCTCAGGTAATCTACACGGGCACCGGAGATGGGTGGATCAAGCGAGTCTGGCTGAACGGCTCCGCCGGTGAAACGGTTGTTGAGGACTGGGTCAATACCGGTGGTAGACCGCTCGGAATCGCTCTCGGACTCAACAATGAACTCGTCGTCGCTGACGCCTATAAGGTTTGGAATTTTTTTTCGTATAGATAAGGCACGTATTTCAAGAAATTGAGTAGCCTAATTTATTTTATGCATGTATTAACTTCTTACCACTGTTTTCTTTTTTGTCATAAACTTTTTATCACTGTCAAACAGATATAAAGAATAAAAAATAAATAAATCACATCAAATACTTTTCCTCTAGTTACTTGCACGTAACTCGTCCTCAAATAAGTCAAATGAAGTACCTTTCTTTCCGCAGGAGTTTTGGACATGTGCGACTTGCGAGGTGAGCGACCGCACAGGGCCCTCAAGAAAAGAGGGGTTCTAAATGAGTTGAGTTAAATTAAATATTTATAGAGAAAAAACAAAATATTTTAGCTTACTAAATTACAAGAAAAAATATAAAAATAATTTGATGACTCCATAATATATTTTTTACTAAGATAAAAAAATATCTTTAAAAAGAACCTTATATATTTTTGGGATTATAAATTAAAAATCCCATGTTTATTTCTGTGTAAATAGTTACTGTCAAGTGTCATGTCACAATTTTGGCTTCCGGGTGAATATCAGTAATGTCCTTTGGATCAGGACAATATATTCAATAGTTAGGCAGGGTTATCTTTATAATTGCATTCTAATGGTCTAAATTTTTTAAAATAGCACCTGACTTCCATTATTTTTCAAGATATTATTTTTATAGTGTATTTTCCGTGTATGCACGGTAAGTTTCAATAAAAAATTATTTTAAAAAAAATTGTCGGATAATACACGACGAGTTTAAAAAATTATTTTTTTGTGTTTTAATTTAATTAATTAATTAATAAATAATTAAGTAAATTTTAATTAGAGCTCGCCTAACATGCACGACGAGTTTCACTTTTTTTTAATCAGACATTTTTACTAAATGACGAAAATGAAAAAATTTAAACTATTAGGAAACTATTTCGCATCTTCAATGTACTTAAGAATAAAAAAAATAAACTATTAGGAACCAACTTTGAGATTTAGCTCCATGAATTACAAAAAATAATGTTGTCATTAACTTATATAGGCATGATTAGAGTGTTAGCTTTTGTTTGTTATCAATGTGAGATTTTTGGAGCTTTTAGCTCCATGAATTGCAAAAAAAAAAAAAAGTTGACATTAGCTTATATAAGCATGGTTAGAGTATTGGCTTTTATTTGTTATCAATGTGAGATTCTTGGAGTTAAAGAGTTTCCAACTAGATTTTAGCTTCAAGAATCTCACATTGATAACTAACAAATGCTAACACTCTAACCATATCGATACAAGCTACTGCCAACATCTTTTTTTGTAATATATGGAGTTAAATCTCAAAGTTGGTTTCTAATAGTTTTTTTTTTATTTTTGTTCTTCAATACATTGAAGATGTGAAGTGGTTCCTAATAGTTTAATTTTTTTGTTTTTTAAAAAATTAAGTAGAACTCAGCATGCATGCTAGGCGAATTCTAATTAGAATTTACTTAATCATATGTTAATTATTTAAATTAAAATACAGAAAATTGAAAAAAAAAATATCACTATAAAGGTGCTATCTTGGAAAATAATGGAGGCCGAATTGTCACGGACTTGTTTCTTCAAGCTCAAATCCGTGCGGCACTATCACTCTCGGCACGATGCTAGTAAGCCTTAATGTCGCAACGCTATGGCAAAACGAAGGAGCAAGAGTGTTTACAAGGAAAGGACCTTGTATTGCACAACGGAAGCTTTACAAGTGTTTGAGTGAATGACTACTTAGGTGACTTACAAATGAGGGGGTGGCCCTATTTATAGGCTCCCACCTCCTAAATGGACGGCTACGATTTATTTGATCCAACGGTTAGGATCTTACCTCCTAAAATATCTACTAAGCCTAGATATTTCTAGATAACTTCATGCTTATCTACATACATCCATAATATTCTAGAGTACTCCTATAGTTCTATACATATCTATAGGTTTCTAGAGTATTCCGGAGATGTCCGGAGTTGTCCCGAGCCTTCCGGACATGTCTTGAGTCTTCTTGACTTGTCTCAAGCCTTCTAGGTTCCTCCGGGTGAGCCTAGATGGTTGTGGAAGCTTCTGGAACCCCTTGGATAGGTGTGTAAACGTTTGGAGCATCCCGGGTCATTCTAGATCCTTCTTTGGGATCAACCTTGGCCTTAAAATCTCTAAGGCACCTCATTTCCTCCTTGTTGGCCCGAGTGCCCTTGGACGAAGCTTTGTGGGCGCGCGTTGCGCACCTGGGTGGCACACCTCGGTGCTGCTCGGTGCACCCTGGCGGGTGTGCCCCTCGGTTGGCTGTGTCGCGACCTGGCGGGGCGTGACATCCTCCCCCACCTGATCTCGCGACGCCCTCGTCGCGTCTCGGTAGAGCTGCTGGGGTAGTGCTGGTGTGCTTCTCTTGGCTCCTAGCTTTCCTTGTCTTCACCCTCGGCTTAGCAGCTCGTTCTTCGGCCATCGTATCAAGTTGTGCCTTGCCATCAACCCCCTTGATGTAGGTAACAAGTCGCTTTCGTATCGGACACGACCTCATCACATAAGGTCCTTCACATAGGTAGCACTTTACCCTCGTGCTGGCCTTTGGTGCGGACTTAGCCTGTGTGTTGCCACGTTTCCCTCTCGTGGGCTTGTCTTTGGTGACGCCACCTTGCTTACCCCATGCAAGCTTGGTCGGTGACTTGGCCTTACCCTCGGCCTTTGGAGATAATGGGTCGCCCTTGTGCTCCACGGCGAGCCTTGACCCTGGCTTAAGTCCCTTGTCGCAATGCCTCTTATGAGTGGAACTTCCCTCGTTCCTCTCGGTGTTGTCAATCGATCGGAGTGATGAAATCAGTTGCAAGGACCCCATTTGTGCACCCTCGTCGCCACTGTCGGTGTCACTACCTTCTCGGTGCTTGGCTAGGAGTGAGTTAAGGGCTTGGCGTTGTGGGCATTCACGCGTCTAATGGTCACCATCACAAATGAAGCAATTGCTCGGTGGTGACTTCCTCGCACCTTGGAACTCCTTGGACTTACCCTTGTCCTTGCTCTTCCAAGGGGACGAGTCTCGGTGCCTTGGTGAGTGGCCTTCCTGATGGCCCTCCTTGGAATAGCCCTTGTCTCCCCCACCTTTGACATGACTGCCCTTCTCATCCCTCGGCTTAGGGGTGGTCTCCTTGTGGCTCGAGTAGTCGATAAGGCTCTCGGTCACGGTTATTGCCTCGGCAAGGGTTTGGACTCCCCTTCGCCTTAGCTCGATTTTGGCCCAACTCTGGAGACCATCTAAGAAGTAGAAGAGCGAGTCTTTCTCGGACAGATCGGGGATCTCAAGCACCAAACTAGTGAACTCCCTCACGTAGTCTTGGATGCTCCCTGATTGCTTCAACCTTCGTAGGCGAGCTCTTGCCTCGTCATCGGCATTCTCCGGATAGAATTGCCTTTTGAGCTCCCTTTTAAAGTCATTGAAGGTAGTAATGGTGCACGTACCTCTCTCAACATCGAGACGCCTTCTCCTCCACCAAAGCATGGCGGTGTCGGTGAGGTATAAGGTTGCGGTCTGGATCTTGGAGGCATCGTCCCTTATGCCAACGGCTTCTAAATATTGCTCCAAGCCATACAAGAAGTTGTCGACTTCTTTGGCGTTGCGTGTCCCTGAGAAAGTTTGAGGCTTGGGCACCTCGACCCTTCTAGCCTCCACGGTGGTACTTGGCCCGGCTGCCATAGCACGTTTGCACAAGGCAAGGTCGCCTTGCAATGCTTCTAGTTGATCATACACGTTTGATAGTTCACGTTGGAAAGACTCACATACCTTTGTGAGCTCTCCCAAGAGCGCGTCGCGTACTTCTCCCATTTCCGCGCGCAAGGTCTCCTCTAGCTTGATCTTCATGGCCCTCACGGCTGTGTGGATCTCGACATCTTCTGCCTCTAGGCCTTCGATTCGCTCTTGAAGGTCGTCCACTTGGGCACCCATTCCCGACACGCTTTCTTCCACGCGAGTCAAGCGTGACTCCAAGCTAGAGAGTATGTCCTTGGACTTGGCACGAGGCCTTGTCTCGGCAGGGTCAGCCCTTACTTCTTGCCCACCTTGGTCGTGCGTGACCTCGGTCTCGGACGGAATAGCTACTTGGTTCTTGGCGGTCTTGGCCATGCTCCCAAGCGACCGTAACCTGCTCTGATACCAACTGTCACGGACTTATTTCTTCAAGCTCAAATCCGTGCGGCACTAGCACTCTCGGCACGATGCTAGTAAGCCTTAATGTCGCAACGCTATGGCAAAACGAAGGAGCAAGAGTGTTTACAAGGAAAGGACCTTGTATTGCACAACGGAAGCTTTACAAGTGTTTGAGTGAATGACTACTTAGGTGACTTACAAATGAGGAGGTGGCCCTATTTATAGGCTCCCACCTCCTAAATGGACGGCTACGATTTATTTGATCCAACGGTTAGGATCTTGCCTCCTAAAATATCTACTAAGCCTAGATATTTCTAGATAAGTTCATGCTTATCTACATACATCCATAATATTCTAGAGTACTCCTATAGTTCTATACATATCTATAGGTTTCTAGAGTATTCCGGAGATGTCCGGAGTTGTCCCGAGCCTTCCGGACATGTCTTGAGTCTTCCTGACTTGTCTCAAGCCTTCTAGGTTCCTCCGAGTGAGCCTAGATGGTTGTGGAAGCTTCTGGAACCCCTTGGATAGGTGTGTAAACGTTTGGAGCATCCCGGGTCATTCTAGATCCTTCTTTGGGATCAACCTTGGCCTTAAAATCTCTAAGGCACCTCATTTCCTCTTTGTTGGCCCAAGTGCCCTTGGACGAAGCTTTGTGGGCGCGCGTTGCGCACCTGGGTGGCACACCTCGGTGCTGCTCGGTGCACCCTGGCGGGTGTGCCTCTCGGTTGGCTGTGTCGCGACCTGGCGGGGCGTGACAGAATGCTATTATAGAAATTTAAACAATTAGAGTACTATTATAGAAGTAACCCCTAGTTAGGTAACTTGTGTTGTAGTGTCATTAATAAGAAAGTATCCGATCTTGCTTATATATTATATATTTGTTTAATATTATTAATCAGCAACATGAATCTATACATAAAGTACACATACAGTCATGTTAATTAATAATTTAATATCTTTTTTAACTTAATCAATAATTTAATATCTATGATCTGCTTTCAATTATTTTCTTATTTAAACATACATAAATTATTGCACTAATTCACTAATTAATTATCATGCTTATATATTTATATATATATATATATATATATAGGGGCTGTTGAATGTAAGTAGAGATGGTGCTGTGGAGGTGCTAGCGGATGAAGCCGATGGTGTGAAACTTAAATTAACTGACGGCGTAGATGTAGCAAAAGACGGCACAGTCTACTTCACGGATGCTTCCTATAAGCATAGCTTGCACCAATTCTTTCAGGACATTATGGAGGGTCGGCCTTACGGTCGACTTATAAGCTACGATCCCATTTCCAAACGAACCGATGTGCTGCTGGCCGATCTCTACTTCCCCAACGGAGTCGCTGTGTCGCCTCATCAGGATTCCGTGGTCTTTTGTGAAACCGCCATGTATGTTTTCCTTAATCTTTTTGATAAATCCACATCCCTCGTCACTTATATATGAGAGTAATAGTGTGTGTGTGTGTTTGCAGGAGGAGGTGCAGGAAGTATTACATTCAGGGAAATAAAAAGGGACAAGTTGAGAAATTTACCGATAATTTACCTGGCCTTGTTGATAATATTAAATATGATGGAGTAGGGCATTATTGGATTGGATTGCCCACGGTATGGCAAGGATACCTATTAGCAATAATATTTGTTGATTTTTTTCATCATTGTTATGAGTAGTGATTGTGATTTTGCATTTGGTGGAGCGTATCAGGAAATTACAAGGTTGTGGGATTTAGCATTGAGATATCCAATGTTTCGAAAGGCAGCGGCGGTGGCCGAGAGGTGGATTGAGCGACCGAGAATGGAGAAAAATGGAGGGGTGCTGAGCGTAGACGTGAACGGAAAACCCGTTGCACATTATCAGGATGTTGGATTGAGTATGGTCACAAGTGGAATGAAGATAGAAAATCATCTGTATTTGGGTTCCTTTATGTCCCCTTATATCATCCGTCTGGATCTAGACCAACATCCGGCGCAAAGCAAGTCGTGAGCTATTGGAGTCTTTATATTAGTGTATTCCGTTGTTGGAGTGACAATGTACTCTTCTGCTGTTTTCCTTTCTAATTTACCTTATAAGCAGTCAATTTTTTTTTGAACAATTAGCCAGCATCCATTAATAAAAGCAGAGGAACAAAGACACACAAAGGAGAAGATGAGAGAAGAGAATAAAGCAGAGCAAGCAAAAAACATGAATATACATACTTAAAAAACTTAAAGAAACAGGGGAGAAGAGAAAACAGTCAAGTAAAACAAACAGAAAAACATCACAAGACGGAAACTACAATCAGAACAAAAAAAAACATAACACCCCACAAGAGGGGGAAGATAGAACCGGCGAGAGAAAGAAAGAAGCACCAATCCAGCTGCTGATCGTAAACCTGCATGAACATTTCTAACAACGCAGAAGAATGAAACGGAGAGTAGGTGATGCAACAAGAAATTCATCAGAGTCGACGCTTCGAGTTCTGGGAATGACGATGAAGGGAGAAGGACGAAAATATGGAGACGAGGTCAAGTAAACCGTCGAAAGCGGAGACCGAGACAACACCAACGTCGAGAAAACCTGGCAGAATTGAAGACAAAAGGCCCAACCAACCACCGACTTCTCTTCACGGACGACGATCCGAACATAGGCACCGCGGGAGAGGTTTTGCAACCAAATGATTACCGGGTGATCGAAAAAAATCAAATACCGAAAAAACGAGAAATAAAAAAAGGAAGATAAAAGAAGGAAAGAGCTGGGATAACCACTGTTCGACGGTTGAGAGCAGCGCCATCCGAAAAGATTAAATAAACAATTAGAGTTTTTTTAAAAAATTAGAAAATTTGATATTAGGGTATTTAGAGAGAATAACGGGTAAATATTTATAAACAGTCAATCCTTTTGTACCGTTAACAAAAGTTAATTATTAAATGTTGGGTAATCTTCACTGATGGTCACTTTTGTTTTGGGTTTGTTTTATTATAGTCATCCGAATTTAAAAAAGATTATTCTGGCCACTTACGTTCGAAAGCGTTTCTGTTTTGGTCACTGGACCATTAACCTCCGTTAATTAAAAATAATAATTTCTAATTTGACCCCCAAACTTTCAAAACTTCATATTTTACCATCTTCCCCAAAACTCAATGAACTTCCCACTGTAGAAGCTACATGAGGTTTCTTAAATTGGGATGCCATTCGAGTAAAACAATCAAAATATCTAAAAATTATTAACGATATACATATATTTTGTTTTTTGGAGTTAAAAAATTTAATTTTTTTTTTTCGAATAGAATTTGGCTCATCGACACAAATATTGGTATATGTATCACCATGCTTGGTTATGCACTCATCTAAAGTTCTCAACCACTGCTTTCTATAAATAACAAGAGTATTGTCGATCACTATATCACTAAGACTATTTTACAAACCTTCTCGAAATATGGCCACACGATTTATTTTTGGTGTTTGGACCACCATTTTTGCACCTCTTACAATTACAACATCACCCAAATATTCTTATGTATAAAATACAATCATCACCATAAAAAGAATGGGAATACATGTTGAAATGCTACTATAATAATAAGCTCCCCATCGAACAATTGATTTATGTCTTCAACCTCCATTTTCCTACAAGACTTTTTGCAACTGTTGAGGGAGATGTGTTTGCAGATATGTATTCAAACCAAATACAGTGTTTCCTTCTACCTCATTGGGCAACATCATCTGCTTCTCGATCATGAAACCATGACTGTTTAATCTTGTTTGCCACACAACAAGCTTTTTACCCAAATTAATTTAGAGTAACGTATTTCAAACAGCGTCATCCCCTTCACCACACCTTTCATGAACAAATTTGATCTTATCCACCGATTTGCAGACTCCACTGCAGCTCCAATCGAAAGAAGCAACACAGACATTACTTGCTTGTGCCTTCCATTCGCAATCTACGGAACAGGAACCAAACAAAAGTTAAAAAGAGTAGAACAAAATAGAAAAGACTGCTAAGCATTAACAAAACCAAATGAACTAATATTACGCATTAATTAAAGTTAAGCATTGAAGTGAGAGGTTTTGGTGTACAGATATTTAGAGATTTCTGCTTTCCATTTATCAGTCCTCATGGTAGTTAGATACCAGATTAAAGCATTACCTGGTGGAGTCCCACAGCACATATTCCTATCATCAATGTGTTCAACCTCAAGTCCGATAAACCATGACCCAAGGGACACATCTTCATTAGCATACTTATGCAATATAGTCCTGAAATCAGTCAGAATCACTTGTAATATTAGCGATGCTTTTTTCACTTGGAATAAAGGCCAATGATATAAATTTGGCCAACATTGTAATGATCTTGGCAATTTCCATTTGGATTTACACTTTAATGACTTGATGATCTCCCAAATTTAATAACATTAATGCAAGAGCACAAAAGATTTTTTTATGCTCAGAATGAAAAACAGGACTATTGATTTAACTGAGATAAAAAAACAAAGAGAGAAAACTTAAGTCAAGCGGTTGAGGGTAAGGCATTTGCCAAATGCAGACAAATACAAGGGATCGTGATAATAAAACCCTAAATACAGGCGGTGGAAACTGAAAGTTTCCACAAGCGCCTTAATTTTAGGGTATAGGGAGTTAGCTTTGGGTATAGGGTTTAGGGGTTTAGGCGTAGGGGTTTAGAATTTAGGGATAGTAGTTTCAATTTAAGGTTTAGGGTTATAATTTAGGGTTTATAAGTTAAGATTTAGTTTTTAGGGTAATATGGTGAGGATTTAGGTTTTAACCTATAAATCCTAAATTATAACCCTAAACCTTAAATTGAAACAACTATCCCTAAATTCTAACCTCCTACACCTAAACCCCTAAACCCTATACCCTAAACTAACTCCCTATACCCTAAAATTAAGACGCTTGTGGAAACTTTCAGTTTCCACCGCCTGTGTATAGAATATTTATCCTTAAATGTTCTATAGGATTTGATGAGTCTACTATCGCTTCTTTAGATTACTTGACATTTTCATCGTGAGCACAATGTTTATTTTTTTTCTCTTTGTGTATCCATTGATTCAAATCCAGTTAGAACTCATCACGTGATAAAAATTTTATAGAACATTTAGGGTCCAAAAATTCTGATTGAATGAGAAAATATGTCTCGGTCATCGTGTTAACATGTTTGGATCTAAAAATTTAAACGTGACTTTGGACCCTAAACGTAATTTAAAAAAAAAAGCAAGGTGTCGTGATTTTTACACTATATTTTTATATAATCGTGATTTTTAAGAAAAAAAACTCACAAACATAAATCACGTTACTTTAAAATCAATTATACACAAACTCAACTCTGTAAAATCACGATGATCCAAAATCAATTCTAACACCGCAAAACCAAACACACACTAAATTGGTCCTATTTTGACCACCGCCGTTAAAAAACTAACGGAGAGGTGATATGATAGTTAACAAAAATTTACAAAATTACACATTTGCTCTATGTTATTTACTTATTATATCAATTTGGTACATGTTATTTAGCGATGTAAGCTTTACTTTCATTCTCTCAAACCCAAACTTCTCATTTGCTTCTTCACTATCTCTGGTCATCAATGCTTTCGTACCACTCAAGAGCTGATTTTCTGAGACTCAACCTCTGCCCGGGACTTAGTTCGCTTTCTTCTTTGGAGGCATGCAGCATTTGGCTTTGCATCTTTCTTTCCTTATACTCCATACTTGGATAATGTTGAAGTTCCATTTGTTAAGTATTGTTGTTTCTAATTGAGAGCATGTCGGAAATGAAGCTTCGGTCCATGGCCTAGAGAATGGTTGATTGAACTGTTGAAATGAAGCTACCGGACGTCAGTTTCATGTTAGAATTGTGTAATTATAATCGTTTTAGAACTGTCTAGTTCTGACCCTTCCTTGGCATGTTTATTAGAAGATATAAAGTCAAAAAATATTCTAAAGTATGACTGAATAGTCACTTTGGACTATATTATTTTGTTTTATGTAGTTCAACCCTTAACATTTTATTTTGAGTCAGAATGGGCACTCTGCAGATAAAAATTGTTAGAAAAGTGACGGTAAGCAGTTTAAAATGACTTGACGGAATGATAAGTCAGCAGAAAATTTATTTTACATTTTATATATTTTTATAAAATTATTTTTGACTGATGTAACGTTTTTTCAAGTCAACATATTTGTCTATATAATACTGTTATGTAAGCGTGCACTGCCATATAAGTTTGTTACGTCATTTCAAACCATTTACCGTCAGCTGACTGACAGTTTTCATCTACAAAGACTATTTTAACTAAAAATGAAACGTAGAGAGTTTTATTACTCCAAAAAAAGAATAGGGGCCAAAGGGACTATTCAGTCAAACGTTAGGGGGTATTTTTTTGACTTTATGCCTTATAAGAACTCAGCAGTTTAATAATTTTATTTTTAATAGTATTATTAGTAATTTCATGTTAGAACTGTCAGTTTCATCTTTGAGAGATGAGGAGGAGAAGCAGAGCGAAAAGTAGTGTTAATTTTTTATCCCCGTTTCACAATTACGAATAAATGTGTTAATAAAATTTTTCATAGTAGTTACTTTAGCTTAGTGGTTTGAGCATGGTAATTTAGTCTAAATGTTTTGGGTTTGATTTCCCTTAGATGCAAACCTTCATTCCATCTATTTTCCTTTTAATTACTTTGTGACACGTGTCACCTTATGATTGGAGGAAAATATTAAATTAAATAAATTAAAATTAATAAAAAAAATTATCTAATTAGATATTGACATGTGTTATCATTTATTGGAGCTTTAAATTTTGAATTAAATTAAAAATTAAAACTAAATTGATATAATAGGTAAATAACGGGACCAAATGTATAATTTTACAAATTTTTGTTAAACACCACATCACCATCCGTTAGTTTTTTTAATGACGGTAGTCAAGATAAGACCAATTTAAAATTTTAATAGTCTGATTGACGAATTGCCTAGTTCGATAATCAAAATAGGTATGCTCAAATAGTTTGATAGTCACGTGAATAATTTACCCTATAATTAAATTGAAATGCTTAAAAAAATATACTGTAACTAGCAACAGCAACGAATGGGAAACAACCATGGGTAATATGCACAACTTGGCACGGAGCAAACTATTTTTTTAGCTCACAATGACCCTTGGATCCACATAATCTGTTCAGAACCCTACGTTTTATGTTTTGGAAGAGTATGACCGGCGACGGCATATAGGCTTTAACACGAAACTCCAAAAAATACGAACTTTACACAAATTAATTATTTATTGGGTTAACAGTCCAAAAGTTGTTCAATTTATATATATATTTTTTTCAGTTTGATGTTTAATATTTTTGGGTCATTTTAGTGATAATGTTTTTTTTCATAATTTAAATCAGTTTTTTCTGTCAATGTGCTTTAAAAATAAATCTACTCAATTATAATAAGATATGTGACCTAATATTTTTATTTGTTTAATTTCTAAATTTGTTTAAAATATGAATTTCTTAAAATATTTTAAAGTTTTAATTAATTTCGATCAAACACTCAAAGCACATCTCCCTCACCGTCTGACATCCCCTAGACGCCAGTAGTTCACCGTTCACCACTCAAGCCCCGCGTACCTCACCATTCAACACCCCTACCCTCTAGTCGTCACTCAAAAGCTTAATCGATCTATTTTTTTTTATTGTTGGACGTTTGTCGACGGAACAATCGACATTCATTTGTCGATTTTCAACAACGAGATAATGAGATTTTCAGTTGTGGGGCTCTGACGAATGCAAAGGTGGATGTTGGTTGTTGAATCGGTGGCGGAAGGAGAGGAATTTAAAGATTCGAGATTTAGGGTTTTTAGAAAAAATAAAAATTTTAGATTTTTTTATAAAATTAAAGATTTTTTATTTTTTAAAAATAAAAATTAAAGAAAGTACATGAAATATGTCATATGTTGTATTTTTATGGGACACATAAACATTTTTAACGCCTATCACGAAAAAATTTAATTTAAATTTCAGAATAAAACGTTTATCACGCCCCTAGAGCTCGACTAGCTCGGTGTGCGTCCTTAGGCGCCTTTAAGATGGTGTGGAGCCTAAATAAGCCTGACGATCTAGGCGAGAATGCCTGGATCCGTGTGAAAACGAGTGAATAAAGAAAGGATGACGGCCAGAAAAGAGATTGAGGAAAGCCAGGTGAATCCCCGACATTTTTATTAATCTTGACGCCTAACGAAAACAAGGCTTGAAGCTTAAAGAACAATTGATGAAGTGCCTAATGAGGTGGAGTAAGCCTCTTTATATAGCCCCTACATTCAATTCTTATTTTAACTACGTTAATTGCTACTCAATCTTAGTAGTACTCTTTATCCTCAAAGAATCGTATTTCTTAATCTCTAAGGATCTATCGCGTTGGTGAAATGGGCTTGTCCATCTCCGAGTTGTGCGAGTTTGGTTCCTTGATGCGCGCAAAGCCTCAGGGTTAAGTGTGCAGACCAAAAGTCAGGACGTGCGAACTAAAGGGCCAGGCCAAGCGCGCACCAAAAGACTGCACCAAAACATTAAAATAGTCCGAAAAAACGTTATACACTAAACTACAAATATATATATATATATATATATATATATATATATATATATATATATGGTAATCTTCACCAGTGGTCCCTTTCGTTTAGGGTGTGTTTTATTTTGGTCACCAGAATTCAAAAAAGACTATTCTGGTCACTTACGTTTAGAATCGTTTTTATTTTGGTCCATTGGCCGTTAGTCTCCGTTACTTAAAAAATTAATTTTTAATTTAACCCTCAAACTTTCAAAATTTTACTTTTCACCATCTTCCCTATAAATTATAAAACATTAACTCCAAAGTTGGAGTTTGGGGTTCTGGTTGTGTGTGATATGGCATCAAAATTGTTCAAATGTGGTTTGGTTTTTTTTTTCTTTCTAACGGCTTGTTATTATGTCTGCAGGAGCATACGAGCTTGACAAAGGCCGAAAGAAAGGATCTGTGTGGTCTGATGAATGTCAAGAAGTTGACAATGGATGCATCAATGCATGCTGAACAAAACGATAGACTTCCACTTCGGGTGGTAGTTCAAGTTCTCTACTTTGAGCAGGTCAGAGCTGCAGCTGGAGTTAAGTCACTTAACAACAATCCCCATGACACTTCCCGGTCCACGACGAACACTGACGAAGAATGGGAGAAAACTGCAGCTGAAGATTACAACTCCATCAAGAAACAGATGAATCAGATCAAGATAAAAGAGGATGACAATAAACTGGTCAAGAAGAATAGCAAAAACAATAAAAGTGGGATGCAGCTGCTGCCATCTCGTTCAAAAAGAATATTTGACAAGTTGTGGGTTGTGGGAAAAGGGCACGGGGAGAACAAAAGTTCCGAGACCTCTGGAAGTTCGCAAAGCCCGACTTCAATGATTCCAGGGGATACCAAGTCCTCTGGTTCATCTGCAAAACACAGGAGGCATTCTATTTCCTAGAGAAGGGTATGCCGATGTTCATCAAGAAGTTTCAGAAACTGCTCCAAGTGTAAAGATGTTTTAGTTTATGACGGGGGTATGCCGATGTTTTAGTTTACGAACATATTTTTATCAGATTATATGATCATCCTGCTACGTTTTCTTGAAACTTTCTAGCCTTCTACAGCAGTGATACATATTGAACCGACGAGAACGAGCAACTCATTTCAAAAACTAAATATATCAAATAACAAATGCTTTAACAGTTTGAAGAACGCTCTCCATTTGGATCCTCAATTCCGTTACATTCTGAAGTTCGTTTTTACTTTCAGCAATCAGATGGAGCAGACAACACCCTATTCTCACATAGTAGAGTTGCAGGCTTTCGGATTTAATTTTTTTAGGGGAGGGGAGGCAGAGGTTAATGTTTTGAATTAATTTTTTGGGTTTTAGTTTTATAATTTTTGAGGAAGATGGTGAAAAATAAAATTTTGAAAGTTTGAGGGTTAAATTAGAAACTAATTTTTTAAAGTAACGGAGACTAACGGCCAAGGGACCAAAATCGAAATGATTCTAAACGTAAGTGACCAGAATAATCTTTTCTGAATTCTGGTGACCAAAATAAAATACACCCTAAACAAAAAGGACCACTGGTGAAGATTACCCATATATATATATATGTGTGTGACATTTTTTTTACAGTTAAGCTTATTTATACTATATTGTTGCAGTGTTATGATTATGAGTCATCGGTGTAACGTGTTGTGCGTTGGGAAAACCGAATACAGAGAGAAGGCAGGCACGTTTTCAATCTAATTGGTCAACGACTTATCGTGACGTTGCGATGGCCGACTCAAGACCGGAATCGGATTCGCAATCTCGGGTTTCCACCTCCGGAAAACAGAGGTCATGGCCTTTCACTATTTTGTTATCCACTCTGCTGCCCGTTGTGGCAGCTATGGTTGTGTACCAGCTCGATTCATTCGACCCTGCTCCTCTGCCGCTGGGTCAGCAGCAACCTTTGGTCGTCTCGTTGCGCAACGACCGAATGCTACAAGGCGCGGAGTTATTGGGTGCAGGGGAGTTGCAAGGACCAGAGGATATCGCATATGATTCCACGTCTAACCTCATTTACACGGGTTGTAAGGATGGATGGATCAAGCGAGTCAGGTTGAATGATTCAGCCGTGGAAAACTGGGTTAACACCCATGGTAGACCGCTTGGACTCGCTCTCGGCCACAATAATGAACTAATCGTAGCTGATGCTTATAAGGTTAGTCTACCTTTCTTACACAGGTTATTCATGGCCTAGATGAATAAAAATCTCTACCCCTGCACTAAAAAATTAGATTTAGGGTGTAATATTCATATTTAGGTAGGGAGTCTTATGAATTTAGTGAGTTTTAAACTTTAGAATGGTGATGATTCTATTTTCAAGAGATTTTTTCTTGTTATCTTTGTAACTATTGTAACCATGTTGTATAGACAAATTTTGTAAGAACATTGGGAGAATATTTGAAACTATCGGATTTTGAGATATATACCGAGGTTGGGATACAAGGAATTTTTTGTGCTATTTGTGATATCTATGTTTATAATGGATTATTGTTTCTTTCCTTCGTCGAAGTAGTTAAGGTTGAATTATGTTAAATCTCGTTTCTTGTATATCTTTTCATTGTTGATTTTGTATTGTTTATTTCCCGCTTGCAAATTCTGAACAAACCACATAGACAAAATCAAAATCTAACTGTTGAACAGAGTTGATACTTGATAATGCATCAGGGACTACTGAAAATAAGCAGAGATGGCGAGTTGGAGCAGCTAACAGATGAGGCTGATGGCCAGAAATTCAAACTCACAGATGGTGTAGATGTTGCAGACGATGGTCTGATATATTTCACAGACGCTTCTTACAAATACAGCTTGCATGAAGACATCTGGGACATCATGGAGGGTAGACCTCACGGCCGATTTCTGAGCTTCGATCCGGTTACCTTAAAAACCAGGGTGTTGGTCAGCGAGCTTTACTTTGCTAATGGTGTTGCAGTTTCACCTACTCAAGATTATGCAATCTTCTGCGAAACCGTAATGTATGTTTTCATTGTTGCTAATCTTCCAATGCTTACGTGATTCAAGTGTTGCACATTTGACAAACATTGGATTGATGAGAAATTTAATTGCAGGAGAAGGTGCAGAAAGTATTACATAAAGGGGAACAAACAGGGGCAGGTGGAGAAATTTATTGATAATTTACCAGGCTTCCCTGATAATATCAAATATGATGGTGATGGCCACTATTGGATTGCATTAGCCTCGGTAATGATAATTCACAAGAGTGCCCACGAATTCGCATGCTCTCTGTATCAATTTACCTGTTTGTATACGTTGTATTGCAAATGATCTGCTAGTTTGTTTCTTGTTGTACAATTTGGGCAGGCAACTTCAGTTCCTTTGGACATAGCATTTAAGTATCCTTTCATCCGAAAGGCTATGATAGTCGTGCAGAAGTATACCGGACGACTACATATGGAGGAAAATGCAGGTGTCTTGGCAGTTGATTTGGAAGGAAAGCCGGTTGCCCACTATTATGATCGCAAATTATCTATGATCACGAGCGGAACGAAGATTGGAAATCGTCTTTATTGCGGCTCTGTTGTGCACCCCCGCATACTCAGCCTCGATCTGGATCAATATCCTGCAAGAGCCACTGGTGGGAGCAAGTAGTACTCGATGCTGCAAAATGCAAATGGTAGAGAATAATGTAGCTTTGTTCAACCATCTGTGGTTTGTAAACACATCACAATTTAATGAGCCTCTGAATAATAATGAAAAACTTGAGACATTTTTATCTTCCAGTTTTGTAGGAAATTTGGGGTTAGCACAATATCGTTGTTGTGTAACATCCTATATCCGGCTTAATAGTAAATCGGGCCGAAGGTACTTTAATTGTATGGGGACCATTATTAGACATTCAATATTAGAAGCATCAAAGAACACTTCTATACAATTCTTACTCGATACTTAATCCAGGATATTAAAAACCCAAACACATAGTTCAAGTATGTTATTGATTTCTTCTTATTCCGGTTGGCACAACAGATCAGTTCGGAGTTTAAACAAGTTCGGTTATCCGAAATTTTAGGATGTTACAAGCTGCCAAGGGCATTTGCTTTTTCCCTCAGTTTAAACTTCTGTATCTTTCCAGTCGAAGTCTTAGGCAATTCATCAAAGACCACTGTTTTGGGAGCCATATAATGTGGCAAGTGATCTCGGCAAAACCTGATGAGTTCTTGATCATTGACACCGAATCCTTCTTTTAGCTTCACAAATGCACATGGAGTCTGCCCCCAATGATTATCCGGCCGTGCAACAACTGCTGCCTCGAGAACTGCCGGATGACCGCTCAAAACCATTTCGACCTCCACCGTGCTTATATTCTCTCCCCCGGAGATTATGATATCCTTCAGCCGGTCCTTTATTTCCATGTAACCATCTTGATGTTTCACAGCAAGATCCCCACTCCGGAACCATCCACCTCTAAATGCCTCCTCTGTTGCCTGCAAGTCTTTGAAGTATCCACTCATCACAGTGTTTCCTCTGAACATAACCTCGCCCATGGTTTTCCCATCAGCTGGTACACTTTCCATGGTGACGGGGTCTATTATGTCAACCTCCTCCAAACCGAGATGCTGCATTCCTTGCCGCGCTTTCAACTTTGATTGCTCCAGAGGTGGCAAGGACTCCCATTCCGGTTTCATCACGCAGTACGTACCAGGACCGTAAGTTTCCGTAAGGCCATACAAGTGATTCACACTGAAACCCAACTCTTCCATCTTGAGAAAGATATGTGGGGGTGGTGGAGAGCCACCGGTGAATATTGTGACCTTGCGGGAAATTGGCTTTTGATCACTGACGGATGAATTCACAATCATGTTGAGGACTGTAGGAGCTCCTCCCATGTGTGTCACATTGTGGAGGACTATGTTCTCGAATATCTTCTTAGGGGAAACATTCCTCAGGCATATGTTTGTTCCACCCTGTGCCGCGACACCCCAAGTCAGGCACCAACCGTTGCAGTGAAACATAGGCACGGTCCACAGATAAACAGGCATCGAGCTCATTCCGTGAAGGAAAACCGTCGCGAGCGAGTTGAGGTAAGCTCCCCTGTGACTATAGACAACTCCTTTGGGCCTAGAAGTTGTGCCGGAGGTATAATTCACACTGATAGGATCCCACTCACTTTTTGGTCTCCTTATCTTAAATCCAACATCCCCGGTTTCTAAGAAGCTCTCATACTCATAAGTTCCCGGCACAATGCCGGTTGGAGATGAATCATCCTTTTCAGAAATCAAAATTAAGATGGGTGGCTTTGTGTTTGTTTTAGCAAGATGATCAAGTGCTCCACGAGCAATTTCAAGTAATCCGTGGTCTACGAATAGGACCTTAGCTTCTGAATGTGCCAGTAGGACCGAGACCATGGCCGAGTCAAGGCGTGTATTGAGAGTACAAAGAATGGCTCCGGCCATCGGAGCCGCAAAATGCAGCTCGTACATTGCTGGAACATTGGGAGCCAGGGTCGAAACCTGCTTAAACAATTTAGATCACAAAATGGAGTCTCATTGGATTCTGTAACTCAAAAACAGCACCTCCATGAGGTATTATACATAATATTGGTTAAAATTAAACAAAAGCAAACAAATTCTCAACAGCACCAAAGCAAAAGGCGAAAAAGACAAGCAGTAGGTACTAAACATGAGAAAAACTTGTTTTTCTTTTTGAGAAAACCAAGGTTAATACTTATCTGGGTGAATTAAAAATGAATAAAAGCCAGCTTGGTTCTGCATGTTGAATATTCATGGCAGATCAATCACGCAGATACCATATGTAAGTAAAAATCATGAATTTATTCACTACTCAGTCCAACAAACATACAGATTGAAGTTCTAAAACTAGATTTGTAAAAAAAGTTTTGATTTTTTTCATTGGATTGATTGTCATCTTGAAGATATCAACCTCAACCATCACCAAATGGTAAAATAAGATCCAAAAACAAAACAAAACAAAGTGGCCTAACTACAGACTGATGTGCCAAGGATTAGAGCTATACTAAAGAGAAAAAGAGAGAGAAACGAACCACATCACCCCGGGAAATCCCGAGTTGGGACAGGGCAGAAGCGAGCTTGAGACAACGTTGAAGCGTTTGATTCCATGTGAACTTATGAGAACCGTAAACAAGCGATGTTCTGTCTCTGTAAACCTTGGCAGCTCTCTCCAGGAAGCTAATGGGGGACAAAGGCACGTAATTGGCAGAGCAACGGCGGAGACCCTCCATCGATTTCCATGACCCGGGGTGTTGAAGACCGTCATCGTTGTCGTCGTCCCCTGCAAAGCGAGAGAAATGGCGACAACTTTGAGCAACGGGTGAGTGGAGCAGTCGGGTGCTGGTGGGGACCAACCGAGTCCACGCAGGTTTTAAGAAGCGGATCATGGTCGACGGAGAAGAGTAGAGAAAAATCATAGACTGAGTAGTAGAGTGAACTCAGTAGATAGAAAGGCGGAGAGAGGAGAGGGGATTAGGTGAAACGGAACTTAAAAACTGATTGGACTTTGAGCTTTTGTTGGGACATAAATGTAACGGAAGGAAGACAACAGCAAAACCAAAGACTGAGTAGAAGCAGAGTCAGAGTGGACTCGGTAGAACAATGAGACGAAGACTCACCTTGAAAACAATTAAATGAATGAATTTTATTGGTGATTACGAACTGAGTTCATCTAATAATTTTTTGTAAAGTAAAACTTAGGCGAAACGGAACTTGGAAACTGATTGGCGTTGGAGTTTTATTGGGCAGAAATGTAACGGACGCGTACCCCGTTCGTCGGGATAGGTTGAGTGGTGTGACTGTTTTCCCCGTGAATATGAGATAGAATGATAGATGATACGATGTAATCTGCCATGTCATTTTTATATTTTGTAATAGAAACGTTGGATGCACGGCCCTTTTTATTTACCTACAACCAACCTACAATTTATTATGATTAATTCATTTAGTATGGTTATCCGTGGTACAATCCACATAAAAATATATGATATTGAATATATTTAAATGTTTAATATTTTTCGATTAGTAGACAAAGGAAAATCTGGATAGTATAAATAAGGTATCAATTAATTTAGATTATATTATAGTTTTTGTTCATACAAAATTTTAACTTTTGACAATAAACATACTTTGCACACAAACCGAGTTGAACTCGAATAGAATGATCATCATCATCTTTTCTACTGAAATCACTTGTTGAGTTCTTAATCCAATTATTTTTAAAAAAATTCGATCCACTACAAATATTATATTTTCTATTACATATCTATCAAGTTAGATTTTAAAAAAACAATATAACATCGAAAATATTAATAAAATAGTTTAGTTTTGCATATGCATTTATTAATTTAATTTAATGCACAAAGGTTAATGGTTATGTGACAATAGTGAAAGTTAATTACAAGAATATAAATCTTTTGCCCTTTTTTATATTTTTTATGTTCTAATATTAAAAAGTTAAATTTTAAGTTTTAATTTTAAATTTTAAACCTTAAATGCTAAAAAATATGCCCTAAACCTATTTGTCTAAATCTTAATTATAGAGCATAACCCTAAATCTTAATTTTTTGACCAACAGCCCTACACCTTAATCTTAAACCTTAAACTTAATTTTTTAGTATAAAAACATAAATAGAAACACTAAAAAATAGAAGTTGACGTAAAGATAAAATCGTACGGTGAATAAAGAAAATTTAGAATAAACTCAGTAAACTTAAAAGTGGCCGGACTTAATTATATATATATAAGAGTAATTAGATGGCTTAATTATAAAATAAGTGTCCAAACTATGTATTTTTTTGCAATAAGTGCCTAAAGTATTTTTTTGCAATAAGTGCCTAAAGTATCATTTTTGGATGAAATAGGTACCTAAACTTTCATTTTTGGTTGAAATTGGTGCCCAAGTAAGTGCCAAAATTGACTTTAAAATAAGAAGAAAAAAATAAAAGTTTAGGCACCTATTTCAACCAAAAAATAGTTTAAGCACCTATTTTCAGCTAAAATGAAAGTTTATGCACCTATTTCAATCAAAAAAATATTTTAGACACATATTACAAAAAGAAACATAGTTTAAACACTTATTTTATAGTTTAACCAAATTAGATTTAAAATATGATACAATAATAAATGAGTGGTAGTGGTAATTTCAAATTTGGTATGGATTCTTTCTCTTTTTGTTGAGCAATATGTGTGGAAACCAATTTTTCTTCTTCTTTTTATTAGAAGGAAACCATTTCCTTTTAAGGATAAACCGTGGAAGATTGTGCATATTATTCCTATCCCATTTAGATTTGGCCCCTAACTAATATCCAATCTCATGAAGAAATATCTAAATCTTCTTGCAATCATTAGATGATAATTTATAGGATGAGTCTACCACGTGCGACGAACACCGATGAACACCATTAATGATGAACACCGATGAATACCATTAAATTAATTAATAAAGATTTAAAATTTTAAGGACTCATCATACAATTAATAATTATTTTTAAAAACTCAATTAAATTATTTTTATATATTAAAATTTTATTTTTTTAATAAGGGTAAACTATATATTTAGTACTTCACTTATTTTCGTATTTCTATTGAACCCTCATTATTTAAATATTATTTCAATTTGACTCTATTTTTTATAAAAAAATAATTTAACCCTTAACCCTCAACCTAAAACCCTAAACTATTAAACCTTAAACCCTTAAACTCTTAAACATATACCTAAACCATATACCATTAAAAATAATTTCACCATCATCGATTCAATTCAATGAATTGTTGAATTCTACTAAAAAATTCAATTAAATCATTTTTTACATATATCAAAATGAATTAAACTCGAATCTCCTAAATTTTTTTTGAAAGAAATAAAATTCGATATGTAGATTTGACTAAATTCAACTAAAATCCAACGAACGCACTAGAATAACAAATTAACAAAACATAGCTGAATTAAAAATAGATCAACGAACTGACTATCATTGCATCGAAGATACGAGTTAAAAAATATAGTAAATCCAGATAACAAGAGAGTGAGAAAAAGACCAGATCCGAGAATATCCTTCAGATCAGCGATCACCTTCATTTTCAACTCGACCAAGAAAACCTGGAGCCAAAAGGGTAAAGGAGACGCGGGGAAAGAACGCTAGAATTAACATTATCATCTCATCAACTACCCTTTTCCCGGTTACCTTTCTCATCAGTTCAGCCCCCAGTCCTCATAAATCAAGTTTCTCTTCTCCTTTTTTTTTCCATTTCTGTAGAATCTTCCTTAATCTCGTCAAACGTGAATTCAACACAACATATACCGTTGTTATTGACTTATTGTAGTAAATAAACCACCAAACCCATGTTTTGTTCTTGTTCTTTTGGTTGAGATTTGAGTGTTTTTATTTTTATTTTTTATGTAACAGAGTTTGATAGAGACAAAGGGGAGAGTTCGAGAGTTACTTCTCTTGTTCCAGTCTCTTGTGTCATGAAACCGAAGAAGAAGCTTGTTGTTTTGTAACAGAACCCGAAGACGACGATGAAAGTTTTACTTGAATGATAAGGACGAAGAGTATATTGAGAGTTTGGTTCAAAGGGAAACTTCTGCTACATCTTCCGGTGATTATTCGATTACCGATCGAGACAACTGGCTGCAATGTGCTCGCTTGAATGCGATTGAATGGATCTTCGGCGTCTGTAATCTATATCTTCTTCATCTATTCTCTGTGTTTTTTATCTTTTTGATTTGATGAAAAGTTTGCTTTTTTATTTTTGATACAGACAGGAACACTCTTTGAGTTTCAAATCCATACGGCATATCTGTCTGTAATATATCTGGATCGATTTCTTTCGCAGAAATCCATTGGTGTAAGCTCATTTTTTATATATTTGGGGTTTCGCCAATAAGATGATAATGTTAATTCTAAGAGATTCGGGTTTAATTAAATTGATGATGGTGAAATTATTTTTAATGATATATGGTTTAGGGTATATGTTTAAGGGTTTAAGGTTTAATAGTTTAGGATTTTAGGTTGAGGGTTAAGGGTTAAATTATTTTTTTTATAAAGAATAGAGTCAAATTGAAATAATATTTAAATAATAAGGGTTCAATAGAAATACGGAAATAAGTGAGGTACTGAATATATAGTTTACCCTTATTAAAAAAATAAAATTTTAGTATATAAAAATAATTTAATTGAATTTTTAAAAATAATTATTAATTGTATGACGAGTCCTTAAAATTTTAAATCTTTACTAATTAATTTAATGGTGTTCATCGGTGTTCATCATTAGTGGTGTTCATCGGTGTTCGTCGCACGTTGTAGAATTTTCCTAATTTATATATACATATATATATATATATATATATATATCTTAATATTAGATAAAATTTCGTATTAAATACTTATATTTTTAAAGTTATTTGCTCTATTTATTATATTTAAACTCATAACTTTATTTAAAAGATATTAATTTCTTACTATTTAAATCTATATTTGTAAAATTAATAATTTCTGCTCATTAAATTCAAACATATAATTTCATTTAAAAAGCATATTAAACTCTTTATTACTCTACCAAAGAAGTGTTAGTTTCAAAAAGGTTAAAGTAACAATTAGTAACCAAATTAAAAACAAGGTGAGGAAATGTCGGATGAAATTGTGGAACTGGCAAAGGGTTATAAAAGAGAGCATATGTAACGCCCGAGTTAGGGGTTAGGTGAAAATAGTATTTTAAAATTATTTTGGGCTCGGTTTTATAATTAAAATAGTTTTTAAGAATTTCGGGTTTCGTTTCCAAATTAAATTAATTTAATTTGATTTACTATGTTTTGCAATTTAACCCCAAATAGCCATGGAGGGTGTGCCCTTGTGAATACCCCATTTCATTAAGGGCAATATGGTCTATTAGCTTTTAAATTTAAACAAACAATTAAAACACCCATTTCTTCCTATTTTCCCACTATTCATCTTCTTCTATAACGTGAAAGGAGCCCCCCCTCTTCAATCTACTATTCCATTCCAAAACTTCTCCATTTCAACTCCAAATTGAAAGGTAATGGTAATTTTGAACTCCCCTCACCTCCCTCTTCTTAAAAGTACATTTTATTTTCGTTTTCATGAAGATTTTAGAAATGGAGGTTTTGAATGTCTTGATTTAAAAATGAGAACTTTATGTAGTTAAGTGGAGTATTTTGATTTAATATGCTTAGTTATGGTATATAGAGACCAAATGGAATAACATATATAAATTTTAAATGATTTGGGGCAATTTTCGGAATTGTGTTTCAAGGGGGTTTTTGGAGGGTTTTAAAGTGGGTTTTGGGGCTGTTTGAGGTTGGATTTTGGGGGCTGTAGGTAGTATGTTATGTGAGGATCATTTTGGGTGTAATTGATGCTTGTTTGGGTGCTTGAAATGGGAGAATTCAGTGGGTATTAAGGGCTGCTCGAAATTCTGTTTTTAGGGTTGATTTTGAGTGTTGAATGCTTGGTAATGTTAATCCGGGTTAGTTTCAATGATAAAATATTGATTGTGGATGTTTTGTTTGTATTTGGGGTTGATTAGAATCAAGTTTGGGCATCGGTGAAGCATCGGAAGTGAATCCGAAAAGTTGAAGGTTGTTGCTTGCTTGGTCTTGAGCTCGGAAGCTTAGGTGAGTGGTTAATTGCTTTAAATGATTTTAAAATAGTTGGTTCGAGTATTTGGACTAGGTTGGGCTTGGTAGACCCACCTAGAGTTAGGATTAGGGTGGTAGCCTAATCCTAAGCTTGATCCAGAGCCTTTGGTTGAACTTAATTATGTGGTTGTGTATGTCTCATGTGAAATGTGTTATGAAGGTTTATGTATATTGTATTATACATGTGAAATGAGTTATGAGTTGTGATTATTGAGACATGCATGATGATGGGTGTTGGTGAGTACGTGCTAAGCACGAATGTGATTGAATGAGTAATGAGAATTGAGTACATATTCGCACTAGTTACTTGAATACAAATGATCGATCATTAGGATGTTAGTGTGTACACATGACTCTAAAGTCGCGCATGGCCTTGGTGGCGTTGAGTCACCAAGGAGGAGTACGGGTTCACCCGGAATTGTATTTAAATGTAGTCGGTGATGAGTGAAATCCCATCGACGGGGCGTGAGGATGAGTGGAATCCCCTCCGCGAGACCGGTGATGAGTAAAATCCCACCGTGAGGTAATGTGATTGTTGGATGTGAGTTTCCAACATGTCTATCCGCGTATTCAGGTCTTAGCTAGGTGCCAATGTTGTTTGATGTATATATCAATGTGTTGAGATTCATGGTTCTTATTGGGATACTTGTTTATGATTACATGTATCATGGAAATTGAGCTTATGATCATGGCATTAATATTGTCTATTGCTCATGCATTTTATCTTGTGGACCCTTGGTATGATTGTGTTTTACCATGGCTAGATCGTGCTCGGACCCTGCGATGTTGAGGTTTGTTTTTAGAGCTTACCCTCACTAAGCATCCTTGCTTACGCTCTCTTGTTCAACATTGCAGATCCTTAGTTCGTGGGTTGCTTGGGCAAGTGAAGGGCCTCCAAGTGTGGTTTTGGCTTGAGTTCATCAAGTATGGATTTTAATGTTAGACATGTAATGGTTTGAGCAATGGGACGTGTAATGTTTTGTTGGTTTATCGTTGGTTGCTAGGAGCATGTATAGACTTCCTTATATCTTGCTTTTGCATGGTTGTGTTGCCATGATGAATGTTAACTCATGCCTAAGTTGCTCTTTTGAATGTTAGCCTTATGCCTTAAGAGTTTATATATGTGTTTGAATGATGTTTGTATGAATGCATGTTTGTGAGGTGTTGCCTAGTGTTAGATTTGTCTAAATCATTGTTGAAGCATGCTAGTATGGTTGATAAGCCTTAAGTTGAATTAATGTGGTGTTGTGATGTGTTTTGGTGGTGTTTTGGGGCACCTTTGTGCCTTAAAACAGCAAAATCGAGTCTGCAGACAGGGGGTGTTTCGGAACGGGTCCCCCTATTCTGGAACGGGCCTTTTGCAAATGGCCTGCCGTTTCAAAACGGATAAGGGTCGTTTCGAAACATTTTTGCTACTGGAATTTTGAGAAATTGACGAGATGAAGGCGTTCCGAAACGGGCCTTTGATGTTTCGAAACGGTCAAATCTTGTTGACCACGAGATATTGACCGTCAAGGTCGTTCCGATACGGGTCACCCTTGTTTCGGAACGGACACCTTATGGTTGACCCAGGCCCGTTGACTAGGTCAAGGTGTTTCGGAACACCCTAAGGGTGTTTCGAAACGGCCTGCTGTAAAACCTTAAAATGAGCTGATTAATTGTTGGGTTGGTCGATGTTTGATGCATTGTTTGTATATTCCGCTGATGTGCTTCACATAGGTTTTAATGCCTCTAGACAAGATAAAATAAAAAGAAAATTTTAGGGTCGTTAACCGAGGGGAAACCTTAACGGGTTTCGCTTCGGTTTTCCCCGTGTGGCCTACTCGGACCGGTCATCCGACCAGACCGGGACGAGGGGGTTACAACATAAATGTTTAAGAATGTATTAAACTTTAGTTTACACAAATCTAATTATTTTAGGTATAGATTTTAAAAGTTTAAAGCTTATGTGTTTAGTTTAAGTTTTAGAACTTAAAATTTAAAATTATGGTTTATACATTTAGTTTAAGATTTAGAGTTTATGATTTAAATTTTAATATTTTAAAATTAAAAATTTAGATTTTTTATTTTAAAGTTCAAATGGACAAGGTTAATTAAAAAAATATCAATTAATTACATTCAAGTATAATTATAAAAAAATATAAAATTTCCTAACCACACATGACTAATAGAGTATAACTTTTCAAACACAACCAAAAATATAACCATAACATAATTTAAATATAATTAATTTCAATCATAGTTTAATTTAATTAAAAATATGATCATTATACAGTTTAGTTTAACAGTTAAAAATTGAATTTCCACTATTGGAACCGTAGGTTTAATTCAAGACAATAGCCTTTTCTCATGAATTTTTTCATTATTTTTGGAGGGGCCTTTTACTATTTAAACCTTTTATTTCACCTTAAACTTGAAGAATCAAGTTACAGCAAAATGGTAGGTAAGGAAAGCCCAACCAGAGCATTAGAAATACAGAAAGCTCCCCGGACATGAGCCCATCTCCCTACACCAATACCAATACGCTCTTTTCAGGATTAAAAAAAAAACTTTAGGGTTCAATAAACTCCTAAATTTTTTCAAAAGGATCAATTAAGCTCTTAAATTTTTTTTTGCACTCAATTAAGCCCTCAAACTCAAGAAAAAAAATCAATGTAACCCTTTAACTAACGTTGACCGTTAAATTTAATAGTTTTTTTAAAATTTCTTTTAACACATGTCGTAATAGGAAACTGCCACTTGTTATTTATAGGAATTGTTAAATTTTATTTTTTAAAAATATCTAAGGACAGAAAAATTCTTAATTTTTTTTTCAAAAAATCGGGAAAATTATTAATTTTTTTTTAAAAATTTCGATTTTTTTAAAAAAAATAAAATACTAAAAAATAAAAAAAAATTATATAAAATTATAAGAAATAATTTGAAAAAATATAAAACAATAAAAGTTATTTTGATTTTTAAAACTATATTTTAAATAATATTAAAAAATATTTTTTTTCACAATATTTTTTTTCAAAATATTTTTATATTTTTAATTTGTAATTTTTTTTAAAATATTTTAATCTTTTGAGAAATTATTATTTATTATTTCTAAATAAATTTCAAAATTAAAAATATATTTTTACAATTTTTTAGAATTTTCTGTTTTTATATATTTTTAAAAAATTAAAATTAAAAAATTCCTAGAAATGACAAGTGGCATTATCATGTTGCGAGATGTGTCAAAAAAATTTTTTTGAAAAAAAATCGTTAAAGTTAACGGTCAACGTTAGTCAAAGGGATAAATTGATTTTTTTTCTTGAGTTTGAGGTAGGGGTGTTCATGGTTAACCGTTGGTTAACCATTAAGAACGAGTCTCTAATTTTTTATGTGTTCTTAGATACATTCTCTATGCATTTTCTCTCTAATTACATTAAGGACATATAACTTTTGCACTAAGAACATAGCTTATAGGTTAACCGTTATAGTATTTTGGTTAACCGCGAACACCCCTAGTTTGAGGGCTTAATTGAGTGAAAAAAGTTGAAGGATTTAATTGATTTTTTATTGAACCCTTAAGTCAAAAAATAATAATAATATGCTCTCTCCAACCCACCTACCTCTAGGATTTTCAAATTTTTTGTCTGATCTGTGACAGCTAGCCGCTATTGATTTCGGTGGTTGACCTCCCATCTTGTCTATTTTTTTGGTCTTTTGTTTTTCTCGAGTGATTGATGCTTCGTTGTCTTTTTTTCGACCTGTTCAATAAATTTTTTGTCCCCAACGATCATAGTTCTAGATCGAGGTCGGTTTTGCTGGAAAGAACTTTGAGCGGCGGAAGAAAAAGTCTTTCTTTTCTTTTCTTTCTGTGCCTCCTCTCTTCTCTGATTCTTTCTGAGAAAGTTTTGGTCGTTTAGATCCTTAGCATGCAGATAGCCTGGTGTTTCTCTATGGTTGACCGGACTTTCAGCTCCGTCCTATAATGAGGCTCCGCTAGTGTGGCCTCTGGTAGTGTGTCTTTTGCTGCTTTCTATATAGTTCTTTTCTTTGCCAGAGTCAAACCATACGCTGACAACCCCATTACCAGCCATTGTGGCATGATTCTGTCATCTATTTTGGCTCGTCCTCTTGGATCAACGGTCGATTTAATTTGACTATTGAAGTTTTTTCGTAGGGTGAATCTGATTATGGATCTGGATGTTCGGTATTGATTTTGGTGGTTGACCTCCCATCTTGTCTATTTTTTTGGTCTTTTGTTTTTCTCGAGTGATTGATGTTTCGTTGTCTTTTTTTTCGAGCTGTTCAATAAAATTTTTGTCCCCAACGATCATAGTTCTAGATCGAGGTCGGTTTTGCTGGAAAGAACTTTGAGCGGCGGAAGAAAAGGTCTTTCTTTTCTTTTCTTTCTGTGCCTCCTCTCTTCTCTGATTCTTTCTGAGAAAGTTTTGGTCGTTTAGATCCTTAGCATGCAGATAGCCTGATGTTTCTCTATGGTTGACCGGACTTTCAGCTCCGTCTTATAATGAGGCTCCGCTAGTGTGGCCTCTGGTAGTGTGTCTTTTGCTGCTTTCTATATAGTTCTTTTCTTTGCCAGAGTCAAACCATACGCTGACAACCCCATTACCAGCCATTGTGGCATGATTCTGTCATCTGTTTTGGCTCGTCCTCTTGGATCAACGGTCGATTTAATTTGACTATTGAAGTTTTCTCGTAGGGTGAATCTGATTATGGATCTGGATGTTCGGCTCTTTCATCTGCCGCTAGCTGATTGCTTGGATTTCTTTTAGGGTTCATAAGATCCCCTTTTTGTTTAAGTTGTTCGCTTTGGGTCTTTGGTAACTATTATTTTCAGGCCTTTGTTTGTGCCTTTGATGTTTTTGTATGTTATGTTTTTCTTCCATTGAATGAAATTCATGTTCGATAAAAACAAAAAAACCCCTACACCTGAAGACGGTCTAAAGTTTAATGTTGATAATCGAGATTCAATTATAAATCTTTTAGGGATCAAATAATTATATCATCAATATTTTTGAGGGGCTATTAGTAATTTTAACCAATATTTAAAGTAAGTGACTGAGGATCGGAGGATCAAATCTGTTTTCACCGTCTTGTAGGTTTTATGTTAGGCGTACAAATTCTTATACTTAATAAAATTAGGCTTAACCGTCAAATAGGTGCCTAAACTATTTTTCGGACCAAATTGGGACTTAAAGTTTCATTCCGTGACCCATTTAAGGTTTATCGTTTATTTCCACCATTAAAGGACACATGTCACCTCCAGAAAATTCTAAAAATTATATTAAAAATAAATAAAATTACTTAATTTTCAGAAATTCTCTAAGTTTTATAGATTTCACAAAACAATCCCCAAATTCCAAAATCCCTAACTCCCCAAAACCTAAATCTCAATTTGGGCCGATTCTGCCGCCGCCCACCACATAGGTCTTCAGACTATCACAACCATTTCTCCCACCACCCCGTTGTCGAAAATGGACCGGCGCTGTGCGAATCGCTGAAATTGTCGAATAGTTTTTTCGAACGATTCGCGACGAATGGCGGCCGGAAGGGCATCAAACGACGTGTGGGTTGTTCGATGAGGGGGGACTTCATTCCGTCGTTGGCAATGCAGCCAACGCTGGCGGGAGTGGTCGGATTTGGAAACTATTTGGGGTTTATTTAAAAATTTCAGGATATATTTTAATTTTGTTTTTATTAATTTTTATTTATTTTTAATATAATTTTTGAAATTTTCAGGAGAAGACATGTGTCCTTTAACGAAAAAAATTAACGGCGAACCTTAAATGGGTCACAGAATGAAACTTTAGGTCCTAATTTAACCCAAAAATAGTTTGGGCGCCGAATTAAAAAAACTCATAGTTTGGGCACATATATGCTTATTAAGTCATAAAATTATATGAGAATTTGATTTAGAGGTTGCGGAATTAGACTATCCATATAAAATATATAAAAAATCAAAAATTTTAGAGTGTGGACTGCTCCTTAACACTGCATCGGTCCATCTCTAGCTGTTAATGTGTAAATAAGACATTTATACTTTCAAACTTTACCACGAAGGGAGATTACATAATCCAAATCAGGTTATTACCTTTGTGAGGAACTATGTTGCAGAGCTGAAGGCCATAGCAACACGTTTAGCACACCCTAAAAATCTTGACGAAAGCATATGGACCCCTCCACAACATCCTCTGGTAAAGGTAAATGTAGACGCCAGTTTCTCCTTGCAACACAAACAATCATGGCCAGGAATCATTGTAAGGGACTCGAGAGGAGAAGTTTTAGGGTCAGCTTACCGATTTCCATTCACTCAGTCTTTGAAGCAGAGGCACAATCCTTGATTTAGGGTCTTGAGTTTGCACGAGACCTTGGGTTAAGAGATGTCGTAGTTGAGGGGGATTCAAAGACCATCATCAAGAAGTTATCATCACCAGAAACAGAGAGATCGAGCATTAGGCCTTTGATTAATGATGCAAAAAATATATCATCAGATTTCAGGCAATGTTCTTTTACCTATATCGGCCGGAATGGTAATCAGAGTGCGCATGCAATGGCATCCCTGGGTAGAAGATCCACGGACGATTGTTTCTGGGTGGAGGAGATCCCGGCGGAAGCAAGATCGGAGGCAGATCTTGACAGACGGTTTATCGACCCGCCGTAGATCATCCCCGTTTTTAACTTTGTGGGCTTCAAAAATCCGCAACCCACATTTTCTTGTTCTGATCCGGCTTGAAAGCTTAAAATACCAATATTGGGAAGTCGATCAGCATATGGATCATCTGGCAGTCTCATAAGTGTTTTTTGATTTCTTTGTCTTTATTTTTCTTTGCTGGTTTTGTGTTTCTTTTTGGCGTTTTGTTTTCTTGGTTTTTCTTTGTGTTGGGACGAGATGATGAATATGGCCGGGTTCAAGGCTTGATTGTCTCCTCGTGTCCCGTAGTTTAAAGTTCCTAGGTCTGCTGAGCTGGGCATTGATTTAACCCATGCTTTTTTAATTTCTTTACTTTAATAAAGCCAGATGGTACCTTCTTCAAAAAAAATTTAAACTGTCAGTTGAGTTGAATTCGAGTATAATAATACTCTGTTCAAACAACTCGCAGACTTAATCAAACATATTAAAGGTCCATAATTCGACTATTGTATAGAATGAGTAGTTAGTCCAGCTAAATTAGAAAGCCAAATGAATCGATTGGCTTCACCAATAACCATTAGGTTACCCCTACTATGAAATGTAATTTAATATTTGGAAGGTTTAATGACCCGTTTGACCCCTAAAGTATATACAAAATACCAAATTGTTCCTTAAAAAAATTTTGGGACGTTTTGCTCCCTGAACTAAAATTCATGACCTTCATTGGCCCCTCTTATCTAACGTCCATTTATTTCTTTTTGGCCCAATTAGATTGCACCATGTGGCTCTTTTAACCAAAAAATGACCGAGTTTAATAAAAATGAATAAATGACATGTTGAGTCTCTCAAGTTCAATATTTATCAATTTAGCCCCTAAAACTGTTCATCTTCTTCTTCCTCCAATACAATCTCTGATAAAACCAAATCCCTCATCTTCAATCGCCATTTGTGGCTTTATAGAATTATGTCTTGATAAAAGATTCCTTTTTTCTTGCATGGGATACTATAAAATTGGCCACAATGACAACATGCTCCATTTTTAGCCAACCTGCATTTGATATCGAAAAATTTGATCATATTAACTAATAGTTTGCAGCATAAATCATGAGTTTTGAATGACATAATTGCTCTATGTAAGAAATTATATTGGTCTTTTTATGTATTCTTCATAAAGAAAGAACCATTATCAAATTTTATTGCAAAACAAGGATCAAAGAAGATTTCTTGAAGATTTAAGAACCTAAAGATTTAACAGAGTTTATTTGCATTGTACAACTTTACACTATTTATAACAAATATATATATAAGTTTGTATGCATTACAAAGTTGTGCAGATTTATCCCCCATTTTACTCTATAAGGCTACATTGATTCATGAAAGATCAATGGGAAATCATCAAATTCTTCCGAGAAACCATTTTCTTCAGCCATGCTTTTTAATGACTCGTAAACATGGTACATCGACTGATAACAAGCCCTGTACTGCAACTGAAAGAAGCCAAATTTTGGAACCAATTGTTTCACCTTCAACTAAACTCTCAGTCCCTGTTTACAAAGAAAGTAAAATCTCTTGATCGAGATAAATTTAGAGAGCAAAAACAGACATTGATCGAGATAAATTTAGAGAGCAAAAACAGAATTCTTTTATTTTTCCACGTGTTAGTTTAGTTTTATAATAGCCGTTAATCTTGCATCTTGATCTTGATTAGTATTTAATCAAGATACAGAGACCTTAATAAGCAACTTTGTAAAATGCAACATTTTGTATCAGTTTTATTTTTTACTGAATGAATAAACAAAATCCCTCTTTCTCTCCAAGACTCAGTTTCGTCTTTCCCAATTTCCAAATACTAAAACCATAGAATTCATGATAGAATCAAAGTTTTTAACATGGTATCAGTTGACTCTTCCGATGCACGTTCTTCTGTTTCGTCTCGTTTTTGAAATCTAGATCTTCCGATGAGTTCTACATACATCTCAACGAGAATCCGGCGCTCGTCTTGACTTTCGTTCTGCTTACTGGCGGAAACTATCATTTTTGGGCATGCTCGATGCGTATGGCCTTAATCTCCAAAAATAAATTCCAGTTCGTTAATAGTTCGCTGAAGGAGCCTCATGAAGAAGATGCCAGCTATTTCGCATGGGTAAAGTGCAACAATCTTGTGCTTTCTTGGTTACAAAGAGCAACCAGTCCTGAAATTGCCCAATCCGTTTTGTGGTTAGACACTGCCTATGAGCTTTGGGCGAATTTGTGTAATCGTTTCAACCAAGGCAATCTCATGAGAGTTTATGATCTTCAGCAGGAATTTTTCTCATTAAATCAAGGTATTAACTCTGTTACTACCTTTTACACCCAATTGAAAGTAGTCTGGGATGAATTGTACATGCTACGTCCTTTGTGTTATTATTCCTGTGATGCTGTTAAATTTTAAAATCAAGATTTCGCTCTTAGGTTTCTTAGGGGTCTTAATGAGTCTTTTGCAATCTCTAAATCACAAATTCTGATGGTTAAGCCTTTTTTTGGAATTCATGAGATATTTTTTTTATAATCGTTCAACATAAATGGTTTGTTTCTGCTACTGTTCCTTATGAGTCAAATGTTCTTGCTGTTGACAGAAACAATAATAAGTTTCAAATGAAACCTTTTATCCCTAGTGCTGGTAATCGTAGGCCTCTGTGCATTTTTTGCGGTCTTCAAGGGCATTCGATTGATAAATGCTACAAAAAACATGGATACCCTCCTGGCTATAGGTCTAGGTCTTCGATTAGTAAGACTAATCTTGTGGGTCTTCCCAGTCATGAACATTCCTCTATTAGTGACTCTTTAGTTAAGCATGATGTCAAGTTTGAAGAACATTTTACCTCCTTTACTAAATAACAATACGAGGGATTAATTTCTTTGCTTCAAGAAAAGGGAGTTTCTAATCTGAATTTAGTCAATATTCACTAATCTTCTGTGAATGCCTTGTTTTCTAATTTTACATCTGCCCCAGCTCCCAGTGATGATTCAGGTATGATTCTGACATGTTCTCTTGCATCTACATCAAATATCACCTCCTGGATCATTGATTCAGGAACTGCAGATTGCATTTTTAATTCTTTGTCTATTTCAGTTGTTATTCTGTTATTAAAGATAAATTTGTTGAACTGCCAAATGGTAATTTAGTACAAATTTTACATATAAGAGGCGTTTCTCTTGCAAGTGGTTTAATTCTGAAAATTGTCATTCACATTTCATTTTTTGGATTCAATTTAAATTCTGTAAGTAAATCAACATTGAATTCAAACATTTCTGTTATTTTTACTAATAATAAATGTTCTATACAGGATGCTCTCTCCTTGAAGATGATTGGTACAGCTAGCATAGTGAAGGACTTATATCAGCTTTTGGATTCTGCTCATACTAGTTCTACTATCTGCACTATTTCTTCCTCTAATTCTTTGCATACATGTCATACTAGACTAGGTCATTCATCTAGTAGAAGGATATTTTTTTAAAATTAAATAAGGAAATTCTTTCTGGTAATGTGTCTCAATGTGATATCTGTCATCTTACAAAACATAAACATCTGCCTTTTCCTATTAGTGATTCTTTTTCTACATCTCTCTTTGACATTGTGCATTTAGATGTTTGGGGCCCCTTTCTTGTCAAAAGTATATATAGTCATAATTATTTTTTAACTATTGTTGAAGATAAAAGTAGATAAGTTTGAATTTTTTCTATGGTTGCAAAATCTAAAGTTAGGAAATTAATTGTTACTTTCTATAATTTTGTTGAAACTCAATTCTAAAAAAGAATTAAGTGCTTTAGATCTGATAATGCACAAGAGTTTAAGATGAATGATTTCTTTAAAGATAAAAGAATTGTTTATCAAACATCACGTGTCTACACTCCACAACAAAATAATGTTGTAGAAAGAAAATAATCAACACTTACTTATTGTTGCAAGATCATTAAAAATACATGCTTGCTTACCTTTGCATTTCTAGATTGATTGTATTTTGCATGCTAGTTTTCTGATTAATCTGACTCCTACCCCTGTATTAGCTAATAAAACACCTTATGAAATACTCTATGACAAGCTGCCAAATCTAGATAATCTTAATTTTTTTGGATGTTTATCTTATGCCTTTTGTCTACCTAAATCTGCCACTAAAATGCATCCAAAGGCAGTTAAATGTATTTTTCTTGGCTTTCCTCAAAACATGAAAGGTTACAAATTATATAATTTAGAAACTAAGACTATTTTTGTATCTAGGGATGTTACCTTTAATGAATCTGTTTATCCTTTTTCTAAATCACCTTCTTCTGATCTTGTTTTTTTAAATTGTGATTCTTTACCTTTGTATGATGATTTGACTTCTGCTTCAAAAAATTAGAATTTTATTTCTTCTCATGACACTGTTTTCTCTACTTCTGCTATGAAGGATAATAACATTTCAGATCACAATCAAACTGTTTTTCACACTGATCAACAAGATCAGGTTGTTTGAACTATTCCTAATTTGTCTGTTAGACCATCCAGACAAATTAAGCTTCCTCAAAAAATTTTAAAATTTTCAGGTAACCTTACTTAAACCCCAGACTTCTTCTCATTCTGTTGCTAATGTTCTGTCTTATCAAAGCATTTCTTTCCAGCATCAATCCTTTGTTAATAATATTGGTGTCTTATTTGCTCCTAAAACTTATAAACAAGTTGTCAATCATGAATGTTGGAGAAATGCCATGAAAGAAAAAATTTTAACATTAAAATTTAATAATACTTGAGATTTAGTGCCTCTACCCCCTAATAAGAAAACTATTGGCTACAAATGAGTCTTTAGAATTAAGTTAAAGTCTGATGACACTCTAGATAGATATAAAGCTAGATTAGTGGCCAAAGGATACACTCAACAATCTGGGGTTAATTTCTTAAGTACCTTTAGTCCTGTTGCCAAGATGACTACAATTAGAATTCTTATTACTCTTGCTGCCTCACAAAACTAGAAATTGCAACAATTACATATCAATATTACTTTTCTTCATGGTTCTTTACATGAAGAATTTTATATGGATATTTGACAAGTCGTCGTTTAACCGGTCAAAAATAAATAAGTAAATTAACCTCTTCCAACAAATAATACAATAGAGAAATTAAGTAGATATAGGGAAAGAGGGTCGATCCGTAGGGAGATTTGCTGGAATTATTGACTGAAGGCTACATCGATTACTACTTCCAGGAATATCTGTAGAATAAGTAAATAAAATGGGGGAGTGATCTGATATTGGATGAAAATGAAATAGCAAGATTTAAATGCAGAGGTAAAAAGAATAAGAAAAACCAAGTATGTGAAATAGCCTCGAACCAGCTCCTTCAATTCTTTCGATCACTGAAAAAGATTTTTATTTCGGGGATCATGTCGGTTACAGTTTACGAGGCCCAACCTGTCGTAACTTGTTTCTTTCTTGAGTAACCAATCCTCCCAAGTCTATCTTCGAAAGGTGGTTCTTAAATAAATTAACCACGTCTATCGCCGTTAAAATATTTAGAATGAAAGCAGGAAAAACCCGACTCAGAAATTGTCTAAAAAGAACCGCTTCTAATTTTATCTTTCCTTAGCGGACTGCCGCTAAGAGTGTTCATAGGAAGTCGAAATTGCCACAGGTCGTTCCTTCCTCCCAACTATGTTTTTAAGCGATTTTAGACCAACGAGCCCTTTTTGATTTGAAAAACGGTTAAAAACTTTTAGTAAGGCCGATTGCCAAACTATCTAAGCAGAAAGATAAAAACGATTTCTCAAAAAATTTAAGCAAAGTTTAATTCTCACGAATCGAATTGACTTGGCTGGTTCTTGGCTTAAAAGATTTAGCTAAGCATGATATTGATTATCATACTTAACTTGATTTTAGAAAAGTAATTAAATGACATAAAACAAACGAAACAAGAAAATAAAAGAAAAGAACTTAAATTAAAACTAGAAAATGTTTACAAAGGAAAAGATAAAAATACTCAAAGCTAAGAAGATGATAACTAATTGATTGATGCCTAAGCCTTTACCAAGGAGTGGTATTTATAGGCTTGAATTTACAAAGATAAAAGATAAGAAAATTTAAAATAATAAAGTAAAGATAAAACAATTCAAATGTTTTGAAATTTAAATACAGAAAATCTAAACGGATAAGCTGATAAGATCTCTCAGAACGTTCCATAAGCTTCTAGAAGTCGTCACGCATCTGCCACATCAGACGCGTCGTGCCCAGTGTCGTGCCCACGATGCCAGTCATGACCAGAATAATAAAAAGACTGCAGAAATGCCCTCTTTTTCTGTTGTTTTCCAGAATTAGGTCCCTTGCACAAAATATAGCAGAATGAAATGGATTAGGTAGCAAAAAATCCTAAGAACTTGAAAAATAGTAATTAAAAAGCGTCACTTTTGAGAGCTTATCAAATTTCCCCTCACTTGTCTCATACTTGTCCTCAAGTATGTCCGAAAAGATATTAACCCAAGAATGCATTTCTCAAGCCATCACAAGCATCAAACATAATTATAAGATTTCTAGTGCAATAGGAGTATCATGAAAGAAACACAAATCAAACCAAGTGGACATAAGCAAAGAATAGCCTTTCAATCCTTCAATTGCCTATCAAGTAGTAATCAAATCCTAACCTAGTCTTAATCCTCACCAAGGTACACTCAAGAGCACTCAAAGTGTTTAAAGGTAGATGTGAAGCAAAAACACTCTAAGTCATGCATGAACAAAGGTTTCCATAGACTTGTAACAAGTTCAATTCTCCACTACTTATTAGAATCGAGGTGCAAAAATCATTAGGTCTTTTGTTCAAGGTGTAATGTGGGTTTAGAAAAAGGTAGAAAGATGGAAAGAAAATAAACAAATGAAGATGATCAATGCAAGATATAATAAATAGTGAAGACAAAAGATGAGCTTAAAAATGGGCAAGCAATTTTTTTTCTTCTTTTTCTTTTCAGTTTTTCGAAACTTTTTTTCTTCTCTCCTTTTTCTTTTCGAAGCAATTGCTTCCTTTAATTATGTTTTTCTTTTTCTTTTTCATCATTTTTTGGAAAAATTCTGCCCTTATTCGAATTACAGCCCTTTATTTGTCTAGCAATATAGTTTCTAGCATTTGATCAATCAAAAAGTTTGGTTGAGGGTTAAGCCAAGAAAAGTGGGATATAAGGCTTCAAGAGGGTTCACCAAGCGATGAGAAAAAGGTAAGTTTTAATGAGAGAAAGTGGCTAAATCCTAATGCCTAAATCATCTTAAAGCACCTCATTCTAGTGTAGTCTCAAATCGTATGCAAGCCACAAGTTCTAGATTCCTAAATTCAAGATAACACTCTCAAGCAAGAAAAAAAACGAGCATAAAGAATAAGATGTATGCTCAAGGCTCAAATTCTCACAAAAATAGGCTAAGTTGATTAAGCTAGGTGAGAAATCCAATTATCACAATAAGGCAAATTGAAAAGAGATGTCAAACTATCATTTTACTCATGCCATTTGATTATCAAAAATGTCAACATTCAAATATTCCTATGCACTATATCAATTATAACATGCTGGACATCAAGCAATGGCAAGAAAAATGTCATCTCAAAGGCAAATCAAAGTCAAACATATAGCAAACAAGCAAGACAAGTGGTTTTGCTACCCTCCCCCTCACTTAAATGAATTGCCCCAATTCAAAATAAAAATAAAGAAAACGAGGAACAAATAAGGGTAAAAGATACTCCCCGTGAGTGATGAAATTGAGTCCACCGTTGGCATATAGTGGAATGAGAGAGACGGTGAACGAGGAAGGGGAGCACGGTGGGAGTTGCATGGGCTAGCGGTGGTGGAAAGCCTTGAAAAAAGCAAAAAAAAAAGAATAAAAATAAAAGCTAAAAATTAAAAAAAAAAATTAAAATTAACAAAAATGAAAAGAATGGGTTGCAGCGCTTTGTTTAACGTCGTTTAGCTCGACGACCTTTGCTAACTTTTTGGTTCTTCGAAAGAAAGGTCTTCAAATAAACGGTGATGTCCATCCCTTGTCGTTTTAACGCCTTCCTTCATCTTTTTATTTGTGCGCAAAACAACAACTAAGCTTCTACCTCCTTCCCGGTGCGACAACTTACTCAAGATGATGATTGGAAAAGTTTGGTTGTCGCCTAAAAATATATAATTAAATTGCTCTAACTTCAGTTTTGGTTCTTACAAAATTGAGGGAAAATGTTTAGATCGAGTTGGAATTAATCGAAAATCAGAAAGGGAAGAAAGAGTTGAAATGATTTCGCCTATATTTTCATCATCGAGATCCGCGAATTCCCTACAAAAGTCATAACATAAATCAGTTTCGATCAAATCATCAGCTAACGGATCTATAATATCAACGAAATTTAAACTTGCGACCGAATCAGGATACTTCATAGCTTTATACATATCAAATTTAACTATTTCCCCATCAAATTCCATAGTTAAGATGCCGTCGCGGACATCAATCTTTGTATGCACGGTTGATAGGAAAGGTCGGCCAAGCAAGATTTCTGATCTGTTGTTGCTGCGATCATTTTCCATGTCAATAATGTAAAAATCAGTAGGAAAATAAGATTTTTTACATGTACCAACACGTTTTCTAGTACTCCCTCGGGGTAGATGACTGATCGATCGGCTAATTGAACCGTCACTCGCGTTTCTTTCAATGGTTCAGTCGAAATTTTGTTGTAGACGCTTAACGGCATGACGTTGATAGATGTGCCTAAATCGCACATCGCACTTTTTATCCAAACATTCCCAATTTTACAGGGAATCGCAAACATACCTTGGTCCTTATACTTTGGCGGCAACGACTTTGGAAAGATGGCCGAAATATTTTCACCAAGGTTAACTTTTTCATTTCCGGATAGTCGCCTTCGGTTTGTGCATAAGTCCTTTAGAAACCTTGCGTATTTGGGCACCTTCCGAATAACATCAAGAAGTGGAATATTAATTTCCACCTTCTTGAATATATCCAAAATTTCCTTCTCTTCCTCCTTTTTATCTCGTTTCACCAATCTACTTGGAAAAGGAGGAACAAGTTCGTAAGTAGAAACAAAAAGTTTAGATTTTGCATTACTTGCGGTGGGAGGAGACTTGTCGTTCTGGTCTTCCGAAGAGTTTCTCGGTTCGTCGGATTTTCGCTCATCTTGCTTGGGCGGTTTAGGCGTTATCACTGTTCCACTACGCAAAGTTATCGCACTAACGTTTTTTCTTGGGTTGGTTTCGGTTTGGGATGGTAACTTTCCCTGGGATTCTAGACGGCTAACGGCTTGAGCTAGTTGGCTTATTTGTTTGTCGATTTTTTGGAGATGGGATTGTGTTTGGGTTTGGAATTTTTCCTGCGAAACTGCCAATCTCTCAACAATAGACTCAAGCGAAGATTTTTGGGGTGCTTGGTTTTGGTGGGGAAGTTGTTGCCTAGGTTGGTAATTCGGGTTCTGATTACCGTAGCTCAAGTTTGAGTGATCTCTCCAACCGGGATTGAACGTATTGCTCTGAGGGTTATAGGGTCTTTGGGGAGGTCCAGGAAAGTTGTGTATGGCGTTAACTTGGACACCAGATGTATCCCGCAACAATGGGCATAAGTCAGTTGCGTGATATGGCAGAGTGCATATTCCGCACACCTTAGCAGCTCTTATCTCCCCTGAAACAAGAGAATGCACAATATTAGTGAAGTTATCAATTTTATTCTCTAATGAAATTGTGCTTACTGTGTGAACCCGTCAGTTGGGTTCACTCGCAAAATTAAATTGCTGTGAATTCGCCGCCATCGTAGATACCAGATTTCGAGCATTTTCGGGGGTCAAGTTGACAAGCGCTCCATCGCTTGCTGCATCTATCATTTTCTTATCCATCGGCAACATTCCTTCATAGAAATATTGAATGAGCGTTTGCTCGGATAAGTTATGTTGCGGACAACTCGCGCACAACTTTTTGAATCTTTCCCAATAATCGTATAAGGACTCGTCATGCGTTTGTTGGATACCCAAAATGCTTCGCCTAAGTTCAGTCTCTTTCGCTGCAGGGAAATACCTGTCAAGGAAAACATGAGAAAGATCAGCCCATGTATTAATCGAATTCGGAGGTAAATAAAATAACCATTCTTTACCCATTCCGGCTAAAGAAAAAGGAAATGCCCTTAGTTTTATCTGATCCTCCGAAACTCCTTGCGGTTTCATGCTGCTGTACACCATGTGAAATTCGGCAAGGTGTTTATGTGGGCTTTCAGTAGGGAGGCCATTAAAGGTGGGTAATAGGTGAATTAGGCCCGTTTTGAGTTGCAAAGGGGTATCGCCGTGAGGAAAGGCGATACAAAGGGGTTGTTGTTCAGCGGGGGCGGTGTTGAGCTGTCTAATGGTTTGGTTAGCCATCGGGTCGGGTGTAGGTATAAATATCGGACTTGTGCTTTGTTGTTTCTTTCGTCGAAGTGTTTCGCCGTGAGTTCTACGAGCGCTTGCTTCGATTTCCGGGTTGTATGGAGCTAAAGTACCCGGGTTTTTCCTGGTCATAAAAAAAACAAAATCAGTCAAAAGTTCCAAAAGTAAATCTCCCCGGCAACGGCGCCAATTTTGACAAGTCATTGTTTAACCGGTCAAAAATAAATAAGTAAATTAACCTCTTTCAACAAATAATAAAATAGAGAAATTAAGTAGATATAGGGAAAGAGGGTCGATTCGCAGGGAGATTAGCTAGAATTATTGACTGAAGGCTGCTTCGATTACTACTTCCAGGAATATCTGTAGAATAAGTAAATAAAATGGGGGGAGTGATCTGATATTGGATGAAAATGAAATAGCAAGATTTAAATGCAGGGGTAAAAAGAATAAGAAAAACCAAGTATGTGAAATAGCCTCGAACCAGCTCTTTCAATTCTTTCGATCATTGAAAAAGATTTTTATTTCGGGGATCATGTCGGTTACAGTCTACGAGGCTCAACCCGTCGTAACTTGTTTCTCTCTCGAGTAACCAATCCTCCCAAGTCTATCTTCGAAAGATGGTTATTAAATAAGTTAACCACGTCTATCGCCGTTAAAATATTTAGAATGAAAGTAGGAAAAACCCGACTCAGAAGTTGTCTAAAAAGAATCACTTCTGATTTTATCTTTCCTTAGCGGACCGCCGCTAAGAGTGTTCATAGGAAGTCGAAATTGCCACAGACCGATCCTTCCTCCCAACTATGTTTTTAAGCGATTTTAGACCAACGAGCCCTTTTTGATTTGAAAAATGGTTAAAAACTTTTAGTAAGGCCGATTGCCAAACTATCTAAGCAGAAAGATAAAAAAGATTTCCCAAAAGAATTTAAGCAAAGTTCAATTCTCACGAATCGAATTGACTTGGCTGGTTCTTGGCTTAAAAGATTTAGCTAAGCATGATATTGATTATCATACTTGATTTTAGAAAAGTAATTAAATGGCATAAAACAAACGAAACAAGAAAATAAAGGAAAATAACTTGAATTAAAACTAGAAAATGTTTACAAAAGAAAAGATAAAAATACTCAAAGCTAAGAAGATGATAACTAATTGATTGATGCATAAGCCTTTACCAAGGAGTGGTATTTATAGGCTTGAATTTACAAAGATTAAAGATAAGAAAATTTAAAATAATAAAGTAAAGATAAAACAATTCAAATGTTTTAAAATTTAAATGCAGAAAATCTAAACGGATAAGCTGATAAGATCTCTCAGAACGTTCCAGAAGCTTCTAGAATTCACCACGCATTTGCCACATCAGACGCGTCGTGCCCAGTGTCGTGCCCACGATGCCAGTCATGATCAGAATAATAAAAAGATTGCAGAAATGCCCTCTTTTGCTGATGTTTTCCAGAATTAGGTCCCTTGCACAAAATATAGCAGAATGAAATGGATTAGGTAGCAAGAAATCCTAAGAACGTGAAAAATAGTAATTAAAATGCGTCACTTTTGAGAGATTATCAATATGCCTCCTGGATTCTCTGTTGATAATGATTCTGGTCTTGTTTGTAAGTTAAAAAAGAGTTTACATAGTCTAAAATAGACTAGTAAGTAGTGGAATGAAAAGTTAATCATTGCTTTAATTGAACAAGGTTTTAAACAATCTGCTGCTGACCCTAGTTTTTTTTTACGAAAGGTGTGGATGAAAATTTCATTGCTTTAGCAATTTATGTGAATGATATAGTTTTAACTAGTCGAAGTCAAGAACAAATAAATTCCATTAAAACTTTCTTGCATAATACTTTCAGGATTAAAGATTTGGAAAATTTGAAGTATTTTCTAGGCCTTGAAATAGCTAGGACAAATTCTGAAATTAACATCTGACAAAGAAAGTATACCTTAGAGCTTCTCAAAGAAACTAATTTTTTAGAGTCCAAACCTGTCTCTACTCCAATAGTGGTAACCAAAGGAACAAAGAGGTTATTTAAAAATGATGGCATTCTCTTACAAGATTTGAAGCCTATAGAAGATTAATTGGAAAACTCTTGTATTTGACAAACACTAGGCCGGACATTGTCTTTTCTGTTCAGTAATTTTCCCAATTTCTTTCTTGTCCTACTATCACTCATTTAGCAGCTGCACATAGAATCTTAATATATTTAAAAGCTACTCCTGGCCAGGGTCTTTTTTTGCTGCTGATAATGATCTTAAGTTACATGCTTTTTATGATTCTGATTGGGCCTCTTGCCCTGACTCTAGAAAATCTATTACTAGATTTTGCATATTTCTAGGCTCTTCCCTTATTTCCTGGAAATTTATAAAACATCAGACTATTTCTCATTTTTCCAGTGAGGCTGAATATCGTGCTTTGGCTTCTGTTACTTGTGAGTTGCAATGGATTTTTTATTTATTTCAAGCTTTTCATATACCTTTTCAGCCTGCAAATCTATTTTATGACAATTTTTCCGCTATTCAGATTGCAGAAAATCATGTCCATCACGAATGCACGAAGCATATTAAAATTGATTGTCACTTAATACGGGAGAAGATTCATCAAGGTCTTATTACGCAGCTGCCTGTTTCTACTCAACATCAGCTTGCAGATTGTCTCACCAAAGCTTTGCCTAGTTTTTCTTTTCATTCCCTAATTTTCAAGTTTGGCGTACATTACATTTACGCTCCAACTTGAGGGGCTAACAAAATTCTTATATTTTTCCACGTGTTAGTTTAGTTTTATAATAGCAGTTAATCGTGTATCTTGATCTTGATTAGTATTTAATCAAGATATAGAGACCTTATTAAGCAACTTTGTAAAACTCAACTTTGTAAAACGCAACGTTTTGTATCAGTTTTATTTTTTACCGAATGAATAAACAAAATCTCTCTTTCCCTCCAAGACTCAGTTTCGTCTTTTCTAATTCCAAGACTTTAAAAAGGAAGTTAAGGATGCAAAGAAGAAGGGTGGATGTAGCCATGTGAATGGTGTGAAGGAAGTGAAGAACTTGAGTTTGAGTCAGTATCCATAGTTGCCAAGTTCCATCGAATCCGCTGCCTAAGTAAAAGGTTGTAGGAGTAGCAACAGGGATTCAATCTCAGCGGCCTACTAATCCATTTTTGAAGTCGATAGTGAGGTGATAATTCTGCAAAGCCACAAAGTTCATCATTTCTTCACAAACGACAACAAGATTTCATTGCATGAAACTACATACTTTCGATTTATCCGCCCAAAACCAATGTACAAGGAAACCAAATTCAAGGAAGCCATGATATCTGAGTAACATGAGTCGGATCAAACAGAACTAAAAAAAACAAAAAGGGAAATGAGGATGAATGGGAGATTGAGGGCGTTGGTGATAAAGATTATTTGTTGGATACCTAATGTGTAATTTACCCCTTTTATTTAGGTCATATTTATTTTTTAGTTAATAAAATTACACCTGGCGCGTTCTGATTGGCCCATGAATATTTTTTTAACAGAGGTTAACAGAGGGGTCAAACGTGGTAATGATTTATAGTTCGAGGGGTCACAACATCTCAAAAAATACTTTATAAAGCAGTTCGGTATTTTGCGTATACTTTAGGGGTCAAACGGACCATTAAACTTATTTGGAAAAGCATTATTATATTCGAATTTGCTTGATTATAGATGTTTTGTTTACACCCAACTCATTACTCATGTGATGTTATAGAAAGTCTTCCATCATGATTCTTTTAATTTTGTACTTTTAAAATGGGTAAAGTATTCTCTAAACTTTTAAGGCGCTTTTAGTATCATCATTAAATTTTTAAAACCTTTCAACATAATCATTAAACTTTTAATTTATATTTACTACTGTCATTGCCGTAAAAAAAAATCTGACGTGGCAGGTTAACTTTTTTAAGAAAGTTTTTTCTGCTTCCCCCCTCATTTTCTTTAATCCGAATATATCCCCCACTCTCTTCCATCCAAACACACCATCGACTTGAAGATACCATAGATTTCACAAAAGAGCTCCTTAGGATCAAAAGCTTGCGGCAGGAGATGGAAGCAAACTCAAATGAGTTAAACACGGTTCACGTATTCAATGAAGAAAAACCAAATGAAATTTTAGTTAAAAACAACAACAAAAGTGCTAGATTTTTCTGAAACATTTTAGGTGACACCTTATTTTCAAACACCCAAACCATGAATTAAAATCTCTAAACTTGTATTCTTACAGCTTGAGATGTGAAGAAAACATATTAATACAAGATTACAAGGATTGAGATTTGTTTCAAGAGAAAACAAGGATAATTGTTATTGACTTTAACAACGTTGGAAAGCATTATGCCTTGAGATTAAACAATGTGTTATTAGTTTTGCAATGCAAGCATCTTGTTATGAGATAATAATAATTAAAAAAATCAAAATTGTCAATATCTATTAACCAATCCTTTTATCTTACAAACATTTTGGTTATGAACAATAATAAGTTCTGAAGCCATAAAGCAAACATTGTCTGGCTATGCAGGAAGATGTTCGTAGGAACAAAATTAGAGGACTACAAGAGAAGCAACTTTTGGTTGTTTTATACTTTTCTGTTTCCAGTTGCGCTCACTGATTTTTTTAATGAGCTTTTGAATGGCTATTTATTATTACATGGCAAAATGGTGTTGACATAAGTTGATGGTACCAGCTGTGTTTGGATGGATGAGAAGGTAGGAAGACATGTTTGGAAGGAAGGAAAATGAAAGAAAATGTAGAAGGGGAGAAGAAGAAAGGGTGGTGGACTTTTTTTTTAAGTTAACCTGCCACATAAGCTTTTTTAATGGAACTGGACAGTAGTGTCCGTAATAAAAATGAATTAAAAACTCAATGATTGGTATAAAAGTTTTAAAAATTCAGTGCTCATATTAAAAACGCCCTAAAAGTTCAGAACTGACCGTATAATTTACCCTTTAACAATTGTTTTCATTTGATTTGAGGCACTCTTAAAACCCTAGTCACTTTTTTTTTTAATTTTTTCGTTCATAACCATTTGCCTTTTCATTTTTTTAATTCACAGTGATATCAGTTTTTCTAGTGGTTGTCGACCGCCAGTGATTCATATTTCATTTGTTGTTTTTATTTGTTGTTTTTTCTTCAGACATTTTATTGCGCTTTCATATACCTCCGTGGCATTTTTTCTCTGCCTTTATGACACGTCTATGCCTTATGACACGCTTCTATGGTTACTTTTACAGGTTTTTGGTGTTCGTACGGTGACCCTCACAACGCTTGTTTCTTATTCGTGTTTGTTAGTGGTCACGTAGAGTTTAATCTATTTTTAGGTCGTTTGCCGGTGTAATTTATAGCGAATTGTCATTTTTGAGAATAAGTGTGGAAGGTAGTTGTCGATTTTGGGATATCATCTAGTTCATATTTTGACAACTCCCTATGGACCATTCCTAGTTGCTACAATGGACCGAAAAGATTTTCTTTAGGGCAAAGAGGAAGTGTCTAATCTGAATAGTGCATCGTTTATTTTTTTCTTTTTAGATTTACATTTTCTTTTTTATTGTTTTTTGGATGTTTTAAAACCTCTATTATGTTAATGTTTTGGTTTATTTTGTTTATTAATAAAGATGTCTGGTTAATGCGTCCAAAAAATTTAAGGTTAAAATTTAAAAAAAAAAATTCATTCAAATTCATAAAATAAAGAAGTGAACGTTGTTATTCTTATATGACTTAGATTTATGTAATTTATTTGTACGATACATACATTATGAAACGACTGAAATTAATGTGTAAATATAATTTTATAATCACACTATACAATTAAAAATCGTATCAATAAAACAAGCCTTAAAACATAGAAAACAAGAAGCATACCTTGCTTACCCCTTGTTGTCTGTGTTATAAGGATGATGTAATTTATTCAGGTGATCCGTATTCGAGCATCAATTCTACACAGTATGTATACCTTATTAAAAAAGATTAAGTTGAGCAAATGTTATTCTTGTATCACACCAGCATATTAAAAACAACAAAAAATAACAAAAAGCATACCTTTCTTTCGGAGGTATGACTGGGTAGAGGATTCGTATTCGTCTTTCACTTTAATCACTACAAAAATGTTACAATACTTAGGTTGGTGTTTGTCTCGAATATTTTTCGAGTCTTAAGTAAAAATTTAAAAATAGACTCCTATAGAACGGAATTACAAAAGTATTTTTCATTACTTTAAATGATTAATTTAATATTTTAGTAATAAATCATAGAAACATGATAAAAATTTATCAAATATATCATTTTACTAAAAAATACACCTTTAATACAACTAAAACAATAAGTGACAACCTTTAACATATTAAATTATCATTTAAAAAATCTGTAAAACTGCAAATGTAAAAAGTATAAGCGCTCATATTGCTCCTCATACGAGACGGGGCCACAAGTTTTGGCCCTTTCAGTCGTTGTAGTACAACGGAATCAATAATGCTAAACATAAAATTCATGTGTATGGGACTGTGGGTGATGAATTTTATAGTCATTCCACAGCTTAAAACTCTGCTGAATCGAATATTAAAGATGCAGAATGTTCCTGGACGTTAACATGGCCATATACAAATGGCTGCTTTTTCAGAAACTGCAGATATGGACAATCAAACCCCACTTTTCTCATTAGCTTTTCTCATTTGTTTTTAATATGGGAAAAGACGAGAGGTTATTCAAAATTAATTTCCAGATCAATTAATCATAAAACCCTTTAAAAATACAAGTTTTTTTTTTGTCATAACCCCTCTAAATAGATTATTGTTTTAGATTTTTTGTGATATTAATATTTGATTGCAATGGCCTTTATTATTAGTCGTTTTTTACACTTATATAGTAACGTGCTTATTATATTTAGATTGAATTAGCCGGTGCATTTAGATAAATTTAGGCATACCTATAAATTACGCTTTTCAAATATGAATCATTTAAGAGAAACAACATTATATTTTGCCATTGAGACTAGTATGTAGATCTTATATTTTGATTTTTTTTTAACAATGACATTTGAATTTTATTAATCACTATGAAAGATTTTACAAATACAATGCATCAAAAAGAGAAAAAAAGGATTAGTTCACTAAAGATCTCATTCAAATATGGAAAGAAAAGCAGACACTTCAATGAAAATTAGCATACCATCAAAATCTAGAAATTTGTATGAATCTTATTGTCTCTAGCTAAGATAAAAAAATAGGTGGTGAGCGAACCAAACTATCAAGCAGATTACTTCGTTACACAAATTTGATTACATCAATTAACAAACCATTAAACTGAGTGGAGATTAATTTTTTCTATGACTATCGACATAATCAAATCAGATTACTAAAAATGTTTGATTTGATGATTTTATCTATTGAACGAAAAATTAATGGTTTGATAAATTGTAACGTAACGTATAAAGTAAAAAAGTAAAGGTAAAAAAGAAGTAAAAGACAAAAGTTGTGATTGATTGAGTCCCCGAGACCTCTAAATCTAACCCCAAAGTCCAAACCATGGTGAAAAAAAGAGACATGTGATATGAGCCATTCATAAGAAGAAGCCAAAAACAAAGAAATAATAACACGTTATCTATCGGACCGGACCGCCTCCTCAAACAACAAGTGAAACACACTTCGATTCACACAATAACGCACACTACATGATGCACCAGAAATAAAAAGGAAGAAAAAAGGGCCGCTCCGCCACTGCACCACTTGTCCTTCTCCTTCTACCTTCCCATCTCTAGACTCTAGATTCCTATCCCTTGCCTGTTCATGAATACAGGGTGTTCGTTTGCAAACAATCCCTAACTCTCTCTTCTTTTCTGTCTTTATTTTAATGGGTTGCGTCAGTGATTGGCGTCGGGAGTCGTTTCCCGAGATGCTTTCCGCTGGGTTATCCCTCGAAGAAACAGACGATGGAGAGGAAGCTACACCCGAGTCTGTGCGCTTCCCTTTCGAGAAGGTGTTTCCGGTCTATGCAATGAGCCTTTCCAAGCCTGACGCCGATTCTATTGTCAATTTGGGTCATGACCCAATTTGGGATGCTGTGCGAGAGGAGGCCAAGCTCGAGGTACCGATTTCCATAGTTTTTGTCTCCTCCTTTTTTTTCTTCATGGGGTGTTGCTTGAACCATTTGTTTGATCGGTTTGTGATGAGATTTTGTTCTTTTGAAGATTTTTCTTTGTATTGTTTGTGACTAAGTTTTGCGAAGAGGTGTACGATTTATAATCAGAAAGAAGCTCTGATAGTTGATGGTCTCTTCGGGTTGTTTCGTTTAAAGATGAATATTGATGTCATGGTTATTTGACTTTCTTTGGTGTTCTTTTCATCGACTGAGTTTGTTGCTTGGTTTTGATTATTAGCCTGGCTTCAGCTTTTCTATTATCACATGCACGTTAAATTTGAAATATTGGCTGCTCATTTTGTCAGAAAGTTGAAGTAGTACCAATGGCTTAAAATGAAGGATCAACTTATGTCTTCATTTTGAATCATCATTTCTTATTGCTTTTGTTTGAAATTGTCATGGAATCTAACGGATGACAACATTTTCTGTGTTTTCTCGTGAAAGGAGGTTGTTAATCAATGTATCCTTCTTGCTTAAATTCCTTTGCTTCTTGAGATTTGTGTGAGATAAAATGGATATTATGGTACTACTTGCTGCAGGCAGAAAAGGAGCCTATTTTAAGCAGCTTCTTGTATGCGAGTATCTTGGCACATGATTGTTTAGAGAAAGCATTGGCTTTTGTTCTTGCCAATCGTCTACAGAATCCTACGCTCTTGGCAACTCAACTGATGGATATATTTTCTCATGTTATGATGAATGATAGAGATATTCAAAGATCAATACGCCTGGATGTGCAGGTAATTTTGTTAATTTTTGAAAGATAATATAGAATTGATGTCTGATTCTAGAGGTTTTCATTGAAAAATTGCTTTAACCGTGTTTACATTTGGAAATGTTTGTTCTGCAGGCATTCATAGATAGAGATCCCTCTTGTTTGTCATATAGCTCAGCGTTACTATATCTCAAGGTAGTATATACTTTTTCCAGGTACTTCATGTATGCACAATGTCATAACTTTTACACAAACTGTTACTTTGCAGCCCTTTTGTTTTTAAACTATGGTTGGTGTACTCCTTATGGTGAAAAACTGGTTGATTTATTACAGTTTTAGATCTAAAGAGAAGATATTTTAAGAGATAAGACATATAAAGGCTGTTAACAACTGTTGCGAATCGACGGTCCTTTTTTTCTCTGGATACCATTCTCTGCGATCAATCATATCCAGTATGTTACAAGTTCCCTCCTTTTTTTAGGGATACCACTCTGTGCAATCATATCGAATAGCTCATGCCTTATGGAAGCAAGGGCGAAAATTGTTGGCACTGGCATTGCAAAGCAGAATTAGCGAGGTAGAGTTTTGCTTTTGGTTATTGGATTAGATTTATGCCTTTTTGGTATGCCGTTTTAATATATTTTTACATACTTTTCAGGTTTTTGGAGTTGACATACATCCAGGTACATTTGTTTCATACTTTAACCGTATCATGTTTCCCATGCTTTTCGCAATATATAATATGGAACAGCTTATAATACCTCTCTTTCTTTTTGAGGGTTTACAAGGTGATTTTTCCTTATTCAGTTTGGTGTATCTCAACTTCCTTTCATGTCATGACTTTATGCAGCTGCAAAAATTGGTGACGGTATATTATTGGATCACGGGACTGGTGTTGTTATTGGTGAAACAGCAGTTGTAGGAAATCGTGTTTCATTGATGCATGTAAGCCTCTTTGTTGTAATTCTTTTTAGATTATCTCATGAAAAGCTGGTTTTGTGTTCCCTATGTCTTTATTAAACCCCACTGTACTTCTTGTTAATAATCCAATAGAATAGCAAACAGATTTAGTGCAACTCATCAGAATTTCGGAAGAAACCTGGTTGATTTTGAAGCATGGGATTGATGGTTAAATACGCAAATTGCGCTGAGTGTGGAGATTGATTCTGGCCAAACTTTAGTTCAAGTCGACAGCATGAATGTCATTTTTTTGTCTTCTGCCATTCATCAACTTCCTATCTGCTTTGTCTATTACAAGAGTTCTCGATGATACGTTTCCTTCACTGTATTTACATTTATAGACCAGTAACATCACGTTGTAGACCTGTTTCCCCAGTTGATAGCATGGGATGTGCAAATGTTTGTAGATGTGGATTCTTTTTGTTTCTGTATTAAGAACCCTTGATATAAGATTATTCTCTATGTTCCCGAATCGGTTGGAGTCTCGATTCTCAATGTGTTTTATCTCTTAGATGGAAAAGAATTTCCGACATCTATGGTATGGAAGGACCTGCTGATCAGTTACATTATATGATGCTTTCTTTCAGGGTGTGACCTTGGGTGGGACTGGGAAGGAAACTGGTGATCGCCATCCAAAAGTTGGTGATCTTGCACTACTTGGTGCATGCGTGACTGTACTTGGGAATATAAAAATAGGTGAAGGTGCAATGGTTGCTGCTGGTTCCCTTGTATTAAAACATGTTCCTCCACATAGGTACCTTTGTAACTTTCCCAAGTATTCATGATTACACTTTATTTTGAAATTTAATGACTAAATCCCAAATGTTTGATATGCCTTCTTGGGGTGTTTTAAGTATGGTAGCAGGTACACCGGCACAAGTAATTGGATCCATGGACGAGCAAGATCCATCTTTGACAATGAATCATGGTAGGTCTCGTGCACGGATGTTAAACATTATAAAAGAATATTTGACCCTGCGAAATAATATTTGGCTATCTAGAATGGAACTAGCATTAGTTTCCTGCAGCTGACCTGTAAGTTCAGGGATGTTTTTTCTGCCAACAGATTCAGCTATAACTTGTATTATCTTGGTTAGGTTATATCTTCCGGAAGCTACGTAAAAATGTGGGACTAGTTCCATCAGAATATGCAAAAATGATTTAATGAAAAAACTAAATTTTTAACTGATAATCATCTTCATGAATAAATGACAACTATTTTTTATCATCTGTGTTGTATTTGAACCCATGGGCCGGAATATTGCTATAACTTCAATGGTTTAAATGAAAGTCATCCTTGCTTGAGTTAGTTTCAATACTGGTTGTTATGATGAACTTGCAGATGCTACCAAAGAATTTTTTAAACATGTAGCTGTTGGTTCGAGAGATGGAAGATCGAAATAGTAAGTAAACTTTTATTGCTGTCCCTATTTTTTAATTTCAGCAACTATAATTTCAAACATGCGACTCTTTCCGAAAACGCTAATCATTTGAACTTATTTTTCAGAGCCATTGGATGATGAACCCAACAACGGCGGGCATCGATGTCGACTGCCAGTTGCAGTTCAATTAGGAGACTGGTTGTAGTTTGTTTTTAAGACAATAAGAATTAACATAATATAGGCATATGGGTCAATTGATAGTTCTTGCCCCCCTGAAATGATGTCACTGTCACTAACCAGACGAGATAAAAAATAATTATGTTCCAACACAACACCAGTTGTGTTGGATTGGGATATTCATGTAATGCCCTAAACAAGACTTTTTGTTCTTTATAATAAACATCAAAATTCAATCGACTTCTATTGCATTGTTATATATCATACATACTAAAGCAACCAACTTCACAACACCAGCCAAAGGCATGGCATTGTAAATAGAAGCTCGAATGCAACCAACCGACCTATGTCACTCCAGCTCTACCATCTTCTCCTTAATAGTTTCCTTCGAAAATTCTGCCTCCTACTCTGGTTTCTCCGATCATCAGCGACCTTATAGATTTCTCAACAGGGTAGGGTACCTGTATGTAAGAACCCAAATCAAAGAAGAAGAATTAAAAGGAGATGAGAAGATAGAAGAGCATAGGGAGATGGCAGAAGCAGAATTTTAGAGAAGAAGAAAAAGACAGTTCGTTTCATTCGATAAATTGAATACAAACTAGGATATCTGACTATATAGCCTTACAAAGTAAAACGACAACGTTTAAAAATACTATAAAATAACCAAATGCAATAAACGACATTGTTTTAGTGGGTAACTAAAATGGTGCGTTATAAAACTTCCCCTCAAAAGAATCCTTGTCCTCAAGGATTAATAAGGAAATTTCTTGACTACCCTTGAAGACAAGACAAGGACTCAGAATTTCTCAAGTGATTCGACCAAACATTCCCAAATGCTCTTTTTGCCTTGGTCTAAAACAGCTCATGAAATGACAGTAATAGTTTGAAATAAAAAGAAGCTGCTACATACATGTCACTAAAATATTCAAGTTACAGTTCATATATCTCATCCAAAATGAGGAATATTTCGCTGAAATTTTCAACTTCTATATTATGGTTCCACGAGTAAGAATAGATGTTTTTGTGTTTTCCCATTGCTTCCAAAGCTGGAAAAGCTACCCATCATTTTGAATATGCTCACCAAATAGCATAATCAACACAATTCTTCTCAACAGAAAAGTGAAAGGACATATCGAAATGAAAAGAAGAAGAGTTAATAACACCCTCCTCAATTGACACATGAAGAAAAGAGCATTTGCTGCTGAACAATTTTTTTAAAATCCTCTTAAAATTTTCAGCTGAGATTTTTCTTGAATAACCTATATGAAACCACTCTAACAGAAGAGACGCAAAAGATTTATTGGTTAAAGAATTTTCCTGCATTGTAATCTGCAGAATGGACCTATATTCATCCTCACATACGTGAACAACAAACCAGATCACACATTTTAGCAACCTAAGTGGCTCCACCCCATTTTCATTGTAAACTAAACTTTTTGCCCATATTCATCACCAAAGATTCTAATTTCTGGCACAACTTTCCCACAAACTCATTTTCAGGTATCCTCTCCTCAACTAAGCAATTAAGTAGTTGTTCATGATTTAAAGCCATGTTTACTTCCTTGTGGCAGATGGTATTTTGGTTTCCATATATTTCACCACCATAAATTGTTGTTTCCTGCTTCGGATGGCTGCTATCAACCTCCATATGTTTCGAAAATAATATAGCTTGACTAGCTACATGATTCCCTCTTTGGCCATCCTCAAAACTGTCAAGAATAATAGAGTTCAAGTGTTTAATATTTGGCACAACAAAACCATGGATATGCATTCTCGTATCAGGTTTTGTACGCACATCCTTAGTTACAATACTTGCTGCAAACTTAAAAATGTGAACAATTTCACTCTCTTTTGGTAGCCTCGATTGGAATTGAAGAAGATACTTCGCAATAGAGCAATCATCTAGCACACAAATAATTCCTACATCCCCTGACAAATATCCTATTATGCCTAGTCTCTAAGGCCTAAAATTGTTGGAATCAACATCACTATAAAAATGCTTATAGCTACTCAACACTGAGGCATCTTGAGTAAATGGAAAGACATCACCCTCACTTAATCCTTTGGGCAGACATATTACATAGAAGGCATCTCTTGCTTTGTTGTCTTTTGCCATTAATAGTAGCCTAAATCTATATAAATCATCTCTCTCAACCAACTCATTAAAATTAATAAGTATTGTTGAGCATTCTCATTCAAGCTTTCCAAGTTGAACATCCTCAAGCTCATAACCGAGCTCTTTTAATCGGTCTCGCAAGACATATCGATTGCTAACTTTACCAATAACAATACTTGTTTCATTCAAAGTCCTCTTAATCAGGATAGTACCAAAATCAACCTCATTCAAAATTCTTTTAAACATGCTAGTATCAACATTTAAAGTTTCCCTAATCAAGTCACACTCAAAAGCTTCACTATTCGAGTAAGCATTACGATCATAATTCAATCCTAAAATATCTATATTTGGGTCAACACAGGTAATTGTCCTATTCTGATAAACATTCACGGATACCTGATTTTGTTCAACACTGCTCACTTCATTCTGAGTAGTAGCCCTCCAGCCAAATAAATTCTGCATTGGTTCATCGGATGCCGCAGAAATTATTACCAAAATTTTATCTTTCAATTATTCAGGCACGTCGTTAGACAAATCATCTAAACCCGTTGAATCCATTACCTCGTCATTTTGATAAAGCCTTTCATCAAACACTTGGGCTTCAACCGAACCCACCTCTGTGGCAGCAATGTGTGAATTTAAAACTTGTGTCGGTTCAGCGAAATTTGACAACCCGACATCGTTATGTAACTGAATATCAAGCTGACAACAATTATCGTAAATATTACAGCCCTGAAGAGAACGAATAGCAGCAATAGCATCATAACCTTGATACTATATCAAAAACTGAACACCAACCGACTTATGAAATGGAACAATCTTTTTCACTGACCCATAAGGTGAGAAAACCTGATGTAGCACTTCCTGAGTAATAGGAAAATCGCCTAGTGGATTGTAACAAGGAGCGTTCGGTTGACGAAATGTAAGTCAAATACAGATTTTAGTTCCTCACGGAACTCAACCCAAAATTGCTTGTTAACCATAGCCAGGATCGATAGCTCTAATACCTTTGTAAGAATCCAAATCAAAGAAGAAGAATTAAAAGGAGATGAGAAGATAGAAGAGCATAGGGAGACGGCAGAAGCATAATTTTAGAGAAGAAGAAGACAGTTCATTTCATTCGATAAACTGAAAACAAACTAGGGTATATGCCTATATAGCCTTACAAAACAAAACGACAACGTTTGTACGTACCCTACAAGATCTTCCCTTACTATCAATACAAACACCTAACGGCCCAACGTTCTTCGGCGCATTAGCATAAATCAAACCAAACATATAGGGGTGTTGAAATGGCGTATAAATTGTTTATCTCCTAATCATGCCCTCATTTATATTTCTACAATAAAATTAGGGGTTTAAAGTTTAGAGTTTAGAGTTTAGTGTTAGAGTATAGAGAATTTAGGGTTTAGGTATAGAAAAATTAGGGTAAAGTGTATTTTTAGGGTGTAGGGTTTAGGATTTAGAATTTAGGGTTAGAGTTCTTAATTTAATTTTTAAGTGTTTTTTAACAAGAGGCATAAATAGAGGCATGGTTAGGGGTGTTGAGATTTAGGGGGCTCGATTCGATCAACCGATGTTACTCACCAAGTGGTGGAGATGTGGAATTTTGGGTGGATTTGGTGTGGAAGCTAAAATGTAAATGACACAATGATTTTAGAGTGGTTCAACCTTCTAACCAAGGTCTACATCCACTACTTTAGCTTCCTACTAAGGATTTCCAATCAATCCACTATTGATTCGTCCCTTTTTCTAGGCTTAGGAGGAAACCCTTATACACCGATCAAGCTTTCTACCCAAAGCCTTGATCAAACCCTCTTTTACAAAGAGATAAATATATCAAACACAAATCCCTCTAATAGGTGTTTGTTTGCACAATTAAAGCACTCACCCAAAACCTAAAACACTTGAGCAAATTTGACAATTTTGGCTCACTAGTGTTTGTCTATACAAGAATTGATAATTTAAGCACTAAGACAATATTTGATCATTTGTTGATTGACAATATGAGCATTAACCCTATCTTGATGCTTGGAGGTCCCTTTTATACTCCTTGATGAGTTTATAGTCGTTACTAGCCGTTGGGGTTGAATTGGAGTCGTTGAGGACTTAATTTCCCACCATAAATGCGGTTCTGCAGCTCACCGTTTCGAAACACTCGTGACCGTTTCGAAACACCCTTTAAGTAGAAAGAGTCGTTGTAGTCTGATGCAGTACCCGTATCGAAACGCCCTTGGCCGTTTTGAAACACCGTATCGAAACGCCTACCTCCGTATCGAAACGATCTGCATTTAAAAGTTAGTTGGGAAATAGCCGTTGGAGTTTATGACCGTTGTGGTCGATGCCATGTAGGCGTATCGAAACGGCATAGCCCGTTTTGAAACGCTGGGCAAAATTCACATCTAGTGAAGGCCCATTTTGATACTTGTATTAAAACACTTTTGCTACTGGAATCCCCCGTATCGAAACACCTAAGGGTGTTTCGAAACACCTAGACGGTTTTGTGTAGTTTGGTTTTTGAAAACTTGTAAAACCCTTTTGAAAACATCCTTAAACATAGTTTCAAATTATTTGGACTTTGGAAATAGTTTTGAATTCTTTTTAAATTAGTCCAAGACATTTTTCAATTATTATATCAAAACATTAGTTCTACAATCTCCCCCTTTTTGATATAATAAAACTCACTTGAAAAATTGTTTGGGATTCTCACCCTTTAACTTTAAAAATGTGAATAAGAGATTAAAGATATGAAATCAAATAAAGCTCCCGCTTATTCATTTGAAAATTCAATTTTTCAAACCATTTCTCCCCTTTTTGTTATATCAAAAAGAATTTAAAACATTAAGTTCAAAATAACTATAGAGAAAAATTTTGACAAAAATAAGAACTTGATTTTAAAAGTGGTTCCCCCTTACTCAAAGCATCATTAAAAATGTTAGTCCAACATATATGATCATCTAGTTGATATAAATGAAAATAAATCAAATAAAGCACAAGCAACTAGATTTTACCACACTTAAACTCAAGGGAGGATGTGAAGCCTTCCTTCTTCAAGTGTTCTTCCTTAGTGTGCATGGAGCTCCCCCTCATTAATTGGACTTGTTGATCAATCTCCATCACACCTAGCAAAAGACAATCAAGTAATTTTTGGTATCCAAATTGCTTTGGATCCATAGACGTTAGTAGCACAAATTTTAGTCCCCTTTGGAATCCATTTTTAATGTCATCCTTTTTAGTTGAAGTGGTTAGTCCTTTTGGGATCCAAACACTTCTAAAACATTTTCCTTTTACAAAACTAGGGGCACTAGATTGTCTTACATAAAAAAATTGATTTTCCAAAATTGATTTTCTTTTCAAGCTCTTTGGAAATCAAATCTTTTTCTTCTTGTACTTTTTGAAGCAAATTTTGTAAATCAAAACATTTTAATTCACACTCTTCAAGTTTTGCTTCAAGTTCAAGTTTGGTTTTAGAAATCAAATCATTTTGAATTTTTAACTTTGAAATCAATTTATTGTTTTTCAAAATGTGATTTTTAAACTCTAAAACCAAATCATCATAGACATCTTGTAATTCATCAAAAGAGTAAGAACATGAAGTAGATGAATTAGAAGTTACCCTTGAATCTTCTTCGATGGCCATAAGGCAAAGGTTGGCTTGTTCATCTTCGGTGGAGTCCTCATCACTCCAAGTAGCCATATGTGCCTTATTCTTATGGCTTGAAGTGCTTGCCCTCTTCTTATTCATGGATTCTCGTTCAAGCTCTCTCAAAGCTTTCTTCATGAATGGGGCACACTTCTTGAAGAGATGAACTATCTCTTCTTCTTCATCCTCCTCTTCACTTAAATAAACATGATGGCAAGTGGAGGACTAGAGAGCCATGACATTGGTGTTGATGCCAAGCCCCTTGAGTTTCTTCTCTCCCATAGCTCAAATTTTATTTCTCTTCTTCTCATCCTTTTTGTTTTTCTTCATGATTTGATGAATAAGAAGTGACCTCATGAGTTCATCAAGCTTCAAAGTTTTCAAATTCTTTGCTTCGATGATGGCGGTCCTCTTTGAGTCCCAAGACTCGGGAAGTAAGTAGATGAGCTTTCGGACAAGTTTCTTCTCCGGAATGGCTTCTCCGTAGCCCTTGAGACCATTTGTGTTGGTGGAGAACCTATCAAACATCCTCTCGATGTTTTCTTCCGGATCCATCTTGAAGTTCTCATACTCTAAAGTGAGGAGCCCAATCTTGGTCTCCTCGGCTTCATCGGTTCCCTCGTATGTGACTTCAAGCTTGTCCCATACCTCCTTGGCACTCTCACAAGAAGACATCTTCTCATAGATGGATGAGCCAAATGCACAAAAGAGAATGTGCAAGGCTTTGCAATTTAGCTCCATTTTCTTGCGATCGTCGGCACTCCATTCCGCTTTGCTTCGTTGAGGCACGAACGGACCATCTTCAACTATATCCCATAGCTTGTAGTTTCTAGATTTGATGAAGAACTTCATCTTTATCTTCCAATGGGCATAGTAGGTTCCGTTGAAGAAAGGCGGTTTGTCGATGGATTGCGCCATTTGAGCTAGTTGGTGAAATGATGATCGAGCTTGCCGGATCTTCTCAATAGGATGTTAATCCTCTTTGATTGAGCCAAGCTCTGATACCAATTGTTGAGATTTAGGGGGCTCAATTCGATCAACTGATGTTGCTCACCAAGTGGTGGAGATGTGGAATTTTGGGTGGATTTGGTGTGGAAGCTAAAATGTAAATGACACAATGATTTTAGAGTGGTTAAACCTTCTAACCAAGGTCTACATCCTCTACCTTAGCTTCCTACTAAGGATTTCCAATCAATCCACTATTGATTCGTCCCTTTTTCTAGGCTTAGGAGGAAACCTTTATACACCGATCAAGCTTTCTACCCAAAGCCTTGATCAAACCATCTTTTACAAAGAGATAAATAAAGCAAACACAAATCCCTCTAATAGGTGTTTGTTTGCACAATTAAAGCACTCACCCAAAACCTAAAACACTTGAGCAAATTTGACAATTTTGTCTCACTAGTGTTTGTCTATACAAGAATTGACAATTAAGCACTAAGACAATATTTGATCATTTGTTGATTGACAATATGAGCATTAACCCTATCTTGATGCTTGGAGGTCCCTTTTATACTTCTTGATGAGTTTATAGTCGTTACTAGCCGTTGGGGTTGAATTGGAGCCGTTGAGGACTCAATTTCCCACCATAAATGCAGTTATGCAGCTCACCGTTTCGAAACACTCGTGACTGTTTCGAAACACCCTTTATGTAACACCCGGGTTTAGGGGTCGGCTGAAAATAATAATAAAATAATATTTTGAGCCTGATTTTATAATTATTATAATAAAGAAATATTTTGGTCCTTATAATTTTCAAACAAACTTTTCGTGTGGGACCAGAATGTAATTGGAATCAAATTTCCATGGATTTGGGAAATTTTTTTGACTATCCTCACTAATGGCAATTTTGTAATAAAATGGATTTCCTTTTAAAACCCATTTTAATTAAAATAGAGTATTGTCTTCTTCCTTCTCTCATTTTACATTTGAACGACAAAGGGGAGGGGTTTTCCTAAATCACTATTCCATCACATTGCTCCTCCATTTTAGCTCGATTTTGAAAGGTAATCACTTTCCCATCTTGCTCTCATCTTCCTCTCTTCAAAAGTACAAATAATTTTCATTTTCATCAATGTTTTGAAATTTGAGTTTTTTGGAGGATTTGAATAAAAATAGTAACTTTATTGTTTTTAACTTGAGGTTTTGATTTAATAATGTTATATATGTTGTTTGTGAATCAAATGGTCCAACATATATGATTTTTACATGGTTTTATACACATTCTCGGATTTGGGTTTCTAAGGGGTTTTGGGATGAGTTTTGGGTATGGTTTATGTTAGAAATTGTGGGCTGAGGATAGTATTATAGTTGGGGGTCGTTTTGGAATCATTTGGAAGTAGTAAAAATGTTGAAAACATGAGTTTTGGTTGAGGTTTATGGGTTGCTCGAGTTTGGTAATTTTGGGGTTGTCCATGGCTTGAATTCTTGTGTTTGATGTTTGAATGGTATTACGGGTTAGCTACATTGATGTTTGAGCTGATTTGAGGTTGTTTGGATTGTGTTGAGTTGTTTAGAGACAAGGACGTGTGTTGGTGAAGCCTCGGGAGTGAATTCAGAAGCTTGAAGGTGTTGCTTGCTTGATAGTTGAGCTTGGAAGTGAAGGTGAGTGGTTAATGTTTTCAAAGTGGTTTTTAAGTGTTTGGTTCAAGCATGTGGACTAGGTTGGGCTTGGTAGACCCACCTAGAGTTAGGATTGGAGTGGTAGCCTAATCCTAAGCTTTAATTAGAGACTTTGGTTGAACTCTTAAATTGATGTTATTGCCTCATGTTGAAATGTGATTATGATGGTTATGTATAAATGTGTTATACATGTATGTTGAGGCATGGTTGTGATGCATGGTTATATGCATGAGATATGGGCATGATGTTAATCATGGTGAGTACGTGCTAAGCACATAATTGGTTGTAAATTGATATTGTGGATTGAGTTAAATGTTGGCACTAGTATGTTTGGGTACAAATGATCAATCATTAGGATGTTAGTGTGCACATGAGAGTCAAATGCGCGCGTGGTCTTGATGATGGTAGTCATCAAGATGGAGTACGGGTTCGTCCGAAAATTCTTCTTATGTTTATGGTAGTCAGTGATGAGTGTAATTCCATCGACGGGGCGTGAGGATGAGTGGAATCCCCTCCGCGAGAACGGTGATGAGTGTAATCCCACCGTGAGGTAAAGTTATTGTTGGATATGAGTTTCAACGTGTTTATCTGCGTATTCGAGTCATAGCTAGGTGCCAATATGAATTGATATGTGTATCAATGTGATGTGAAATGTGATTTCCTAATTGGATTAATATATGTGTTTACATATGTTGTGGAATGAGCTTGTGGAGCATGACATATCTTTGAATAATTGTTCATGCATCATTGATATTTTGGCTCATGAGGATTGAAGGTAAGGACATGCATTTACCTTGTTGTGCTCGTACTTGGACCCTGCATTGTCGAGGTTTGTTTTTAAAGAGCTTACCCTCACTAAGCTTTATGCTTACGCTCTCTCTTGTTCGACAATGCAGATCAGTAGCTCGTGGGTTGCTAGAGCAAAAAGGGGCCTCCAAGTGTGCTTCGTGGTGCTAGCTTAGCTATCAAGTATGGGTATTTTAATTATGATGTAATGATCAAGCAATGGGACATGTAATTGTGGTGTGATGCCTTGAAGTATGTTGAATGTTGTTTTGTTTAGGAGCATGTTAGACTCCCTTAAAGTGCTTGTGTTGCTTTGGCTTTTGGATGCCATGCTTGGCTTGTAAAACTATGTTTAGACTGCCTTGTATGAATGTTTATGTTTGTTTGCTAAGGCATGAACTTCATATATGTTATGTTTACCATCTTTTGAATGAATGCATGACTCCCTTGGTTGAATGACGTATGTTCATGTTGGGTGCCTTGTATGATTAGATTTTGGTTAATAGATGTTGTATGAATGTTAGGATATGTCTAGGGAGGTCTTAAATCGCATCTAGGTTCGAGTCTTGTGTTGTTTTGCTGAAAATTGGAGACTTGCAGTGCAGGGCGTATCGATACGCCTAAGGGCCGTATCGATACGGTCTTGCCTTCAAGACTCAATTTTGGCTTGGCGTACCGATACACGGGGGTGTATCGATACGACAAATGCTCACTGGAATTCTGAGATTTTGGTGAGACTTTGGCGTATCGGTACGGTGTCTTAGCGTATCGGTACGGTGTCATCTCGTTGACCACGAGATGTTGGCCGAGAAGGGCGTATCGATACGCTCAAGGGCTGTATCGATACGGTCTTCCTGTGTTGACTGGAGGACGTTGACCTTGGTCAAGGCGTATCGATACCCTTGATTGGTGTATCGATACGATCTGCCCAGTAAGTATAAAATGGACTGTTAACATGATGTTTGGGGTTCGGATGTGTATCCTTCTTGACGTTTTCTGCTGTCAGGTTTCACATAGGACCTAATATGCCTTTAGACAAGATTAAATTAAAAGAAATTTTCTATGGTCGCTAACCGAGGTGGGATCTTAATGGGTTTCTCTTCGGTTTCCCCGTGTAGCCCACTCGGATCGGTCAAGCGTCCAGACCGGGACGAGGGGGGTTACACTTTAAGTAGAAAGAGCCGTTGCAGTCTGATGCAGTACCCGTATCGAAACGCCCTTGGCCGTTTTGAAACACCGTATCGAAACGCCTGCCTCCGTATAGAAACGATCTGCATTTAAAAGTTAGTTGGGAAATAGCCGTTGGGGTTTATGACCGTTGTGGTTGATGCCACGTAGGCGTATCGAAACGGCATCGCCCGTTTCGAAACGCTGGGCAAAATTCACATCCAGGGAAGGCCCGTTTCGATACCCGTATCGAAACACTTTTGCTACTGGAATCCCCCGTATCAAAACACCTAAGGGTGTTTCGAAACACCTAGACGGTTTTGTGTAGTTTGGCTTTTGAAAACATGTAAAACTCTTTTGAAAACATCCCTAAACATAATTTCAAGTTATTTGGACTTTGAAAATAGTTTTGAATTCTTTTTAAATCAGTCCAAGACAATTTTCAATTATTATATCAAAACATTAGTTCTACAAGGGGCAGATGATTTTTACTCGTTGAAATGGGTAACTCGACCATATCCAAAATCAAAATAATTGATATTTTTCTTTACCTGTTAAATTAATTGATTTTTAAAAATATTAACTTGAAAAAAGTTTTAGAGTTTGTGTTTTTCTTTAGTTAGATTAATTTGGGTATTTTTTATTATTAAAATTGGTTGGACCTTAAAATTTTAACGAGTCTCACCGCGGGGTTAAAAGATAATTGGGTATTGACATCTTAACTTGTATGTGCTAAAAATATATATGTAATATATATAATATACTTATATATATATAATATTTTTGTTAATTAACCTATACCCAAATTTTAAAAAAATTAATTATCAACTGACCACAATTTAATTAACCGAACTAAATTTTGTTTCAATTGGTTAATTCGATTTTAACCGAACAATGAACGTAACTAGCTATATCAACAAGCTCATAACATAATTCGAGATCCAAATCGTTTTATTCAATCCGAGATATGATATTGACATGAATATGATGATCCGTAATTCGAAATAAATTGAACTAAAACCGACCAAAATTTTTGTTAAACCGAAATGGACCTGAACCAATTTTCAACCGAATCGAATGGGCCCAAATTGATTTCATCCAAATCGAAGGCAACCCGAAATAAAGAAAAGATATTAAAAAATAAAGAAATGTGAGATGTGAATTGTCACACAACTTACCAAAAAGCCAAATATACAGACTTTATAAAATTATATATACGGGTGTAAAAAACTGACCAAACCTGAAAACTCAATTAAAACCGATTGATCTTCTATTGACCATATATTGATCTAATTTGTAATGACCCGAGATAGAATTTAGGTTAAGAAAGAAGAAGAAAAGATTTCAGAAGATTAGAAGAAGAAAGGATTTAGGATATTGAAGAAGATAAGGTTGAGAGAAAAAAAAATTTATGATATTTTTATTCATAAGATTAAAAATGCAATCACGGAGCTATATATTGAAATCTGTACAACAATACTGATCAACTTATTTTTGGACGGGTGGTTTTGCTAGATGGCTTCACTCAAGTCTATTACTCCAAGCTGGCAGTGTTGGGTTTCAGAGTTGGATATCACAGAATTGGGTTTAATATTTATATCTCGAGTAGACTGTAATATGCTTCCTTCAACGATGTCGTTCTATTTAATAACAATAATTTCTCATGTGCTCTCTCTTCTTCATCCAATATTGAAATCTTCAATTTTTCATGAATAATCCCTAATTTTATATGTTTTTCTTTCGATTTCACAGACATGAACCCTAATTCCCTAATTTTTTTGTCATCTTCACATTCGGTTATGACATAATTAGATACGACTCTAACAAAAATTGAACCAGACTCGAACTTAATTTGAGACGAATATCTCCTTGCAATATTCCTGGCCTTTCTTGAAAGCCGCATCTCCCCAAATAATCAACGGTGTCATTGGGGCCACAAAGATTCAAAGGGAAAGCAGCGAACTGGGGGTGGCCGTGGCTCCACCTTGAAGGAACAAAATGGCGTAGTAGTCTTCCGAGATAGTGAGAAGGGCACGGAGATCCGATTCAATTTCAGACTTGATTAGAATTTTTATACCGAAAAAATCAGATAAAAAACAAATTAAAAACTTTCATGGAATTCAGAAAGAATGGTACTCCTCATTTATTGTATCAGGGAAATACTTGAAATTACAGTGAGAGAATTAAAAATTTAAAATTATGTTCAATTTGAACATACATAAACCATAGTCGTAAACACATTCCTAAGTGCACGCAACCCAAAGTTGCTCAATTTATTAAAAATTAGATGCCCTCCCGCCCTCTTCACCAAAGTCAGCCGGATGTGCTATGGTTGTTGGGTCTCTAGTAAAAACTTTGCAGCTTCACATTTTGCTGTGAAACCAAACTTGGATGTGCCGTACTTTCTATGTACCCCTGTTAGTTTTCCTGTAGCTGCCCTCTCATGGAAACCGACCATCAATCTAGAACATTCTCTGCACCAACCAAAAATCAAACAAACATCATTAACTAACTTGTTTTGGTACAATGTTTGTCGGCAAAGAAGACATGAATAACTCACAGTAGCTCATCTTCCGTGTAGCTGCTATGCCACTCGCATGTCTTACTCCACTGCTTGAACCCGTATAGACTGCAGTGAGCAGTGTAGACCGCAGCAGCTGCTAGCAGCGACGGTTGGAACTTAAGCATCTCGTACTCCACAAGTGCGAGCTCCATCAAGAAGAACGACAGAAGCTCGAGCTTCTTCTCGGACTGAGCCGCCTTGAGGAACCTCCGCATGAAAACGTAGGGCGTCGGAAACGACATGTTGAATTGCAATGTGTTAAGCATCAGTTTCTCCATTTCCAGAACTTCTTTCCTAGAGTAAGCTTTGTCCGATATAAGGATTAGATCTCCCACGACAGGAACAGAAACCTCCTCGTACTTGCATGCTAACAGCATAGCCACCAGTCCAACCAACTGAAGCTTTTTCCTCACCACTGTTTGTTGACACAAAAATCTATCTATGAGATTAACCGTGAGAAACAATGTCTCCCCCATGAGGTCGAATTTGTCGTGCACCTGTCCATTTCGCAAGCCAATTATGACTTTAATGTCATTCATTATTACATCATTAAAAGTTCGAACCAGAACCAACTATTTCAAATACCTCAATAAGCCAATCGATCAGTATAGCCCTCATTTTCTCATTAATGTCTGGTTGCTGCTCCATGTAATTAGGTGGAATACAGCTAAAATTCTGCATACAATGAACTGATCAAACATGGTAACTAAAATCCTGCTTAACTAGGAAACAAATCTCTTAATGGATATGGATATTAATTACCTCCATCTTTCTGTAACAGGCATACAAATCTTCGACATATTCGACGACCGCCAGTGAATTCTTTGCATCACAGCCGTCGATATCAACAATCGGCTCCTCTTCAACTATATCCTCCATTTCTACTTCCTCCATCTCGTCTGTTTCTTCTAAGAACATGGGTACTGGGTGGTCTGCAGATGCCTTGTTTTCCTCCACATCTATAAATATACAATCTCCAAACTCATTTGAGCTTGGAACTGACGGTTTCAGCTTCTTAGATTCCTGTTAAAAGGACAAGACATCAGAATCTAGAAATCATGTCGTTGTCTATGTTACTCGAACTCTTGTTACCTCGGGCCACTGCCGTTGACTAGTACTGGAAATTTGGGCTGCAAACTTCCTGAATTTTAAAAAAAAAATGAAAGAATTAGAGTTTGAACAGTAATCTTGTAAATGATTTAAAAAAGACATGACTTTTTTTCTTCTAGTTGACTGAGATCCAAGATCCAAATTTTGAACCATTGTTTGCTTTTACACACCTTTGCTCATTTGACAAGCAAGCTGGAAAGCAAAAGTGAAACTTAAAAAATGAAAGGGGGGTTAAAATTTCAAACTCTAACCTGGTAATAGGTCTGTGCACAGGATCAACCTGCTTGTTTTCAAAACACTCATTTCTTCTGAGGAAAAAAAAACATAAACACTGATCAGATATTTTCCCGAGAAACAAACAATTGATAGATGAAAGAATTAAATAAAGCAAGTGAGATATATTACTGTGACAAGCCTCTCTTATTAACAACACAAGGGTATGCTTTAGCTCCCACTAAGTTGTGATTAATCACACTCAAAGCTCTCCTGTTGTGCTTAATCTCCTGCCCAAACTTTCTGCAACCTACAACACCACCTCCTCCTTTATTCAAAACAAACATGTCAGATCTATGGGGTGCTTAAATTAAACACCCAGTTCTGAATATTGAACCGAGAAGAAAGTGAAACCAAATATACCTTGAAAACTTGTGGGTTTATTGAGATTAGGATTGTTCTCATCAGATATATGTTCCATTTTTGATTGATTGTGTGTATCTGAAAGAACAAACAAACCCTCCAGATGAAGAAGAAACAAGGCCAATATGTATGTAATTGTAACCTCTTTAAATTAGCCAGAAAACGAGCATTTAAAGAAGTTAAGAGGGCTCTCTCTCTCTCTCTCTGTCTGATTGTGGAAGCGGAGATCTACAAAATACAAATACAGGTAGATAGATAAAGTCTGTCTGAAAGAAAAGGGGGGATGGACGAGTATTTTAAAAAAGAGGGCAACGGCTAATTATTGAAAAGTTACCGTTAGATGATTTATACGTGTTTTGTCCTAACAACGGTCATCTGGGTTGTGACGTGCCTGCCTCCCTGCATGTGGGTGGTTTTCAAATATTATTAACATTCTTTTAACCTTTTTTAACCCAAATAAATAAATATTGTGGTTTAATTTGGTAAATTTATAAGATTACGGTGAATTAAGATTTGTAATTTTTTATTGTTAGCTTAGAGATTACTTTAGATGTAAAAAAATAAAATAATAAGTGGTTTGGACTTTGGAGATTTGAAGTTGTTTAGATTGTTTACACGACGCGCACTCTAGGCGCTCTCCCACTGCCACTGTGGGTTCTTTTTGGGACAGTATTATATTATCCAAGACTAAATTAAAATAGTCATGTTATGTTTATATTATATATATATATATATATATATATATATATATATTATAATTACCGGTATCCGATTGATTAATCTGGATTAAGTACTACATATATCTATTGTGAAGACAATCAATTAGTTTATTTCATTCACAATGCTAGAATTCAAACCAATGAATTTAATAATTAAGATCTCATCCCGCTAAATCAACCGGTGATTGGTGTTTTGTTTTTATATATTTATATAATAATGCTCTTTATATTTTCTACGTATTCATTTATAGTTATTTTATATACAAATTTTACATAAATATGCATATTCTAAGCTTAAATTCTTAACATAAAAAATTTTATAATCTTAAATTTTAAACTCTAAAACTTAAATATCTAAACTCTATACACAAAATAAGAGCATAGTTCCTAAAATTAGTGCAAACTTCACACAATTTTTTTGAACAATTTCTACTTAAGAGAGGGGGAAAGAGAATTTTGCTCCTAATGAGTCTTGAACTCACAATTTAAGGAAAGAGAATGTCAATCGAAAATTTTAACCATCTGCTCTAAAAATTATTGACAACTTTACACAACTTATATATCTATAATATTTTCTATTCTTTTATACTAAATATAACCATGCTATTGTTTAATGGAAAAACAATAACGTAAATGAAAAAAAATAAAGTAAGAAACCAATCATATATGTTAGTTTTTTTCCGGAACAAATCATATATGTTAAATTATATGAATCTGAATGAAGTAAGTGCATACAAGTACAACCACCTCCAAAATATGATTGTTCAAATTAAACAAAACTCGTTTGATGACTAATTTATTATGAGTACATGTCACATGAGACATATTCGATCAGAGAGATATAATCATAATTAATTTAATTTTAAAAAAATATATAAATAAAAGGGTAAAAATATGCATGGGAGCAAGAACCCTTTCTAATGTAAATATATTACATTAATTATCATATTTTTGTAATAATTAGTGTATATTTAAGAGGATAGGAATCATTTATTATTACTTTGATTTTGTATTAATTATTAGATTTGATTTTAGAGGCATGTCTTGATTTGTTTTTTTTAAGTTGATGTACTCTCTATAAATACATATGTTCTATATGTGTGAATGAGATAACTTCTCTTCATCTTCTTTTATAGTTGACATGATATCTGAGTTATAGTTGATAAAACTAGACCATGATCGACTATAGTAATTTTAACGACACAACTCTTTCACAGCGGAATATAATGGTCATGTTTGACAATTAACGGATAGCTGATAGCGAATTGTATTAGTTGAAAACTGATTGCATTAGCTGATTTGACTAGCGAATTGTATTAGCGATTGTATAAAAGTGTTTGGTAAAATTAACTGATATCTGATAGATGTTAGATTATTTAAGCAAACAAAATGACATATAAGGATATGATTATATTCAATATTTGTTTGAATAGTTTATTAGTTATCAATATTTTGTATCTAATTAATATAAATTAGATTTATAAAAATTATTTTTAATATATTTTTCTAAACATATTCGAATGATTTATATATTAATTTATTATTTATATAATTATTTTAATATAATTTAATTAATTAATAAATTCAAATACACATATAAATATGCGATAATAAAAAGGAAAAAATAAATATGATTAACTTATAAATAGAGTGAGAAAATATTTAATTTAGGTTATTTGGAGATTTTTGGTAATTCGTAAGGTAAAAAAGTCTTTATAACTCTAATATCAAACTTCTAATCTCAAAAAGCTCCTATTAGGAGCTTTTTCAAAATTAGCGGTTTCACGCCAATCCGCTCTTTCAATCTGTTGTTCACCAAACAACAATATTAACGGATTTAACTTGTCAAACCTCTAATTATGTCTCAAATTTCTAATTTTTACCCAAACAACTCTTTACCAAACAAGGCCAATATCACACATTAAGAATATTGTTTAATGAAAAAAATAGCGTATATGAAAAAAAATTAAAGAAATCAATCATATATGTTAATTAAATTACTTGGAAAAAATGTTAATTAAATTATATGAATCTGAATGAAATAAGTGCATACAACCACCCTCATTTATTTGATGGCTTTAATTCTGTGTAGAGGTGATTGGAAGATATAGTAGCGAAAACATACTTGTTCAAATTAAACAAGAGTCATTTGATGACAAAATTATTAAGAGTATACGAGGACATAGTTAGACTTAAGGATAGAAGTGCAAAATATAAATATTTCGAAGTCGGGATAAATTTTTAATTATATTTTTTAAAATAAATATATAAATAAAAGGATATTAATAAAGAACACAATGGCAAGTGAGTAATGACAACCCCTTCTTCAAATGCTAAGGCCTAATAGGGTTAAAATCTACAACAACTGAAGTAATATTTGTAACATGGATAATAGGTACGAGAGTCTCAATCTACATAACGAACGCGATAAAAGACTTGTCTAAGAAATATTTTTATGTGCTTAGATTAACAAAGATTATCGAATTGGAACAATACTATTCAGTGGCGTAACTTAGAGTAATAGTTGGGGGCAAAATGAATTTTTAAAAATTTAGAGGCTTAAACAGAAATTTTCAAAAAATTTGAGTGTTTAACTAATTTTTTTAATAATTTTGAGAGATTTAATTATAATTTTTAAAATTTTTAAGAGAAATTTAATTAAAAATATTCAAACTTTTGAAGCTTAATATGAATTTTTAAAAATTTTGAGAGGGTTAAATTAATTTTTTTAAAAAAATTTAAGAATAAAATTTAAATTTCTTAAAATTTTAGAAGGTCATGGCCTCTTCTAGCCCGTAGAGGTTCCGCCCTGATACTATTGCTACTAAAGAGGGACAATTGATCTTGATTTTTGTATCATAATTAATTGAACAAAATAATTACATTGTCCAATTCACTTTTAATTTGTGTGTTACACATGATCGCATTTTTGAAGATGTTGACTGGTGAAGGTAAATGATGTTATGCTTTTAAATTCCTAGAAGATAAAAGTAAGTTAAGGGTGAACTCAACAAGTGTCCCATAAAAAAGCAGATGATGTTCATTTTAAGTGACATATGTTCAAATTGCTTTGTTTATGAAGTGTATGTGCATTGTCAAAGGGTTAAAATATATATAAACATATATTACCTTGTAATTATTTTTAGACTAAAGTTACTAGAGTTTATGCTTTGGGATGATTTCTCTTATTTAAGTCTATGAATTTTGTAACAGAGAAAATAAGAATTCAAAGTAACAATAAATAAAGTAAAAATGGAGATAGAGGAGAAGATATGTCGATACTTATATATTGGTTTAAAGGATGTTTTCTTATTTCTTATTAGTCTGCAAAATGACTTGATTTAACATAATGGTCCCATTTTATACTATATTTGATTTATGGGAATTGGATGCTCTGTTTATGTTTTTTTTTGGGTTAAAATAAATAATAATAAAATAAGATGCTATGTTCTTAAATAATATTTAATATTCGAATTGTAATATTGTGAATAAAATAATTTACACTAAGGGTCACTCTAGAGTGAGCTTATGTAGTGCCCAATCAGGATTAATAAAATAATGAGTTAAATATAGAGAATTATACAAAATAATAATAATATAGTTACTTGTAAAGTGTTGTTTGCTTTAAGGAATGTTACATTACCTCTAAGAAAAAAATTATAAATATTACTTGACACATTATTGAAAAAATTAGTTTATATTATTTAGTTTATCAGTCGAAATGTAAGATCATAATATTTGATTAACGATAATTTAAAGTATATTTAATTAAATTATTATCATGATGATTTTTTGAACAACGTTAACCTTAGACTTTTTTTGGTAGAGTAAAAAAATTAGAGGGTAGATTCTTTACTTGTTGTGCTTGGACAGGAATGATGTAAAAATTGAAAGAAAATATATAATTTTCTTTTCTCTTGTTGCTTCATTTTTTTTTCTTCTGAAAGGAGATTATTTATTAATAATAATGTGGTACGGATACGAGTTTTTTGTTAAAAGAATTTCTCTAAAATTTAAATGGAGAAAAAAGAATGTTATATATCAGAGCCAAGAGAATTCAACAAGAACAATACAAACAACACGAATATAAGCGATAGAAATATCATGCTAGATATACACCCTCTGTCCCATAAAAATGTCCCTCATTGATTTTTCGAAAGTCAAAATTTTTAAACTTTGACTATTATTATATTGAATATTTTAAATAATTAATTTTTATAAAATATATATTTGAAAACTACTCGATTAGAGGTTTTTAAAATATATTTTTTCATATTTTTATCAATGATACATTTTAAATAATTATGAGTCAAAGTTGAAAAAAATTGACCAAAAAAAGTCAATAAGGTACAAAAATTGTGGGACGGGGGGAGTAATATACTCAGAGTCGCATACCACAGTAAAATAACAAAGATAAAAGGGTAAACTACACTAGTAGTCACTGAACTTTTAGGGCGCTTTCAATAAGGTCACCGAACTTTTAAAATTTTCATTACAGTCACTCAACTTTTAATTCGCTTTCAATAAGGTCACTGCCGTCAACCACCGTTAAAAAAGCTGACGTGGCATGTTAAATGTAAGGGTAAAATACACTGTTAGTCACTGAACTTTTAAGAGACTTTCAATATGGTCACCGAACTTTTAAAAATTTCATTACTATCACTCAACTTTTAATTCGCTTTCATTACCGTTAAAAAAAGCTGATGTGACATGTTAAGTTTAAAAATAAACGTTTTCCCACCATATTTTCTCTCCCCTCTTATTTTCTTCCATCTAAATATGTCTCTTTCTTCCATATGAATCAAATTGTAATTTTTTGGTAAAGTTCGTTACTTCTCTAGTAACACATCAAGGAAAATATTAATGTATCTAGACATGCGTGCGACATGTGTGAGAACAAGAAAAATATTGGGAGACATCCGATGATGGAATGATAAAGAAATAACTAAATTTTTGCTCATAAAAATTCTCTTTATGCTTCAGGCCCAACATTTACTGAATCATGCACTGGATAATGAGGAGTTCAAAGGAAAATATTAATGTATCTAAAAGATAGACATGTTTGGATGGAAAAATATAAGACATGGAGATAAAATAGGGTGAGAAAAAGTTTATTTTTAAACTTAACGTGTCACATCAGCTTTTTTTAACGGTAATGAAAGCGAATTAAAAGTTGAGTGATGGTAATGAAAGTTTTAAAAGTTCGGTGACCATATTGAAAGCCTCTTAAAAGTTCAATGACTAACAGTGTATTTTACCCTTACATTTAACAGGCCATGTCAGTTTTTTTAACGGTGGTTGACGGCAGTGACCTTATTAAAAGCAGATTAAAAGTTGGGTGACTGTAATGAAAGTTTTAAAAGTTCAGTGACCTTATTGAAAGCGCCATAAAAGTTTGGTGACTACCAGTGTAATTTACCCAAGATAAAAATATGTCCAAGCAAATAACAAAAACTCCCGAACCGAAAACATCCAACACATAGTTAATTCAACGTTGCTACGATCCGAAAAAACTACACTCAAAAAATTAGAATGTTTTTTTAAAATGCATAATTTTGAACAAAATTACAACTTTCCCACATTTTCTCTCTTATCTTTCTTCTAAATTGGAATGATTTACTTTTAGATATCAGGATAAAAAATGATGATCTTTATTATTTTCTTTCCTCTCAATAACACTAAAAAATATTTTATTTTCATTTTTCCACTCTTATTTTCTAATTTCAATTTTCATTCAACTAATCTATGTTGGATAAATAGAAGTTTGAGCTAATAATAAAGTTTTGACTGGTCAAATCTGTTAATTTAAATATTTGTTAAATAGTGGATTGAGGTGAAACCTCTAATTTTGAAAAAAACTGCTTACAGTAGCTTGAAATTTAGAAATTTTGACGTAAGAGTTATAAAGATTCTTTTACCCTTAACAATTATAAACAATCTCTAAATAACCTAAATTTAATTATTTCTATTTTTATTTTTCACCCTCGCGTATTTACATTGTGACATTTGTAAACTAATATTTTTTTATTTTTATTTCCACACATTTATATTTAAAATTAATATGAATTAAATTGTGTATTAAAAATAATTATATAAATAATAAATTAATATATAGATCATTCAAATATGCTAAGTAATATTATATTAAAAAATATTTTCATAATCTAATTAATATACAAAATACTGATAACTAACAAACTATTTAAACAAGTATCGAATATAATCATGTCTTCATATGTCATTTTGCTTGTTTGAATAATCAAACAGCTATCAGCTACCCGTTAATTTTACTAAAATACTTTTATATAATCAGCTAATATAATCCGCTAGTCAAATCAGGTAATGCAATAAGCTATCAGCTAATGTAATCCGTTATCAGTTATCAACTATCCGTTAGTTGCCAAATAGAGCCAATATAATTCTAAAATATTAACTTAACACTAGTTCAAACCTTGGAGAGAAAATTATTAGGAGAAATAACCTCACACCCCAAACATACACCGTAAGACAAACATGCATATTAAAAAAAATTAACGTAACACTATGCACCGTAAGACAAACATGGATATTAAAAAAATTAACGTAACACTATCCGACCCAAACGCACGTAAAAGCATGTGTAGTTGACTTCGTTTGAGGACCGTCGTTGGGCTAAGGCCCAAAGCCCATGAAGTGGGTTAGGAAAGTAATGGATTATTTACAGCTCAAACCCAATTCTCCTAGTCTACATAGATTCTCCTTTTGTAACCGTTTTGTTCATCTTTTTCCTCACTTTAAACGTTTCATTTATTGTCCCTGAAAAATATACTTTGCTTCATATTTTGTCTCGGATTGCAATTTCATTTCTCTTTACAACTGCATTTTACTTGGATTTTACGATAATAACCAAATTCCTTACTACTTTCCCTGCTTAGCCCATATAAGATTACTTTAGCTGGCCAAAGTTGGGAGGTTTTTGAGTTTGAGGCGGTGAGTGGGGCACACTATGGGAGGAGGTGATATTACTGCTTCTGTGGGAGCCGTCAGCCAAACCGACGCCGGAGATGCCGTCACCGTCAATATCAGCTATTCCTCCGGCTCCAAATTCTCCGTTCAGATCAACCTTGATTCCACCGTCCTTTCCTTCAAGGCACTTCTGGCGCGCAACTGCGATATTCCTGCCGATCGGCAGTGTTTGATTTACAAGGGCCGGGTGTTGAAGGACGACCACACTCTTCAAAGCTACGGTACGTTAACTCATCCTCTATTTCGTTTTCCTCATTTCTTCCTTAATTGAAAGCTTGTTGATCCCTTTGGCATTTGATAAGGCAGAAGAATTAGAATCCAGTATTCTAAATCGAATGTTTATGCTTCTTATGGTTGAGGTAATCCGTATTGAGGTTCTATTGGGACGGCTTGCTTGGCATTTTATTTATTTTTAACCAGTTCAACAGGGCTAGTACCACTGTATTTAAAAACGCTACTATTATTGGTTATTACAATACATTTTGTTCTGTAACTTCTGCTTTTTGATTAATGGAACTGCACAGAGGTTAAGGTAGATAGATAGGAGGGTAGTTGAAAGAAATCCCGGATGTTACTTCCACTAGTTACGCCTACTTAAATGTTTGATGGCATATTTTAATTTGTACTATAGGTTTGGAGGCAGATCACACTGTCCACTTGGTTCGTCGATTTGCATCAACACCGCCAGCAAGAACAACCGATGCAGCTGGGCCAATCGGTTCTGGGGATTTGAACACCACTCTAACAAATTCAAGGGCTGCCGGCTCAGATGATGGCGGGGAAATGGGAGCCGGAGGAGCTGGTCTAAGTACTTCACCGTTTCCTGGACTTGGCTTTGGCAACTTAGGTGGCAGTGCTGGTTTATTTGGAGCTGGGCTCCCAGATTTTGAACAAGTACTACGACAATTGGCTCGAAACCCCGACATTATGAGAGAACTTATGAATATGCCTGCTGTTCGGAATTTAATGAATGATCCTGATATGATTGGAAACTTGATCATGAACAATCCTCGAATTGCTCAGTTAGTTGACCGAAATCCTGAACTTGCACACATGCTTAATGATCCATTGGCTCTCCATCGAACACTTGAAGCTACAAGAAACCCTGAGCTCATGCGTGTAATGATGAGGAATACAGACAGAGCAATGAGCAACATAGAATCATCACCTGAAGGATTTAACATGCTTCGCCGTACGTACGAAACTGTTCAAGAGCCTTTCCTGAATGCAACCACTTTGGCTGGGGCTGCTGGAAATGGTGGTGCAGACCCATTTTCTGCCCTCCTAGGAACTCAAGGAGGTAACCAAGTCAGAGATGGGTCAACTAACCGCTCCTCCCCGGATTCTGGAACTACTCCTGATTCAGCAGCTCCTAATACAAATCCACTACCAAACCCTGGGTCTTCTTCTGCGGGTAAGCTCTTGCTTTCTTGCAACTTCTTGCCCTTTCATCTCAAACCATTCTTCAAATTTTTTTATCTTTGAAGCAGTTATCTGGGCTTTAGTTCTGTTGATTTAATTTCTGAAGATGGTTTATGAGTTATAGTTCCCATTTTGAAATATGACAGAGAGAACTATTATCAAGAATTAAACTGAGTGAAATCAGTGCAGGTGGAGGTTCCCAAACTAACACTGCAAGGTCGGATCCTAGTACAGATTCTAGGCCACAGGCACCTGCTGGGTTAGGTGGTCTTGGTCTTCCATCGTTTGAAGGCTTGTTTGGTGCTATCCAGGATACTAATTCACTGAATCAGTTGATGCAATATCCAGCTATTTCACAAATGATGCAAAGCCTCCTGTCCAACCCTCAATACATGAACCAGGTTTTAGTTTATTTGGTATACTCCTATAAGTGGGGTTTGGGTGAAGTTTTTTTGTTTTCTAACATTGCCAGTGGCCAGGTTCTTGGTATTAGTCCTCAACTTCAAAGCTTGGCTGGCTCTAATTCTCAACTAAGAGAAGTTATGCAGAACTCTCAATTTCTTCGTCAGTTGACTTCTCCTGAGATGATGCAGGTAACTGTATCCAGTCTGCAGTTTATACGTTTTCTTTCTCGTGCATGAAAACATATAGAAGTTTGCTTCTAACTGCCAACAAGCTGTTCTGCATGCAAAAGTAAAATTTGAAATTTCTTGTTGCATACCCTTGCTTGAATTTCTATTTGACCGTAGTTATCTTTTCACTTGAAATGTTCTGTTTAAGAATGTTTTTAAAATTGGGATATAAAACAATCTGTTTGAAAAAGGAAGATTGGAATATGTTACCATTCTGGTTTTTCCTATTGCAGCAACTATCGACTTTGCAGCAGTCTCTTCTTTCACAGCTTAGTCGGTCGCAGTCAACCCAGTGAGTGCTTCCCTTGTTCCCTTTTGAATTAATCACTCTGTGGAACAATTCAAATTGCATAGCTTAATTCCATCTGGTTTAGTTCTGGATGTAGTTTAATTAATGTTTTGAATCATTCTCATTATTGTCTCAAAATGTTTGATTAAAATTGGTACATTTTGAGATGAAAATCAATTTTAGATTACTATTAGTATTAGTAGCTGCAATATTCATGAACCTAATTTTGGACTGGACATGTGAAGATGGTTTTCTTGTAAATATTTATGTTCTTCTTTCTTACAATGTTTTATATTATAAACTTACTTTTGAAACTGCCAAAAAATAAACAAATAAAAGTAGCTAGAACAGGGAAAAAATCAAATGCTTGAGAGTGAAGTGAAACATTCATTATCAAATAAATTTGTTAAAGATGAGGGCTTCAGAAAGTGTTGGTATTATGGGTCATTGATAACCAAATTATTCCTGGATTTGCATGAAACATTTATTATTGTTTATAATTTTTTCCCTAAATATGCTTGCAGGGAGCCTGCTCATACTGGTGGAGGTGCAGGTAGATACAGACTTCATTTATACAAAATCATTTCTCTTTTTGTTGTTTCATTTTTATCGAAGAGTTTGACAATGGTTTAGTATCAACTATTAGTGAACTTGTTATTTCAAAAAAAAAAAAAACTATTAGTGAATTGAGAATTCAAAACTGTGAGACTTGGATTATGTGAGAGTAGCATTGTTATAAAAGATATTGCAGAGGGAATGTCATCTCATTCCTTCATCAACAATAGATTATAGAAGGGGGTATACAAGATACCAATTTTATTTTGTGAGAAACGATTTGATAAATGGGAGTGTTTTTTTTATAATCATAATATATTTCCAGCAACTCTCAACAACATGGGTTTGGAGGCACTGAGGACCATGTTTGCTGGACTTGGAGCTGGCAGCTTGGCTGTTCCTAATAGATCTGATGGTTAGTGTCTGCAATTTTCTCAGGGACAATTTACTTTTGTTTGCCTCCCCACTAATTAACAAATACTCATTCCACCATTTCAGTACCTCCAGAGGAACTATACGCCACACAGTTGTCGCAGCTTCAAGAAATGGGTTTCATCGACACTCGAGAGAATATTCAGGCATTGGTTGCGAGTTCAGGGAATGTTCAAGCTGCAGTGGAACGGTTACTGGGAAATCCTGGTCAGTAATATAAGTGACCAATATGTAGTTAACTAGACAACTGTGAGTTTTGAACATGAGTGGAGGAATGAACAAAGCTTTAGATGACGAAAGTAGGGCTTTGAATGAAGCGACGTAGTCTCTTTCTTGAGAGTTCAGGGAATCTGTAGATCAGAGGTCCACAGTTTTCCTTGAATGAGCCAAGGCAACGAGCCATAAGTACATTTTCACTCTATGAAACTCTATTGTCCAGCAAGTTACGTTTTACTTCAAAATCCATCGGTTCAGATATCGGTTTACCTTCTTTTTTTAAAAGTCCTTTTTATATAGAATTTAACTATTACAGTTGAATCGAAATAGAAGTTTACTGATTGGAAAAACATTGGTTTGATTTCCTTTTTTTAAATGGTTTGGAAGGCTGGTGGCTTGCCGTGTGAGACGGAAATCATTTTTCTGTGCTTTTATTTATGCCTTTACGGCTAAAAATTAAGTTTAGGATTTTAGGTTAGAGTTTATATTAGAGTTTAAGTAATTTAGGGTAGAGTGTATTTTTTAGGGTATATAGGGTGTAGAGTTTAGGATTTAGAATTTAGGGTTAGACTTGGAATTTAATTTTATAGTATTTTTAGTGTTTGGGTATAAGTGAGGGCACCGAGAAGGGTCAGATGATTTTTATCCGTATTGTGTGTTATGATTGAAAGCCACAAATCCGATTGAGAAAAAACAAAATACCATTCTAATAGACGAGGTGGCACTTGCAATTGCAGTGGATTTAATTTTTTTTCCTTTTCCTTTTTTCTTGGTTAATTTTGGGTAGAAATGCATAAGTATAGATTTTTTAAGCAAAAGGTAGTTTTCAAGGAACCCACCAACCTTGTTTTCTAGCATTTGGTGACTTAAAAGCTTCCCCAAAGGCCAAAACCGACAGGATAAGGGGCTTTGTGGCCTTCAGTGTTGAATCTCTGACGTCCTCTTATTACTTTCCCAACTTATCTTATTTTAATATTTTTCCTTTAATAATTAATTTTCCAAATCAAAGTTTAAATTTGGGTTTAAAGTTCCAAATCAAGTTTAAATATATTAATTCGAGTTCTAAATTATTTATTATAACTATATGCATCCGTGACTAATCGAATGAATTACTCGTTACATCAATCTCAGATTTTTTAAAGTTTATATTGAATCAAATATCAAACCACAAATTTACATAATCTTATTATTAAGATATAGTCTGACGAAAAGTAACATGCTCCACATTTCTACAAACAATATTTTGTGGTATACACAATGTGAATAAATTATTTTTTGTTTTTGTTTTCTAAGCTCCATTGGTGGACGATTATTGTTAAAATAAATTTAATTGGTAGTCAATAAATTTTTAAGATATTTTTATTTTGATCACCAAATTTTAATTTTTTTTACTATAATCATTAAAATTTTGATTTATTTTTATTACGGTTACTTTTGTTGAAAATTGTCGTGGAAAGGTTCTGTTTGATAAGAATATTTGTATCTGAGGTTGTTTGGTGGTTTATCTTATCGAAAAGATCAACGAAATACTCCCCCATTCTTATCTTCCTTCCCATCGGTTCAAACCACTTGAAAAAACTCATAGTCTCCTCAAATATTCATTTAAATTCAATTAAAATTAAAAATTAAAACTTTTCAATCCTTCGCTCTAATCTGTCAGATCAGTTTGAAATTGAACTATGTTAATCTTTTGGCCAACTGAAGCATTCTCAACGTTCAGATATGATCGCTTCATTCATCGGAAAATTGACCTTTGTGACGACTATCAATCCTTAAAATTAGATTCTTTTTGGAAAAAAAGACTTTAACGAAAGCTTTCAACTTTCAACGAAAATGACTGTAATGAAAACGAATTAAAAGTTCAGTATCTATAATGTATATTTTAAAAGTTCGATGGCTAAAATGAAAACACCTAAAAGACCAGTGACTACCACAGTAATTTACGCTTATTATTATTATTATAGCCTAAAAAAACAGATGTATAAGAACAGAAACAGAGAGCTCCCCTTCATTCATTCTAGTCTTTATTCTTATCACCAATCTAGATTATCTTCTTTCTCTTCTCTCATCGTCATGGATCCTTACAAGGTACCATTTCCATTTCTTAAGCTTCAGTTGTTATCCAAGTCTTAGTTTTGGGATGCTTTATATCTACCACGTCTGGAATAAAAAACCAGTGTTTTTTTTCTGATTGTTTGCTGGGAAAAATCTAAGAAGATATAGTATGTTAATGGCCGTTCTTCTGTATAAACTTGAGAAAGTTATCCCATTATAGATTGTTGTTTGCTCTTGCTAAAGAATGGTTAATCTTTAAGTTCCTTTCTGTTTTCCTATATTTTCTGAGCTAACGAACAGAGAGGTTGTATTTCTATTATCTATATCAAGTTATGTAGTTCCAAGGCCTATTTTCAATGCTTTTAATTAAGTGGCTTACTTTTATTTTTTTTTATGTTGCAACTTATCCTCTTTTTGCTTGCACTCTTATCATATGTGTTCTGGTTTTCAATTTCTGGGTTTTGGTCGTTTTCCTCTTATAATCTTCAATTGGTTTGCTTGTGCCTATTTATTTTTACTTCTTATTGGAGCTAATTTTTGATGCAGTTGCGTCCTTCAAGTGCCTTTGATTCCCCGTTCTGGACCACCAATTCTGGTGCTCCAGTTTGGAACAATAACTCATCACTTACTGTGGGAGCAAGAGGTAATTATATGTATGATTCTTGGTGTTCCTATATCATATTTATTCCTTGTAGTGTTTTCATAGATAAATATGGGAGTTTCTAAACCATCAATATTGAATCTTTTGGGTCCATCTGGATGTGTTTCACATTTACTGCTTTTAGCTTTAATAAGGGTGTTGATTTTGACAATATTAGCATAAATAGATTTGAATCATGGTTCTTATAAATACATCAAAGCTTCTTGAATCGGGCCATCCATTTTTGCTGGTAAAGTTCTTCAATTGGTTCTATATGATTTAGGGAGGACTAGCTCCATGGCAAAAAAAGAGAGCTAAAGATACATGCAGTAAAATCAGAGGTGTGAATAACATTTATATCATGTGACAGGTCCGATTCTCCTAGAAGATTATCATTTGGTGGAAAAGCTAGCTAATTTTGATCGAGAACGCATACCTGAACGTGTTGTTCATGCTAGAGGAGCCAGTGCGAAAGGGTTCTTTGAGGTCACTCATAATATATCTCATCTCACATGCGCTGATTTCCTTCGTGCCCCTGGAGTTCAGACCCCAGTCATTGTTAGATTTTCCACAGTCATTCATGAACGTGGTAGTCCTGAAACTTTGAGAGACCCTCGAGGTTTCGCTGTGAAATTTTATACTCGAGAGGTAACTTGAGATTTGGTTCAATATCTAAAGTTTTGTTTGATTGCTTTTGTTTTCCTAATTTTGTAAGCATTGCCAGTTGCCACACTATTCTCTCTTTATTTGTATATTAGATTTATATGTCTATATATATACTATCTGCCTATATAGCGAAAATATCATCATATACATATGTTGATATATTTGAGTTGGAGAAATACCATTTATGAGAAGTGAAGTTAATTTGGTTCCTTGTTGTTCAACCAGGGAAACTTCGATCTAGTGGGAAACAATTTCCCTGTGTTTTTCATCCGTGACGGCATGAAGTTCCCTGATATGGTCCATGCACTCAAACCCAACCCAAAGTCCCACATTCAGGAGAACTGGAGGATTCTGGACTTCTTTTCGCACCACCCTGAAAGCTTGCACATGTTCACTTTCCTCTTTGATGACATCGGTATTCCACAAGATTATAGGCACATGGATGGCTCTGGTGTTCATACCTTCACTCTAATCAACAAGGCTGGGAAGTCACACTATGTGAAATTCCACTGGAAACCCACTTGCGGCGTAAAATCTCTGTTGGAGGATGAGGCCATAAGAGTTGGTGGAGCTAATCACAGTCATGCTACACAAGATCTTTATGACTCGATTGCAGCCGGAAACTACCCTGAGTGGAAGCTATTCATTCAGATAATGGATCCTGCTGATGAGGACAGGTTTGATTTTGACCCACTTGATGTAACCAAGACCTGGCCAGAGGACATCTTCCCATTGCAGCCAGTGGGTCGATTGGTGTTAAACAGGAACATTGATAATTTCTTTGCTGAGAATGAGATGTTAGCTTTCTGCCCTTCCATCATTGTCCCTGGTGTCTATTATTCAGATGATAAGATGCTCCAAACTAGAATCTTCTCCTATTCTGACACTCAGAGGTACCGTCTTGGACCAAATTATCTGCAGCTTCCAGCAAATGCTCCCAAATGTGTTCATCACAATAATCATCATGATGGCTTTATGAATTTTATGCATAGAGATGAGGAGGTATTATTTCTTTCTCTCTCTCTCTTTCTTTTCCTGTTGTGCAGATAAGCATGCATTTAAAGATCTAGCATAGAAAGACTTAACTCTTAAGTGATCATGAGTTTCTGTAGAGTTCTTCCTTTAATGGTCTAGTAACCTTTTTTTTTATATTTATTCTGCTTCAATTGGTGATCAAGAATCCTTTTATTGTTGCATAATTGTCGTTGACGAATATCCTTTTAGGTGAACTACTTCCCTTCGAGGTTTGATCCTGTTCGCCATGCTGAGCAGCACCCTATTCCTTCTGCCATTTGTAGCGGCAAAAGAGATAAGGTTACTTATTTCCCTAAGATCTTATTTCAACTAATTTAAGTTTTAAGCTTGAATCTCAGAGGCTCCAACTTAGAATATGATTTGTTTTCTACTTCCATCTAGATAATGATCAGTTTATGATTTCTTTAACTATTGTCACAGTGCATTATTGAGAAGGAAAACAACTTTAAGCAGGCTGGGGATAGATACCGGTCCTTTACACCCGACAGGTTTTTTTTTCTTTACTTTCGTAGTGGACAAGAAACTGCTTGATTTCTTTACATATTTACTTACAGAATTCCATTTTGGTTGTATGTTTGTCTCTCAGGCAAGAACGCTTTATTAAACGCTGGATTGACGCCTTGTCTGATCCAAGGGTCACACACGATATCCGCAGCATTTGGATCTCATACTGGTCTCAGGTGGGAATCTCATTCTTTGATCTTTAGCTTGCATGGATATTTAACCATAAACAATGCGGAAAGACGAAGCTTTTTAGTGCTTTTTTGGCACCCTAATTCTCTTCGGCCATGATAAGCTCGTGGTTGTTTATACGACCACTTCATAGCTAGTAATCGTGCTGTTATAACGCTAAAGAAGAAACAATGTAAATGATAAAGCAGTGCTTAATAATTTAATTGTCTTGTTGTGACTTCAGGCTGACAAATCTTTGGGTCAAAAGATTGCTTCTCGCCTCAATGTCAGACCGAGCATTTGATCGACGATGTTGATGGAATCAGATGGAGAAAATGCTTCCTTGTGTGAGGAGAGGAAGTGGAAAAGCATAGTATTGTGCCGATATACTAATTGTATGGTTCCGAATACTTGCATTCTGCAATGGAATAAGATCATAATGTAGCCATTCTACGGACTAAGAACATCTGTAACTAGATGTGATACTATTTTGTTGTATATGTAAGTTTGAAGTATTCAAATACTCTACATTTTTATGTCAATTTGCTCTGATCTAGTTTTTATGTCATGTGCAATGACAGTTTATGCCAAGATATCCAATCTGTTGGCACTGTAGGAGTTTTGCTGTTAATGGGTCATGGCTCTTTGTGCATGCTACTTTTCCTCCACAGCTAAAGCTCATGTCACACTAACGACTTTCAGAGGAAAGTTACTAATTACTTATATATGGCATAAGGGGTTATTTTACCCACGTAGTCGATCAAAATCAGATTTTGAACGACTATGAAGATAAAATTACTCATTAAGCCTTTATATATCAATATATGGAAATGTTATTTTGTTCCAAGACTTTTGGTGTCTGCTAATCAGATTCATATGAATCTTATTTATAACCAAAGTTATTTTCTCTAACCATAAAACTCAAATTCGAAATTTTACTTAAAGATATCAAATTCATTATTATTAATATATACATCTACATGGCTTATTTGGATGGAGTGGTGAAATTTGTGGGAACAGAAGAAGAGAGTGAATAATTGAATACTATTGTTAGTAGCAATGGATAATGACCATGTCAATGATTCCCCATTAGTGGGCAGGAATTGGAAGCATCCAACTGAACCCACGTTAGCATATAATCCCCAGACAACGGCATAATAATAGCCATCCGGCATTCTTTTATTAGCCAAAAACTGTTAAAATCCTCCGCTCAACAAAACTTAACACAACAGTAAGAAGGAAACAAGAAGAAAAAAAAAACATAAACAAATCATTCAAAGTTCAAACAACGTTAATCTATCAGGCTCTCTCGTTATACCACTCTTACTTTTCTGCAAGACATACTGCACTTGCACTTGAAGAAAGACGAGGGTTTGTTTCCCTTTTGTTGTTTTCCACCAAGGAAACTTGAATCTCACTCTCCACATAGAATATTTGCCTGTATTCGTCTTTTACCAGGTACACTTTCCTCTCTTTGGCTGTCCCTTCAGCAAACTCAGCCTACATAGTCCATAGATGTATTGAAGGTTCTTTTTTTAATAAAAAATACTTCTTTTTTTGTGTTTGATTGTGGAATGTGATTTTGTAGTGAAATAGAACTCCAATAATGATGGAGAGGGCAGAGTCATGCCAAAAGCTATATACAAGACTGCGGTTATGGGAGTTCCCTGATGAGTATCTGATCGAACCCACCGATGGCTCTTCTGCTTCCTCTTTGTCAATTAATCGTGTGGATGCCTCAATCAAGCTCGTTGGTGGGTTTCTTTTATCTTTTCAATTTTGGTCTTTGGTTGGTAAAGTGCTAGATGTTTTACTGGGAGTCTTTGTCTGTTGTATAGATGCTATCCCAGAATGCAGCTCTGTTCGTGCTCCGAAGATTCAGACCATCTTTGGAGTAGTCGGAATGCTAAAGCTTGTTGCAGGTATGATAGGTTACTATGAACATTTCTGAGGTTTTCCAATGTAGTGCCTGGTTAGATCAGTAGGGCACATGGATCTTCAAGATCCAATGAGAGGAGAGGACAATTGGTTTTCTTTTGTTATTTTGATATCTTCTCAGAATTGGGGCTGGTGGTTTCTCCAATCATTTTGATGTGTTAAATTTTATGTGTTTAGGATCATATTTAATTGTTATAATGGAGCGTGAATGTGTTGGATCTTACTTGGGGCATCCTATCTTCAAAGTCATATCCATGAAAATTCTCCCTTGTGATCATTCGCTTAAAGACTCTTCTGCAGAACAGGTACATCGGCTGGTTCCTCACTTTTTCTTCTAGCAAGCGTGATTCGATTGATTGAATAACACAAGTATCTTTTTTACCATATTTGGCAGAAAAGGGTGGAGAGTGAGTTTTCTGGGCTGCTAAAAGTTGCAGAGAGGACTGTTGGTCTCTTTTTCTCTTATGACACCAATTTAACACTGAGGTGAACTACTTTCTCAAACTAGGCCTTGCATATATGCATGCTTAGAACAAATTTCTTTCTCTAAATAGTCACACGTCGAGCAAGAAAGGTCCTGATTTGCACAACAGCATCTTTTTGAGTGACATCTTCTTACCACAAAACTTCTGACCAAAGCAGTTTACAATTACATGAAGTCTCATCACTACAAAAATCAGCCTTATACATGAACGTGCAAACTGCAAAGTATAAGTTTAAATGTGGCGGTCCTAGGAGGATTAATTTGCAATTCCCTTTAGACTTTCTGGAAACTGAATTGACTTTAGATGTGCCTTTGTTCTGTAAGTTTGAGACAACACATAGGGAGCACATTCGTGAGCAAAATAGGAAACTGTCCCTTTAACGTGTTAAAGCTAATCATCAACCACTAAGTTGTTCCAGTATAATCATCAAGATTTTAATTTGCTAATGAAGGTCAATAGTATGTGATCAAACAACTTGCAAATTTCCAATATATATCAATAGGCTAGGTACTATTGGAAATATTAGCAATTATGTAAAAAAAATTCATTTTTTCCAGTTGTTATATTTTCTTTAAATGTTATATTTATGGTGAAGTAACCATTATAAAATTTGGTACACAACAGTGCTCAGCGATTAAATGATCTGGGAGATGAATCTAAATTGCTTCCTCTTTGGAGACAGGTAACTTGTTCAATTTTTAGGTACCTAGTACATGGATTACTCTATTTGAGTATTTCTTTTCTACTTTATGACTTATGAGATACTAGATGATCTGCCACTAGCTTCAAACAGTTTTTCTTTTATGGTAGTTTTTGTAAGCACCGAGTTCAATATTCATCGAATTTTCCATGTGATTCTTCATTGTCACTACTGAGGGGATTTTCCTTATGTTGCCAAATGTTTGCCACAGGCAGAACCCAGATTTCTTTGGAACAATTATATGTTGGAAGTACTTATAGACCACAAGGTGAGCTTTTTCCTTTAGTACCTTTGCAGTTCATGCCTCACGTTTCCATCGTTTGCATTTGAACTAGCTAACTACTTTTGGGTTCTGTGGCTGCAGCTTGATCCATTTTTGCTTCCAGTTGTCCAAGGGAGTATCCTTGATGAAACTATTAATTTCAGCAATTTTTGGCATGAAAAGTTCTTATTCCTTTTTACCGGTGTTGGCTTATATTTCTTTCTATTTGAAGCATTCCCTTAACTGCTAATCAGGTTTTCATAACTTCCAAGCAGCCATTGGAAAAGACATTATTGATATTACATTGATTGGTAGAAGATGTAGCCGGAGAAATGGTAGTCAAAGCCAGAAATGCCTCTCTATATTTTTTACCCTGGTTTTATCTTGCCTGCAATTTTTTTTCATATTTCTTCTGTGAGAGGGGAAGGTTTCAAATTATTGAATGCTGCGAAAACAATGTAGATCTAGTAGACTAGTACAATTACAGATTCTGCTTTCTAATACGAACAAATTCATATCTTTTGCAAGTTCCATTCATGCATGTTCTGGATAAATTTCATTATTTGTACAAAATATTACCTGGCAGAATTGCATCATCCATTTTAAGTTTTTTTTTTGAGGGGGTGGGGGGGGATAGGAAATGGATTTACCAAAGAGATATATAAAATAAATTTTAAACCCCTCCATTTTCTTACTTCAAAATTTTTAGGCCTTATGCAGACAACTTAATCTCATTGATTATGCATTGTTTGAAAGGAACCCGAATGTGGAGAAGAGGAGCTGATCCTGATGGGTATGTTGCAAATTTCGTGGAAACAGAGCAAATTGCGCAGATGAATGGTTTCGTTGCATCATTTGTTCAGGTAACAGTCGCTACTAGTTTAATTTCAATGTATAAAACCAATATGTTACAAAATTTGGCCTCCTTTTCAGTCCTTATAAGTTTAGAGAAGTATCAAGCATAAACATTTTTTCTTCCTGAAAAGTAGAAATTTATTAATAAATAAAGGATTATACGCCAAAATAGTCAGACAGATCAAAACAAAGTTACAAGCATTAAGAACCTCTTTCAAGTGCAATCAGCAGCGCGCTGACTCTACCCACTCCTGCCTTGGAAAATTTATCGGCTTCAGGAGAAAATTTCTTAATGCTAAAGGAGAAGATTTCTTGTAAAAGTTCAGATATGTTCCTTGCTTACTCCTGGCCTTGCAATATTGGATGGTTACATGAAAGAGGAAGAAATGAGGGCCATTTTTTCTGAATATGCATCATAATAACCACATCAGGGACTTCAAAAGTTCACCGCATGAAGTGGTATTCTACATTATTTTGGTGTGAAATGAAGACAAGCAGTTGAACAAAGTCCAAAGAGACTGTGTTCATAATTTCTTGGAAGGTTTAAATAGGGGGTGTATGCAAATATTCAGTGTATAAGTTATGAGGGCCATTTTTTCATGTTCTACAAGTTATTGGATCAGATTGTTATAACCCCTTCCCTTGTTTTGCCTCTTACAGGTTCGGGGGTCAATGCCGTTTCTTTGGGAGCAAATTGTTGATTTGACTTATAAGCCTAAGTTTGAGATTGTAAAACCTGAAGAAGCTGTAAGTGTGTTCATTTATTGCAACTATTTTATTGCACACATGAGTTTCTTCTACCTTCACTGACTTTTCTGATATTATGACATGCTATGTAGCCCCGAGTGGCTGAGAGGCATTTTCTGGATCTAAGGAAAAAATATGGAGCCGTACTAGCTATTGATCTAGTCAACACGGTGAGCATTGGATGACTGCTGGCGTGCAGTATGCAACTGTAATTTGTTATATTAAATATACTCAAATCCTCTTATGAAATGATAGAGAACATCTTTTGACAATATACTTTGTCGTTGCAAAAGGTGAGTTGTTTGCATTTGGACAAGCATTTATTCATTATTCAAATGTTTGATCATGTGCCACTTTATCTCTTACCAGACTGGAGATGAGGGGCGTTTAAGTGCAAAGTTTGCAAGTTCAGTGGAACCTATACTGAATGACGATTTAAGGTACTGTTTCTGTTTATCTAGATCTTTCTTGTTTCTTTTTTTTTGTTATGTTTTATGAAATGATCTGTAATCCTGCAGATATATTCACTTTGATTTCCATAAGATCTGTGGACATGTTCATTTTGAGCGCCTTGCCTTCCTCTATGATCAAATTGCAGATTTTCTTGAAAAAAATGGGTATGTTTTGGTAATTGAATTTATCTGTGGTGTGCAATTTGATAACTGTTCCTAGTGCACTTTTTATTTGATTGATTTTGCAATGATAGGTTTTGGAATATTGTTCCCTTAGTAAAAGTTCATAGCAATGAAATATAGTGATTAATGTTGGGTTCTCTTTGTTCAAAACTGATAGGTACCTCTTGTTGAATGACAAGGGTGAGAAAATGAAGGAGCAACATGGAATTGTAAGGACCAACTGCATTGATTGCTTAGACCGCACCAATGTTACACAGGTGCGTTTTAAACTAGATATATCTAATTTTGGCTTTGTCTATAGTGGCGCAACACGTTCGCCCAGGCATTTTCTTTTTGGATAGAAAAACTTATGCTTAGTGCATACCCGCGGTGACAATTTCAATTCCAATCCAAACCTCTACAGATTACTTTCATTTTCTGAATGCTGCTCCTTCTGAATGGTTGTTACTTATAAGAGTAAGGCGAGATATTTCATGGGAGGTGTATTAAGTACTACAATGAATACATAAATGGATGTTTCTGACCTTAGAAAGTGCTTCCGGTAACTAAACCGACGAAACATATAGTTTTGAATTTGATGTATGAGACTATCTCATAGCATATATGTTACTTTTGTTGTCTAAGTTGCAATGTAGATCTCTCTCTCAGACACATACTCAAGGAGAGGTGCATGTAGTTACCAGTTATTCTTGTTTTCCATACTTTTAGTGTTCTTCACTTCCATAACTGTACTAACCTATGTTTGCAGAGTATGATAGCTAGGAAAGTGTTGGAACTTCAGCTTAGGAGAATTGGTGTTTTTGCCGCTGAAGAAACTATTAGCTCACATCCAAATCTAGATGAGAAGTATAAAATATGTAAGTATTTCCATTTTCTTAATCTAATAATTTTCTTTCACAGGATGATCCTTCCTAACTTCTATTACTTCCGATTATATGTCACCTAAAAAAACTTTTAAATGTTTGCACACATTCAGTGTGGGCTAATCATGGGGATGACGTAAGCATACAATATTCTGGCACTCCTGCACTGAAAGGAGATTTTGTCAGGTACATTTGCATCCTGATTTTACACATTGAGTGTTGATCTTTATATCCGGAAAATGTCAGAGTCTCGTGCTATGTTGGTGCATCTTCGTACAGACAGCAGTGTATCAATTTTTTCTGCTAAATGTTGGTTGCTATATCCAGCATTCTCTGAGAATACTTTCATTAATAATAAATTTGGATGGACACTAATGATATGCTCTATGAAGGTTTTCTTTAAACTGAAAAGATTTCAACAGCATGGTTATTATTGAGCCTTTCTAGTTCTCCTTTGGTATGCTTTCAGTTGTGTATCAAGAAATTTCGGCATCTGTGTTTGGAAGTTAAAATAAGGCATTTGAATTCTTTAAGTAATTTTATCTATTCTAAAGCATATTAAGAACGTGTCAAAGGCATTTGACCTTAGTTACATTTTGTGTGCAAATTTAAAAATATGGCTATTTTGTTCAACATTGAAGCCATTTTATGTCCCCGTTTGGAATTGATCAATGGGTTTTGACCTGTCCGTTTCATGTGAGCTGTAGGTTTGGTAAGCGAACAGTTCAAGGGATCCTTAATGATTTATATAATGCCCTCGGTCGATATTATTTTAATAACTTTGCTGATGGAACAAAACAGGTACGGATACTTTGTTTCTTTAAGTAATACTTGCAACAATTAGCAAGTAGGTTAATATTTCAAATTATTTTCACTTACTGTCACCCTTTATAGCTGTCTGTAAATGTATGGGGTGGGATAAGGGTAGGTCTATCTTTTAGTTATTTTCTTTCCCTAATTCTAATGATAGAAAATGTTTTATATGCATAAGTTTCCATCAATCGATAATAATATTTCACATCGAACTTCTGTTTCAGCATTCTTACTGTTAAAATAGGTGTCATTTCTGTGATGGTATTCAATATAGAAGCTGACATTCTCTAATTTATTTGTCACACGCGTGAAGGATGCGATTGATCTCCTGCAAGGACATTACATTGTTTCTGTCAGCCGGGATATAACACCACCATCACAAAAAGGAGGCCTTGAGTCTATGGCTGTAAGTATCGATTGAACAAAAATATGGCCTTCATGCTTTCATTGCATTATTTGTGATGTCTATGAAGCTTTATAATGTATGCAACTGCTTAATTTTTGAAGAAATTGCAACCTTGTTTTTGTGAATTATACAAGAAGCTTATGTCAGGTTACAGTTCTCAACAGAAATTTACAGTTTATTGTTCATTGACTTATCCTTGTCCGATACAATTTATCAACACTTCACTGCAGGTTTGAGGCCTGCAGAGAGAAATAGTGTTCCATTTGTATTCAGTGCAAAACCTTCTATTGAAATTTTATAAATGTAGATATATGCTTTTGTATGTAACTTTATTGTATGTGTTTCATTTTTTAGTTGCTGGTACCAAGATTGAATACAGATGCATAGATGTATGCTTTTGTATGTAACTTTATTGTATGTGTTGAATGCTTTTAGCTGTCTTAGTAGTCTTTTAAGTTCTTATTTTCTTTGTTTTTTCATTCAGAACTTCTCAGCCGCTTTAGGTGTGGTCTCACTAGGGCTATTTCTCACAATCTTGTCACTGGGACAAGGTTAGTTGACTTCTGCTTAATCTAATGATGATGTATAGCTTCATTAGCACAAAAGGGATATTGACATAATCTTTTTTTTTCACCGCCTGCAGCTCGATATGATCTCCGACACTTAATTTTCGCAGCTTTGTGGGCTGCCATAAGTGTTGGTGTTGCAGCAGTTGTGAAGGCTAACGGCAGGATCTTCTGCAATCGCCCTCGTTTGCATAAACCTCGTCGTTGATGCATCTTCTGAATGCTATGGGAAATAAAACTTGTTCAAAAGCTTTCATCTTGCTGAATCGTAGTTATTCTTTCACACATTTTTTTTGTAGTCCATTTAGTTTTAATTTAAATGTTTTCATACCCCAATCATATTGTTATTCTGCCATTAACTTAACATTAAATTAAAAGTATATTCTTTCCCATTGGTTTCTTATAAATGTTCACCTCGTGCATTGTTTGATAGTTGCTTATAAATGTTCACCTCGTGCATTGTTTGATAGTTGCAACTACAATCCCATTTTCACAACTTGTGCTTAATTGGAATTATGAATCATATTACGATTTTCCTCTTCACATTGGCCAAGAAGTTTTAATCGTTGCATGTTGAGTATTGGAGCATAATAGAACGCATCGGCACGGTCAAAGCGACTTCCAATTCGATTCGGTTGTGGAATTGGGTGGATATAATAGAACCAACAGATTTACATTAATTACAACAAAGGAACAATTGGGTTCTTAATTTGAAAGCCAAGGCATGGCAATATAATAACTAATTATAAGAAGGCCAAGTAGCTACACAGATAAGAGCTCATGCAGGAGACACAATTTTCTTTAGCATTGTAAGTGTGCCTATAACTGCTGCTTCTTTTTCTCCAAATAGGAACGGGTATGTTGGAATTTTAATATCACCCACACCAGCTGTGGCAAACCGATCTCGGGCCACAACACACCAGGAGAATACAATTGGCACTGACTAGTTTGCCAAAGCAGAAAATTGCTTAACCGGGTCTCACCGGAGCTTCGAATTAGTATGTCAGGATCAGGTGCAACTGCCATATACATGTGCTTCTCGACATCTACCAGCTTTATTACAGGATACTCCTCTCTCAAACTCACACAACCATCTGAAAATTCACCGCTTTTACTTGCCTTGGATGTTACAACCTGGTCCCAGTTAGACTCAAATGATTCACGGGCATGATATGTTGTGAGGCCATTCTGAAATCCCCTGGCCACCCCATTGCAACCTCTTCTGTGCTTTAATCCTCGAGATTTAACCAATGTATCATCGTAAAAGTTCTGAACATCATTCACAACCATACTGTTAAACTTCTCGCTGTCTTTTACATCTTCTGTCACGCCATCATCAGACTTGTGCAGTCGAATTTCATTCCTCTTTTCGTTACACGATCCTTCCACAGCATGCAAAATTTCATCGGATGCAGTATAGGCCATACAGACTAAAAGCACTGCACGACTATTGTTAGATGTGATCCTCATTACCTTTTCCGCCATGGCCCTGACAGGTTCACTCAAGAGTTTCAAATTACCAATGAAATACACCCTGATGCCATACTGATCCACAATGCTTTCTTCCGCAAGCAAAGCCTCCATCTTCTCTAGCATTAGATCCATTAAACTTTGAACCTCATCCGGTTGCCTCTTAAAATTTTCAATGCTGAAGGCGTACACAGTAACATACTTGATACCTAAATCATAGCAGTAATGAAGCAGAGACATTAAAGCCTGATAGCCAGCCTTGTGGCCATCTCCTTCTTTGAGAATCAGCTTCTTTGCATACCTTCGGTTTCCATCCATGATAAAAGCGATGTGAGCGGGGATTGGACCCACCGATAGAACTCGAAATAAGCATCTCCTCAGAAAACTACCTATGTCACCAAACAGCCTATTCACACCATTGATAACGCCACTATATTTTCCCACTTTATTTGCAACAGATGTTACCATTATTAACCTACTCAATAGAGAACATATATTATTGTTATTACTCTATAAGCAAATTCAGTTGAGTATACATCTTCAATGCCAAACATGCAAATATATATATATATATATATTTAGGAAATTGGTCAAAGCAATTGCTTTCTGTTCCAAGAACAGAGAGAGAACACATGAGGCAATAGAATAAGTGGCATGGGTAGCAGCACAAGGAGGAAAACACAGAAATTCAGCATAAATAAATAAATAAATAAATAAATAAAAGGTTAGTTGCAGCATTCTTACAAACACCTACACAGCACATGAATATGCTTCGATTTGAAAAACAACCCAAAGTTGATCTTTTTTCACCGCAAACAGAAAATTTAGACTCAAATGAGACCAAAGTGTCTCCACTCTCCACCCAAATCGACTTCCCAAAAGAAAACACACTTTTTTCGGGTAAAAAATGTTTTCTTGCAGATGTCTGAACAGATCATTCTAAAAGAAGGGATAAATAAGCAGCAGCAAAAGCAAAAGTAAAAGGGAACTATGAACAAACTTACCAAAGAAAAGCAGAGAATTTAGATTCGATATGGTCGTAGCGAGGAGAAGACAATAATCTACAAGTACACCAGTCAACTGAAAAAGCCTGCACTATACAAACACAAAGACAATATTAAAATCTGTGATCTGTGAACTGTGTAGTTATTTATTTCTCTTATTAGTACCAATTTCCCATTCATTTCCCGCGACTCGACAGCCGAGGCGGGAACTCAAAGAAACAAACAAATTAAAATAGAAAAAAAATCCAAATTGTTGTTCCGTAATTGAGTGAGCCTCATAGATCTGCTCTTTTCTAATCAAATCATAAAGGAAAATATTTTGATGAGTGGTTAAAGTTTATAAATTTGTTAACTTCTAGAAATTTAATTTGTATTTAGAGATTTAGAATGTAAGAGATTACTGATTAACTTAGTGGTTAGGAATACTCATATTATCTCTTTTTATATGAGTTTAAATTATTTCACAAAAATTAATCCATCATTTAATTAAAAAAATTAGTGTCAAACATTTAAAGTTTGGAAGATTTTAAATTTAAATTTTAAAATTTATAAATTAAATAGAAAAAATTGATAACTTTTTACATAATTTATATAGGGTCAAATACCCCATTGATACATGAACTATACCAAATTCATCTATTTAGTACATCTACTTTTTACGTTTTTACTTTCATGCATGAACTTTTATTTCGTCAACGGTTTTACACTTTTCCGTCACAGAGGATGACGTGGCCTACTCGGACCACTAATCCTTTGACAAGTGTCACTTTTTTATAATAAAAATCCCCCTTCTTTTATTCCACGTGTAATATTATCCCTTAAAAAGTCTTAAACACCCTTTCCCTATTATTACCGTTCATTTATTTGAATCCTTAAATATTGATAACATCTGGATTAAGCCCAATCTTTTTTAAGAATTTAACGTAGAACATCGGAAGTTTAAGGCGAAGAACATAGGTGTTGAGATTTTAGGGGCTCGATTCGATCAACCGTTCTTGCTCGCCAAGTGTGGAGAAGTTGGATAATTGGGTGTTTTAGTGGGAGGTGAAAAATGGGCAATTTGACACAAGGATTTATAGTGGTTCAACCTTCTAACCAAGGTCTACATCCACTACCTTAGCTCCCCACTAAGGATTTCCAAACAAATTCACTAAGAATTTCGTCCCCTTTTCTAGGCTAAGGAGGCAACCTTTACAACCCTCAAAGCTTTCTACCCAAAGCTTGAGGAAACACTCTCTTGTACAAAGAAAGACTTAGCAAACTAGAAATCCCTCTAATAGGTGTTTGTTTGCAATTCTAAGCACTCACCCAAAACCTAAACACTTGAGCAAATTTAACAATGTAAGCTCACAAGTGTTGTCTAAGCAAGAAATAAGCAATTTAAGCTCTAGACAAATTTTGACATCATAATGTTGTAACAATTGAAGCATTAGTTATTACAAGATGCTTGGAGGTCCCTTTTATACTCCCAATTGAGTTTATAGCCGTTACTAGCCGTTGGGGATGATTTGGAGCCGTTGAAGACTTTATTTCCCTTCATTAATGTTGTTCTGCAGCCATCCGTATCGATACGTTTGGATCCGTATCGGTACGACCTTCATCAGAAACTAGCCGTTGGGCTCTTGCTAGCCTGGGCATATCGATACGCTTGAGGGCGTATCGATACGGGTTCACTTTTAAATGACCATTGGGGTGGTTGAAAGGGGATCGGTATGCTTACCAGGCGTATCGAAACGATCCCGATCCGTATCGAAACGACCAAGTCTGTTTCGATATGGGTTTTGGCAGTGACCAAACTGGGGCAAAAAGGTATCGGTACGGGTACAACCGTATCGATACTGGTAGCTTGAAAAGTCAAGTTTGGCTCTTTAAAAATAGTAAAAACATTGCCAAAAACCTTTTAAAATACCTCAAACATAATTTCAAGTTGTTTGGACTTAAAACCAAGTTTTAAATTCTTTTCAAATTAGTCTAAAACATTTTTCAATTATTATATCAAAACACTAGTTCTACAATCTCCCTTTTTTGATATAATAAAACTCACTTGAAAAATTGTTTGAGATTCTCCCCCTTTAACTTTAAAAAAATGTGAATAAGAGATTAAAGATATGAAATCAAATAAAGCTCCCCTTATTCATTTGAAAATTCAATTTTTCAAACAATTTCTCCCCCTTTTTGTTATATCAAAAAGAATTTAAAACATTAAGTTCAAAATAACAATAGAGCTAAAAATTGACAAAAATATAAATTTGGTTTTAAAATGGCTCCCCCTTACTCAAAGCATCATTAAAAATGTTAGTCCAGTATTTATGATCATCTAGTTGAATAAAATAAAAATAAAACAAATAAATGCAAAAACAACTAGATTTTTACCAACACTTGAACCCAAAGGGAGGATGTGAAGCCTTCCTTCTTCAAGTGTTCTTTCTTGTGTGCATGGAGCTCCCCCTCAATGTTTGACTTGTTGAACATCTTCATCACACCTTGCAAAAGACAATCAAGTGATTTTTGGTATCCAAATTGCTTTGGATCCATAAACGTTAGTAGCACAAATTTTAGTCCCCTTAGGAATCCATTTTTCAATGTCATCCTTTTCAATTGAAGTGGTTAGTCCTTTTAGGACCCAAACACTTCTAAAACATTTTCCTTTAATAAATCTAGGGGCACTAGATTGTCTTACATAAAAATTTGAGTTTCCAAAATTGTTTTTCTTTTCAAGTTCATTGGAAATTAAATATTTTTCTTTTTTAAACTTTGAGAAGCAAATTTTGTAAATCAAAACATTTTTGTTCAAAATCTTTTAATTTTGCTTCAAGTTCAAGATTTGTTTTGGAAAGCAAATCATTTTCAATTTTTATTTTTGAAATCAACTTTTTGTTCTTGGAAAATGATGCCTTGAATTCCAAAAGCAAATCATCATAGGCATCTTGTAACTCATCATAAGTATAAGAATTTGAAATAGATGAGTTAGAAGTTACCTCCCCTCATTGAGGGCCATCAAGCATAGGTGGGCTACTTCATCGTCGGTGGAGTCTTCATCACTCCATGTGGCCACATATGCTTGTTTTGAAGATGATTCCTTCTTTTTGGATTTGTGGGAATCCTTCATCTTCTTCATCGATTCATGCTTGGATTTTTCTATTTTGCTCTTCATGAACCGGGCAAATTTGTTGAAGAGATAGGCCATCTCTTCATATTCACTTTCCTCCTCACTTGAATCTACATGATGGCATGTGGAGGATTTGAGAGCTACGGCACTAGCATTGGTGCCTAGCTCCATGATCTTCTTCTTCCCCATCGCTCTAATCTCTTCCTTCTTCTTCTCCTCTTCTTTGTTTTTCTTCATTATTTGGTGAGTGAGAAGTGACCTCATTAATTCATCAAGCTTCAAGGTTTTGAGATTCTTGGCTTCGATGATGGCGGTCCTCTTTGAGTCTCATGACTCGAGAAGGGAGTAGATGAGCTTTCGGACAAGCTTCTCTTCCGGGATGGCTTCTCCATAACCTTTAAGTCCATTTGTGATAGTGGAGAACCTATCAAACATCTTCTCGATGTTTTCTTCCGGATCCATCTTGAAGTTCTCATACTCTAAGGTGAGGAGCCCAATCTTGGCCTCCTTGACTTCATCGGTTCCCTCGTATGTGACTTCAAGCTTGTCACATACCTCCTTGGCACTCTCACAAGAAGACATCTTCTCATAGATGGTTGGGCCAAATGCACAAAAGAGCATGTGCAAGGCTTTGCAATTAAGCTCCATCTTCTTGCGATCGTCGACACTCCATTCCGCTTTGCTTCCTTGAGGCACGAACGAACCATCTTCAACTATGTCCCATATCGTGTAGTCTCTTAACTTCAAGAAGAATTTCTTCTTTGTCTTCCAATGGGCATAGTGATTTCCGTCGAAGAAAGGCGGTTTGTCGATGGATTGCGCCATTTGAGCCGGTTGATGAAAAAGTGATCGAGTTTGCCGGATCTTCTCAATAGGATGTGAATCCCCTTCGATTGAGCCAAGCTCTGATACCAATTGTTGAGATTTTAGGGGCTCGATTCGATCAACCGTTCTTGTTCGCCAAGTGTGGAGAAGTTGGATAATTGGGTGTTTTAGTGGGAGGTGAAAAATGGGCAATTTGACACAAGGATTTATAGTGGTTCAACCTTCTAACCAAGGTCTACATCCACTACCTTAGCTCCCCACTAAGGATTTCTAAACAAATTCACTAAGAATTTCGTCCCTTTTTCTAGGCTAAGGAGGCAACCTTTACAACCCTCAAAGCTTTCTACCCAAAGCTTGAGGAAACACTCTCTTGTACAAAGAAAGACTTAGCAAACTAGAAACCCCTCTAATAGGTGTTTGTTTGCAATTCTAAGCACTCACCCAAAACCTAAACACTTGAGTAAATTTAACATTGTAAGCTCACAAGTGTTGTCTAAGCAAGAAATAAACAATTTAAGCTCTAGACAAATTTTGACATTATAATGTTGTAACAATTGAAGCATTAGTTATTACAAGATGCTTGGAGGTCCCTTTTATACTCCCAATTGAGTTTATAGCCGTTACTAGCCGTTGGGATGATTTGGAGCCGTTGAGGACTTTATTTCCCTTCATTAATGTTATTCTGCAGCCATCAGTATCGATACGCTTGGATCCGTATCGATACGACCTTCATCAGAAACTAGCCGTTGGGCTCTTGCTAGCTTGGGCGTATCGATACGCTTGAGGGCGTATCGGTACGAGTTCACTTTTAAATGACCGTTGGGAAAGTAGCCGTTGGGGTGGTTGAAAGGGGATCGGTACGCTTACCAGGCGTATCGAAACAATCCCGATCCGTATCGAAACGGCCAAGTCTGTTTCGATACGGGTTTTGGCAGTGACCAAACTGGGGCAAAAAGGTATCGGTACAGGTACAACCGTATCGATACTGGTAGCTTGAAAAGTCAAGTTTGGCTCTTTAAAAATAGTGAAAACATTGCCAAAAACCTTTTAAAATACCTCAAACATAATTTCAAGTTGTTTGGACTTAAAATCAAGTTTTAAATTCTTTTCAAATTAGTCCAAAACATTTTTCAATTATTATATCAAAATACTAGTTTTACAATAGGGAGTTTTCTGCGAACAAGAATAAAAGTTTATAGCGAATAACATCTGGATTTAGGGCTAACTTAGAGTTCGTTTGATTTCGTAGCATGTCCTCGAATTCTTCAAACTCAAAAGGACGCCACTCTAAAGGTAAAATATGTTGCGATTGTGGGTATAGGGCTGAAATTCGAACTTCGAAGAAGAAATTAACGAGAGAACAATGATTCTTTGGTTCCCAAGGTGATTTGATGTAAATGATTTTGCTTATTATTTTGTTACATTTTACAAAAATATTTTTAGACAAAAATCAGTTTGATGTTTCGTGGAAAGATGAGTGTAATTTTTTCGTTGAGTTGATGAAAAAGATAGAGACTAACATGAAAAGAATTTAGTTCTTGAAATTAGTAGTGAAAGTAACGTGCTTTTGAGGAAGAATTGAGAACTGAAATTTTCTGAAGTATTGCTGAAATGTAGAAAAGAATGTTGTAGTTTTGAGAAGGACATAAATTATTTAAAAATATTAAGTTGGAAAAAAATTTGAGAAGTGCAAAAATTAAAGCTTTCTTATATTATATTGACTTTTTTTTATTTGTTGCTGTAATTTACTTTATGAGTAATGCGTAAGGAAATTGTAATTGAAGAAAAGATTTACAGCATGTACTTAGAAATGTGTTTTTAGGATGAACTAAAATGGTTATAATGGATGTATGAATTATTATGATAAACTTAAATGGTTAATGTAATTTTAAAATTGTAAATTTACATTGCGATAATGTTACAGTAAAGTTCTCTGATAATAGATATACATCACATGTATTAGGCACACACATACTTAATTAGAGAACACTAATTTTAATTTATATAAAAAAATAATTAAAAAAATAATCCATTACTGTAAAAAAAAAATTGAGTGAATAGGACTTACCCTGTTGGAAGGAATCTTTTAGAGCACTCAACCAGTTACTTGTTCAAATCTTTAATAGGTTCGAATCTCTAAAAGTAGAAAGAAAAAAATAAATAGTTATCATTTTCTTCTTAAAAAATGAAAAAGATAAACTCTAGTTCAAAAACACGTACCTGATAAATCGAACAAATAATTTTTGAGAACTCAAACACGATTTAACTCAGACAAACCCAAACGTGATTACAAAAAACCCTAAACTCAAACACAAATCACTAAATCCACTCAAAATCAAAAATACCCTAAACTCATTTTTTGAGAACACAAGAACTCAACTCATTTGAAATCCCAAATTTCTATCATGAAACAAGCCCTATTTTTTCTCAATCCATTGAATTTTTTCAGATTAAAAGGTGAGTTAAACGGTAACAATAGAGAAAGGGTGTTTAAGACTTTTCAAGGGATAATATTACATATGCAATAAAAAAGGCGATTTTTTTTTTAAAAAAAATAGCATGTGTCAAAGGATTAGTGGTCCGAGTAGACCGCGTCATCTTCCGTGATGAAAAAGTATAAAATCGTTGATAGAATAAACGTTCATGTATGAAAGTAGGAACGAAAAAAATAAATGTACTAAACTGATGAATTAAGTATATTTTATATTTTAATGGGGTATTTTACCCATATATATATTAAAGTATAACTTTCTTTTTTAAACTTAAAGTACAACTCTTAAATTAAGGCTTCATGTTTAAAAAAAAAAAAACCTAACACGCATATTTTTTCTCTTAAGTATATTAACTTTAACACTTTGCTCCTTAATATTTTTTTTGGCTCACTTACTTCATCCCCTAGAATATGTTTGATTCGACATTTTTTATCAGACATCATTTCTATACATAACGGATAATCCACATGCTCACAAAAATATTTAACACTTAAACATATATTATCTCACGCTCTCTTATATATTATACTATAACATGTCAATCAAATTAAATTCAATCGGCTCTAAAAAGTGAAAACAAAAACAGAACATGTAGGATATCTTTTATATTCAACAAGCAATAACATCAAATGCAGCAAACTGAAGACATTCAGCAACACAACTCAACAATTTATCCATTCTGTTCTACATTTACAAAAAAAAAAAGAATCCATTTCTAGACAATATCTATTACAGTCACCACTCTCCACACAGAACAAAACAAATGTATGAAGACTCCCGCTTACAAAATTTGTCAAATTATAATACATGCAGAAATATCTAAAAGAATAATAATGATCATTCCATCATATTCATGCAAATTCATACACCCCATCACAGTAACGCAATGCAGGATCTTGGTCCCAAGTTTGATTACTTAGCTTTTCCGGAACGATGACTGCTAGATTGTTGTCCATACCTAGGAGTAGTCGAGGAATGAATGGAGCCGGATTTAGACGAGTCCTTTGATCTTTCCTTGTTGAGTGATTCGATCCGTTCCAATGCCTCCACAACTTCTGTCATGGACGGACGGTTCTTAGGATCATGCTCCAGACACTTCAGGGTGAGCTCAGCTGTTAGCGATGCAGCCTTGGACGAATACTGGCCCTCGATCCGCGCATCCATGAGGCTTTTGCTCTTTCTTTTATGTGACAGTGTTGGTTTAAGCCAATCCACCAGATTTTGCTGTCCGTCCGGCCGCCTTGTGTCCAATGCTCTCAACCCTGTCATCATCTCCAGCAACAGCACCCCGAATCCGTACACATCGCTCTTCACATATAAATGTCCTGTTGGCATAGAATCGGAACTTTAACATTAGCATCTGCAAACGTATTTTGTGCACACATGTTCAGGGAAACATTTCGTTTTATGTATCAAGTTAATTCGAAACAATGTATCAAGAATGGAAATGGCAAATCATCGTTACCGGTGGCGATGTATTCAGGTGCAGCATAACCATATGTTCCCATAACCCTGGTCGTTACGTGCGAGTCTCCACCGGAAGGCCCCAATTTGGCCAAGCCAAAATCTGATATTTTTGAGTTGTAATTCTGCAGATGTAAACAGAGAACCATTCCAACTCATATCAGTCTACATTTTGCAAAACTAGATACTTGTACATATCCATTGAAATCCAAAGGCATGAGGCAAACAAGGACTAACCCCATCAAGCAATATATTAGAGGCCTTGAAATCCCTGTAAATGACCTTCTCCGAGAAGTGTAAAAATGCAAGACCTCGAGCTGCTCCGATGACGATTTTAAGCCTGGTTTCCCAAGATATAGGTTCAACTGCTGGATTTCCTGCATAAACCAAACAATCAAGCAATCAACATGACATTTATATATGGACATGAACATTCAAATTCTTAAGCTTACGTCGAAATAGATGATTTTCCAAGCTCCCTTTCTGCATGAACTCATACACAAGGAGCAGCTCTTTATCCTCCCAACAGTACCCCAACAACTTAACCAAATTGGGATGAGATAACTTTCCTAGAAAGTTCACCTCTGACTGCAAAAAAAAATGACAAAATTAAAATGAAGACCATTTGCTGGCTCTGATAGACACAGTCTTGAATAAAAATATGACTTTTCAAAGCCTGAACACAGCTAGAAAGAAAGCGATGGCATTGAAGATGCTGGACCATTATAGTCGATGACCCTATGGAAATTAACATAGTGGTGAGACGTGGAAGTGATGGAACCCACATTCGGGATCAATGGTCTGAAAAATCATCAAACGGTTGCAGATGCACATACCTTCTTTTTCAGTCTAGTATTTCTCAGAACAATAGTTTACAAGACAATAATGCATACAAGTACAGGCCTTGTTGTTAAGGTAAAAATGAATAAAAAGACAGTTTGTGGTTTACCTGCCACTCTAATAAACCCTGCACGCTTTCTTGCTTCAATTTCTTGACGGCAACAATCATGCCGGAGCCAACCTTGGAGGGTGCTAAAGTTTTCTCATCCAACCACCCTTTATACACTTTGCCGAAACCGCCTTCGCCCAACAGCGTGTTGAAGCTCTTGGTTGCGGTCTTCATCTCGGCAAAAGTGAAGACCTTCAAGTTCGGTGCTTCCAGGATCCGCCCATCCGAGCTTTCCTCGTCCACAATTTCGCTTACTGTCTGAGAAAATTGACTCCGGCAATTGCTAACGCTGCTGGTCGCCGAAGACTCCATGTTGTTGCTGCAATTATTGGATGTACCTGTTAACACAGAAACAAAAGCGTTGACTAAACAACCAGTCCTTTTTGTATCCAGGAGAGAAGAAAAGAAAAAGAAAAAACTGGTAATCTGGTATATGAACAGAAATACAAACCTGGGGAGCTGTAAACATGGCTAGTATTTGGATCAGAAGAAGTAGATCCAAAGCAATTCCCCATATTGATATGGACGACAACAACAACAACTCTGCTAAATCTCTCTTAAAAAAATGGCTTATGTGCAGAAGAAGAAGAACAGCATTCCCAGCAGTACAGCTTGGAACTTGTTAAAGTTGTAGGCAAAAACGCATGCTGATATTTATATATAATGAAGCAAAGATAGGGGAAAAAGGTGGGGTTCCAAGCTTCTTCTTCTTCTCTTGTATTTTTATGCTTTTAGAATGAGGCTTTTCTTGGTTGTTTGAATAAATAAATAAATAAAACCTTTAAAAAAAGAATGTATAAATAAAACATAGGGGAAATGGGGTTTCAGTGACTTTATGTGTATAATGTTTTGGTGCTATTGTCGTTTTGGTAAAGTACCAACTCGAGAAAATATGTGTGTGTAATAATAGTATTAGTAATGCGTAGGGCTAACTTTGTAGCACAAAGTTGACTTTAATATTGCGACTCATCTGCAATCACACTGCCTCTTATCTGCAATTACTTTTCTTTGTTAAAATTTACTCATCTTCCATTATTTACCATCAAAATTTTATATACAAATATAACTTCGTTCGAATTCATTGAATATTCGTTCGTTCTTATTAGAACTACTCGTTAGTTTATACACAATTTTTTAAATAAAAAAATTATAATTTTGAATCAGAGCATCAATTACAATATATTTAAAGATTAGTGCTTTACCAATTGTACTATGACTTTATTGGCACAATTGGGCAAGGACGCGGATAATTTTTATTTGAAAAATTACAATTTCCAACTAGATCATCAATTATATAATGTCCCTAAAGATCGGGATCTCGGTCTCTACCACCTATACCCTGACCTTATTGGTACTTTGGTAGGGACTGTAACACAATTAAATATATATATATATATTATTTTTATATTTTTTTGGATAGGTGCATGATAGTAATAAATAGTTAAGATTATTTTTTAATTTTTTTAATGATAATCTTTACACTTTTCTACTATTAATCTCATTCATCCATACAATTTCGTCCAACGATCTAAAAAAGTTGTAAAATTTTTAAGTTTTACAAAATGTAAGAGGATTATATAGTGATAGGATCCAGTTACACAATGTAAGAATTTTTAACTTTTTATACGATTTTTAGATCGTTGGAGGGGTGAAATAGATGAGTGAGACTAACGTGTAAAACTTATAGTTTTACATTCAATGTAAGTAGATCATATCCCATATAATATATATATATATATATATGGGAAATAGTTCTCAATTTTAGGCTTTAGGGTTCATTTTGTAGGGGATAGAATTTAATGTTTATGGTTAGAATTTAGAGTCTGTGGTTTAAGGTTTAATGTTTAGATTTTAGGGTGTTATGGTCTGAGATTTAAGTTTTAAATTTTATAAAAAAGTTGTGTAGAGTACTAAATATGTAGTTATCCCTAAATTTTTTACACAATTTGTGTATCAAAATATAAGGATAAGTCAATCTTACTTTCATATATAGAGAAAATGACTCAAACGGTGATGGTAATGAGATCAAAGGGTCAAAGACTCTAAAAATTTTACAAAAATGGAATTTCATCTCTTGATTAAGTTAAAGTTTTAAAAGTTTTAATTAAACTCCAATTTTTTTCAAGTTTTAATTTTAAACTCTTCAAAAAAATTATTTTAGTCCTCTTAAATTTTTAAACAGACCCCAAATTGTTTTGTCAAATCCAGCTATCAGGTCAGCTGTCTGCAGAAAAGGATGCAAAGGTGATGATGAAGAAGAAAAATCAACAACTCATTATTCATCAGTAATGGAAATGGAATTCATGGGAGCAGAAATAAGTGGGAATGAAATGGATGAACACTTTGAAAAAAGCAAACCCATTATTGGCTGCTCTCTCTGCTAATCAATTACTACTTTCTAATACAATAAACATTCCCTTTACTACTGCTACTACTCGGTTTTGACGACCAACTCCCCCATTGGAGGACTTGCAATGGAAAATATTGACCACCAAAATTGTCTTTTCCCTCCATACATGTGCTTCATGTGTGTGTCTGAACATGAGAAAATGGTCTATACATGTAAGAAAATGTTAATCAATGTCTGGTGACATGGAAAAGTAATATATTAGATGTAAAAGGAACTGTTATAATAAGATAACCCTTTACCAGTTTCTAAAAGCACCAGCTAAAGAACCCTTACATATATGCATGTAATATATATCAATCATCTAGTTCAGTCATTTGATCATGGAAAAATGATAGGTACTGGTTTTTAAGAGCTCTAGCTTTATGCCTTCGCTTGAAAATATCCTGCCTAAACCGCTTCGTCTCGTTCTTTAATTCGATACAAGGCTCCCTTTCTATACTTTCTTTCTCCGTCTCCAACATCATTCGCCTCTTCGCTACAGCGTAAGCTGCAGCCTCGTCCTCCTGCTGCCGCTGCTCTGCCTCTTCCTGCATAATTTCTTTTCTTCGGTGGTTAAGAAAGAAAATGAAACATGTTCTTCGTAAACAAGTATGTGTACACATGCACACAGATAAAAAGTAGATTGATTGCATGCTGGAACCAAATGTGAGTACTGAACTACTCAGAGATCGTTCATTCAAGAACGATGCTTTTAAGGCAGTGGTCATACCACGACACAGCAAACGGTTCTATCTTTTCCAGTTTGCTTTATTTCATCCCTTCAGTGCTAACGGTTTCATTTTGTAGTTATCTTACCAACAGATGGTTCAAAGTTTTAAGCAGAATTAGTCCACAACATTGAATTTATAGGTAACTATGGGAAGCAAAGTTCCAGCCAAATAAAAATGGAGCTGAATTCAACTGTCAGGATGGTACAAGGAAAGAGAAAGGACCTGGAGATCACGAATTAGACCGTCTAGGGACTTGATCTTCCTGTGAGGCCAGCGAGGAATTCCGAATTCTCTGCACTTCCTTTTCAGAACAGTGAGGCCAACATTCAAATTTCTAGAAGCTTCCACTATCGGAAGATCAAAGTATTTTGCAAGATCTTCAAGAGCAATTCTGGCTACATCCTTAGAGTCTGCTCTTTTTTTCTTTTTCACTGCAACACCTGCGGTTTTCCCTCAGTCTCGAAGACAAATATGCTTCATAAATGGCAGAAAAATTCAGATTTTATGAAGGAATGCATGCACCAATCTGCTTCTTCATAATCTATCAGATTACCATATGTTCTATAGCTCCAAATAATCTTCCCAAGTATTTTGCAAGACAACCAGTAAAGTGCAGAACAAATATATCAGTCATTAATCATCAATATGAATGGCTTCTAGCCTTGAACTAATGAATCTGCGAATTACAAGTCCTGGGGAAAGAAAGGCATAATAAAAGAAAAGCCTTTTTTCTGCATATATGTTTGTGTATATTAACAATAAATCATAAACTGTACGTTTGTAGGCCATCATTAATCCGACTTAGAGTGCAGAGAAGCTTGCCTACATGCAATTATGAAGATTATAAACACAAAATAAATCCTTCTTTACAGAATATAGGACTTCTTATTCGTGTGCAATTACCAAAAAGAGGAAGCTCTAGATGAACCTGTTGCATTTTGTTCTGTTTGTTGAAATTTCTGTAACTCAGATGCTGCGACCGAATTAGGGAGGCAATTAAGATCCTGATCAAGTACAAGAAGATTTCCTTTTGGGTGGCAATGATTATCTCCTTGCTTGGTACAAGCTTCCTTAGATGGTCCCCTATCTTCTGCTCCACATCCTCTCTGGAAAATCATTTGAAGATCATTTGCGAGTGTCGGGATGGACTTCAGCTTCGGGTTTCTGCGTTATGAATTAAGCTATTAAAGCACGATCAAAGCAAAATGGAAGTGAAGCTAGGAGTGTCAAAACTTGCTCTAATGACATGGGAGAAAATGGATGAAGTTAAGACATTTTCACTTCCAACTCAAGGCATGGGTCAGATTGGAGTGGAGACTGGATCATGTTGTCACATTAATAGTCTTCGGCTCTTCGCCATGCGAGTAAAATGAAAACTTAGCATCAAATCTCAGCAATATGCTATTTGTGATGAAGCTACCTTGATTTTTCCTACCAGGTTTCGGTGACATCGCCTGAGTTACTTGATAAGTTCACATAAATACCGCTCAAAACAGAATGGCTCCATTAAAAATTTCTAAACAAAAGAAGAAAAAGAAAATGATACTATCTAATTCATAGTATGATCAGAGATCAATATGGCAAGGCAACGCCCCTAGCTGAGAAGCCTCACCTATTGCAGAACAATGGTTTTCAAGAGACACTTTGTCAATCAGAGAAAATACATTATTGTCAATAAAAGTGAAACATGACAGATGACTCGACAACAATGCGACAGTTACCGGCTAAGTTTTAGCTTAATCGACATCGTTACTATGGCAGAAACTCGGAGGCCGTGGATTAGTGCAATCTGGTCTGATCCTTTATAGCCTATTTATCCCAATGTTTAATCAACAATTCTCTTTCAAAACACCAAATGACCAAACTCCGTTTTGCATTGAAATACACAAATGAAAAACAGGACTGGCATAGAAATAAAACCGATACCACATCATAGAACCAAGCAATCTGGCAAATGAGCAGCTGAGAAGAGAATGATATGAAAACAATGTACCTGGAAATGGAGAGTAAAGAAGGGATGAAGAAGAAACGAGGGAGACGACGGGCATGAAAAGCGAAAGAGCAGAGCCACAACCCGATAACTCTGCCTTCAAAAACCTCCTGAGGTGGGAACCCCTGCAACAGCAGAAGAGGGGCTGCCGCCGTTTCCACGTAAGGACCATCTTTTCTGAACACAAACTCTCTCTCCACTTCATTTTCCTCCCCGTTCTCCAATCGGTACACATGCAAGCTTCTGATCAACTCTGCAAAGAACAAGCTGAAAAATTTAATCAAACCCAGAAAAGAAAATCCAAGAAAAAACCATGAAAGGGATTAAGTTACCTTTGTTGATGGTATTTTCAAAGACTAAGAGAGTTGTAAGACAAGGGGTTTGAGACAAATCCATGAAGAAGAAGAAGAAGAAGAAGAAGAAGATGAGAGAGCATGAATGAAATGTGGGGGGGAAAGATTATAGAAGAAATAGAAAAGGACAGACAGAACTGAAGATCTACCGGTCAAGAAGGACAAGGTTGCATGACTCTCGGTCATGAACCATGGTATTATTATTACGTTCTTTTTCTTTTTCCCACTTGTTCAAGAAAATAATCAAAAAGGAATTCTGGGTTTTTTGTGTTTTTTAATAATAATATGAAAAGCATCTGAATAGTAAATTACATGCAGCAGAAAGGTGGGGTTTTGAATGTTTGATGATGTAATGGTGTGTAGAGAGAGAAGTGTTTTGTGTTTGAGAAGTGTGAAAATGGAGAAGGCAACGACCAACCAATTACCAGTCTTTGCTTTGGACACTTTAATTACTATTTAATTTACCTGGGCCGCATGTCTGAGAAGTGGCAGAGGTAGTTAGGATTGGGCCCCGCTTTTAACTTACCTTTAATAACATTCCTCTTTTTTTAATATTAAAAAAATCCTTAAATTAGCTAATTATTTGTTGTTTTAGTGGTAAAAGATGATGTAATTCATTTAGTTGATTCAGATTTGAGCATCAATTAATGTATAGTGTGTGTTTTATTAAAAAAATTAAAATAATTAAACAAATACTAATCTTGTATTACACTAGCATATTCAAAAAAAAATCTTTAAACTAGCAATAAACTCTTGCACTTCTAGGCTCAGTTCATACTTCAGCAGAACAAACTAGACTCGGTTCATACTTCAATAATATGGTCAAAAATTGTGTTCGGTTGAAATAAAGTTAAATTATTTTAAATTGAGTTATTAATTGATAAAAAAATTAAAGGGGGAAAAAGAATGTGAGTGTAGTTTTAGTGGTTGTGGGTTGAATATTTCTCCACAAGCCACATTATAGACAATCGGGATAAGAGATAAAATCTCATTCAATTCTTAATTCTATTATGTACGGTTAAAGTTTTTTTTCTTCTAAATATTTTTATTTTTAAAATTAAGAGTCCCGGCACTCTACAAACGAATCACATAATTGTTAGCTTAAGATGAAAATTAAAATTATGATTAGAAGTGTTAAAATATGAAGAATGATTTCGCGATAAACTTTTACCGGAATACATGGGACATGGGCGGATGTACATGAAAATAATAGAGTGCAATTGACCTCACTTAATTTTATTGAGTATATGATTTTTAAGGAGGTAATATAGATTTTTCCTATTAAATATTACAATTGACCCCACTTGAGCAAGCATATTTGGCCGGTTGATCAAGTTGCTTATATTTGTTCCCTCGCATTTTCTTATGCCATAGATTTTAGACCCGATAGGAGCATCCCCTTCCTTTCCCTAGGATTTTCCCTTCCCCTCTAAGTAGGATTAGGATCAAAATTTATCAAAAAAAATTGACTCTACTTGATTTGTTGGGTTATTGGATCAACAATACTTATTTTAATGATATGAGATTCTTCTATAGCTCATACTCCACTCTGACCCACTATATAAAAATCCTACCTCCGCCACTGCCGGAACATTATTGTTTAAAGAAATGCATGTCTTTTAGGATAATATATTAAGTCAATAACTGTTTGCTCAGAATTCACGGAATTCATGTTTTATCCTAATCCAATTGCTTCTCCTCAATCTCTTGTTTAATTTGATTCATTTCAGATCTAAAAGGACAAACTTTAATTGTTGGAGTATGTGATTGAGAAATAAGAAGCATGTCTATAGTCTACCAAACTTCATAGGTATGAAGTAGCATGATGGAGTGTCAGCACATGCATATTCACACAAATTGTAGTTAACCAGTCGGACAAAAAAGAGCTAAAACATAAAGATCAACTAACAAACGGTGGGTTTTTTTTTTAATTTCATGAACATTTTAAAATAATAATGAAATCGTTGAAAGTGTAGAATTAGAAATACATTGAAGTTATAATTGTATCCTATGAATAAAATGAAAAAAAAAAGAAGATACATTTCATTTCAGTGAAGTTTTGTACTACTTTTCACTGCTATACAAACATGGACATGTAAATAAACAAAAACAAATAAATAAATCAACCTTTTCAAACAAAACAATATCATATGCTATGTAGGAGATTTCATTTGTCTTCTTGTTCTTTAGAGCGCAGCAGTTCTCTTGCCATGGAAGAGAATGATTTAGCAGTATCTTGCATCTCTGCAGTCTTCAAGCTAATTCCCTGCCAACCCATATTTCAATATTTCATTACTTTTTTCTGTTAATATTCTAATCGAAACCATTTTGTTTCTTTCGATAAACAGCTCCATTTCAAAATCCATATGCATGTGATGTGAAAGCCACATCCATCATGCATGGGATGTCATGAACAAATCACTAATATCAATCGATAATACTTCAACAACAGTACCTGCAACTTCCTCACGTTATCCTGAAGCTTGCTTTCTGCCATTCTAGCCGCGCTTGATTCCTGCACCCAAGGATGAAAAGGACCATAGTTATCTTGCTTTCACACGGATTCAACATCCAAGGTCCCCGGCACTGGTGTTCACTCTGTCTACGACAAAAGACTCGAGGACTATGTTCTATAACGATAGTATTATCATGGCTCGTCTTATCTAATTCAAAGATGAACTTTATTATCATGCTAGCAAGATAAACCGGAAAGCACACTAGATGAATAACTTTTAAAATCATTTACTATCTCCACCACCGTTTCTCAAAGTAAATAAACAGAAGGAATTATCAAGGAGTATTTGAAGACTATCAAGTTAATATATACATGTGGTAACTAACAAAATGAACACATTCAGGATGCTTGCAATCAGCAAATACTTACATTTTGCAAAGAAAACCCATATTTTTTCTTGATTTGATCAACAGCACTGGACTTCTCATCTTGCGGCTCTTCTTTGGGGGTTGTTTTCTCATTTTTAACCTTCATCTGTTTCAGTTTACCTGAAAACATGAAATCATTTGTTATCAAATGAATACATTGATGGGGGGTCTATTGATTCACGGAGATAAAAGGGCATTGACCTGCTGTAAAAGCCTGAAATTTAAGTTTATGCTTATTAAAAGCTGCTAGGATATTCTGCTCTTTGGGTTTCTCTCCAGGATCATCGATGTCAATATCATCTTCAAAGGAAAAGGGAAAAAAGTGAAAATTAATTGGATTGAGCTGATGCAAGAACTTGACAATCACCATATGCATAGCAAAGTCCTCATGAAAATCACCCCTAGACTGACAGCCTATTTGACGTAATAAGTTGAAGACATGGAATACTCAACTCCCACAACATGCAATATACAAATATAGCATGATTCCTGCAACATGATTACCTATGTTTAAGTCCATTTCATCCTCCTCCGCAGTCTGGCTATCTTTATTCTCAACCTCGCATGGAAAATTAGCAATTGAAAAGATGGTAGAAAGCTCTTCAATACTTTCTCTAGTATCTTCTGTCTCCATTTCAAGAGCATGTTTTTTACTGCCTTTTATGTCTTTGAGAACAGAGCCAAAAATTCCCTGACATGCCAAATAAGTAACATTTTCAGAACAACCATCAGTTTTAGAAGGTTGTATCTCATACGCTGAGATCAAGCAGTGTAATATATTAACTACCTTTTTCTTCTCCTTCTGAACTGTGGCTCCAGAGGCAAGCACTTCTTGAGTAAGCACTAGATCTTTTCTGTACACACGGCTGATAAAGTCCAAATTCCTATGAAACAAATTAAATACTGAATCATGTCCTCCTCAAAGACCCATAACACAAAAGAACAGGAGATCCTTAAGAGTCTTTTTGGACTCCAATTTCAGTTTTCTAAACATGTAGACAAATAGAAAGCAGAACAGGAAGAACATGGTGATTTTCTCTTTATGGAAAATAAAATGATGACAGTGGCTACATTTGCATTTAAATTTTGCTATGAAGGCTATGAAGTAAGTGTTCTCCTTCCAAGTGAGATAACCTTTTGTCAGGACATGGCAAAAAAATGGTTACAAAGATAAGTAATAAAGACAATCACACAGAAAACTTTTAAGACATTTAACATTCTATACCTAAAAATATCCTTCTGGAGCAAAACTGAGAAAATGAAGAATTCTTGATCACCATTCACCTGTGAAAATTAATAAAAGAGTATAACGAAAATGTCTACTCAAATAACATATATGAATATCAAGTAGTAAAATTATTGATTATGTTGTACCATTACAAAATCTCCAGAGTTTGAAGAGCATATTGAGCTATCAGACAATGAATTTGGTTTTGGTGCAGAATATCTGAAACCTCTGATTGAAGTTTCCTTGAACAAGGATAACTCTGGCAAGGACCTTATATTACACACACAAAAGATTTTTGTTGATAAACATGAGACCAATTCCAGAAATAGATTTGCAAAAAAAATACCTCAGTTCCAATATCAAAGCATTGCAAAGTGTTGAACAGTCATTCAGTCCGGACCCTTTTTTCTATTGGTATAAATGAATTCGTAAAAACAGACTAATATAAATATGATCATCACCTTATTTCAACTTTTCCACTAGTGAACATGAGTATAAGGCCAACATCAGAAGCAGTATAAAATGTTGAGGCCCAGCAGCAAGAAGTGGAATGAAACTTCTTCTTGTAGTGCACTTTTTTGACTCCCTGAGTCAAAAAGAAAGGTGTAAGTATACCCTCATTTTTGTTTTGAAGGGCAGGGTGGGGCTGGGTACAAAGGATGAGTACCTACAGAAATAATGTGCTGATTACCTGAATGGTTTGATTCAAGGAATAGACATAAGCAGCCTTCTCAGAGCATACGAGTATGAAAGATTGCTTTGGTATGCCTTCCTCAACAGGACTACCAATAGATATATTTGCCCCTCTAACTGATATCTCCTGCCAATCTGAAGAATACAAACAGGGAATACTTTTTCACCGAGTTGTAAAATGTTGACCAAATAAGCAGCAGTTACAATTTCGTACTTCACGATTTCAGATTTATATGCTCAATGAATGGATTATGATATCTAGTACTTGTTTTAGGAAGCATGCTCAGAGTAGCACATACCCAAAATCTGCATAAATAGAGCTTTTGAGGGTTTCTTGGGTTGAACCATGCTAGTACTAAGCATGCTCCCAGAATCACTATCAAAGGCCAAAACTGACGAATCCTTTGTTGCAACCACCAAAACATTCTTCTCAAAATTTTGCAGACTGCAGGTTTTAAACTGCATTGAGATGATGCCAGGACAGATATCACTTGCAATATGACTTTGAAATATGATATTGAGACCTTCAGTGTCAACTAGTGAAACCTGTTTATAGAGTTGAAAGTTAAAAATTATTACACTAACATGCCAGTGTTACTTCCTCGCTGTCAGCTGAACGTCCCAAAGTTTCAAAACAACTTGTGAGTTACATGAGGAAGGAAAGAATCAAAAGACAATAAGCTTACATCTCCACGGTCAGACCCAACGGCAAGATGTCCTGTTTTCTGGCATATGGCTAAAGAGAGTACAGAACCATTAACCTTAATGACCTTTACACTGTGGATAATATGATTGTTCCTTTTCTTAGTGCTTCCTGGACCAGAAAAGATTAAACAGACAGATAAAAGAGAATATATCATGCTGATCACTTTTAGGATATATTGAGTGCAGAAAATAACTATGCAATTGTGATCTAAATTTGATAGAACATCTGAACAATGTTTCTTATAAATGACTGAACTACTTCTCATTCATGCTTGTGTTTCAAGTCCAAAGAAAAAAAAAACATGGAAAAGATTGTTTTGTTGAACATACAAATGAAAAAAGAGAGCAGGAATAAGACACAAACCCAGAAACAACTGCTAAACCCAACTTCAAAACCTCTCAATCCAAAGGTAAACTTAACTATACCTTGGAAAGAGATGAAACTGTTATCCGCTGTATATGGCTCTGGCTTAAACTTAAAGATGCGAACCTGAAGTATTCATAATAGAATAAGAAAGTAGTTAGATAACAGAAGAAATCATTAAATTCAACAAAACTATCCGCAGTAGATTTTACCGTTCCACTTTGGTCACCAGAAATGAGAGTCGAGGAGTTTCCATCAAAATATAGTGCCGTCAGTGGTATACCACTTAAAGAAAAATCATCTTCACTCTGCATTAAGAAAAAAAGGTAAAATAAAAACAAGCAAAGGCACCATCCAACAAATTTGCAATAATCTAGAAATCAATTATTTAACTAAAATAATCTATCTCCTAGCTTTCTTTCTTACGATCTTAATGCAGCATGGAATCTAAAAGCTTCTTGAATATATATTACCTGTTGCTTTAATGACAGAACTGGTATAGGGAAGGGGCATGATAAATCCCAAAAATTGATGGCTCCATCACTGTGTCCAGTTATGTAAAGGTTTTTTATCTTCCCAAATCCACTAAATTGGTATGAGTTTGAGTGACCTCCATCTTTCGACTTTGTCTCCAAGGGAACAAGTGATGGAATATCCTTGACAACTTGAATGTAATCCTGCAAGACCGGAGAAAATGCAGAAACAGCAGCAAAAAAACGTTAGACAAGCTACTTATCAAAAAGAAAGAAATGACAATGGCAGCAGAGAAGAAAACAAATGTCCCAATTAACATACCTCATCCGAACTTAATGCGTAAGGGTTTTCAGTGATGAGTTTCGTGACTGTGATGCTTGAATCTACAAATGGCATCTTCACTGTTACCTCCTTTGGGAGGGAGGGTGGAGACCTTGATTGGCATTGCAGAAGATACTTCTCAATAAAGCAATCATCATACATATAAATATTTCCTGATTTGCCAATCAGAAGGAGAAAATCTTGTTTTTTGCTTTGCTCAGTGGTACTTGAAGTGATCACCATGTCCACACAAGGCTCAGACAAATGAAGCCCAAGTTTAATTGTACGAGTTTCGGTATGCTCGTTCAATAAGATTACCTGCATCATCATAATCTTAATAGTCAAAAAAATTACATCCAATAATTGATTAAGGTTTTCATGTTAAATGCCTATAATAGTTGTCACTCGTCCTTCTTAACTGGGCTAAAAGTTGAAAGCAAAATATTGAAAGATATAAGCCATATTGGAGTCCATAGATAATGATAACAAGACATATAAGTACCTGCAGCAGGCTTGAGGGTACATCAGAGGCACCCATGACATATAGTCGAGTCGCTTTTGCATCAGCATAAGCCCATTTTAAAGATGCTATTGGAGTCTTTTCTGATTTAAATCCAAGAATGAGTTTACAAATGGGAGCATTTTGAATGCCAATTCCGGATTGTTTTGATGTAGGAACACTCCATATGAGAACCTCTCCATTATTGTAACCAACTGCAACTTTACTACCAAAAGGGCACACCCAACATGCAGAAGTCACATGTTTTGCTTCATTATGTACTGATTGGAACATACTTCCACCGGTAACCAAAATAGCTTTGCTTTCTCGAATTTCCCACAAAATCATAAAGCCATCTCTAAATATTACAAGAATTCTGTAGTGAATTGAGCAACACATGAGAACATATTCGCTGCTGAGATAGCACGTTAAAGTTTGAATAAAAGGTAAAGAAATGAAGTATAGAAACACAAATGTGCTTAGAGGCCAGAAATTCTCACTATAAGAGTCAAGGGTACTTGAAGAATGGCATCTCCCGGAACTTAAATTATAAACGAAAATTAACAGAAATAGAAAGTAAGAGTACCTTTTGCTTTCAGCTGTTGGCTGAGGAAGTACGGACATAATGGCCCTATCAGCTAAAACTTCCGTTGGATTTCCTAAACAAGATAGTTAATCAAGTTAGATATATCAGTAATGTAAGGTACCACAAAGTGAACTTCAAGAATTCTCAGAATGGCTGCAACAGAACTAACACATGAAAAGTATGTCCTGTAATCAGGGACAGTATTGAGGTCACAGAGCTTTCATTTTCAGACAAATAGTCAACTTTGAAGTTTGACTTAGTAGGTTTCTAGGAAAGGAGCCATTAGGAAACTCCGAATGAATCAAGTAGCATGCTTTATTCATTTAAGAGGGTTTTCCTAAACAAGATAGTTAATCAAGTTAAAACTTCCGTTGGATTTCCTAAACAAGATAGTTAATCAAGTTAGATATATCAGTAATGTAAGGTACCACAAAGTAAACTTCAAGAATTCTCAGAATGGCTGCAACAGAACTAACACATGAAAAGTATGTCCTGTAATCAGGGACAGTATTGAGGTCACACAGCTTTCATTTTCAGACAAATAGTCAACTTTGAAGTTTGACTTAGTAGGTTTCTAGGAAAGGAGCCATTAGGAAACTCCGAATGAATCAAGTAGCATGCTTTATTCATTTAAGAGGGTTTTGTAATCAAGGAAAGCGTAATGATATCATTGTCACCAAGCCTTGTAGAGAGTAAACAAGAACATCTTAAAGTGTAAGGCTTAAACCATGTCAAGTTTATTTGTTAAAAGATTATGCTGCACGATTACGCTTAACAACACACTTCAAATCTTAAGCTGGTATGTATGTACTACTTACCATGAGAAGCTGAGAAAGGTATAGTGTATTTCATTTGTATAACATGACATACTTCTTGTTCGATCTTAAAAACCTTGATGTTGCCATCAGAATCTCCAACATACCTGCAAATTTAGAAATTAAATTGACATGGAAAATTCAAATGCTGCATGTGCTTACCTTGAAAGTTGAAATAACCCACAGTAGAGCTAAGAACCGGAGATAGACTTACATGTAGGGACCAGTTTGCATAACTGCGAAAGAAGTAATTTCTTCTTTAAAGACATGTACATCAGACAAGAGCCTCCTTTCCAAGTCCCAAACCTACATTAAAATTTCCATAGAAAAATTAATTCCCATATGAAAAAGAGGAAAAAGAAAACATGTTTAAAGGTAAAATATAGAACAAGAAAATATAGGCAATACTGATTCTGATGACAGTAAAAGCAAACACGTAACTTGCCTCAATATGGTTCTTGAAATTTACATTTACAAGGATGCCTTGATTCTGGACAAACTGGAGAAATCACAGTTCATATTAGTAACTCTGAATAACTTGAAAAAAAAAAAAAAAAGTTACACAAGGCAAAAAGAAATACTGATATAGCATTATAAATGATAAAACGATATGTATCGCCAGAACCACAATTGAATGTAACAAAAGACCTCCAAAAACTTGCTTGGCACTGTGTCATCAGATTCAAGTAGTGCTTGAGAGTTATCTTTCCCAAAGAGTTTAATTCTGCCATCCCTGAAAATAAAAATTTACTTAAATAATAATCAGCTTGTAGGATATGGTTATCACTTATCACCATATAATCAGAATTCAGATACATCTGCACTGCTCAATGAAGATGGATACCAAGAATTACCCTTCTGTAAATCCTATGTCCAATAATGAAGTGAAAATGACTTTGTAATTACTTATCAAGCAAGCAATTCAATGGTGCCATTCAAGAGAAGGAAAAGAGGCTTACACAGTAGATATTGCAAGAATCTTTTGAATGGAATCATAAGCAAACATGCAACAACCCAATGGGATCCCATAATGAAATACCAAATGTGGGTCCACATCACTAGCTTTCAAACCATCAAAACTTCCTCCAGGCTGAAATATAAACAGTAATAGTGTCATAACTTCATAAGATTGTGACACCCAAATGCATTTTTCTTGCTAGCTCTAACAGTTTAGGCCCAGAAAATTACTGTTGAGAGAAGTTAGTCTCAAATATTGATTATTCTGATAAATGGTTATATTTGCCTTCTAATTTAATTCTATAACTTCTACTAACTGTTAACACAACAGATAATTTAGTAGTTCAGCAATGATAAAATAGCAAGACAACTATCTTGATTCTTGATCAAGTTTTATGAAATTCCTGCCACTAATCTCATCCAATTTATTATAATAAACAAATAAAGTTGCTTTTGAGTGGGTCCACATAAGACAAAACAAAGTCTAATTTGAGATTAAAATGAATGGGATGAGGGTCGGTCCCATGTCCATATCCAATCTTTCTTGCAACAAAAACAGCACCGCCCATCACATGGACAGGTTTGACTGCTGATTTCTTAAACTTCCACCGACCAAATCAAAGATAAGTATCCTAAGTTTGGTTAACAACTAGGATTATAAGTATCCATTCGGATATAAATGAAACAAGCCTACATCCAAAGCCCCAGCACAGGGGGAAGCGATGGTGGGGGAGGCAGGGGATTGGTTAAATAGTAAAAGTTATATGTTTTTAGACTTTTAGTCCCTTCCAATTTCCAAATTAATAATTCAATTAAGCCCTTTTAACTAGGTTAAATGAAGAAAAAAAAGCATTTTTGAACTCTCTTGAAAATTTAAAATTCAATTCAAACCCTCTGACACAAATTTCCTGATTTCACCCCTTCCCTGCTGCTAAAGGCATAGCACCAAACGTTTCAGGGAAAGCTTTCTTCTTTTCCGAAACCCGGTAACAGTTGTTAAATGTGGATTTGACATGGTGATCGAAGACTACAGGAAAACTTCATCAAATCTCTTCACAGGGGACTGGAGAGAGTAAAAAATTAAGAGGTAAAGGGGATCCAAAGTGTTAACTTTTTCAAATTTCAACTGGTACGCAATGCATCTACTTGTTCTAACTATAGCTGCTTTGCAATTAGTTCAGACTTGGAAAAAAGAAGAAGCAAAAACTCTGAATCAAAAACCCATCAGCTTAAACTATAGTTTTCAATTTAGAAAGAAAAAGAAAACAAATCTGGAGATATAAACTACTGTGAATCGAAAACGAGAAGAGAAATCCAAATGATTGAAGTTTACCTTCTTGGAAATGGAAGCCTTCTCCACCAGCTTCTTAACATTACCAAACATGGATTTTTCGTAATCCAAAACTCAGAGATTCCAATTTCCAACGCAGAGTGCAGAAGCAGAAATGTAAATCCAAATTGTGCTTTGAGAAAACCGAAAGTTCAAAAAGCTATTTTCAAAAGAAGAGAAAAGAGAGTGGATTGGTGAGGCGAGGGACGGTTGATTACAGTTTCTTCACGGCGGACAAAGCAAGTAGAGTGGGAGCCGTTTCTTCTTTCTTTCTTTTATTATTGATATTAACGTTAGCCAGGTGGAGGTATATTAGGCTAAGCTTTTTTTTCCCCTGATTTGTTATTGGATTTACTCTCTTTTTTTCTTCCTATTTCTGTTAATATTATATTGACACCTAAGACGGGATCGTTGTCTCCTCTGTCCTTTTCGAGGAAGACGATTTGACTTTCATCATCCTTTGCCCGAAACCGACAAACCCGGGGACTCGTCCTAACGACACGTGCTGCAATCGCTGTGTGATAGTAGTATGGGACTGCGCACACCCGAACCAAACCAACTTTCATTTTCATTGCTTTGCTCTGCCTAAATGCAAAAGAAAAGTGTCGTTTATGGTTAACTCGAGCAAGTGAACATGTGGAAATATTTTTAAGAATGACGAGTCTATCACATTCACGAACACTGTTGAACACTATTAATGTTAAATATTGTTGAACATCATTAAATTGATTAATGAAGATTAAAAATTTCAAGTACTTAACATATAATTATAAATTATCTAAAATGAAATTTCAATTAAATTATTTTTTATATATATTATATTTATTATTTTTGTAATAACCGGATCAAATATCAACCTTAGTCAATTTAAAAAATAAAAACTCAAAATCTTAAACCCTAAACACTAGCTCCTAAATCCCAAAATGTAAACTTGAAACCCTAAAACCCTAAATTTAGTATTGAATTTAAGGTTTAAGGTTTTTATTTTTAATTTGACTAAGGTTGGTATTTCACCCAATTATTTTAAACAAATAAAATATATATGTGTGTGAAAAATAATTTAATTAAAATTTTACTTTGAATAATTAATAATTGTATGTTGAGTCCTTGAAATTTTTAATCTTTATTAATCAATTTAATGGTGTTCAACGGTGTTTAGCGTTAGTGATGTTTAATGGTATTTACCGCATGTTGTAAAATTTTAAACCAACAACTTACTTTAGAAATAATGTCAGAGGTTTGAATATGATGATGTGAAGTAAACATTTAAATTGAGAAAGTTAAGAGTTTTTATAATATTTAATTTAAATTAATCAGGTAATAAATTAGATATTAATAGTTATAAAAAATATTTTTTAAAGATAAATTCCGTTTAATACAAAATCTAATAAAATAATTGTCCATCCATTCATTCTAAATAATGCCTCACAGATTTGTAGGGTTTCGGATGAAAAGAGGATTACAAATTAGGAAAGTCGGACCAATAAATGTTAACAAATCATTTATTCTATTAATTATTATAAATACTTTGCCTAAAATTTCCTTCACACATTTGTCACCCTCTTTTCTGTTAATGTCTCTTAATTAGGGGGGAATCATACTCGGCAAGTTTCGACCTAATCTTTTAGGATTAGATTTTTTATGCGATTTGAGTTTTGAATCGGATTTTTTTTAAGAATGGTTGGGCTGGGTTCAGATTCAAGGAGAGTCCATATTCTAAATGATCTGGGATATAACTACAAAAATACTCTTTTAAAATTTGTGTACTTTCAATTAGGTTTAGATAAAAATATATATGTGAAAATAGCATATCAGGTAATATAATTATGATATTAAATTAAAATTTAATTTGATTTTATGTTATTAAATCAAATAATTAATATTTTATTTTATTAATTTTATATTTTTGATAAAAATATGTGAAAAATTAAAAATTATATTAAATCGTTTTGATGTCAGATTTTTAATTAAAATTTTTAGTCATATAAAAATTAAACTCAATCAAAGTCTAATTTGATTGTATTACTATTTGGGAAAATTTTGACACGCTCGATGAGTACAAATGAGCACTACTAACGACGAGCACCGATGAGCATTATTAATTTAATTTATAAAAAATAAAAATTTAAATGACTCACCGTACAATTATAAATTATTTAAAAATTCATTTTGCTTTCTGGTGTGCTTTATCGTTTCGGACTCTCAAGTTATTTCTCAAATTAGACAGGAGCATGGAGAGGGTGAGGGTTTCACGGCGGCACGACAGAACTCCAGCGAACAAGGAGAAGCGGCAAGGAAACGTCTGGCGAGTAGAGGAAAATCAGCACTATCGGGGAGGTCGAAGGAGAGGAACTCAGAGGGAAAGGTCAACAAGGATCAAGACGTACGACATGAATAGAAATCCTTGTTATGACGCGGCGGTATTCGTCAACTTTGTCAGCAGGAGAATATCTCAGGAAACTCTCAGAGAAGCGTTTGAAGTTTATGGCAAGGTTTCAGAAGTTTACATAGCTTATAACAACCCTAATAGCGTTAAATCGAAGAGTACTTTTGCCTTCGTAAGATTCTTTAACATGGATGATACACTAAGAGCAGTAGAGCGTGGAAATAACAGACTAATGGATGGCTTAACCATTAAAGTTTTCTTGGAAAAACGAACCTCAACTTTCTTACTATCACCGGAGAAGCCAGTTTTGAAGGATAAGAACCAAAAGACGCAGGGAAGCCAAAGCAACATTCGAAAAGATGGATGTTCTTATAAGGAAGCACTTACTTACAATTTGCAGAAGGAAAACAACAGTGCTGCAGCTAAGATGACATCCAATGGTCCTGAGGTTCCTCCAAAACGTACTGAGATAAACAGTGAGACAACATTTAAGGGCAAAACACCCATCCAAGTGTCGATAGCAGAATCAGACCTCTACTGGCTAAAGCTATGTTTTGTTGTTCAGATAAAAACAATGTATGACGCTGACTTTGTTCAGTATGTGTTACGAACGGAAGGTTTCTGTGTACAAGTTAATTCCTGGTCTGGTTTCTACGTCATCATAAACTTCAAAGAGGAAGAACAAATGCCCATTTTCTGGGATTTAAGGGAATTTCTGTTGAAGTCATGGTTTTCGGACATTGACACAATTGATCATTTCATGAATGAAAAAAAGAACTCAAAATATGGGTTAACTGGGAAGGCATTCCTTTGATCGCATGGCAAAACGAAGTTATGTTTAAAATTGGAAGTCAGTGGGGGAAAGTTCTGCGGATAGATGAAGACACTTCGAGCAGAAGAAGGTTAGATGTTGCTAGATTGTTAATCGGGGTCAGTTGTTTGTCAGACATTCCGGCGATAGCGTCATTGTTTTTACATGGGGGAAAATATCAACTAAAAATCAGTGCGACTGAGTATGAAGACGAGCGTTATTGGATCGACCAAGAACAACCACACAGTCCCACCGTCAGCTCGCCGAGAAACTGTACAGGCAGCCAAAACAAAGCACCCACGGGAATGTTTAATGAAGCAAGTCCCAAGGATATAGGACATTGTGCGCAATTAGAGCAATTGGATGCTTTACCTGATTCCAATGAATCTAATTCACCATGTGTGTCTCCAAGATCAAATACTAAGGCTATTAAAAAGTCTGCTAACGGTGGGGAATTTTACAATAAGAAACCTTTTGGGCCCGATCCAAGTAAACCGTCCGAAGATAATTTAGTGGATGTTCCTATTGAGGCTAACTCGGACTCAAACAAATCCACAGACCACAGTGTTTCGATTGGCCCAACCTTTGACAAAGCAACGAGCCTTTTCTCGATCAGGCCCAAAATTGTAAGGAGGAACTGGTTTGCTTCCTCCCCGATACTCAGACATGAGTTGGACAGAAACCAAAAGGGGTCAGTTAATGCTCCACCAAAATTGAACGCAAGTGAGGGAAAATCAGGCAAGGAAGGATTAAAATTCCTATCGATTGCTAATATGAAGTCAACAAGCTTAGATCCAGAGGTTGTAAAAGAAGCCAAGGAAACCATGGAGATTTACGAGTTTTTAGGGCTCTCTTTTGAGGCCAACGAGGATGCAATCTTGAGTCGGCTGTCAGAACAGTGAAGAACAAGAAAGGTTAGATTCGTGTGTTTTTAGCGACTGGTTGTTTAATGAAGATCTTTTTTATAATATCCTGGAACATCCGTGGGTTAGGTAAATTTGAGAAGAAAGATGTGGTGAGGAAATTGTTAAAAAAGGAAAAGTCGAAAGTCATGTTTATTCAAGAAACGAAGTTGCGGGCAGTTAATGCAAATTTAATTCGAAAGATAATCAGAAAGGACCTTAATTACCAGTTGTGCTTTTCGCCGTCAATTGGAGCGGCAAGTGGATTATTTACCATTTGGGACTCTGAGTTCTTCTGCTGTGAGAAAAGCCAGGTAACCCAGAACTTCATAACTATTTATGGTTGCTTTTTAGAGTTAGATTTTAAATGTATGTTAGTGAACGTCTATGCCCCTAACGACGTTTCGGGGAGAAATATTGTTCTGAACAACCTTAAGGAGTTAATATTGGAGTCAAATCTGCCAGTCTTAGTTGGAGGAGATTTCAATGTTGTGGCATCATCTGATGAGAGACTCGACTTGCATTGCAATTCTACTGCGATTAAAGTCTTTGCAAACTTCATAAATGATATGTCATTAGTAGATTCACCTTTAAATGGAGGCAAATACACATGGTCGAATGGAAGGGAGTGCCCAGCTTTTAGTCGACTGGATAGGTTCAAAATTGTCCACTGAATTTTTGCTATGGAAACCTGATTTACTACAAAGTCTATTGCCGAAAAGCATTTCGGACCACTTTCCGATTGGATTATCGTGTTTAGAGAAGGAGTGGGAACCACGTCCTTTTAAGTGGTTCGAATATTTAGCTGATGACAAAGACTATATGAGCTCCATTAATCTGTCTTGTTCAAAGAAAGTGGGAAATGGGATTGTTGCTATATTGAAGGAATCCATAAGAGTTTTAAAGAATTGGGTCTCTAAGCTCTCGAGAGATGCAGACAACTCCAGCAAGGTTCTACAAGAAAGATGTACGATTCTAGAAAACGCAAGATCCGAGGGGAATTTGAACATGACGTTGTTCGAAGAATTGAAGGTGTGCAGGAAAAAATTATGAGAGGCTATAAGAAGGGAAAAACAGGAATGGATTCAGAAGTCGAGGTTGAATTGGGCAGTGGCGGGAGACCGTAATACGAGATTTTTTCACCTCGTTGCATCTTCTAGGAGAAGAACAAATCATATTCCCAAAATTTCTTTCGGACAAGAGAGTTTTGCTGACCCTATGGACATTAAAAATTCAACCAGGGCGCACTTCAATCAGTTTTATAATGACTCAAGAGCTTTACCAGTGAAGCAGTTTGATTGTGATTTAAAGAGTACCAAGGAATCTTCAGGTAGTAGTTTGGAAAAACCATTTTCTACAGAAGAAATCTGGGCTGCTCTTAATTCCATGGATTCTTCAAAAGCGCCCGGACCCGATGGCTTCACTATGGGATTTGTGAAGAAGTTCTAGCCTTCCCTAAAATGTGACATTATGGATTTCTTCGATAAATTCTACAAAGGCGAAGATGTGTTAGCTAAGCTGAATTACTCCTTCATTTTATTAATTCCCAAGAAACAAAGTACAACCTTCATCGAAGACTATCGTCTGATTAGCCTAGTAAATTGTATTTACATGTTGCTTGCTAAAGTTCTCGCGAGAAGACTTGGGCCGATTCTGGAGGAAGTAATAGGGGGACTTAATTTGCTTTCAGTCTAGGAAAGCAAATTCTAGACTGCTCGCTAATCGCCAACGAGATGATTGATCATGTTAAAAGAAAAGATTTAAGAGGAGCAGTATTTAAAGCGGATTTCAGAAAGGCCTACGACACTGTTGATTGGGGCTTCTTATTGTTTACTATGAAGAAAATGGGCTTCGGGGTGAATTGGTGTAGATGGATATATGATTGTGTGTCGACGACCAAGATATATGTGTTGATAAACGGGTCTCCAACTTAGCCTTTTTCGATCGGTAAAGGGCTTTGACAAGGCTGTCCACTATCCCCTTACTGTTTAACATAGTGTGAGAAGCCCTGAGTGCTTTACTGAAAAAAGGATGTGCAAAAGGCTTATTCTCTGCGACAAGGATAAATAATAGTAACGTCGAAATTTTACACATCCAATATGCAGATGATCTTATCATTTTTTGTGGTGCAGCAAAGTCCGAAATTAGAAATGTTGTGAGAGTCTTAAAAAGGTTTGAAGTCGCTTCTGGACTCGAGTTAAATCTTGAGAAATCTAAAATTGTTGGAATCAATCTAGATAATAGTACAGTCGACAATTGGGCAGCTCTGATTGGATGCCAAAGAGAAAACCTTTCGATTTTATATATGGGTCTTCCTCTAGGGGCTAACAAGAACTCGACGCAGTTGTGGGAAGTAATAGTGGAGAAGGTCAGAAAGAAGCTTGCAGGGTGGAAATCAAAACTTTTATCCTTGGGAAGCAGAATTACCCTTCTAAAGTCAGTCTTGGTAAGCTTACCAATATATTATCTCTCCATTTATCAAATGTCGAGTAGCGTGAGTTCAGTCCTTACTAGCTTAATCACAATATTTTTGTGGGGTTCTCTTGACAAGAAAGCTATTCACTGGATTAGATGGGAAACACTTTGCCTTCCTAAAGAATTTGGTGGACTAGGAATAGTTGATTTTAGAGTAAAAAATCGAGCCTTGCTAGACAAGTGGATCTGGAGGTATGGTACAAAATTCGAGTCCCTATGGCGTAAAGTGATTACAGCAAAGTACGAAGACAGCAACAAAAATCTGTTACCGTTGAATACGACTCCCAAGAACAAATCCTAGATCTGGAGATCCATTATTAAACCTTTGACTACACCTAATGATATTTTTTGTAACAATATCAAACGGTTAGTAGGGAATGGGGAGGATATCAGTTTTTAGCATGATCTGTGGGCCTGTGAAATGCCCCTAAAAGAAGCTTTCCCGAGAATTTACGCGCTTGCTTCGGTAAAAGAAGGTAATATTGATGTTTTTGGGACTGAATCTGAAGGTAGTTGGATCTGGCACATTGAGCTCCGTCGAAGCTTGTTTGACTGGAAAAGGAGGTATGGGCAGATTTTCAGAATCTGATTAGCAATGTAACGACTGGGACACTAAGGAAGGATAGTTTGCGTTGGCTTGCCTTCACAAACGGGTTATACACGCCGAAATCCTTCTGCTTCCTATTTATCAATAAGGGTCATCATCAAAATGAGTGTTGGAAACTATCCTGGCCTAACACTGCACCTCTAAAAGTTGAAGCATTTTTGTGGAGATTATTACATGGCAGAATACCAACAAAAGCTGAATTGATCAAGAGAGGTGTTCGAAGTTTATCTTCAACAAGCTGTCCATTTTGTAACTGCGAGGAAGAAAACATAAATCATATCATCTATCTCTGCAAGGTGAGCAGTGTTGTTTGGCTACAATAGTGCAATCTGTGGGGAGTCTCCTTGGCGATGCCCAGTAATGTAAATTTTTTTTTGTTTATTGGTGTTCACTTGAATCTAACCTAAGATCAGCAAAAATTTAAAAGATGTCTTTTCTCTGTCTTACTTGAACTATTTGGATTTGTAGAAACGAGGTGGTGTTCAGGGATTCAAAATTGACTTCTACTCAGATTTTTGTTATATGTCTGCTAAGAATAGGAAGGTGGTGCATGGCAAAATGACCTGCGACTTTTATGTCTACAGATGCGATCGTAAAGAATCCCATTGAGTTGAATTTGAAGCAACCCAAACAGCAGGATCGAACCTCAAATAAATGGGAACATCCCCCAATTGATTCCATGAAATTTAATTTCGACGGAGCAACCGTTAATGGCTTTAGTAACACAGGCGTTTGGGGGATCTTGAGGAACTCTAAGAATGAGTCTCTAGTGCTATTTTATAAAGCAGTAGGAGTTGTGGACGCCACTAATGCGGAGCTACTGGCTATGAAGGAGGCATGTACCATCTATGGCAAATGGAACTGGGCATCCTCATACAAATTAATCATCGAAACATATTGTTCATTAGTAGCACAATGGCTCGAAAACCCCAGAGGGCACCTTCTGTTTTTCGATCGATTTTAGATGATTGTTGCAAGGAGTGTTCGAAGTTTCAATGGTCTATTAACGTCGTCCCAAGGGAAGCGAATGCTACTGCGGATAGATTGGCCAAGGCTGGAATCGCGAGAGTTTCAGATTTCTTCTGGAGCCGTGATCAGATATCGAGTGCAGGTGCTGTGGAAGGATAATGTTGTTAAGTTAGGTTGTTGTTGCTTGGATATAGTTTGTTTTGTGCTTTACTTCACTGGTTGTATCGAACCGGAATGCCATAAACTCAGTGCACTCTTTTTTCCCCACCTAGGTTTAGGGGGTTTTTTTAACGAGGCCTGAGTCTTTGGTAAATAGTTTGAATAAAATAAACTTTCAAAAAAATAAATTATTTAAAAATTAAAAAGATAAATTAATTAAAATATGTCATTTTTTTAATTTTTTAAACATAGATCAAAATATCTATCTAACCTTAAATTACAAAATCTTAATTTTTGTTTATTTAAAATTCAAGCCGTCGTTGCTTCCTACCGTCGTCGTCGTGAAGTTTCTGAAACTAAATATATCAAATATCAAACACAAAAACAAGTAACTAATTTCTAAATACTAATAATTTCACCTTATACATAATGTCCAATGTGCTGGAAAATAAGTAGTGAAGATTTTTTAACATGATCCGACATCATATGTGCACTATCTTTCCACCAATAATTCTCTCTTTACTTTTACAAAGCTTTTTCTTTACACTTTTCATACCAGCTTCTAGCTCTTTTACTTGTTGTTCCTGTCTTGTTTTCAGCAATTCATGCAATTTTTTATCCAATTTATATGGAGGAACCCCACAATGCGAATTCAGACAACTTTCTTCCACATGTCTTAGATTGCAGCTTTTATTGTCCTATAGTTGTAAAAAAAAGACACAATTTAACTTTTCTAAAAAATTTGTAAAGATTTTAAATTCTTAAAATGACTAATCATCTAAATTAGATATGGGAAATTAAGATTCTTCAAGTTTTTTTCTACCTCATTGATTTTGTCTAAATCTAAAAAGAGTTGTAAACGTTCCAACTCTACTTTAAGTTCTGCTTCGAGCTTGTCCATTTCGTCCAAACAGTCTTTTTCTCTTTGAGCATCATTACATTTTTGATCAAACAATAATTTGTTTGATATAAGATTGTTGTTAAAACACAAACTTTCCTCGACCCCACCCCCTTCATTTGTTTTAAGATTCTTAGAAATCGGTAAATCTTTATTTAGCAATCTATCTTTAATAGTTTGAAGAACGTTGTCTATTTGGATCCTCAATTTCGTTATATTTTGAAGTTCGTTTTTACTTTCAGCAATCAGATGGAGCAGACGACACCCTATTCCCACATTAAATTTAGATATACTCTCACATATTTTTGCTTCAAAAAATAATATACTGATAAACAACATTAGAATGCAAAGTTTCAAAAGCCAAGACACAAGAAAAACAGAAAATTGATGTTCTTAATCTTACTCGGTGATAAATCAGGACCGTCGGTCACGTGATCAGGCAGCTTAACATCATCATCTTCTTTGTTTCGGTCATTGTAAACTTTATTGGTCAGCTTTTTATGGTTAAAGAAACAGAACAAGCGAGCAGCAATACAGAGGGGTTTGGCGGCCATACAGGGGTATATAGGTATTTTGATCTATGTTAAAAAGAAAATTAAAAAAACTAATATATTTTAATTAATTTACTTTTCAATTTTTAAATAATTTATTATTATACGGTGAGTCCTTTAGATTTTTAATCTTTATAAATTAAATTATTAGTGCTCATCGTTAGTAGTGCTCGTCGAACGCGATAAACTCATCCTACTATTTGGTCAGATTTGGGTGGATCAAAAACCGGATCCGACATGGTACCATCTCACTCTTAATTATCCTATTTCTTTTTAAAAGTTTGTTGATGGCCTAGTGTAAGGAGCAAAGTGGTTCTTATGGTAACGAGTCTCGGAAAGTGAGAAAAATCTCAAGCATGGAGCCCAAGTAAATTAAATTAAATTAAACTTATGAAATTAAATTAAAATTTAGACCGAATTGATATAACATATAAGTAACAATAGCTAAATGTGTAAAAATTTAGTTGAGTGATCAAAATAAGACATACCCCACAGTTGGGTGGTCACATAGGTAATTTACCCTAAAATTTATTAAAATAATTAAACACTTTCAAATATTAAAAAAACCTTCATCTAACAAATCTCAAACTCTCACCAATCCAAATCTACTACCATTCCTCAATCACATAGAATCGACCTTGCAACCAACACAACAATTGACATGACAAGAGGACACAACAAAACGATGTTTCTTTATGATTATTTGGTTTATTGCTTTTAATGTTTTATTTGAATGTATTATTAAAAAAATGGAGATTTTATGTGAAAAGTTTTTTTTAAATATAGTTACTGTTGTAAATAAAATAAAGAAGAACAAGAATAAGAATAAGATGAACAAAGAGATGAGAGAAAGAGGGAGATTTGTATTATTCTCAAATATAGAATTGTATACAATGCCTTCAATGAATCATCTATTTATAGGCATAAGAATTACATAATACATTAAACTCTAATTCATGGAGATAATATTCCTAATAATAAATAAATCAAACTCCTTTGATAAAGTTCTAATCATGATAGACATCCACATAGATAAATATTCATAACACTCCCCCTTGGATGTATATGAAGATAATGTGCCTCGTTAAAACCTTACTAAGATAAAAACCCAGTGGGAGAAAAAAAAATTCTTTAGTGAAGGAAAAAGAGTACACACATCTTTGATACGCATAACTTGTTGCCTCATTAAAAACCTTACCAGGAAAACCCATTGGGACAAAACCTCGGTTAAGGGAAAAAGAGTGCAACGCGTATTTACTCCCCCTCATGAAAACATCACAAAAGATCTTTGAATCTTCATAATTTAATCTTGAATATCATTTTTCTAAAGATCGCGAGGGATGAAACTTTGGAGTAATATGTTCCATGATGTATCAACTTTCAAACTGAGATATACATCTTGCTTTATCTTCACACAAGATAGCTTTTATCATATCTTGTAAAAGTAAATCCACATATCTTTTGGATATGTTGGGTCAATAATCTTAGCCAAACACATTTTTTTTGGCTTGCCTCGTGCATAACAATTATTTCTACGACATTTGAGGAGGCATCAACGAATGTTTGAAGATCTAAATGTAATGATCTTTGTATATTCATAGATATTTCTTAACCAACTAATATATAGTGCTTCAAGACCAAGAAAAGATATAATTATCTTTATTCACATCCAACAATCTTACAACTATTGGGATACTCAATAGATATGATCTATTCATATTGAATCTTCTTTAAGATTCTTTCAGCTTATGTCTATTCATAGACAAAAGAAATATATAAAAATGCTCGATCTTCAGGTCGAGATAAACTTGATGTCAAGATTCAAGTACTTGTATTGAAAGTACTTCACGAGTTTCCAATTTGAAGCTCTTTAGGAGTTCTAAAATTATCATAATGGATCTTGATCCAAACTCCTTTATAAAATACATAAGGAAATCTGATCATTCTTATAGTATTTTCTCAATTAGTATTCACTAAGGCGATTATACCAAATGCGCCAAAAATATTCATGAGACATGTTTAAATAAATTTCCTCAGAAATTTCCAAATGCTTATAGCATTTTAGATCCTTCAAGGATAAATATGGATCCACAAATAATTAGACGCATGTAAAATTTTCAAAACTGCCAAAGTAATTGCATCCACCATGAAGTAATTAAAACTTTTCATAAATCACAGTTTAAGTCGTATTTACGACTACTTATTTGTGTCTCACTTGCATTACACCTTTAGGTGTTTGGACTGGTGGTCCAAATACTTCTATTTTAGAAGTTCAAAGCGTCTTTCAACATTGGCCAATTCAATATCTATACTTCTGGATAGATTTTATAAAAGATCCTCGATTTCTTTCTTTACTTCTATAGAGGTATTTTATGTAAAATCGTTGTCGACAACTTTCCAATATTCTGGTTCCATTCTCGTAATGACATAACTCATCGAGATCTCTTCAAGATTTCAATCTTTATTTCAGGTACCTGAAACTCTTCAAGAGTTTTATTATTTGTTATGTCTTGGGTCTCTTCAGGAGCACCCGCCTCCAATATATGACCATCTCATATTACTTTCTATTTACGAGAGTTTTGATCATTGGAACCATTTCAACTATCATGCTTCAGGCATGATTTACATTATCTCGCCCTAACATGTACTTTAAACTTAGAGCATTTCAGCTGGTATATGAGACTTAATTACTCTCATTGGGTCAGTAAATATGTCTGGCAGTTGACATGTAATAACATGAATTATCTTATGAACTTCTAGTTCATATACGAGGATCTAGAAAATGATAATTCATTTTCCTCTATCCAGCTGATTATTATCTCCCCCTGATGTTGAGAAAAATCATGTCATAAATGATTCTCCAATTAATGTTTAAGAATTTAAACATAAAAGGAGACTCGTACTCAATATATATTCTCAACCCTTTTATTTACCCATTTTGTGCGTTGTGGTGGAGCAATTCATATCGCACATTCAAAAATCACAAAATGGGAAATGTATGGTTTCTGACCAAAAACCAATCATAACGGGGAGTTTATTATAACTCGTTGGCTTGATGCGTATAAGTGTTGCTATATGGAAACACCATATAAATAATAACTCTTTTGTTCTCATAGTTTAGCTATTAAATAGGAGGCATCCAATTGAAATTTTGCTAAACTATATTTTTCATAATCAATAGGCTTTGTAACAACTGATATAGCCTAAAATATAAATCCACTAGCTTTTCAAGACAAATAGTCTAACTGCATAATCTGAATATTTTTAGAATCAATCTCACAAACTTCTGGTTGTAAGTCGATAAAACAATGTAGATGCATCTACTAAAATCATATAAAACTTTCCACATTTGTGGATATATGGGCCCATATTTCGTTCAGATATGCAAGACATACAGTCTCAACTTCAATACAAGAACTTTAAGTTCTAATTCTTTTGGTAAGTGGGATCATATATCCTTTGAGAACAAACAACACAAGAACTTCAGGTTCTTTTAGTAAGTGGAATTTAATCAACTCCTTTAAGCAACACAAGAACTTCATGTTCTTTAATAAGTGGAATTTAATTCATTCCTTTGAGAATAAGCACCACAAGAACTACATGTTCTTTTAATATATGTGCATGTAAATCTCAATAATTTCTGCACCATTGATCAAGATGGTCTAACCGATCATGCCAACTATATATATATGTGTGCATATATCTCTGAATTTGTAAACTCCTTGTTTACCATAACATGTAATTCAATCTCACTCGTACATGTCTAGTACGACCATTAAAATTGTTCCTTTAAATAGGAATATATTTAGCTCTTTCGGAGCTTTCAATTGAAATTATCTTTTGGTAGTAATATATAGCTCTTCTAGAGCTTTCAACTGACTTTTTGGCTACCAAAACTTATATCAATATTGGCTTATTTCAAATGTCAATTGATAACATATGTTATCTATAATTCCCAAAGGGATAGTTTGCAAACTCATATTGCTCTCTTTATGACTTTGACGAGTATAACGCACTGTGAATATGGAATAAAGTTCCATTTGACAATAACATATTTGCTCAACCAGAGCCTTTTGTGATATTAGTACTTCCGGATATAGTACTCACATTATTCCCTTGCATTTTAATCGAGAAATGCATAATTGTGCACCTTTCAAAATGTGCTTTGTTTCATTTACTTCAGGTAATGAAAATAAGTACTTTGTATCATTCACTTCGAGGAATGAAAAATATAAAATATAGCACATCATATCAAGTCGATTATCTATCAGAGATAAACTTTCAAGTGCTATTCCGAAGTATTGATATTTTAGTACTTTGAGAAATACTACTCATATTTTCCCTTGCATTTAAATGGGAAAATTATTTCTTATGCTTAAGTACAATATGAGTACTTGCATTATCTGCTAGGCATAAATAGCCACAATTCTAGGCATAAATAGCCACAATTCTAGGCATAAATAGCCACAATTCATTGTATAATCATATTCTTCAAATAATAAATTAACATAAAATGTAAATAAATAATATATGAAATAAATAAACATAAAGCAAACTAACATAAATAAATAATAAATAAAACGAATTAACATAAAAATAAAATAAAATAAATCAATTATTCCTATTAGAGGTTATAAGGGAAATAAAATAAATGGTAAATTATTCCCTTCAAAGGTTATGAGAAAATTAACAATATCCAATTGAGTTGAATCAATAACGCCATAAACAAATTTTGTTTATATTTTATTTCATTTATCATTCATGATTATGGATAAAGTCCATAATACTTTGGCGTTTGACAAGTACGAAATCAATGGTTTATAACATCACATTGGTAAAAGGATTTCACTTCCTTAGAATGATCTTTATCACTCTTTTCATCCTTATAATTTTGCTACCAGTGGGTAGAAGTATTCTTCATACGACTATATTTTTCATGTGTATATTCATAGTCTCGACCACGATCACTACTTTTAATGTGATTTTTTATTCATTCCATAATATAATCTCACATTCACTTCAAGGAATGGAGTAGAGCCAATGGGCCTTTAAAACCTTTTTCACATATCCTTATCATAGAGAACAAAGATTTAATCCTCGTACGCGGCATTGTTAAACCTGTCCACAAGGTCCTTTAAAAACCTCCTTTGAGACCAGTAGCCTCGCAAAACGGGATGTCCAGCCAATTATACTTGGATTATATCGAAATTATGTCTCTAATTGAATAATGATTTACCATGTTTGCATTCACTTCAGGGAATGAAACAGATCAATAATTGCATGGAATAAACATCATGCTTGCATTCACTTCAGGGAATGCCCCATCATTGATAATCGCATGGAATAAACATCATGCTTTGCATTCACTTCAAGGAATGCCTCCCATAAAACTTTTTGGATCAAGAAGAATTTTCGTAACTTGAAATTGGGAGAAGTCTATGGTCGAGTTTTTCGACAAAGAAGAAAAATTGCTTTCGAGCAACTATAGACTTTATAACAATCTTTTTATAGATTGAAATTCACCATGATTTATCGCACATTAAAATCATAATTTAAAGAATAAAAAAAATAAAATAAGAATTTACCGATATTAGTTTTCCTCTCGAGGAAAATGGAGACGTAGCAAATGACCAAAACATCTTCTCATAATGTCGTGTCTCTTTCCAAGTCATTTAAATACATGTAAAACTCAATACATGGTTAAAATATCAATATCATGAAATAAAATAATATAAAAACATATTGATATTAATACAAAGTTCAACCATTGTGTCAAAAATAAACATATATGAAACCATAATAATAAGATCTATATGTATGGGCTGAATTGAATATATTAGAAATCAGAGGATCTATGTCATAATTCTCTCTTTAAAAAAAAACTAAACCAACAAAGGTGTTTCATTAATTTACAGATCTTTGTTACTAAAAAAAACCTTAAACCTAGAGTACGTATTTTAATTAATTATATGAAAAACTACCATAGTTCTACGTACATAACTTTGTTATTCATAATTATAAAGTATAGTCAGTAAATCGAACATGCTTTACATGCACCATCATCAAACTTCATGAATTTACAAATATACAAACACAAATAATAATAATTAAGTATGAAAAGCATAAGCAGTTGAGTACCAAAGATGAAAACCCACAAATACTTTCGCTTAACAAACCTTAATCGATTCCATCATTCCCTCTTCGTCTCTGTCGATTCGTCTTTTGGTTTGTGAGAAGCCACAAATTTATCTCTTTCCAATGTTCGAATAAAATCAAACATACTTCCAAGATTTTCAAAAAAAAATTTAAAACAAAGTTAAAATATAAAGAGAAAGACAATCGGTAACTAAAAAAATAAGGAGAGAAAAAAAAAACTTATCTTTGGTTTATTCTATAATCGAATTCTTCACGGTAACTTCTTTTGAATTATAACGATGAAGACCTCAGTTGATTAGAGTCTCGTGCTGATAACGTGTTGTAAATAAAATAAAGAAGAACAAGAATAAGAATAAGATGAACAAAGAGATGAGAGAAAGAGGGAGATTTGTATTATTCTCAAATATAGAATTGTATACAATGCCTTCAATGAATCATCTATTTATAGGCATAAGAATTACATAATACATTAAACTCTAATTCATGGAGATAATATTCCTAATAATAAATAAATCAAACTCCTTTGATAAAGTTCTAATCATGATAGACATCCACATAGATAAATATTCATAACAGTTACTAAATTTTTATTATAATTATAGAGGATATCACAATTATAACGCATTCAGTTTGAAAATAATAGAATTAATCTACACAAATTTTTTACAACTCAAAAACAATAATTCAGTTTGAAAATAATAGGAGACTCAAAATGAAAGTCTCTTCTTCGCACTCACTCTTCATCACATTGTCAGAACAAAAGTGTCACATGTATCGATATGAAAATATTTGATATGTAGAAAAGTGAAAAACTTCTATGAAAATAAGCATACTATCAAAATTCAGAAGCTTACTGAATCTCCTTATCTCTATACAATTAGGCGCATAGCAGATAAAAAAAAGTGATAAGCGATTCAAATTATCAGATAGTATGTTCCGCTACTTAGAACTGATTACATCGGCAAGTTATCTTTTTTTAATAGTTTAAAGGTGATTATAAGGTAGTATTTGTTTATAAATATTTTTAACTCATTGACAAACCACACACCTTACAGACTTTATGATTGAATCGAGTCTTCTCGGATAAACATTATTCGTTTTTCCGCATAGACCATTTGTTGGATTTTATTTGCAAGTTATCTTGTTATACTAATTGCATTTGAAAACTCATATTTTAGGGTCCACAATAAGATTCATAAGCACGGCTTTGGTCAAAACAACGTCTCATTGTTTTCACTATGTAGAAGGAAAGCCCAAAAGGCATTATTATTAAAATTCAAGGTTGATTCTATTGAAATGTATTTGAGGAAAAGAAATAAATTCTAGCTTACAAGATACATTCTGACACTTGTCTAGTGAAAGTGTCTTCCTCATCTCTCCACTTCTTCATCATTCCGGTCCTCGGCGGCCATATTGCATGTAGCTCTTCGCTCTAAATTAGAAGTGAGTGTTTGATCGAGACGAGTTAAAAAAAATTGTGAGTTATTCGAGTTGACATGTCATATTTTACAATTTATATTTTATTTGAATTTTTTTCGATTCGAGTTAAGTTTTCAAGTTCATATACAAATTTAATTGTAATTATTTACCATGTTATAGTACAATTTGATTCAAATTCAAACGATTTTCTTTAATCCTATAAGATATGCATACATATTTCTTCATATGTAGCATATATTTTTTCATATATTTTTATATCAGTATATATATCAGGAAAAATTAAAGGATTCGACTCGAACCTAAAAATTAATTCACTAATTACTAAAAACATCGAGTTATTCGAATTTCTATTTTACAACTCAAACTTTATTTGAAATTTTATTGAGTCTAATTTATGCAATTTCGAGTCGAGTTAAGATAAGTCGAATTTTTTTTTACCTTGAATCAAGTAAAAGAATTTAATTTTTTTAGTTGAGTTTTACTCACTCATATTTTAAATCAACAGGGGTGAACCACCTTAAACCTCCCCGAACCACATTGGTCTCTACTCCACCTTTTATTCGGAGTCTTCCATTTAGACATCAACAATGTTTTTTTAATGATTTTTTTTTTTTATAGTTTTTAACTTTCTTAAATAGTTTTATTTTTTATTACTTCTTATTTTTCATAACATATAATACTTTTTTAACAATTAAAATATATATTTTAATATAATTTTGATTTATTACGCTCCCCCACAGCAGCTTAAGTAGTAATCAGTTGAGTCATAATGCATTTGCCCAAGAAAAACACCTGTCCTCGTGCAAATGGCTCAATCAACAAATGTTTGTACAATTCATTTTGTGGAATTTAAATGATATTAATTAAATGAAAATTATTAAAAAATTCAATCGGATATTTACACGTGTCATCATCTGATTGGAAGATATAAATTTATAAAATTAAATTAAAATTAAAACTATATTAATATAATATATAAGTAACATTAACTGAATATGTAATTATACCAATTGTCTTTGACTGTCATGTCACTAATTTCGTTAGATTTTAAGTGATTTGATTAGAACCGTTAACAATGTTTGTAGAATTTATTTGGTCCCACAACCCCAAAGCTGCTTTGTCTCATCAAACATACATTCATTTACATATAAATTATAAAATAGAAAGACAACCCCATGCCCACATTCATCTCGTCTTAGCCTCATTAAGCATCTTGGTTTTTTCAAATTCAATCACACGCTCTCTGCATCATTCATTACCCAACCACTCAACATGTTCTTCTTGAGTTGTAAGGTTTATGCCCTTTTCTCCCCTTTATGGATGCTTTTCACTTCTACCCACACCAACCCTCATTCCATTCATGTTGTGGATCGGTGGTCGAGTTTGTCAGATTATTGGTTTTCGGTTATATTATACGTAAATATTTCATGTATTTGCGGTAAAAACAAAAAAAAATTCCATAAACATTTTAGTTTTACGGTTTAAGAATCTAGGATTAAAGATTTAGGGATTTAGAAATTAAGGTTTGTGGTTATAATTTAGAGTTTAGAAGTTAATGTTCATGTTTGGGGTGATATGATTAGCTATATAAACCTTAAATGCTAATAATAAATTCTAGCAAAAACCCTTAAATCTTAAATTCCTAGACCTAAACTTTAAATTTTTTACCCTAAAACTAGGACTGTAAAAACTTTTTGTTTCTTTTGCTGATATAATTATCCTTATATTATTATAAATTCAAAAATAGTTAAAGAAACAAATTCAAAATCATATTCAACCGATTGAATGTAACCCCCTAGACCCGCCTATGCGTTACAACGGATCCTAGGAAGTCACATTAGGGTCACAAGAGCGACCCACATTAAAATATCAAATAAACAAATCGTTAACCATTTAAAATCATAAATCAAATTTTTGAATTAGAATACAATTCCAGAGAATATTCAAACTACAATATAAAAACTATGATACAAATTTCTAAAACAAGTTTTAGACTCGAATGTAAATCAAGATGTGACATACATGCCCCCTAATTACACAGATACCATACTCCGCAAGCAACCCGAAGAAACTCCATACCGATGTTGACAGCTACGACATGGTCGATCTTCTAACCTGTGATGGTAAAAACAACGTGAGCTTCGAAAAGCTCAGTAATACAAACTACCAAGGGATGCTAAAAGCACAAGCAGGTAAGGCAAGCTTAACACTGTCATGAAGAACTAGGTAACGATAAGCTCAAATTACGATTCGAGATTTCAGGGGAGCATTATACTAGAAGGTAACAAAGTTGTACTTTACTAGATCATCCGAACTCAAGATGTGAGTCTAAAGCAGAGATTCAAAAGAGATTCAGATTTCAGAAGTTGAATTAAGGAGTTCAAAGTGGTTCATTCATATCCAGATATTATACCACAGATGATTTCAATTTGTATTCAGAAGACAATATAGCAGAAAATAAATATTAAATCTACTTTTATACCAGAAGACATGTATCAAAATTTATTTTATTAACATTATTATTATTATTATTATTATTTCATATTCAAATGTCAGATATCAGATATATTTTTCATATCAGAGGTCAAAATCAGAGAATTTCTTTTCTTTCGTATTACAGTATCATACTTCTAAATTTTAAGCATAATGACTTGGTTTAGAACATAAATTATTTACAGATACATGGTACGCGCTTTATGGTCGTACTTGATAGATATCAGAAAGATGACATTTGTCAATTTTGGTCTGATTTCAAAACAAGGTCCCTACGAATAGAGGAGTTCACTAAGACGGATCGAATCAACATCGGAAGCTGATGCATCAGAATCATCGAAACTGTAGATATAACGCGAGCAGAATTAAATGTTACAACCTGTGAGGGTATTAAGGTCATTTGACCTTCGGGAGGGGTAAACTGGTAATTTGAACCGACAAGATATAAACGGTGATGTACAGAATTTATGACTTCTAGTTGCTCGTCAAGTTTCCGAGCCCCTTTGAACTAATCAGAACCCATTAACACCGTGTTTAATATCTCACCGGATAGGTACACTTCAACCATTCATTTCTCAGAACTGACTACGAAGCGTAACAACAATAGTTCATATTCACCAATCGTCCACTGAACTTATTCTAGAAATCGAGCATATATTCGGATGGTATTTTCCAAGTATTCCAAACATGTGCATTGCACTTGAGCACATTCCAAAATATCGAATGTACCTTATAAGAACAGATCTCTCTTACTATTAGATATGTACTTTCTCCCAATAAACTGTACGCCTTTTTATGGTATTCCTCTAGTATCCTCTTAGTATCATAAACGACCAACAGGCACGGGTCGTATATTACCACTTCTTGTTCGAGCCATTACATGGTTGGCCTTATTTGGAGTTCTCAATTCCATGCCTTAGAAATATTCTCAATCATTATAATATCCGAGGGTATTTCAGACAATTCGATGCTCAAAGGTGTTACGATTGTTCAGAGTCTTTCAGTCCTTCCAACTATTCTTTCATTTAAGTTCTCGAGGGTAAAACCATCATTTTGATCAATTTGGCACTTGCTGACGAGGTTAGATTATTCTTTTTGTCATTATGGATATTCTGATCAGTTCAACATTATCAGTATTTCCAAACATTTTAGTCGTTTCAAACGATTCAACAATTTACGCAACTTTGACTAATTCAAACATTACAAATATTTTCTCGCAAATGTCTTTAGAGATTTATTCAATTTCAAATAGAATCTGAGCAATTTACAATCTCAAAGGCGAAGCCTCAAATCTGAGCAATTTACAATCTCAATGGTGAAGCCTCGTTACGATAAATTCCCAAGCCAGTTTAAGATTTTCAGAAGAATTAGTTGATATACCAGATCTAGTGTAAATTCTTAGACCACTTTCATTGATAAGGGTATTTTAGTCATTTCCATACATCGGGGCATTTTCGTAATTCATTAGCCAACACAATCAGATTTAGAGATCAACAGTTTTTATTAATCGCTTATTGAACTTAGAAATCTTTTCGATTTATCAAATCTCTTAATCGAATATATACCTTGGCCATTAATATTCTTATTTCTTAATTGATCGACATTACCGAAATTAATCATATGCTCAATCATGGTTGTGCAAGCATTAACCGAGTACCAACAAGTTTTGAAAGCATGCAGAAGGTAGTAATGTATTACCTTAGCTCCGAGCTACAACGATCGATCTGAGAACGACATTCGAACACCCTTGAACCCGGATTTGACATCCCTCAACAATTCGTATTCCAGGAACTATGAGTACCTTCAATTACACAAATCCCGAGATCAGACCTCATCCACAAAGCACTTAACCAATTAATTAAATACATAAGCACTATCGGGTTCAAGGTCAAATTCAGAGGCCTTCGGGTCAGAATTTTGCAAAACAGGCTTCAAAATCGGACTCGGGATGTCGGAAAACATAAAATAGAGCCTTTTCGAAAATTTTGACTTTTTGGTCAACAGTCAAAGTCAACGCTGACGTCAGCAGGTCAACGGTCAACAGGGTCAGAGTCAACGCTGACGTCAGCAGGTCATCGCTGACGTCAGCAGTCAACTGGTAAGGGTCAACTGAGTTGACTCGGGCTGACTCGGACGAGTTGACTCGGGCTGACTCGGACGAGTTGACTCGACTGACTCGGGTTGACTCGGTTCGGGTTTTCGGACGGGCAGGCGGGTCGGGCAAACGGGTCGGGTCACGGGTCGGATATGGGCAGAGCGGATCGGGCTTGGTTAACGGGTTATTACCCTAAACGGAAAACGTCACCGGCAGCGACCGGAATCTCGCCGGAGAATGTCGGAATCGCCCGATTCACCTGCAAAAACGAAATGTTTCAACTATATACAACATTACACGAACCAACATGCCAAAAACTCGTCGGAATTTAGCCGGATCTTACCCCAAAATCCAAATCTCGCCGGAAAGTTGCGCTACTCCGACGAGGGGCAAAACGGCGGCAAATCGGAGGTAACTCACATTGGTTTTGTAGATCGGGACGCGAGGAGCTCGACTGTGCCCACGGTGAGGCGAGCCGACGTCGGGAACGGCCGGAAATGAGGAAAACGGCGGCGGCCGAACCTTTAAGCTTCCAGATATGTTTTCTACCGCAAACGGCCGGCCGACGTCGCGCGTGGTTGACGGAAAGCAGTTCAGGGGCTGACGGGGCTCACACAGACGGCGGCGGTGGAGTGCACGGAGCGGCAGTGAGGGCATATCGGAGCTAGAACGGTTAAGGGGGTTGGGGAGAAAGTTTAGAACTTTCTGGGTTCTTACATTCGAATAGAAACACCAAAATGAGGGGGGTAGCTGAAGAGTCAAATTAGTTTGTTGTTGTTATTGATATGAAATTACCCAACACATAAAGTTTAAAACTAACCAGAGATAGACTTAATTCCAAGAATAGTCTTAGCCCTGATGGCTAAGACACTCCTCCACTTAACTAGAGGGCACGGGTTCAAAACACCACAACCGTAATCTTTTTTTTTACCACATTATTAGGGTGTTACATTGAATCACTATTTTTTGAATCTTATTTCTATTTTCAGTTCTCAACAATTGACATAAATTTAAAATTTATTTCACCGATTAAATCATCGATTCAATTCTAACAACCATACATTTCAAGTTTCCTTTCTTTATTTAATTCAAGCCATCTTGTTTTAATCTACTTTTCTTTTCTTTTCAATCGAGAATATTTGGTTTTGGTCATCAGGTTGATTAATTATGACAGAAAATGTGCTGACAACTTTTTGATACAATATTGTAGCATATAAAGATGCAAAGTGCATCGTATTTCTTTCCTGGATGAATTATTATAATTTATACATGATGGGGTAACAGGAATTGTATGATCTATGTTAGCCGAAAGGCATTGCCATCTTCTCTTTAGATATGCATGTGCGATAATTCATAATTCTTAGTACATAATTCAAAGTGTATAATATATTGCAAGCTATTAATTTTTAAGAGGGGCTAATTATATAATTGTACCTTTTAATCAAATGATCGGAAAGATTTCAAGTGTCCATAAGTGATAAAACTAGATTCAGTTAATACCATTATAACTTGTAAGGTTAATATTGATGATTTTACTATTTATTAATTATCACTTACTGGGTTTCAAGTATTCGACGTATACCTCATATATGGGCCAACAGAACGTGAATGATTAGTCACTAAACTCGTTCCAATAGATACCTGAAAAATAGATGTTTAAATAAAAAATAAGTGCCTAAAGTATATCTCTTTTGAACTTTAAGCGCCTAAAATATTTTTTTTGTAAAAATAAGTGCCTAAAGTTTCAAAGGTTATAATTTTATGTGCCCGGCTGTTAAAAAAACCGTTATCCATTTAAAACGCGACACATGGCAGGAATATTGATTTTTTTAATTATTTTTGGGGGAAAACTTTAAAATTTAATTTTTTAAAAAACCCCAAAATTTCAAAAATATTCAAATCAATCCCTAAACCCCTAAAAATAACAAAACCCCAAATACACAAATCCTCACCGTCGCCGCCGCCGGCTGCCGTCTCTAACCCCACCCTTTCGGTTGCCGAACCCAGCAGGTCATTTTCCCCAACGTACTGTCCCTGGAAACGGAGAACAGTGTGGCAATCGATCGACTTTTTAACATTCATCATTTAATGTTCGATTGGCAAACCGTTTGTCGGTTTCCGACGACGGTACGTTAGGGAAATGGCTGGCTGAGTCTAGTGACCAAAAGGATGAAGTCGGTGGCGGCGATCGGCGGCGACAGCGATGATAATTTGGGGGTTTATGTGTTTGGGGATTATTTTAGAAACTTTCAAAATTTTAATATTTTTTAAAAAAAAATTAAAAAATTAAAAACAAAAAATAATTAAAAAATTATAAATTAAAACATGACATGTTTCAAAATTTTATTGGGCAATGATTTTTTTAAACGGAAGTTAAGTCCCGGGCGCATAAAATTATAACTTTTAAAACTTTAGATACTCATTTTTACAAAAAAATATATTTTCGACACCTAAAATTTTAAAAAATATGTACTTTAAACACCTATTTTTCATTTTAGCCAAAAAATAAAAAAATATCACTTATTTTTGTTATCGGTTATGAATTGTTTTATTATTGTTGAGTTAGGGATATGAAAGAATATGACAATTCACATTTATGATTAAATGAAGATAATTCTAATAACTGTAATCAAATGAAACATTGTTAACAGAGATCTTCAAGTAAGGTCGATGTAACTTGATATTTGTCTAGATTAAATACATATAAAAGACGAGTGTAAAAATAATATAAATCTCATAAATATGAAATTCTAACGATGTTTGGTGAGATAATTCCTTTAAGTTATTGGCCATATTTTTTTATTATTATTCAAAAGAGATTGTCGGGTTTTTTTTGACAATGACAACTGAATTTTATTAAAAAAATTATGAAAGATATTACATATACAATATATTTAAAAGGGAAAATAATGAGGATTAGTCCACCAAAATCTCATACAAAAATCTAAAAATGCAAAGAAAAGTAAATATTTTCATAAAAATTAGCATACCGTCAAAATCCGGAAGCATTCCTAAATCTCCTTGTCTCTGTCCAAATGAGACACATTACATGATGAAAAGGAGTGGTGAGCGAGCCAAACTGTCAGACAGATTGGTCCGCTACCCAGGACTGATTACATCGGTAAACAACCATCAACTGAGTGGGGATCTATCTTTCTATAATCACCGACAGAATCATAATAAAAAATTAGCATTGTGAAAATTTCTGTGCGAGCACCAAACAATCTCAGTGATATGCTGAAATCATGCTAAAACGACAGAAAAAATAAAATTAAAAAACAAAGAAAACACGCTAAGCTTATATTAAAAAAGGTAAACTACTTCATTAACCACCATACTTTTGATAAAGTTGCGATTTGATCACATTACTTTTTTTCGAAGCAATTAAACCACTAAACTATTTAAATGGTATCAATGTGACCACCAGCCGTTAAAACCTAACAGTGAGAGTGACGTGGCAGTTAGTAAAAATTCGTATAATTACACATTTAGTCCTCCTTACTTATACATTCTATCAATTTAGTCCTAATTTTAATTTAATAAAATAGATAAATTATTTAATTAGGTGGTGACACGTGTCACCTAATTGAAGGATGAAAATAAACAAAACAAAACTAGGTATTTGCTCCCAGTGTGAATCGAACCTGGGTAACCTAAGGAAAAACCACATGGCAAAGCCATTAAACCAAAGCATTTTTGTGATATAAAATGCAAATAATTAATATAAGTCATACTTGGTTCTTTATGCCAAGAAAAAGTAAATAAATGTGGATTAACGGGATCGAACATGGCACGCTTATAATGCATAAAAACATATAATATGATGAAATAAATCTAATAATTAAATTAAAGTTAACAACATTTTGCATATATTTTAAAATATAGTTAGTGCACAATTTATAATAAAAATAGTTTTAAGAATTTTGTATTTTTAAACTAAATTTAATATATTTTTCGCATTTATTTTTATAATTTCACGGATATAATCGTTGAATTGATTTTTTTAACTTAATTTATAATTTCAATATTTATTACAAATTTAATTAAATTACTATATATATATATATATATATATATGAAATTATATTACAACTTTAAAATTTTAAAACTATATTAAATTTATTTAGTGAATACAAACTTACGAACATAATTGAAATGAATTGATATAATTTTAAATTATAATTTAATTATTAGATTTATTTCATTGGATTAGATGTTTTTATGCATTATAAGCGTGTCATGTTTGAATCTTGTTAATCCACATTTATTTACTTTTCCTTGGCATAACGAACCAAGTATGAGTTATATTAATTATTTGCATTTTGTATCACAAAAATGGCTTTGGCCAGTGGCTTTGCCATGTGGTTTCTTCCCTAGGTTACCCAGGTTTGATTCACGCTGGGAGCATATACCCAGTTTTGTTCAATTTAATTTCATCCTTCAATCAGGTGACACGTGTCATCACCCGATTGGGCGATGAAAATAAATTTATTAAATTAAAAAAGTACCAAGTATGACTTATATTAATTATTTGCATTTTGTATCACAAAATTGGCTTTGGCCTAGTGGCTTTGCCATGCGATTTCTTCCCCATGTTACCAGGTTTGATTCACGCTGGGAACAAATACCCAATTTTGTTCCATTTATTTTCATCATTCAATCAGGTGACACGTGTCACCACCTGATTGGGGGATGAAAATAAATTTATTAAATTAAAAAAGTCTTCCAATAAGGTGGTGACATGTGTCACCACCTAATTAAATAATTTATTTATTTTATTAAATTAAAATTAGTATTAAATTGATAGAATGTATAAGTAATGAGGACTAAATGTGTAATTATACGAATTTTTACTAACTGTCACGGCACTCCCGCTGTTAGGTTTTAACGGCTGGTGGTCACATTGATACCATTTAAATAGTTTAGTGGTTTAATTGCTTCGAAAAAAGTAATGTGATCAAATCGCAACTTTACCAAAAGTATGGTGGTTAATGAAGTAGTTTACCCTAAAAAAAGTAGGGTTTTGGGAAGTCTTATCTTTTATTTTAATAAAATAAGACTGTAAATGAGATAATTATTTATAACATTTATCGAATTATAAGTGTTCCTATTTGTGGTGTTGTTTCAAAGAAGAATCATGATATCCAAATTAATTTCCAAATCATGTAGACATCCCATTGATTGACTAAAGCACGTTGTATTAGCAGGTAAGGTCAAAATATAAAGCAAGGTTGTATGGTGTTGATGAGCTGTTAGCGAAATGGTTGGGGACTCTCCGCTGTTCTTCCATTTTTTTTTCTTGGTTTGCTATGATTTTAGTATGATTAATTCGAGTCGACTTGTGTCACACACACTTGATTTTGATAAGTACTTCTCTCGACAAAACTTTTTTACATACACAAAATTTTAAACTCGATACATGCATAAATGATATCAAATTACTTATTACTTAGACCAATTTATTGGTAATTTTTTTTTTAGTTTGCTCACTATACTATTTTATATTTGAATGTCAATCATTAATTATATTATATATACATCAGAATAGATCTCGTCTCACCTGCTTCAAATGTATTTTTTATTACAGGAATTATCAGTTCGATTATGCTCATAAATAGAATCGAAATTTATAAACAAGCATGTCTTCCGGACCATTTTTCTGCGTAATAAAAAAACTTTGGAAAATAAATAAATAGGGAGTAGTAAACATACATGGAAAGTTCTAGGGTGAGGCGCTTAAAATGAGGTGCAACCGGAATTTTTACAAAAATTGTAAGAATTTTGGTATCGCTTTTTTCTGTATATACCGAGTTTGTTATAAAAAATTTAAAAATTTCAAAAGGGTAAAAATTTCGGTGTATACCAAAATTTGTAATTTTTTATAATAAATTCAATATATACGAAAAGTTAATACAGTAATTCTTATAATTTTTGTAAAAATTTCAATTACATCTCTTTTAGCCTCATTTAAGGCTCCTCAAATTAGAAAAACCCAACCTACATCAGCATTCAGCAACAACAAAATTCAAAATCCTTAACGTTTCTTTAATTGCATTGACAGCGATGGTTTAATCATCGACCCACCTCGGCTCATGTTTTCTTTATCGTAGAGTCATAGGCATCGGAAAGTTGGTTTGGGGCCGAGGGAATAAACAAAATTATAAAAAAATATATATGAGTGATTTATTATTGATTTTGGGTAAATATAGTTTTTGGTACCTAATTTTAATATTTATGTGTAGTCATGTGTTATCTAGTTTTCTTTTGTGCAATTAGGAACAAAAGAGATTAAGTTGATTTTTAGTGATTAAAATTTATATAAATAAATATATTGCATTTACTTTTATCATAGTATATAATAAGAAATTAAGTTGATTTTTTAGTGATTAAAATAATTATTCAAAAAAATTAGATTAGAGTTAGAAATTCACCCTTAGATGATGATCGAGCTTTCTAACAAGTGTTCATACCAAGGTTTTAACCCTGAAGAACTCATAAGGTGATTTTGAGCTTCGACATGTTCATTATCAAGCCAAATTCGAGTGAATTTGAGTAAATTATGATAGTTTGGTTTGATAATGAACTTACAAGCTTGCAACTTGCAAGTCAAACTCTCTTGTAAAAATAAAGCCTAAACTCAAATCAATTTTATATCATCTCAATCGAATGTTCTCAATCAAAATTACATTATTAACTAGATATTTAGATAACATGTTTAAAAGTATTATTAGACACATAACGAACACAATATTAATAAAAATACATTAAATGTTTAAACATTATTTAAAAGTGTAATACCATTTAAATATTAAATTAATATAAAATAAAAATATTTAATAAATTCACACCCCAAATAATTATCTATCTAGTTAAAAAAATATGCAACAATCGACTAATATGATAACATCTCATTATTTTAGAGGTATTTTGGTCTAAAATAATAAAATTGACAAATACAGAAGGATAGGGGAATCATATTCCTAGAATCTTGCCAAAAAATGTTATCGTTAATAATATTCTTTTCCCACCTGATAGGACTGAACACAAACCAAACATGAGAATAAGCTTTCTAAAAAATTTATTACCCTTGGGTAATAATTTTTTTCGTGACCTAAACCCGCCTAAATATATTAAGTTTCTAATTACACCACTAAAAAGTTAAATATCTCATTACGCTAGTAAAAAAAAAATTAAATATCTATTTACAAAAATAAATAAATAATTAAATAACATTGCACATGAATATCAAAGTTAGTTTAATTACCAAAGGTTATACTCAATCAATGATTTATGATAAATAATGCACAAATGCTTTATTCATTTTTAATGATAATAATATTATTATCATTAATCATTAAATTAATAAATTTATATTTTTGACCACTTAAAAATTATAAAACAATCATTAAATTTATTAAATAGTTCATTGAATTGTATCAAATTATTATTGAATTGCCATTAAACTTATAAAAATATAACAAAATAATCGCTAAATTTATAAAAATTTATCATTATTTAATAATGTGTAGTGACATTTTTGTAACAATTCGATAAATTTAATGATTATTTTGTAATTTACAAAACTTAAGTGGACAAAAGAATCATTTTTGCTTAACTTAGTAATCATTTGTGTACTTTAACCTTATTTTTATTTTTTATTAGTATTAATTTTTTAAGTCTTCGCCTCCGTCTCCGCCTTGCCTCTACCTCCGCCTATGCCATGCATCAATCATCATTCAAATCTTAGCTTTCATTTCCAACTTTTATTCAACTTTCTCTGTCTACCTTCTGTTCATTGCTAATTTGCCATCTCCATCTTCGAAACGACACCGTTCCAAGATACGTACCTCCATTTTTCTGCTCTTCTTCCTTAGCATTCAGCAATGGCTCCTGCTGGCTCTCTCACATTACTTGGTTCTCTCTGAAAAACAAAGGGTACGTTTTCCTTTAGCTCTGTTTGCTTCGTTTCGTATGCTTCTCACGTTAGAGGGTATACCCCCAAAAGGAAACACTATAAAATTGGAAGCTTTGAATTACTTACGGTTTCATGGGGAAATGGGAATGAATCCAGAAGCAAGTTCCAGTTTTGGCTTTCTGGGGAGGTCTTAAACAATGGGAAAAGACCGAGAGATTTGAAGTTTTGTAACCTGTTCTGTTTTTTGGTGTTATCTATTCTTGACTGAGCATTTTACAAACTTGCAAAAAGAAAAGAAAATTAAAAAAATGAATTTCTCTTTTAAATTTAGACAGAACTTTTGCTTAGATCATCATAATAATGAAATTCTTCTCTCTCTTACGGGATACAGATTTATTTGTTTGCCAGTCCTTATGTCATTTTTTTTCTGCAAAATTGCTGTATAATATTCCTTCATATAAAGATAGGTAGATATTAAAGTCTTATGAGAAATTGACTAAAATTGATGACTAAATTCAGTGAAATCTATGCATATCTATTAAACAAACAATGCTATGGAGTATGCTTTTTGTTCATCCACATTTAGTAAGGTAGGATAATCAATGTCTTCATTGGTTCTTGACAATGAGTTGCTTTGTGGTTTTACAGGACATTATACAAGTGCGTGATTTTCTTCAATGTAGGAGAAGACTGAATTTTGGAGTGATAAGAATTAAGAAGTACTTTCTGTGTAAATGAAATGATTTGGTAGATCAACTGGAGTTCCATGGGAGGCTTATTTCACTTTTTCAACTTCAACCAAGGCAACATGGCCAGAAAAATACTTGCACACAAGAGACACGTTGGTGGTAAATATCCTTCTTTTTTGTTCATGGGAAAACTTCTTTAGTATAACACTTTGGATTCAGTAGTTAGGTATCTTTCGGTGGTTACTTCCATTCCGGTTTTACAGACTTCAAAGTCAAGTTGTAAGATTATTTGTAATATCTTGATTGATTCTCCCAGTAAAAATGTTGCTAGGCAAAAATTAAGTTAATTTCTTATCACTTGACTAGAGATTTCCTGAAGTGCTATTTCTGGTTCAAGGCTCAAGGAAGTAATGCAAGAATAAACTGTGTTTTTTTTACCAGCAAAATGTTTTTCTTCATGGTTGATATTATAGTATACTAAGTTTTAAGCATTGCTAGGTCATTTTGTAGATTATCATCTTAATTGGTGAGAAGATATGTAACAAGAATGTCAATTCCTCCTAAAATGGAGAATACAATGATAACCTCCATTTCCTCAGTATGATTCAGTAATGCAGTTGATTTTGCCACTCTGCAGGTGTGGATGCTCCACGAAATAGCTTGGAGCTGCAACTAGAATCATCTCAGACCTACTGTGCCGTAGATGATCTGCCGGTAAGTCAGTCATGCAATTGATTTTTCCATAGTAATTTTTTTAAACATCTGACACTATGCTCTTTGTGTTGCATGACTCCGGTCTAATGAATAATGATAGTGTCTAACTGGGTAGTCTTGAGGGTGACTGTGAAGAAGTTTTAGTTTGAGTTCGTTTTTTTTTCTTCAGTATTCTAATCTTTTAATGTTGTGAAGCTTTCTTTTGGTTAAAACCTTTGATCATCTCAATGAAACACATGCATCTTTGATCATCCTTCATTAACCTCCCTTCTTAGTTGGGGCCAAACTGATTCTACAATGAGTTTTAACTCGAACTGAAAATAAAATTATCATCTACATATTTCTTAGGAATCTGAATGCATTTCATGTGAATTTTCAGCACTCTTATCAAGTTGAAGAAGATTGGGCAGCAAAATACTATTGTCAAACTGAGGCTTCAATGAAGAAACTAATTACTGAAGAGATGACCAGACAAAATGCACCTAGTATCGTCGCCCGACTTATGGGGATGGATGTGTTGCCATTAGATACAAAATCTGGCGTACTTCAATCAGTTGAGAAAAAGAATGATAACCAGCAAGTCAAGTTTTGTAAGAGGGAAAAGAATGCAAAGGGCTCAGATGTACATTTGGCTTCTGACTCAACTTACTCGAAGAAAATGGATATGGACTGGGTTTATGGTAGTCGAGACAGCGATGCAGAGAGGTGGAGCACCAGCCAGAAGTATGGGAAGCCTAAGCCTCGTGAACATCCTCAGGAGGAAGAATTGCAAAAGTTTAAGAAAGAATTTGAGGCATGGCAAGCCGCAAGGCTTAGGGAATGTCCAAAAGTTGTTGATGTTGGAAGCATTTCTATGGCTCAAGAGAAACTGAGCAAGGAAAAGATGTCACTTTATGCAGATTCTGAAAGAACAAAGCATGAGAAGACTTTTGAATCTAAGAGGTTTGCGGTAAAAGAAAATTTGCACAATGTGCATTTGCATCATCACAGACATAAATCAGCAGACTTTATAGCTGAGCAAAAAGAATCAAGAAGACGATGCACAAATAAGGATATTCAGCTTCCTTCTATGATATGTTATAATGAGAAAGTTGATGCTGCTCCCACGAGAATAGTGATCTTAAAGCCTGGTCCTGATAGAATTTACGACCATGAAGAATCACGGACCGGTTCCTCGGACACTTTTGACGAGAGACCTAGTATAGAAGCTTTCCTTGAGGAGGTAAAGGAACGGCTAAAACTGGAACTGCAAGGTAAAACTCTTGTCAAGAGTTCTGTGGTTAGAGGAAGTGGAATCGAGACCCCTTTTAGTGAAAAGCCATCCGATCCAAGGCAAATTGCTATGCACATAACAAAACAGGTCAGGGAAAATGTCAGTAGGGATCTTGAAATGAAATTAGTTCGATCAGAATCAACCAAATCGTATAGAAGTGAAGTTCAGTTCAATGGACCAGGCTCCCCTGAGTTCATCATCAGAGATACGAGAAAATTCTTGTCAGAGAGACTAAAGAATGTTAAAAAGCAAGAAACAGTGCCAAATATACCAGTAGTTTTCACTGGCAGCTCTAGAGCATCCGTGTCCGATAATGGAAGGGACAGGCTAAAGCAAATACAAGATATGCCAAAGTCCGGAAATGAGCAGAGCTACTGGGAAATTGTTAAAGATGAACAAGAAATGCAAACCAGATCTTTCAGGCATGGAGATGATGCTGGACTGCTAAATAGGGAACCGTCCTCAGGAAATCTGGTTAGGTCTTTGTCAGCCCCAGTCTCGGGAACATCATTTGGAAAGCTGCTTTTAGAGGACCGCCATATATTAACCGGTGCTCAGATCCGGAGGAAGCATGAAAGCATTGAGAATGTGCCGGTCTATGTTGTGAAAAGGAAGAAAGAGAGGTTCAATTTGAAAGAGAGAGTTTCTAATATCAAGTATGGTTTGACACTTCGACGGAGGCTATTTGGCAGGAAGATTCAGTCAATGCTAGAAACATATGGTGCACATGATGGTCCTGCTAAAGACACCTTAAGTGGACCAACAGTTATAAACTTCAGCGAGAGGCATGTAAGGGCATTCATCCAGTTCTTGTTTGTAAACTAAGAGATTGGTTAGATATACTTCTCATTGTGTTTTGTAATTAATATATCTTTGTTGTCTTAGGAGAATTCAACTGAGGTGCCTCCCAGCCCGGCATCCGTTTGCAGCAGCACAAATGAAGAATTTTGGAGGCAAGTAGATTATCTCAGCCCGATATCGACACCTGATGTGAGTTTTGGAGAAGAGAATGCGGTACCACAGGTTTTCAAAGAGATCAGTTCTAATTTGAATGGTATGGAGCTTTCCCTTCAATACATAAGGCAGCATGAATTGTAAATTATGTTCTATGAAAAATTATAAAAGGATTCCGTTCTCTGTTCCTTAATCGCTTAACTACATTACTCGTAATGAATCTGGCATATATTACAGTGTATATAGCTGCATTCCAATCTGATATAGCTACTGTCCACATGATGAACGATTATGTGTTGATATTCATGCAATTTATGTAAACATTTTTTATTTATCGATTACAGAGCTGAGGAGGCAACTTAATGAACTTGAGTCTGACGGAGCAGACGACATACCAGTCGAACACGAGTCTAGTGAATCTGAAATAGGAGACCTGGAGGACCAATCAGAAGGCTACGTCAGAGACCTGCTTGTTGCTTCTGGTTTGTTTGATGGATCATGTGACAAATCCTTCTCTAGGTGGGAACCATTAGCGAAGCCTATCGGTAACTCGGTCTTTGAACAAGTGGAAGAGTCATATACAAAATCAGGCAAGGAGAACGATAGCTCTAGAAACGATGCGGATGAGAAGAAGGTAGATCGAAAGGTGTTACTTGATTTGTCAAATGAAGCACTCTCAACAATACTAGGGCCACCGGTGACCATGTCTCGGTTCAGGAGAAAGCTTCTCGGTTCCTCCACATTGCCACCTCCACGAGGAAGGAAGTTATTGAATTCCGTGTGGGATATCATCCAAACCAATTTATATCCTCCGAACAATAGATGCCACTACTCGCTCGACAGCATGGTGGCCCGGGATTTACGTTCCACCCCTTGGTCCGGCTTGATAGACGATGAAACTAATGTTTTGGGAAGAGAAGTGGAGTGCCACATTATCGGAGACCTGGTTCAGGAAATTGTAAAGGACATACATTCATAATGCCATACACATTATTTGCCGGTAATATGGACGGGAGATGCCCAATCCATGTACATATTATTTGCCGGGTTTGCAACACATAGGTTGAGTTGATCAGGTTTATACGTGCTGTACATGATTGATTGTATCATTAGAATTTTATTCATAAGTGAGAAAATTAATAAGAAGCATGTTACTGGTTCTTGTTTCCTTGTTGAGTATTTTTATTATATTTTTATGTAAGTACTATTTGCGACATGTGATAGAAATGTGAGATATTAATCTCACATCGAAAAGAAAAAAAAGTATTGAAGTACAAAAATAACGACCTAACACATCTCATCAGACATGTTCATTTTATAACGATACGGTCAGATCAGCAAATGATTTATTTTATTGGTAAGTAAATCAGCCAGATGATTGATTTCAAGGGGGGAAACAATAGGAAATGTTCCTATTTTTAGTTCAAACAAAAGTAGGTAAAAGAACAAGGAGAGAGTTAAAGAAAGACTAAAACCAAAACCAAAACCAAATTCAAAGGAAGAGCCCACTAGATTACACAATCATCATCCGTTGACTGTTCCTTTTTGCAAATCTTGGTTAGGTGCACCGAACGACAATGTTTGTGTCCATGTGAGAATCCAAGAAATGAAAAGAAATTAAGATCTGATTCAAAGGGGAACTAAAGGTTGTCATGTCAAAATATTTGTTGATCTTAATTGGACGGTCGTTGAAGTAGGTGATTAATATACACATCATCTCTTAGCATTTAAAGCAACAAACCATGGTGGGAGGGTGGTACTTCAAAGTTTGATGTTTGCACCTCAACTTTTGAGGCACTAATATTATTATTAACCAACTATTTCTCTATATTGATACATTATAAGTCACTTAATTATAACTTTAGTAACAAATATGTTATTTTCCATCTAAAAAATATAATGTAGTCATTCAATTGAAATTTTATTATAAACGGGTGGCTCTATCGTTAAAATTAAAACGAACAACTTGGTACAATAACAATTTTAATCCGTAATACTTATGCATTCTATTAATTTGGTCATAGTTCAATAAATTTAATCATTCCTATTTAAAAAATTTATTGTAAAGTGATTGTGTTTACTAGCAAGCGACATTAAGGTCGTAGTGAGTTTGTTCCATTAATTTGTTAGCTATCCAGTACTGTATTGATTATATCTGTCGAGTTATCACATAGGTCGATTATCAAGCTGATGGACAATATCATACAATGAGACAAGTGGTCGGAGGGTGTAGTGTCGAAAATTTTAAATACGAAGTGTTAAATTTATTGATTTTTTTGAATTAGGAGCAAATTGATAGAATGTGTAAGTTTTGAAGACTAAAACTATTATTATGCAATACAATATTTTAATTTTTTTTGAAAAATTTCTACCTAGGGGAGGGAAAGCGAAAGTTTACTCCTACTGAATTTTGAACCCAAAACTTAGGGGAGAGGGGAGAGTGTTAACTAAGAGCTTTAACTATTTTCTCTAGAGATTGTTGACATGTTTGCAACAATTTTAAATAAGTGAATAAATTGTAAGTTTTAGAAGAAAAATGACTTATTTGTTATGAAATCTACAGTTAAGTGACTTATAATATATTTTACTCAAATTTTAAATTTCGTCACTAATCTAAAAAAATTCCACAAGCATGACATGCTTTAAAACCTAAAATATAAATTTTTAACCCCGAAACTTTAAATACTAAACCATAATATTTAACTCTAAATCCTACATTTTAACCACGATTCTAAAATTTAAAACATTAAAATCTAAACTTAAATTCTAAATACTAAGCTAACCTCTAATTCCTAAAATGAACATATTTGTGTAGGATAAATATTCTATACATAAGCGATGGAAACTAAAAGTTTTCACAAGCGCCTTAATTTTGGGTATAGAGAGTTAGTTTAGGGTATATGGTTTAGTGGTTTAGGTGTAAAGGGTTACAATTTAGGGATAATTGTTTCAAATTAAGGTTTAGGGTTATAATTTAGGGTTTATAGGTTAAAACCTAAATCCTCACCATAATACTCTAAAACCAAATCCTAACCTATAAACCCTAAATTATAACACTAAACTTTAAATTGAACAATTATCCCTAAATTCTAAACCCTTACACTTAAACCTCTAAATTCTATACGTTAAATTAACTCTCCATACCCTAAAACTAAGACGTTTGTGGAAATTAAAAGTTTCCACTGCCAATGTATATGATATTAATCCATTTGTGTAAACTAAAATTTACACCAACATTACATCGAATAATTTCTTTTTGATTAATGATAAATAAGCATCGCTAAAAAACAAAAAGAAAATGAATTTAAGGTATTAGTTGTATGAAGTATTTTTAAGGTTTAAAATTTAAAATATAATATAATTTTTTACGGTTAAGACACACAGGGCACTAAAAGAAGTAAAAAAATTTGTTTAAAAAGCGGTATACACTAATTTTGGACCGAATAACTTTCCGATATAAATTTTCAATAACAATAATATAAAAAGGATAAGGTAGACACGTGTCAAAACGTGTGTTAAGGAAGGTAGAGAGAGTGAGATATATCATATATGGGAATGAGTCAATGGGGCAACTCGAAAGGGACTAAAATACATTTATTTGGACTCTGATCCATCGCCTGAATTAGTGGGGGGATGCACATGCCGGTCCTACTATTATCATGTAAGAAAATTGAAAATCATTACATTATATTTTATATTTATATTCATTGTCTTTTGTGGTTGGGTTACTATTTACTAAGAGTTGTACCACTTAATAAAATAGGCCAAGGGACAGATTAAAGAAGCTGAAAATAAATAAAATAGCTTATGAGTTGCTGTTGTTTTGCCTAAGATTGAGCCATGTGTATATTATTTTATTTGTCGACTCACACAGAAAGATAATGTTTGCGGTGCATATAGAGAAAAAAAATTTATGATATATAATTTTGTGGAGTATAAATTAAAATTCAACCATGTTTATAAAATATAAGAAATATAGTTTGGGTTATATTTTGTTGTGTAAAATAAATTTACACAACCTTTTTATATTTAAGATATAAAACTTAAAATTTAATACCTTAAAGCTTAAATTTTAAACCCTAAACTATAACCATAAACCTTAAATTATACATCATACAGCTTAAACTTTTAAACTCTAAATCACAAGTTAAATTTTTAATTTGTATAATTGAAAGGTTTGTGTAAATTAAAATTTACACAAACTTATATATTAAAGTGTTAAATAAAGTTTGTATAATATTTGAGGCAAGTTGGGCCCAATACTATTTTATAGAAGGGATAAAATGATTTTTTTTTTTGAGAATAGATAAAAATGATTTTTAATCCTTAAATTTGATGATAGATTTTAATTTAATACTTAATTTTTTTGTTCACGTTAGAGTATGAATTTAAATTTTAGATATTTTAATGTCACGGCACTCAAGTATTGCTATCAAAAGAACTAAAATAGGGGGAAATTCAAAAACAAAATACAATAATAAATCATGTTTTAATTTTCATAAAATTTTCGCCAATGAGGGTAGAAATGGGAGGCAGGCAATGAATAAAACAACGGACGATTTTGAGGTGCAGCAGGATTGCGGTATAGTTACAGTATAATATCCACAAAAATGAAATGTTATAAAATTTGAAAATATTTTTTTAAGTTTTGAAACTTGTAAAAATAGTCAAAATCAAGTTTCTAAAAAAATATCAACTTGCTCATCCCCTTGTGTCCTGGTGGCAAAGGTAGATGTTTATCATCCCTTGGGACCCGGGTTCGAGCACCAGTTATGCTATGCTGTGTGTGCCGTCTTTGAAAAGACTAAGAAAGTTGAACAGATGCTACCCTTGCATCGCACCAGCATATTCAAAAAAAAAAAAAAAATATCAACTTAAAATGTTATTAAAAATATAACATTCTAAATTAATTGATAACATTTTATGTTTCATTTTATAACATTTCAATTGTGTCGCACTGTAATTATATCGTAGACTCTACGCAGAACAAATGCGTAAAGGTAAGAAAGAACGTTGGTTTCAGAACCCTCGTATTTTGGTTGTGACAGATAGATAGAATGTTATATGGAATAGCAGTTAACAATCAGTTATCCTTTTAGTTTTAGTTCTTCTGTATGTTCTTACCTATAATACCGACAGCTAGTAGCAGCATCAGCAACCCGTCAGTCTGAACAGTCCCATGATTTCATAATTTCACCAATATTATCAAATTCTCGTATACAGACAGATATACTACTATTTTAATCAATACCACGAACACAAGCCACGAGGCGCATGTTATTGCTACCATACGCGCACTACATTAGCCAATAGTTAGCCACCCCCCACATTAAATAGTCTACTAGTAGTGTGGACTGTGGCTTGTTTGTTTACACTTTATCTGTCGGTTTGTCCATTTCTTTTCAAACCCTTTCTCTCTCCCAATTCTTCCGCACCAGACACACAAAGAATTTAAGATAAGAGATTTGAGCGTCACCCAGTTGCTGCCTGCTGGAGATGAGTGAAAACTAAGATGATAGTAATGGAATGGGATGAGCAGCAAGAGAAGCAGAGGGAAGAAAACGGGAATCTGAATGTGAATAATGGTGGAGTCATGTATGTCAAAGTGATGACCGATGAGCAGCTGGAGACTCTCCGCAAGCAGATTGCTGTTTATGCCTCCATCTGTGAGCAGCTGGTCCAGATGCACAAGAACCTCACCGCCCACCAAGATCTTACAGGTTTTTCCCTTCTTTTTCTCCTCTGTCTCGGTCAACATGAATGAATGAAGCTTCTGAATTCCCCTCTGTTTCCCTTGTATACAAATTAGCACTGCTCTGGCTTCGATTTGTCTGCTTTCTTGTTATTGCAGAGTAAGTTAAAACACAGGTCCAATTGATCATTGATGCTTATCTATTTTCCCACCATCAAGTACTGTATATCTAAATAAACCCTTCCTTTTCTTTGTTTCTAAGAAATTCACCTAACTTTAGGAGACAAAATCAGAAGAATGATTTGTCAAAGAGTATAGGTGGGAGCCATTAATGCAAATACCCCATCATTCTCACTGCTCTCAACCTTTTCTAATTTTGGACTTGCATTCGGAGTGAGGGCCATTCTTTTATTCATAAGTTTCTGAAATTAAACTGATAATGTAGTTCCTACTCTTACATGATTGAAATAAATGTGAACATTTGATTTCCAACTAGAGATGATGATATCTTCCTATATAATATTCACTCAAATTCAATGTTGAAGAACTCTTCTCCGGGACAGGTGGGAGGCTCGGAAATCTGTATTGTGACCCTTTAGTGACATCCGGCGGGCACAAAATTAGCGCCAGACAGCGGTGGACTCCGACAGCCGTGCAACTTCAGATCCTGGAACGCATATTCGATGAGGGGACCGGAACTCCCAGCAAGCAAAAGATCAAAGAGATAACTTCAGAACTAAGCCAACACGGCCAGATTTCGGAAACCAATGTGTATAACTGGTTTCAAAACAGACGGGCTAGGTCTAAAAGGAAGCAAGTAGTGGCCGCATCCTCCAACAACAACAACAACAATGCTGCCGAATCGGAGGTAGAAACCGAAGTGGAGTCACCGAGGACAAAGCCAGGGAATCTTCTCGTATCTCAGGCTCAACAAGATGTGTGCTTTCAGAACCCAGAAATAAGCTCTCAGCTGCATTTCTTGGGCGGGGGTTACCCCATTTATGACCAGCATGCATGGCAGGGTGAGTAAAGCTATTACGTACACTGAACATGAGATGAAACGCTTAAGTTGGCTTTGGCTTTGGCTTTTGTATCTTTTTGATTATCTGTTAATATGAAGAACTCCGTGAATGTGTTTGGTTGTTGATCAAACTATGAGAAATGCTTGATTTTGTTAAGAGTAAATGGATGCTTCCTCGGATATTGGTCGGAAAGTTAAACTGTGTAACAATATTATTGCTTTGCTGTCATGTCATTAAAATTGCATATTAAACTGAAATTAAGGTTAAATTGGAAATGTGGTGTTGCCCAATGCAGCAATAGGAATAAGCTAATCAAGCATTCAGCAACATCAACCGACAATTCAGATGTAAGAGTTTAAATGAACTAATGCTGAATGAACTGTTCGTATAACACTCGTTTATGTTGTTAAATAAACGAATATGAACAAAAAAATTCATATTCATTTAATAAACGAACGAACATAAATAAATGCGTGTTCGCGTTTATTTAACAAGCTTGTTTACTTTGTTCTCCCTTTTCCTCTTATTTTTACATTTTAAATATTGGTAAAGGTAGGGATTAAATTGAACACATGATGAACTTTGGAATTCAAACCGTGAAGCTTAAGGAGCTTAAGAACTAGTGGTGTAATTTCATCATTTTGACGAACATATTGACAGACATATAAACAAACATGTTTGTGAATGTTAATCGAACATATTCGCAAACTCTAAACAAACGAACATGAACACCTTAAAAAATAAGCAAATGCACACGAATAAAACCTTAGTTCATTCAAGCTCGGTTCATTTACACCAGTGTCGTCCCTGGGCATGGGCAGGAGGGGCGCCCGTCCAGGGCCCCATTTTTTTATAATATTCAATATTAAAATTTAATTTTTTAATATTTATTATTAGGGGTGTAGTCTTAAAATTTATTAAATCAACACTTATTATTATTAAAATTTTCTAACATTTGTTATTAGGGGTCTACTCTTAAAATTTAATTTTTCTCAATATTTGTTATAAGGGGTCCAAAATTTTCAATAATTATTATTAAGAGTCTATTTTTCCTAATATTTATTATTAGTGACATACTCTTAATTTTTTCCAATACTTGTTATTAGACCCGATTTTTTCTAATACTTATAATTAGGGGCCCTATTCCTCATATTTGTTATCAGGAACATTCTCTTAAAATTTAATTTTTTAATATTTGTTATTAGAGGTCCAATAGGGACATGTTTTTTTTTCTAATATTTGTTATGAGTAACATACTTTTAAAATTTATTTTTCCTAATATTTGTTATTAAAAACCTAATTTTTTTCCTAATACTTGTTATTAGGGCCTACTTTTAAAATTCATTTTTAATATTTATTATTAGGGGCCTAATTTTTTTCTAATACTTGTTATTATGGGCCTACTTTTAAAATTCATTTTTTAATATTTATTATTAAGACTTAATTTTTTGGTTCGCCCTTGACCCACTAAAATCTCAGAAACGGCTCTGTTTACACCCTTATTCAATCAAAAAAGAATGGCTTGTTTGTCCATTTGCTGCATGTTAACTTCACTTTGCCTTCAAGGTTCGGGCAATCTGTTTAAACTTGAAATCTCCTCGGATATTTGAAAGAGTTTTTTTTATCGGTTTAAAATGCAAATCCTAAGCCTAATCCAACTCGAAACAACCTTAAACTAATCATTTATAAAAATATGACCGAACTTTAATACAATTTATAACTTATGTTTCAAGCCAGACTCTAAAACCTTTGATTGAGTTAAAAAATAAAAAAATATTAATTTAATGGTTAAGATATCTAATTTATTGACCGATTAATTTGGATAAAGTACTATAAGGATTTATTATGAGATAATCTTCTCAAACTGTTAATTAATTTTAGAAAAAGTTGTGTTTTTGTATATATTGTTTTCAACTGCTAATCAAATTATCTTGTAGGATGCCAACGATGGATATCGAGGAAGCTGGTATGAGAGAAATGAAAAATGTTTGAAGATAAAGAATCATGATGCAGCAGCTCGTGTGCGATATTCTCAATCTGCAACACTTATCACAAGCGATACATTTAGTAAAAAAATGTAATTAACTATTGACTATTTGAGACAGCGGCGGAGTCAGAATTTTCATATAATAAGCTTAAAGTAGAAGATGAGATATGAGAGATTCTCGTACTACTATAATAAATATTGTTGATCTGATACCTTAGTAAATTAAGTGGGACCAATTCTAATATGTTTTATAAAAAATTCTATAAAATTTTTATTAGTTCATTCAAAACCTCGTACTCAACAAATTAAGTGGAGCCAATTAAACCCAAATTTAAAAGTAAATCCGCCCATGATTTGAGGAGCTTTGCTCAGCGTCCAGAGCAATAGTGTAAAAATGACTGTGTAATTGTTTGGAAATTGGAATTACTTAACTGTAACATCGTCAATTCCGTAAAAAATTAACGGCACATTACTTGATTAAAATCATTTTAAAAGTTTAGTGATTTAATTTATAAAATTTATAATTCAGTAGTCAAAGTAAAATCAGACTAATAATTTAGTGGTCATTGAGGTACTTTACCCTTAATTAATACAGTAAAATGATCCTAAAAGAAGGAAAAGGAAAACTAGATCCTCTCTTATTATTTTTATTTTTTTAACCACCGCTCTAAGGTTTGGCTCCTCCCCCCACCACCACCCATCGCCCCCGCGGGATCATAGTCGGCGTATCGTCGGACCTATTTACAGTCTGAAGAATTGATTTAATTGGTAACCGTTTAAGTTTGTCTCTCGTTTTTCAAGGTTTGAGAATCTTCATTTCCAAAAAGAAAAAACGGATGGGGAAGATCTCAATGGCTTACATACACGAGGGTGAATGGCCTCCTGGATCAGTTGATATTCACATCGTTAAAAAGAGTCTCCGAAAGGCTGTATTTGCAGCTATTCTTCTTCTACCATTTGCCTGCATTTTCCTCTCTTTCAAGGTATGCACTCTGGAGTCTGGGCTGTCAATTTATTCTCAATACTCGTCTCTTTTAGTAATATGTTCATATGTTTAGGAATCAATTCCCTACCCTTTTTCTTTGATACTATGACTATTAGTTATTTGAGAAGTAAGAAATTGCCAATCATGATCTTTTGGGTTTTTTTTTTTCTATTGTTAGAATGGGTTTTCTACTTGAAGAGCAATATTCTGGAACTGAACTCCGTTATCTGGTTTTAGCATCTCATGCATTGAGTGAATTTATATAACAGGAAATTTCAGCCACTCTTATTTTGTGGAGAATGCTGCTAAGTGGACAATTTGTCATATTATTATTATTGCTTTGGAACCCTGTTCACAAAGGTGAGAGCCTTTTCAGCCGGTTGCCTTTCTTATCTGATGTGCTATTTTTTTCCCAATTCAACAAGTACAATGACATTGATAATTAGAGTCTTTTAATCCATTTTCTCAAGTTTTTTTATTTTTAAGCTTTCAGAGTCTGTCATCATAATGCCAGCCTTTGGAGTTCAGCTTGAAACTCACTATGCAAGGTAACATACTAAATCTTCTAATTCTCTGAGAATGAATGTTAGATACCTATGTAGCTACATGTTCTACGGCATACCATGAATATACAGAAACATTGCTTTAGTTTTTCTTTTTCCTTTTATTTTTCTGTGATATCAGAATGTAAAAGTACTAAAATTTGGAAGTTGATGTCCAGATGACTTTCCTGGTTTGATTTTTCAAACTCCCTCTTTTAATCGTAAAATAAGATTGTGGAAGAAGGGGATGTGTCGGTTGTCACTCTGTACCATGAAGAAGGGGTGTTATTCAGTATTGGTGTTTAGTTGTACTTCCATCCAATTTTAGCATTTCACATTGCACACTGTCCTGGAGTTGCAAGTGGTTCTCAGGCGTTTCTAGCTTTTCTTCAATATCATTCTTCTTTTTTGTGTTTTAATCAATATTCATAAATAAATCCTTGAGAATTTTGGTTCACAAACTTTTTCAAAATGGTAGTTGTAATAGCACCATACCAATGTTATTATTTCATCTTCTATTGTTTGTTTACTTTGCTGTAGTGGAAGAATCATCCGCAGATTTATTCCTGCCGGTGAGATTTTGAAACCTGTATTATTAGAATGTGTTACCCCAGTAACTTGTTACTGGAGCCTCTCTTTACTTGTGCGTGGGAAGGAAGAGCTGGTGTTGGTGTTTAAGGTAAAACAACTGAACATCAATCTCTGTTACTTCCTTTGGAAAATATAAGGGGGGGGGGGGGGGGGGGGGGGGATATATGCTGATATATCTAAACAGGATAGTCAATCACTTATTGTGAAGATATTAAGTAATAAGAAAATTGTGTAGGGAGTGTGTATGTGTTGTCATATAGCTCATATAGTAGTTTTTTTCGGTTTAATGGGGCATGAAACTTGGTTGTGTGTGAAGGAGCTACGCCCTCAGATGAAGATGTTGCTTCCCGTATGGAAGGCCTTGTGTGCTAGCATGGAGAACAAAGAAAGTCCAGTCACATGTGGGGAAGGTGAAGGTGGTTGATTTCAAGGCCGAGAAAGTACAAAAAGAATTATATTGAAATCCATCAATTAGCCAAGAATGCATCTGGATTACTTGCTGCAACTGTAGAGAAAGAGATAGAGGAAAATGCATTCTCATCAGAGTTAAAACAAACTAGTCCATTCTTGTGGAAGAGGGCAAGTATTAGAGATTATCACCAAGTTTTGTCTGTTGCAAATGGAAACAAACAGTGGATGATGACCTTTCCAACTCAATCAAACAAGAGACCATATGCTATTGTTTGTTTGTTGTTTTCTTTTTCATTTCTTTTTTTGTTTGTTTGTTTCATTTAATATACAAATGGGTTTTAGGTTTAGGGTTTACTATACCTTTTGCAAACAGGGCAAGTGTATTGAGAATTCATCTAGAATCACTAGCCGTTGAGGCCGATATATGTACATGTGGATGGAAGAATGACCGGTTTAATTTTTCAGAATGGCGCATGATTTATGTGCTCAGGATGTGAAATGTTAAGTGTTGTTAGCATAATTGATTGTCACATAGGTTAAACAAGAGCCCTGAAGCTTGATTTTTTTGTCTTCTCAAGGCACCAAGAAAACGGTTAGAACCTTTCTGCCGATTTCGAGGATTTTGGTTCGAAGCAAAATCCTGCACAAGAAACAAGCTCCAACCTCTCTTTTGCCTTTTATTTTATTGATGTTTTTATTCTGTTTTTCATTCGTTTATTTTTTTAAATTCTTATTTCTGGATATTCTTTTTAGTTTTTGAAGTTTATTTTCTTTGGATTGTTTTGGATATTATAATTTCAATCAAATGTTCTGTAAATCTCTTCTTTTTTCCCCTCTTTGTTTGTTCAACTAATTAGATACGTGAATTACATTAGATTGTTTTGCATATTCTTTGTTTGTGCTATGTTTGGTCCTTTACAATAGATTTTACAAATTGCAAATTATGGTATATAAGGTCGAGTTGGATTGGGTTGGAGTTGTAAAAAAATTAGGTTCGGAAAGGGTAATCTTGGGTCGGGATCGGGCGGCCAAAAAACTGTTCCTCCACGTCATCATCATGGTTACAACATTTTTTATGTGCTATTTGCTGTACGGACAAATAGTAAAATATTCAGTTGATTGCTATTTACGATCACCCTATGAGTTTAAAATACACCAGAGGGAGAGAAAAAAAGAACAAAGGACTCATACCATCCATTCATTATTATTTGTTGAAATGAGAGATCAAGTGAGGGTACTATCGTTAAAGAATTTCTCAATTTGCCCAACTTGGATGTTGCTTCCGTGCCCTGAAAGCCAAATTTTACGCCAACTTCTGGCAGGCATAGAAGTCGGGATCAGGCGGGCAAAAAAATCGTTCCTTTCCGCCATCATTCGGAGATGGTGACTTTGTTGAAATAGCCCCTGCCATGATTCAGGAGCATGTGTAGGGTAGTATCTGTTCATAGATATTCTCAAGCCTTTGATAATGCATATACCTTGTAGATAAAATAATTGGACCTAAATTTTTTAGGATAAACAATATCTGCTTTTCCACCAAGACCACTCGTTAGGGTTCTATAAATGCTAATAATTAAAATTAGTTTTCTGCTTATTGGACCTTCCGCGTATGTAATATTGGTCATATAACTTTTACGTTAGAAATATCACATAATCCAATTCAAGGGAAATGTTTTTATCAGAGCTATAAATTAAAATCCTACTTACTAAATAAAAAATAGTTGTAGACTACATTTTAAGGATTAAAAGTAAAGAGATTAAGTTTTAAAAGTGAATGGAGTATAGGAGTATAAGAAGAATTAGACCATAAACATTATTTTTATAGGTAAATAATAAATTTTATCACTTAGCTTTCTTCTCATACTTATTCTGGTCACTAATGTTTAAATTTTTAATTTACTCTTATTTTGATAACTCATTTATTAAATGATTAACAATGTTTTCGGGTCATTTGTCTTTTAAAAATTATAAAATAATTCCAAAACTTTTTTTAAAAAAAAGAAAAGTTGTTTTAGATTTTTCTTGATTTTCGACAGTGAAACATCTTCTTTCAAATACCAATGATTAGAAGGTGAAAAAAGAGAAAGTGAGTTGTCTATCTTGATTTCATATTGATCGGACATTGGGTATTATAAATCGTAGTAATTTGAGATTTTACGAATTTTGAATTTTGGGTTAAGTTTCGTGAATTCTAAAGCGATTTGGATAAATCTAAATGAATAGAATGATAGGAGACAACGAGGAAACTTTGTTGGTGTCTTGAGTGGTCAAAAAATTATAAAAAAAATAATTTCAACATCGACGTGACATAAAAATAAAACTATAAAACTTTCATTTAAAAATAAAATAAAAAAATAAGAAAGAAAGAGAAATCAACGTGCATGACACAATTTTTTTTTTTGAACAAACGTGGATGGCACGGGATTTTCATGTCATCCTTTTATTTTTTATTTAATGTCGAGTAACTAAAATAAAAATAAATTAAAAATTCAGTGATTAAATTGATTGATTTTGAATTTTAATGACCAAAACAAAATTGAGATTAAAGTTGAGTGGTAAAATTTATAATTTACCCTTTTATTAGCATAGTAGTTAGTAAGACGGCACAAGATCTTCGTTTTTCTCTATTCCCCTACACTGGACCCCCTCTCTCGCTCATCTTCAAAACTAACCCAAATATATACCCTATATAATATTAATCTAATCTAATCTAAATAAATAAATAATATCAACCAACAAAAAAGAAGAAAAAACCCTAATTTCCTTCTTCTCAAATCTCTTAAATCATCTCTCTTTTTGCAATCCAATCCAAACAAGCCCGACTCATTGACCCCAAATCAAACTCCAAACTCCCCGCATAAATGATCAGGTATTCAATCCAAAATCCATCCCTTTTTTTTCTTTTTTTAATTCACTCTGTTTTCATTTGCATTTCATAATTCCATTCAATCTAAGCTTCTGCTTTGCATTCTCGCTTCACGTTCCTGTAATTCTCTGTTTTTTCTTATATAAATCGGACTATTTTTTTACGTTTAAATTTTCCAGCTTCGTTCGTACCGTCTGTTTCCCGATATAATCTTTGAACTTGGCAATTCATTTTTCATTGCATGATGATCTTTTTGTTGACTTCATATCTTTATTATTCTTTTGATTTTAATCGGAAGCTCTTATATAACCGAATTTTCCGGTAGGGTTTTCAAATTTTCCTTCTTTGTGTCATTTATAGCACGTGAAACATCTTTCAATGCGGATTTATGTATTAGAGCCGCTTGAATTTATGCTACTTTCCAAATCTGTACGTTTTTCTTTCTAAATTTGATGGATGTTTAGTGTTATTATTATTTTGACTGTGCTGAGAATTCAGGGGTTTTGCTTACCATTTAACATCTGGAATCTATGATTATTGATGTTTTAGCGTGGATGTGATGAAAACGTGTTGATTATCTATATAGACGATTACTCCTGCTCTGATGTTTCAGATTTTAATAAATTGGAGAAGGGGTATCAATGGAGGCAAACATTTGTGACATCAATCACTTGGATGCCGGTGCCCTTCTGCCTCCTCGGAAGCGGCTGCTGGCAGGATTTAAGAAACAGGCTTCCAATGCCAATGGTGCTTCTGATCAGCCCACGGTTGCTTCTTCCTCGTCATCTCCTCCAGCTTCACCCTCACCTTCACCTTCTACTTCGTCAAGCGATGTCAATGCCCATCTTAAGAATCTATTGATGAGTTCCCATTTGTACAGCCCAAATCTTTCTCCTGAGGAGATTTTGGAGGCCTCGAGAGCGGCAGCTACCTCGGCTGCTAAAGCTGCAGAGGCTGCCAGAGCTGCTGCAGAGGAGAAGGCTGCAATTGCCGCTAAAGCTGTTGCAGCAGCTAAGAGTGCATTGGACATAGTAGCAAAATTTTCTGAAGAAACGGTTCACAAGGACAGACACCTAAAAAAGAATAAGCTCAAGAAACATGTCCCTGTTCAACTCCTGTACAAAAAACACGAACCGGTTGAGAGTCCTAGAACAGATGAAGATTTAGCCCGGAAATTGCACCGAGCTATCAACAGTTCCCCAAGAATCTCAAAGACTTCTTCTACTGAATGGAGAGGTCATAAACATAAGAGGCCTAAGGTCATGCCAACTCTTGAGAAAACAATGGCTTCCAATGGGGGTATAGTGTTGGGTAGAATCCCATCTTCTACATGCAATGGAGGTACTATAACAGGCGAAATTGATTCTGAAGACTCCATAGAGGAATCCGTTAAAGCAGAGGAAAAGGGTGCTAAATATGAAAAATCCAGGCGATCAGAGGTGGATAATGGTGAAGCAGAATCAAGCCATTTGAAGGAAAAAGCTTTTGAGGATGTAACCCCTGGTAAAAAGAGAGGAAGAATGAAGCTTAAGAGGCTGCCCTTGAGCATTTGTTCCTTTAGGGATCAAGTGAATCCAAAGGAAGAGATGATTAGTAAGAGCTCTCCATTGACCGAAAAGAACATGGATAATCCAACTGCTGCAGTTAAGACCTTTTTTACTTTGGAGCCCTCTGATGATGGTGTTATTTCAATTGAAGGTGCACCTATGCGGAAATGCCAGGATTTCAAGGCCCCTGCATGTATCAAACAAAACAAAGTCATGCAATCATAATGTTCGAATCTTGTTCTTGTAACAGGTGGCTTCAGTGATTGAAGTTAATAGCAGAGGTAGGATTCTTAATTCTCTTTTTATAGGAAATTAGGAACGACTTTACCCATTTATCTCTTTGCTCGTTACTGTTTTTGTAAGAAGTTGAATTGACAGAATGTATATTTGAATGCCCAATTGCTTGCCTCTACACTTCACTAATAGTACTTGCTGCATAGAATGAGAGCAATATTTGGATTTAAGATAAAGAGGAATGCAATAAATTTAGATGGCTCCTTTCTTACTTTCTTTTTCTTCTTTTTCATTTTTGCATATTCATCCTGCTTTCTTGGATGATGCTCTGCGTGTACTGAAACTTTAATGCCCTTGGTATTGTTGATTCATTTCCTTTTTCTACTCGCTTATCAACTTTCTTGTATGGTCGTTCCCCTTTATTCTATAATATGGCTGTATGAAATTCCTTGTGTTGTTTAATGAAGGATATCGGTGAAGTCGACGTTGCTGAAACATATACACTTTGACCTAGCGAGCCATCATCTAACAATTGTCTTTCTTTAAAGGACGTGGATTGACCTCGTCGTTTGTCGACAAAGGATTCACATTCTTTTTCTCAGTGAATTTTGTTGAACTGAAATTCTTTGTATGGGGTTCATCTGGGACCTGCTGACAGTTGCTGGAGTGTAGTAATGTGGTGCTTCTTTTTTATTTGAAGTTAGGCCAAAACTGAGAGAGAGAGGGGAAGGTTGTTATCAAGCTTTATAAGTTCAATTCATGGAAATAAAGTTGAAACCAGCATTCTTATGAACGCCGTTTGCTCTTGGAAACTAACAAGCACCTATTTCTACTACAAGAAGAATATCAAGAAATAAAGGATTCATAACTGATCAAAACTTTCAGTAGAATAGCTGGTAATAATATTTCTTCCTGATATGAAACTGGTATAATTTTGACGTAAACGTGTAACAATTTGAACAAAACACATTCAGAAACACTCATATGTCATCTCTTCACAACAGTTGTTACTTTGGTTAACCAAAAAGAAAAAAGAATCTTATTGAAAATGTCACAAGCCAAAAAATCAAACAATTAAAACAAACACAATCAGTAGTCGTACAGGTGGAGGGAGGGATCTTTAATCCCTTCTTCTCTTGCCCACCTCAAATCTTAAGTTTGCTCATTCCGGCGTCCACCTTAGATTTACCATCTGAGCTCCTCAGATTCAGCCATGGGTGTTGCAAACACTGCTGGGCAGTTGGTCGCTTCTCCGGTGAAAAATCAAGTAGAGGGGAAAGGAACTCCCGGAATTCACGAGCATCAGTATCGGAGAATTTGTATTTAGTCACCAACAATCGATCGAGCGGCAAGTTCTTCAGTCTTCGAATCCTCTTCAGATCCCCATGCCTGTCAAAAAAATCCTTTGATCGAGCTCCTCCAACGGCAATCTGTTTACGCGACCATAAATTAACATTTGTATCACAACTTTATAAATAGGAAAGGGCATTAATATAGAAATTATTTCACCTTCCGTGGCATCTTTCCAAGAAGTTCCATCATTAGAGCTAGGTGATCCTGGAAACAACCGAAAATGTTTATTCCCAGTCGTCCTTTATCACTTTACTATCTAACAAGTCATTATTACAGTAACAACACAAACAAACAAACAAATGATGATGAAACGGTAGGCATATATATATATATATATATATTCATAATGATATGCTAGTCAAAGACAATAACTAAATCTATAACTCTGTTAGAACCAGGACACACTTCATAATATATATGTATATCTATGAAAATCTAATTTGATTCGACTTAAATAAAAACAACATAATTGTTATGATGCAGACCTGCGTTCTACTCAGAACAGTTCTTTTTATAGCTCTTTTCCAGTATGACAACCAGAAGAAAAGAAATACTATACTTCCAGGATATGAGGGGAAGGAGGATAAAAGCATTACTATAACAGATTAACAGTTGCAATGCAAGTGGAATACCCAAAGAAAATAGCTGAAGAACTAAGATTATCATAACCAAGCATCATGTCATTAAAATAGAACACATTGTTTTCGTTATTGTGTTACTCTCTATTCCTATTTCCAAACACAGACCCTGCAAAAATAGGACAAGGAAAGACAATTCCGAAACTGTGACGCATAGAATGGTCGTACCTCATCTTCACTAAAACCTTCTCCAGTTTTAGGAGCAAACATCATGTCACCAGTAGAAAGCTCAAAGGCTATGCAAGCAAATGACCACATATCAACGGAAAAGGTATACCCAGATTGAAGTATGACCTCAGGAGCTCTATACTGCCTTGTTTGAATTTCTTCTGCAAATCGTTTGTCGGCCCAACATGCGTTTCCAAAGTCCACAACCTTGCACCTCATATCAATCCCATCAAGACATCTTGCAGGCTTTGCAGCTGCTCCTCCCATCGAATCTCTTCTACCAGATATATTAGCAACTGCCCGCTTTGCCCTCCGTTTCAACTTTTTCTCGATGATGTTCATGGTAGATCCGCCATTTAGGGTGCCCCCCTCGGGCCTTTCAAGGATTGGAGTAAGACCAGATCTAATTGGATCCTTGGCTGGATCAATGGTGGAAAAGAGAAGAATGTTTTCAGGTTTTAAGTCAGTGTGGATTATACCAAGCTCCCTATGCAAGTAATCCAGAGCTATCAGAACACATTTGCAGATCTCCCTAACTTTATTCAACTCAAGCCCTTTGTATCGGTTAAACCTGATTAATTGAAGTAAGCTATCACCAAGGAATTCAAGGACCATGCACGGATGTTGCCCGTTCGGGCCAGCGTGCTTAAAATGGTCAATCAGTCGCACTGTGCACTTGGAATTTGAAGGGTCTCCATCCGCAATAGCACAAAGGACTTCAATCTCATGAATAGCAGCTTGTGCAAACTGTTGAGCGCTCTTCTGAATCTTTAGAGCAACATATTTCTGGTTTAAAAGAGCAAACAGTTTAGACGATCACTTCTAAGAAAACAAAATTTCCAAGAGGCAGCATACGATTACAAGAGCAAAGATTTTGCCAACTCATACATAAAAACACAATTTCAGATTCCAGATCAGGTTTATTTTCTCCTAAGGTTTAATCACCCTGATTATTATTTTAGACTTCATCTGATCATATACTCGTAGTAAAATAATTAAACATCGATCGCCGATCCCAATAAACGGGAAAGGAGAAGTGAAACGGATAATAATGCCGTACAGATCATAAAAGCATGAATTCATATCACACGAATTGACGGCGAAAGATGTAGAAATGGGGAGAAAAGAGGGACATACAGAAGTCTGAGTATCGTAAGCGAGCCAAACGGTGGAGAACTGACCCCATCCGAGCTTCCTCTGGGCGATGTAATGACCGGAGGCGAAGGGATCGCCGATCCTCACGGCATGGTAGCCTCCTTTCCTGTAAGAGTCGATTCCCTCGTCTTCCTCCTCGGAGCCCGATGACGAAGAACAGGACATCTCGGCAGGTTGATCCGATCGCACGCACGCACGCCCTTGTTTTGGGGGAAAATTAACGAAAAAACGGAAACAGTGTTTATGGTTGAATGTTGGGGCCTGGGGGTGTTAGTTTGGTAAATGGTTTGTAGGTATATATATTGGGGGATTGGTGTGCTTAATTTTACTTTTCCTTTGCCCCTTATTTGTTTGTTGTTTGGGTTTTTTCTAATTCGGGGGTGTGTGGCTTTGAATAGAAACAGTGCAGCAGGTGTCTTTGTGGTGCGCCTCTCCCACTTTCTTTTCCCCTTCGCTCATTTCAGCATCCTAATTCCTATCTATAGCTTTTTTGGTTTTGTTACGAGGCATGAAAGGAGCGTGCCAATATTATCATCTATATGCATTTCTAGGTGTAAAAAGTTATATTAAAAATAATTTTATAGATCTAATTAATAATAATTAAATACAAAATATTGATAACTAATAAACTATTCAAATAAGTATTGAATATAATCGTGTTTTTATATGTCATTTTGCTTGTTTAAATAATCTAACGGCTATCAACTATCAGTTAATTTTACCAAACACTTTTATACAATCAGCTAATACAATCCGCTGGTCAAATCAGCTAATGCAATTAGCTATCAACTAATGTAATCCGATATCCGCTATCTACTATCCGTTAATTGTCAAACATGGTCACTATTTTATATACTAATATATATTGTGTGGAGCGATAAAAAGTTCAATATTTTTTAAAAAATCTCAAATTCGAATTTTATAAATAAAAAATAAAAATAAATTATCTTTATTTAGAAGTTTAATTTTAAATTTACATGGAGTAGGATCTGAGTATCAGATAATCGAAAATATCAAAAAGCAAAAATCGTTTTATGTTGTTGGTTTGGTGTTTATAATTAGATTCATATAGTCTCTATTTATTAAATAAACAAATTTTCTCTTAAAAATCAAGATTTTTTCTATAATCGCTGTAATTTTTTTTATTAGTGGCGGCAACCAGTTTTAATACGGGTTATCGACTACTGCTATTTATTATTTCTCTTACTATTTTATATTTTATTTTCTTAATTTTAGTAAAAAAATTGTTCTTGTGGGTTTTGTGTTTATAATTAGATTCATATAGTCTCTATTTATTAAATAAACAAATTTTCTCTTAAAAATCAAGATTTTTTCTATAATCGCTGTAATTTTTTTATCAGGGGCGGCAACCAGTTTTAGTACGGGTTGTCGACTACTGGTATTTATTATTTCTCTTACTATTTTATATTTTATTTTCTTAATTTTAGTAAAAAAATTGTTCTTGTGGCACATGTTTCTTATGCCTTTGTAGCACGCTTTTCATTGACTTTTGTGGTTTGTTTTCTCTGTTCTTGTGGCTTGTATACAGATCCCCGCATCGCTGACTTTTTAATTTGATTCTTTGTAGCGGAACAAACTGCCTGATAGAGTGATGGTTTAGTTCGCTCACCACCCCTTTTTTATCTCGTAAAATGTCTCATTTGGCTAGTGACAAGAAAATTCGTGAATGTTTCTGGGTTTTGATGGAATGTTAATCTCCATGAATGGGTTTGCTTTATTTTTATTTTTTACAATTTTGTATAAGATTTTTAAAGGATTAGTCCCTTTTTTAATTCATTGTATTTATAATATCTCTAATAAAATTTAATAAAATTTAGATGTTATTGTTAAAAAAAATTATCCGAACCCGGCTAATCGAGGACGGTGAGCTGGTCTAGTGTGTGGGCAGGTAGGTGGAGTGATGTTTGTCTTAGGTTTGGAGGAGGACGTAGTTTCATCTGCCACCCAATGCATCATCTTCAGTTACATGATTTTTTTTATTAAAAAATGTATTTGTATATTATTATATGTGGATTTAGAAATTTCAAAGTAGGCGCAATTAATAAAATAGATAATTTGTGTAAGAAAAATTAAATTTAAGACACATACGTCAACAAAATAGAAAACTAAAGTAAGAAAATTCATATACAATACATGTGAGTTCCATACTTCAAGCTTATAATCAAAGATGAAACTTCTTTGAGGATTAGCCGAATCATAATTTTATAAAATTAAAAATTTAAATTAAGACAATGATAAAATTATATATCAATCTCTTAAAAATATCAAATTCATTGTTGCTTCCCAAATTTTAGAAATGTTTAAGTAATCCCTACAATAAATAATGTTAAAATTTTGTTACCACTTAAAGTACTTTTTTCACTAATTATTATATTATGAACAGTTATTTGACGTACTGTTGTTAAAAAATATAAGCAGCAGTAGAATCAATAATAAATGTTTTCATTTTAAATTTAAGAATTAAAAAAAAAGCAAGTACATTTGACTGGTTGGCCAAACCGATCATCTCTGTTACTTCTTCCTCATGAGTTCACACAAACAAATGATAATAATTTTTATATTATTATACATTTTTTAAATATATATAAAAAATTTAATACATTTTTAGTATTAAATTTGTTTGAAAAAATGAAGTATATGCAATACATAAATTATAATACATATCCTCACATGGTTATTGTTGTGTTTGACATGACAAATCATATTGTTTATGCGGAAATATATACAAATTTAAATTTTAATCACATGTTTTCAACATCAAATCAGAATTGTATTTAAAGCCTAAACTAACCATTAGATTAACAAAACTTAAGGATTTAATTTAATGCCCGAAACATTTTAAGATTCACTGCATAAAACTCGATCAGATCATTGAATTTTTATGAAATACATATGAACATGTTCGTGATTAGAGGTAAAATTATGGAGAGTATATGAAAGATTTGTGGTGCAAATAAGAATGGGTGACTCGTGTACTAAATACTCACGCATCGGATGACTGAAGAAAATACAAATCATATAAAAATAATTAATTAATAATAATTCCTCAAGTTTTAAGATTTTGTCTAATAATAATAATAACAATAATAATAATAATAATAATAATAATAATAAAGAAGAAGTAAGATATACAAGCTTAAATGACAAATGTTGCTGGCGTGAACATTAACATGGACGTATTGTTTATTCGACACGTAAGCAAGTATTTAACCACAATAATTACGTGAGTCCTACGAAAAATTGAAATTAAATATTTTCATAACTAGTATAGTAGTAATTATTATATGGGAGAGTGAGTTCAAGCTCGTGTCAATATTCCATTGTACAAAAAAAAAAACAATTACTACTATTTTATAAATATTAAAATTAAAAAATTAAATTTACTCATTCATTATTCAAACAAACTCTAACTTAATTTAAACCAAACAAAAGTAGTTTAACCTACTATTTTATTAACATAGTAGTTTAACCTACTCTTACATGAAAAGTTATAATAACTTAATAAAGTTTAAAAAAAATTATATTCTAAAAAATTTTGCTGAGCATGAGTGGTTGTGCTCTTCCAATAAGCAAGGTTGCAACCAGAATGCAATGTTGGCAAGCTTATCCTGGGATAGACCAAAATTCTATGTTAAGAGGTGAACTTAAAATATTTTAAAGGGTGAATTTATAAAATTTTAAAGGATGAAAATAAATTTTCGATAGGATATATATAGAAAATTTAAAAAAATTAAATCATATAGAAATTTTAAATTTTTAAGGAGGCTAATGCGGGTAAAAATCCTCTTTCCCTAATCATGCCCCCTTCTATGCTCCACACTAAAAATCACTTATAAATTAAATTTTAAACCTTAACCCTAATTTTCACATCCTAAACCCTAAACCCTACACCCAAAAAATATACCTACCATTAATTCCCTAAACCCTAATCATAACCTTAATCTTAAACCATAAACTCTAAACCCTAAATCTATTATTTTAAAGTGGGGGCATAAAAGGGGCATGATAAGGGGCAGATAATTTCCATCCGGCTACTGCCCTTTAGTCCGGATGAAAATCTTTTACTCTTTTTCGGTGTCCCTACTTATGTCCTCACGCTCAAAATTAAGTTTAGGGTCTAGGTTTAAGGTTAGGGTTATGGTTAAAGTTTATGGTAGCGTGTATTTTTTAGGGTATAGGGTGTAGGGTTTAGAATTTAAAATTTAGGGTTAAGCTTAAAAATTAATTTTGTAGTACTTTTTAGTGTTAAGACATAAGTAGGAGCACCAAAAAGGGTCATAATATTTTGGGTAAACTACATAAATGACCATCATACTATTGGAAAAGTCACGATTTGACCACCTTACTTTTTTTCGAAGCAATTAAACCACCATACTATTAAATTGGGTGCAATGTAACCACCAGCCGTTAGAGGTTAACGGTAGGGTGACGTGTCAGTTAAAAAATTAAGGGTATAATTACACATTTGGTCCTTATTATTTACACATTCTTTCAATATAGTCCTAATTTTAAACTAATAAAATAAATTAATTAGGTGGTGACACGTGTCACCACCTATTTAGAGGAGAAAAACAAAATCTCCAAAACTACTCTAGGTGGGAATCAAACTTGGGTTCAACAGGGACAAAGGCAACGCCTTAATCACTGCACCAAGCACATGTTTGTGCTACAAGTCACCGAATGTATTATATGTCTTATTATTTGTTACCATTCAAACTCATCTTCTTCCTCATCACTTTTGTCCTACTTTAGTCTTCCCATGTTTACTCTTGTTCATACTCCATAAACTCTACTGAAGCTCTTTTAAAATGGAAAGCTAGCCTCCACAACGAGAAAAAATGGCAAACAATGGCTAGGAAAATTTATATCTGATTCTTGCAATGTTCAGATCAACAATGGCTACCTCATCATATAGAAACAACTGAAAAACATGTATTCAATGAGTCAATTATGTCGAAAAATCCATGCTAAATGCAAAGAAGCAACAATTAATTTATAACTTGTCTGAATAACCATAAAAATTGTCAAACAAAGCCTTAACTAGGAAAATTTATTCAGCAATATTGCAGCCCTACACTCTGTGAAGAGAAAAATGACAGTCTGCACCATTTTTCTTTCATAAATATACAGTTTTTAGGACTGGATTAACTTAAACAAGACTAAGAAAATCGATCATTTTTTATGTCGAACGAAAATTTTAGTTTAACCAACAAAATGTGGTTTACAACTCCATAAGAATGGTTGAAATGGAGCTTTCTCGTAACTACCAGACAAAAAATGAAATGGAAATCAAAACCAAAGGCTTCGAAAACTGTACAATTTGAAGAATTTCGTTCATCTCTATCTTTCTAAGTTGTCGCTGCTCGAATCCATAAGAATCGTTAGCCTCCTTGTTGTCTTCATGAACTCACTGCAAGACATAATTGAATGTCAGATAAATCAAAAGCAAATGTTTGTGAGGCTAGTTTTTCTTTTTAAAAGAGCTTCAGTAGAGTTTATGGAGGATGAAGAAGAGAAAACATGGGAAGACTGAAGCAGGACAAAAGTGATGAGGAAGAAGATGAGTTTGAATGGTAACAAACAATAAGACATATAATACATTCGGTGATTTGTAGCACAAACATGTGCTTGATGCAGTGGTTAAGGTGTTGTCTTTGTCCCTGTTGAACCCACGTTTAATTCCCACCTAGAGCAGTTTTGGGGATTTTGTTTTTCTCCTCTAAATAGGTGGTGACACGTGTCACCACCTGATTGGAGGAGGGAAATAATTTATTAATCAAATATAAATAATTAAATTCTTTCACCACCTAATTAATTTATTTTATTAGTTTAAAATTAGGACTATATTGAAAGAATGTGTAAATAATAATGACCAAATGTGTAATTATACCCTTAATTTTTTAACTGCCACGTCACCCTACCGTTAACTTCTAACAGCTGGTGGTCACATTGCACCCAATTTAATAATATGGTGGTTTAATTACTTCGAAAAAAAGTAAGGTGGTCAAATCGTGACTTTTCCAATAGTATGATGATCATTTATGTAGTTTACCATAATATTTTTATCCCTCTAGTCCCCCTCTCGTTCATCCTTAATCTTATCATGTCATATGATGGTAGGCTCCGATTAATTCAGTCCCTTATCTTAGTTATATTTACCATTCAAAATTATTAGGACTGTCAATTGGTTTTGATTAGAGTGGTCATTAGTAAGATCAATATGCTTTATTTCCGTTTTTTTTTGGAAGGGCGAGGACAAGTGTAATAAGAGGAAAGAGTCAGCTGGACATAAATTCTTTGTCTTTTTTATATTTTTCTATGCTCTAATACTAAAAGATTAAAATTTTAAGTTTTAATTTTAAATTTTAAATTTTAAATCTTAAATCTTAAAAAATACACAGTATCCCTAATTTCCTAAACTATAGTCCTAAACCCTTACCCTACATCTTAACCATAAAACCTAAACATGATTTTTTTAAGTATGAGGACATAAATAGGAACACCAAAAAAACATAGGATTTCTATTCGAGTCAGCTGGCATGTTGTATGTTGTTAGAAGTTAATTAGGCTTGTTAAAGAGCTGTTAAAATTGTTGTTAGTTTGTTAGAATAGTCGGTTGTATATTTGGGTATAAATACCCATTGATGTAATAGGATCTGTGGCCAAGTCATCAATTTCTAATAAAATCATATTCACATTTGTTTTACTCTGTATTTTTACCATTCATCTCTTTTCTCACATTTACTGTCGGTCACCTATTCCGACCACCATCATGGCCCCTTTCTCACATATGTTCACCCAATCCGAAGGAGGCTTGGGGTTAAAGGATCTTAAATGTTAGAATCATGCATGTATTTTTCATTTGATTAGGAGGATCCTACTTAATGATGGATTAATTTGGTTGCATGGACCAATTTGTACGTCATCAAGAATGGCTGTTTCTGGAATCTGTCTTGCAGACAAAGTTCCAGCTGGATCTGGAGGGAACTTTTGCAGCTCAGGCCAGTGGCTGCTTCAGTTCCAGGGCTGCTGGGACCTTCTCTAGCTACCACAACAATGACTGGAGAGAGGTGAGAGAAAAGAAGCTAAAAATCCTTCCGGAGAGACTGGTTTGACATTCTGGACATATTCTTAAACACTTAGTTATTATCTGAATGGTATTTTGATTTGATTACCAACCAAAGATAGGATGCTTTCAATAATACGATTTTGGAAGAAAAGAAAACATTTTTCCTCCTAAAAGATTTAAGTTTGATCAACTTTCACTATAAAATATGTGAGTTTTATTAAAAATTAAAAACAACCATTGTCATTGCCATTATGACTCCACAATAGAAGCAGCATTGAAATGGCATGAAATGCACCAATTTCTAGAGGAATTCAATGGTAAACACACATGTCAAATTTTATTTCTTTCTCCTCGATCATCGGTACCAAGTACTAACAGTCGTTAATACTTAATATGGCCCTACCTCAAGAAAGAAAGAAAATCAGGCCTTGGAGTTGGACGCAAATATCTCCATGAGAGAAGACCAGGTTCCAGATATCCCCATAATCAGACCTATAACCACAATGACCACATCCAAAAGCAATACATTCCACCCCAACTCACCCTTGAACACCATCAAATGAAACAGAGCCGGCAACACAAACCCCAGAGTACAGCACACACTACTCCCCACCAGGGACAAGAAATCTGCGAAATTGGGGACCAGCAGAGCCACCAAGCTCACTCCCAGAACCACCGCCCACCTCAGCCACAAGCAGTATCTAGAGCCACACAGCCGCCTCTCCACCACCTCGTAAACCGGGTTCATCATCAACGGGAACGTGATAAACAGGTTGATACACAGACCCAGCTGCACCAGGGTGCTTATCAATCCAGCTCCCAGGTTGGTGGTGATTATATCTTTGGTCCCTTCACCGAACGCCATGTATCCCAACAATCCAAATGCACCGTACAACAACGCAATGAATGCCATGCAAAGGCCCAACACTTTCCCGAACTTGTCTTTATATTTAGCCTCTAATTCCAACGGCAGTATCATTCCCACACCTTCAAAAGAGTAAACAGCCACACCCAGGCCATAAAAGAATACAGAGAAACCACCAAAAGCCTTCAGCTCGGGTCTGTTGTTCAAGAAAACAAACACGTCCTCCACCATCACCACCCTCACCGCCGCAAGATCCACCACATCGACAAAGATACTCAAAGGAGCCAAATGGGTCAACGTTGCAATCGAATTCAGACCTAACTGGAACGGAAAACAAGCCCACGGATACAGAGTCTTGGGGCTGAGCCCGAGAATACGTTCCTGATTGTTTTCATCACCGCCATCGGCATTGAAAACATAGGCTAAAGTGTTGGCAATGAAAATGAGATAACTAACACAAAACCCAGCCTGGGCAAGAACTATCATGACATCAACCGCAAAGCGACCGAGGGGGCCACATACCTCGAAGCCGAGATCGCCGAACGAGTTGATCTTGGAGAAGCCATGAAGGGACTCCAGCTTGCGGCGAGTGTAAACCAGAAGCATCATGCAGTGATAGGCTAAGATGGCGACGGAGAAGAGCATAACGGAGCCCATGAGCCATCCTGTTTTCTTGAAAGTGTACGGAAGGCCGAGGACGCCTGCTCCGACTATAGCTATGAAGACATTCGCAAAGGTCTTGGACTGAGAAGAGAGACGACGTGGTTGGCCCAATAGAGAGGTGTCTTCTCTCGGGAGCGGTGGCACTTTCAGCACATGAGACGATGAGCTCGCTTCCTTATCAAACCCCATATCTGCAAATTGATGGGTTTTTCGAGATATCTAAACTGGAACTGATACTGTCACTCTTACAATCTGCAATCTTCAGAGAAAGAACACAAATGGTCAAATAAAAAGGTGGGGGAGGGGGGACTGTTGAAGAAGAAGATATTTTTTTTGGTTTCTTTTGTCGTTTATATGAAATTGAGAAATTATACAGATGAGATGAAATGAAATGAAGAGAAGGTTATGATATTTGTTGTGTAATTTGAAATGAGATGGTATGAGTATAGGCTGTATAGCCGTATAAGCTAAGCTAACTATCTAAAAAATCTTCAACAGTTGAAGGCGTTCAGACAAGTTGCAGTTAAACAATAAACACGCAAAGCATGTTGATAGTGATAAGAAGAAATCTGGTGACCATTTTCAGTTTGCCGCGTAAGCCTCAATTATTGGCTTCTAGCCTTCTACGGATGACGATACCCTCACCACCATCCTCTTTGTGGGCCATTTGATTGGAGCCTGTTTTGTCTTTCTTTGCAGACATAAATGCCCCCCTCCAAATAGTCCTCGTACTATGTATAAATTAGGGGGTTTGGCCCCTATATTTTTAGTCAAATTTAATTTTATGTTTCTAAATTTTGAAATTTCAAACTCGGACCTAAATAATTCAGTATGACTAAATTAAAGAGGCTAAAAAATCAAATCATAAAACATGATTTAAATCTATAATTTTTGCATAATACATAGGTAAATAATAATTTTTAACTTAATTTGCGTGGTTGGAGTTTGATATTTTGAACTTTGAAAAACATAGGGATTAAAAAGGATCAAATTAGATACATGCACTAAAAATCAACAACTTACATATTGTGCAAGGGCTAATAGAAGAATTTAACTTTTGGGGATAAGAGTAAAAAAAAATTTGCTTCCTGCTAGTGATTTCTAGTTTTCTTTCTTTCTAGCGCTTTCTAGTTTATTCTTCCTGTCATATTGTTTCGGGTTTTCCTGTGTCTGTGTGGTGGGACAAACTCAAGAAGCTGGATTTTAAAATTCATATAATAATAATAATAATAATAATAATAATAATAATAATAATAATAATAATAATAATAATAATAATGTATTTCTTCCTTCAACAACATTTTTGGCTTCTTCCTTATCTATAAACAGAGATGCATTGAGAGGTTAATAGAGGTGATCGTCATTCTGGAAATTCAAATTTTTTATATGATTTATTTTCAAAAAAAATTATGTAGTTTTTATTAAAAAAATTTTCTCCATTAAAATTTTATAAATTTGTTCTCTTAATATAAAGTTTTGTCTAATCTCATAGGCAAGTTATCAAATGTGAAAAAAAATTTGTAATAAATTTTAGAAAACCATTTAAACATAAATTAACTTATTTTGTATTAATTAAAGCATACACTTTATTTTTATATATTTAATTAAATTTAGGGTAAACTACACGAAATGTCACTAAACTTTAACCTTTGTATCGAACATACAATTGAAATATAAAATGATATTATTGTACTACTAAACATTATTTTTTTTTGCTATTATTACCACTAAACTTTATTTTTTGTTCAATCCAAGCACTCGACCGTTAAATTCAAAACAACGTCGTTTTGGTACAGTTGCTTTGATGCCTAAGATAAGCCAAAACGAAGTCGTTTTGTTAGTAAAAAAATAAGAAAAACACTACACTTAATGAGGATTAAACCAATGACCTTTAAGATGAAAGGTGTACAACAAACTACCAAACAAACTTAAAGACTTGATATAATTTTAACGAAAATAGTATATAAATAATACTACAGTTGAACTTAATTTCATTTATCTCATGATATAATTTTATAATATTTATAATCAATTTTATAAATATATTAGCTTTATAAATAAATATTATTTATAATTTATATTATAAAACTAATTTATAATATATATGATTAAACCTCAAAACCCAAACTCTAAAGCATATATATAACTAAACCCCAAACCCCAAACCATATATATGGATAAATCTTAAATCATAAACGCTAAACTATATATGTAATTAAACCCTATATACAACTAAATCCTAAATTTAAACTCTAAAATTAAAATATCGTTTATAATTTATATTATAAATTTTAATATATATTATAAATAATATTTTAATTTCAAGGTTTAGGGCTTGAGATTTGTGATTTAATTATATATATATATATGGTTTAGGGTTTGTAGTTTAGTTAGTTACATGTATGGTTTAGGGTTTAGTTGTATATATTATAAACAATATTTTAGTTTTGTGATATAAATTATAAATAGTAATTATTTATAAAGTTAATATATTTATAAATTTATATTATAAATGTTATAAAATTATATCATGAGATAAATGAAACTAAGTTCAACTGAAATATGATTTATATACTATTTCTTTTAGAATTATATCAAGTTTTTAAGTTGGCTTGGTGGTTTGGTGTAAACTTTTTATCTTAGAGGTCTTTGTTTCAATCCTTCTCAAATGCAATGTTTTCTTAATTTTTTACTAGCAAAACGACGTTGTTTTGAGCTATCTTAGGCATCAAAGCAATTATACTAAAGCGATGCCATTTTGGATTTGACGGTCCTTTACAGTTTAACGGTCGAGTGCTTGGATTGAACAAAAAATAAAGTTCAGTGGTATAATACCAAAAACAATGTTCAGTGGTATAATAATATTATTTTATAGTTTAATAATATACTTGATAAAAAGGTTAAAGTTTAATGACATTTTATGTAGTTTACCCTTGAATTTAAGTAATTAAGAAGAATGGCATATTTGAATAGAAATAACGTAACTAATTTTGAATTTAAGTATTAAAAAGAAGTATATATTTAAGGATAAATATTCTAAATTGTAACCATAAATTGTAACCTATAAACCCTAAAAACTAAACCTAACATATAAACTCTAAAAATTAAACCCTAAACCTTACATTGAAATAATTATCCCTAAATTCTAACCCCCTACACCTAAACCCCTAAACCATATACTCTAAACTAACTCCATATACCCTAAAACTAAGACACTTGTGAAAACTAAGGTGTAGGGGTTAAAATTTAAGATAGTTGTTTTAATTTCAGTTTCTGCCGCTGTGTATAAGATATTAATCCTATATTTAAATGCTATTAAGTTTAACGTAGTTTAATCTCATACGCATTTTATTTCAAACTTTTATTTATTTAATTTTAGATAAAAAAAACTTAAAACACAAATCACTCATGAACTTTATAATTTTATTCAAGTTGTCCTTAAACTTTTTCGGTTAAATTAGTCCATGAATTTAATAAGCCTAATCAAATTATCCTCTGAACTATGAAAACATGACACAAAATGGCCCATGAAATTAGCACATCATTTTTCGAAGTTGGACTTTAAAACCCCCATCACCTTAGTGGTCCCGTGACTCCCGTCAGTAGAGTATATAAAAATTAGGGTAAAATATATCAGTGATCACCGAATTTTAGTATGCGTTCATTTTGATCATTAAACTTTTAAAAAATTTATTGAGGTCACCTAACTTTTAGTTCGTTTTAAATTTAATCCCCCGTTAACTTTAGTTATAAATGCTGACGCGACAATTATTTTCTTCTTCAACTTCTTTCTTCATCTCCTTTTTTTTTTTCACCATGAAAATAATAATTTAAAAAATTTTGATATTTTACTATAGATTTTTTCATTTATTCTTCTCCCCTTAGATGTTATCATGGACAAACCTTTATTTTGATGCATCTTCGATCCACTTTTAATTCTTTTTTCCTTTCAAATTTTATTGGCGGATCATTATATTTTTTTTATCAAAATCTAACGAGAAAACCACGTCTAACAGAAAACTTGCCAAGAATTTAGTTGATAAGTGGGTAATATTTTGGTTTAAGCTCGTATTCTTCTTATTCTAAAGTTTCCCTTATTTCCTTGTGTTCTCGTGCCTTATTTCCTCTATGTTTTAATCATGGGTAAACTACACAGATGACCACTGAACTATGAGTTTGGTATTAAAATGACCACTATATTATTTTTTGCCGCAAATGCACCACACAACTATTTAAATGGTTCCATTTTAGCCACACGCCGTTAAAAAACTAACGGCCCAACTGATGTGGCTATTTTTTTTTTTATTTTTTACCACGTCGGATATCCATATGCCCACGTCAGATTTTTAGGTAAAAAAAATACATGCTCATTTGCCTATTTAAATTAACGTGAAACCCTAAATTCATAAACGTCTCATTCCTTTTTAAGATTTCAAAGAAAGAATGTGTTCTTGGAGACTGAAGTTTGATATGGATGCAGAAATGTATCGCGTTTGCTATTGTGGAGCTCGTTCGATGATGAAAACATGATGGACCAATGAAAATTTAGGTAGAAAATTTTAGGGTTGTAGAAATTATGGAAAAAGGGTTAGAGATGTAAATTTTTTTGTTGGTATGATCCACCAGTGAGTCCTAGGTCGAAAACTGTTATTGTTGGTCTTTGAAAAAGGGCTGTTGATATGGAGAAACAAAGGAAGAAAGAAAGAATTTGAGGAATTTTGGTTCTTGGTGTGGTGTTTTTCATTGGGTTTTTTGGGAACAATGTTCTCCTAATTGTAAAGGTTTAATAGGTGCAATGGGAATTTCATTTTGAATGTGAGTTTTAGGTATTATGTATTGATTTAGGGTATTTGTGATGTAATATAATTTCTATTTTGTGTGTTTTACCATTTTGTGTATGAAGAAATGGGATATGAAATTTAAGATTTAATATGTAAGGGATCAATAAAAGCAAATGGGATATGAGATTTGTGTAACTGTGTTACACACATTTTGTAATGTAATAGAATGAAAAAAAATTAGTTTTATAAAGTTGTGTTTGACCAACGTTTGATCAATACAAATACTAACAAATAATGTAAATATTTGGTACAATGTAAACAAGAATACATAACTTTATAATGCCATTAAGATTGGAATGTTATCCACATATTACATAATGTTTGACCAATACACATAATTTTTTATAAAATTCTAAAATATTGACCAACTAAAGAAGGCCAATAAAAAATATTGACCTATAACAGAAGGTTAATCCAAAAATGTTGACCTATTAAAGAATGCCAACCTAAATATCATAAATTGTGTGATACTTGTTTTCACAACAACATAACATAGTTTGGTCAAATGTAGGTCTATGTTTTAACAAAAGATCAAAAAATAAGTTGCTTCCTTCCAATAGATTCAAAGATCAACCCTTGAAGATAGTTGACTGACACAACTCTCTTGACTCATATGGATAGAAGAGGTGGGCATTCATCTTACAATATGGATTTGTAAAGGTAGAGTTGGCCTTGGATTTGACCTTGAATTTGTTTCAGCGTGGCTTGTTGTTGGGGTAGTTTCAGCATGACTTGTAGTTGGGGTATTTCCATAACTTCTAATCTGTACAACAAAAAAAGTCTATTAATTAAGTGAGAAAAGAATGTAATTATATATTTATTACAAAATTTCAAAACTTACTAGCAGTTTTGAAACTCTGGAGTTCTTGCATTTGCAGAAAATATAGATGTTTGTGTAGGTGCAGTCCTTTTGACATTGCCACCAACTTTTTTCTTACATATTCTAATATTATGTTCACTTCCTTCACATTTTTTGCAAAAAATTTAGACACCCTTCTTTAAAATTTTACCAGACTGAGGTATTGTTTCATCAACCCCTCTTCTTCGTTTCTTATGTAGTCTTCTTAGAGGTCTTCTAAATATAGGTGGTAGGATAGGCTCAGATGTTTCTTCAATAATCTATTGGTTCTTACCCCTCACTGGACTGATCAAATGTGAATAAACTGCCCTTTGAGTTGAGACATGATAGCAAGGGCCCACATATTTTTCTGGCCTATCTGAAAGTGACAAAATAATAAAAATAACATGCACACAAGGGACGCATGTATAGAAGAAAGTAAATAGTAAAAACTTACACAAAACACAGTAAAAACGTAAACTAAACACATATACACATCATAAACCTAAACTAAACTCAGTAAACCAAATAGTAAACACAATAAAAACTTAAACTAAACATATATACAAAGTAAACATGTGTCCACCAGCATTATAAACCAAATAGTAAACACAATAAAAATTTAAACTAAACACATATACACAGTAAACATGTGTCCACCAGCATTATAAACTAAACATTAAACACATTAAAAACTTAAACTAAACACATATACACAATAAACATGTGTCCACCAGCATTATAAACCAAATAGTAAACACAATAAAAACCTAAACTAAACACATATACACAGTAAACATGTGTCCACCAGCATTATAAACCAAATAGTAAACACAGTAAAAACTTAAACTAAACACAATAAATATTATAAACCTGTTAGTTCCCATTTTATGCAAAAGCATGTTCAAACTTGGATATTAACTGTTTGCTGATTTGAAGGACCACATGACACTTGGTACATGTGTCCACCTGCATAAATGGGCCAACAACTGCATAATAAAACAAATAAATAATTAAGTCAGCTTTAACAAAAAAAAGTAATTTTTTTAATAATTAGTCATACCTATTTACTAGTGAAGTTGTATGGTCGAGTTTCTTTTGAATTTTAGAGCATAGAAGCTCGTTTCACTTTTCAGCAAGTTTTTTTCTTTTTGCAAGCCTTTGCATCAATTTTGTCCTGACTAACTCCAACAATGTGATGATTGGCTTGTCTTTAGCTTCGAGTATTAACTGACCATATAAAAATAGTAAAAGTTAGTATAATTAGACAAACAAACAAATTAAAGGTTGGTGGTCAATTTACCTTATTGAAACATTCGCAAATATTGTTCAGAAGCATGTCTGACTTGCATCTGAGGAAAAAGTGTGACTTTGACCACATCCTTGAGTCTTTAGGTGCCAACCACTTCCAAGCAGTTTCTGATAAATCCTACAAAAATTAAAAGTTGGTGGTCAATTTTAAAATACAAATTTATGAAACTGATTTTAAAATACAGTACTATACCTTCAAGTTTGACATTGCAAATTCAAACTTCCTGACATATGTTGCCCTGGCAGCTTTCCATAGCTAATCTTTTAGTGTTTTTCCAACAAAAATATTATTTTTAGAATTAGAGTACAAGTGCCTCACACATGTTCTGTGTTCAGCGTAAGGGAACAGTTTTAACACATCATCCATTAGTCTCTGCATCCAACAAATTAGAAACTTCATTAGCAAATTAAATTATAAATAAACAAAAATAAAAGTAGACATACCTTCTGTCTATCAGTTATGAAGGTGAACATGTGAGAGTTATTTATCTCTAAATCAGCAGCTAAGATTTTCAGAAACCAACTCCAAGCTGATTCACACTCACTCTCCACAACTGCAAAAGTTACTGGGTAAATTGAGTCGTCTGCATCTATCCCAACTACTGCTAGAAGATGGCCCTGATAATACCCATTCAAGTGACATCCATCCAAACCAATAATAGGCATATACCCTGCCTTAAACCCATCCTTCATTGCTTGCAGGGCCGTCTTGGATATTTCAGGGGCCCTGAGCGAAATCTCAATCTTTGAAAAAAAATTTATCAAGTGATCCTCTTTGGGATTGAGTTAATTCATCAATTCTTTTTTTCTTTTTACGTTTCTCACATTCAGAGTCATATTTTCTTTTATGAAACATAGATAATTAAAAATTTTATAAAATTTAAAAAGTAAGAAAAACTAGAAATAAAAATATAAGTAAAAAGATAAGAGTAGGAGCAACACAACCTGATTTCGATCAGAAAAGTTTCAGGAATTGAAGGAGACTGATCTGATTCTTCGAATAGTCGAAAGAGCGAGATACTGGTTCACTGTAAATATATCAGAGGCAACGACAACTCAAGTTTGAAAAGAAATAAAAGTTAAGTGTGAATAAACTATTTCTAAGGCAAGCACTTTAAGTGTTTTTTGGATCAATTAATAGAGAATAAATAAAAATGGAATATCTTGAAATTTATTTTTAAAAATCAATCTTAAAAAGTTACCGTTTATAATTTTATTCTTTGAATTTCTTTCCTATTTTCAAGAAAAAAAACGTTTAATTTCTTTCCTATTTTCAAGGAATGAACGTCTATTTTTTTTTTCAATTGATTCTGCCAGAATCAAATCAATGCTTTTTCAATTATTGGTTTAGTTAATAAGATTTGTGGGCCCTTGTTATTATTGTGGGACCCATTTTAATTGTGTTTGCAGCTTTGCCTTTTGGATTAGGCGGCATCAACAATTCATTGAAATCCATTAAAATTTTAGGCCCCAAGTGAGCGGGGGCCCTGAGCAGATGCTCAGCCTGCTCCTGCCCTTGGCCGGGCCTGATTGCTTGCATACAAACATAAACCCTCTCAAACTTCTTATCATCTAACTTACATACTGTTGTTGTCCCTGAATTTTAGTACCTTAGTTCACCTAGGTAAGCATACAATTTTACATATTGTTCATTCTGGTTCCCATGCATCATTTCAAGGGCTAAATTTCTGGGCCTAATACACTTACTCTTGGCTATTGTGAGATACCAATCTTTGTGTACAACATGTTTTAGAGAAATACTAGAGAATGTTGGATCAACATAAAAATTATTTGAGTACTTCTTAACAAGATACTTTGAAGTTACATTACAATTCACAAACTTCCTAAGACAATTATGTTCATCTTTTATTGACCTAATCTGTCAAGTACCTCTAGAAGGATCTTCACCATTAATAGAAGTTGCCCATAACACCCATAGACACCCTTCATTGCATGTCACTTGTGCCCTTTTGTTGTCATATCTTTTTAACTTGACATTGTACCTATTTTTAACACTATACATTTTAATTGCCTCTTTCAATATACTCTTACTTGTAAATATTAAATCAACTTTCAGTATAGGATTTAACATGTCTGTATTAGCATTAAACTCAAGAAATTTAAGTCTATATTGTGGACCATCTGAATCTGACTCATCTACACTGTGTAGTGAGTCAGAATGTCCACCATCAGTCTCAACCTCTACTTCTTCACTGCCCAACCTCACATTCACATTATTCATTTCATCATCTGAACTGAAAAATTCATCCTCACTATTAGAAAATTTAGACACATTAGTGGTTGACTCAAATTGAGCACCATAATCTTCAACTTCTAAGTCAGACTCAGATTCTACCCTACCATCATACACAAAAATAACATTATCATCACCAGAATTCAGTTCAGGTTTCTCAAACCCTACAATTTCTTCTAAGTAAAGGTGAACATAATGATCAGTAGGTAAATTTCTAACCATTTCAATTACATCAACATCATTTACCAATTGTTTCACTTCTCAACATAATGATTAGATGCCACTTGCCAGAAAACTCTAACTCCATAAGTAATTTTTAACTTCTCAACTATACTAATAATTTTAAACATTGACATGGTGTCAACATCTAGATTATCAAAATAGTTAACTAATTTTTCACTATACTTCACCTTAGGTTTTCTAACAATAAAACCACCATGATGTACAACACAACTAATTTTTTCTGAATTAACTCTTGGTAAAAAAAATATTGTTCAGTATATGTATAAACTAAACTTAAAAACAGTATAAAACTCATAAACATGTGCAAACCATATAAAACATTATAAAAATAGTCAACACATATGCATTAATGAAGACCCCACCATCAATGGAACATTCCATATAGAAACATATGTATAAAAAGTCAGAAAACGTGCAAACCATATAAAAAAATAAGACCACAAAAATTTAACTTTATTCTATTCTATTAATCTTAAAATATGTGCACCCCACAAAATTTCAGTATTGTATTAATCCCAAAACAATACATTACACTATATTAATCTCAAAACAATGGTAACAGTACATTACATTGTAACAAAATTTCAAAATAATAGTTCCATGAATCTTAAACCAATGTAACAGTACATTACATTGTATTAATCCAAAAAAAGTGATTGTATTAACCCTAAACTAACATTACCTTATATTAAGCACAAAATAAAATGCTAATCATAATCGTAGTACTGTTAATCCCAACCAATCACCCAAGTACCTTAATCTCAGCATTGTGTCCCAAGTATCAACCTAAATATGAACCCCAAAATTTAACTATTATCATTAATCGTAATCAATTACCCCAAAATAGTAAGCCTAATCTCAGTATGAACGTTAACCCAAATCATTAATTCTAATCTCATTATCAGCATTAATTCAATTCATTAACTTTAATTTTAGTACTACCGCTAATCGAAATCATTAACCATAATCCTAATTTCAATATTAACGATAAACTCAATCCCAAAACAAGTAAATTACATTACGAAATTAAGATAACTAACTGTATTTCGGATTGGGTTTCCCTTTTTGCGGAAGAAATTCACTCATCTTCAATTTCTCTGAATTTTTTTTTACTTGAATCGTCAATTTTGTTGAGAGAGTCTGAGTGATTTTGAGTAAAAGAGAGTGAGAGTCGTTTGGATTTTTTCTAACCTTTTAATTCTTTCTTTTTCCACGGTAGAAAATGTTTTTTATTTAGGTTACACATCAGACTTTCGTTAGTCATTTAACAGCCACATCAGCTGGGTCGTTACTTTTTTAACGACGTGTGGCTAAAATGGAACCATTTAAATAATTGTGTGGTGCATTTGCGGCAAAAAATAATATAGTGGTCATTTTGACACCAAACCCATAATTCAGTGGTCATCTGTGTAGTTTACCCTTTAATCATTAATTCATTAGCATGTTCCTTATTAGAGTATAATTTGTGATTGTTGAAGTTCTAGTGCATTATGATTCATTAAAAACTTCACTTTAATTAAATTTTATTTGTCAAGTTTACACTTCTTAAGTTGTCTTATGAAGGTTTCTTTTAAATTTTCAAGGGGTTCTTTTTTCTATTCAGTTCTATTAACTCTTTAGAATAATTTCAAACATAATACAGAGTAGACTAATCTTTAATAAGAGCACGAGGTTTGAGGATATGAAAAACGGGGATGACAATAGGGTTCCCTTGCGAAGGTCAACTGTCAGAAGGTTCTCCTTGTTGTTAGTTTTAGGCCAGTTATACCTTCATGTTTTTGTAAGTTTTTTTTATGGAGGAAAAAATAAAAGAGAGAAGGAAAGAGGGTGAAGAAAAAGAAGATAACTGCCACGTCAGCATTTTTAACGGAAGTTAATGAGAGGGGCCAAAATGAAAGTAGACTAAAAGTTGGGTGACCCCAATAAAATTTTTAAAAGTTTGGTGATCAAAATGAACGCACACTAAAAGTTCATTGACCACTGGTGTACTTTAGCCTAAAAATTAATATTGTTCTTAAGAGCATTTTGTGTCACATTTTTTAAGTTTTAAGAGGTATTTTGGCCAAACTATCTAAGTAAAAGGGAACAATTTAACTGAAAAAGTTTAAGGGACAATTTAACCAAAGTTATCACATTTTTATTTTGTTTTAGGACTAAAACATTAAAAGTTAAAATTAAGTGATCAAGATGGAAATTTTCAGGATTAGGGTTGTTGCAAGGAGGAGAGTAACAATTGAGACTTAAAATGAAGAAAATAAAATCTATTGGGTCCATAGTATGAACTTTGTGTTTTTTGCATCTAAAATGAAAAAAATTAAAATTATAGGGATAAAAAATTAATGTTTGTTCTTGTATAAGATGAGGTGAATACTTTGAAGTGTCATAACTTTGTGTTTAGGTGTTTGATTGAAGTATTTTTTTAATTTATATTATTTTTTAAGATCTACGTGTTTGTAAAAAGTCAAAGGTCTTTATCATTGTTTTCGTCCTAAAAATCTTATATTAATTTTAAATTTTATTTTTTATATTTATCTATAATTTTAAATATGGCTTCGATCTTTTAGTATATTAGACTTAAGAAGTTCATTATATATATATATAATAATAATAATAATTTATAAAATATTGATACGTACATGTAATTTGTTATTATCTAAAAGTTTTCATTTTAATCTTATAATATTAATTTCTTTTCAAATTGATCCCTATAATTAACTTTTTAGGTAAGCTAAACGCGCAATTTCCCTTCAAATTTACAAAAAAAATCATTTTGGGTCCTCTAATTTAAATTTTTTTAAAAAAGTTTTACAATACTCTTATCATTCAAACATCAACATAACTGTTTCATTTTAATGAGTCAATATATATATATATATATATATATATATATATATATATATATATATATATATATATATATATATATATATATATATAGGGTTAGGATCAACTTATACTGTGTAAAACTCAATTACTTTTACACATTTTTTAGACCGTTAGATGATGGTAATTAATGGCTCAGATTATTTTCTTATTTTTTTCCCAAGTGATAATCTTCACATTTTTTACTGTTAATCTCATCCATCCATTTCCCTTATCTAATGGTCCTAGATTAGTGTAAAACTAAATGAGGTTTACACCATGTAACTTGATCCCATCCCATATATATATAGCGAGGGTGAACTCTACAAGTATCCAAGTAGAAAAATAGATACGAGTTTAAATCATTTTATCTATAAAGTGTATGTGTATTGTCAAAAAATTAAGAATATGTATAAACATATATTACTTTATTATCTTTAAACCATTAAAAAAAATTAGAGCGCAGCTATCAACAACAGCACATAACTTTATCTAATAATATACAACAGGGGCGGTTCAAAGATTTTGGGGGCCCTGTGCAATTTATTAAAATAAGGCCCTTAATTTATACTCAGTAAAAGATATAAATTTTTCCCTCAAAAATTACTTTAATATAAAAAATATTATTAGATTATCCTCTTGAACAATAATATACAAACCATCTCATTTCTCTAAATAATTCCGAAATATATTATTTCTCTATTTTTTTTATATTTTCACATTATTTTCCTAAAAAGGCCGATGATCGAACCCGCTGTTTATTTATTTCCCTAACGCTTCTCGAATCTCGCCACTCCAGTCCCCGGCAGCCTTAATAATAGCCATAGGCCATAGGGCTTCAACTATTTGGGTTTAAGGCTAAAATTGGGCCCATGTTGATAATGATATGGCCCAGTAATTAAACATTAGCAATCTCAATCTCAGAATTTATAAGATTAACTTACTCCGAAATAACATATCGTTCATGTGTCTAATAGTAAATAAATTTTTACAATGAAAATATAACATCACATTGCAGTACTACCTCAAACGTGCTCATACTTGGAGCTTAATTGCTCACTGAAATAAATCCCAGAATCCAACATCAAATCTCCTGAGGTTGCCCCAGGCAACTTATTACTAGTTTCAGACTGCAACTCAAAAAACAGAACAAAAATCAGAAACAAAAACAAAATTGTATACCAGGATTGAAGAACTCATCAACTATTCCTATCTGGAGGGAGGGACCAGTTGTTATTCCGAAAACAATGGCTCTCCAATTTGTCTGAACTCCATTGCTTTCTTCTTCTTTTGTACAAGATACACAATTCTTCATCACTCATTCATGCGTTGTTCAACACCCCCTTGAGGAGATCCAGCCCTTCCGCTGATATACTCCTCCTCTTGTGTGATCTCGGGATTTCAATCTTCGGAGGCGGATCCGGAGAGAAGCATACGACGACGACGGTCAGATTATCGCACGTGTTGCGTTGCAGTGCCTCCTTCACTAGTGCTCTAGAGCATCTCTCCGGATCGTTGTGCTGCATTAGCCCCTTCCGCACCATGGTCACCGCGCATTGGCTACTCATTACATCCCAAAGTCCATCACATCCCATTATCAGGAACTCATCCTCTTCCGTCAACAGTATTTCTTCCAATTCCGGCTCACAGCTTAAGGGACTCTTCGAACCTTTAGCGCCCTTGATGTGCCAGTCTCCGAGAGCACGCGCTACCGAAAGCTGGCCATTCAGGTATCCATCATATATCACACCACCTAGCTTCTCAATTCTTAGCCTTTCCGAGGTACAGTTGGGTTTGTGGTCTTTAGACAGCTCGATCGCCCTTCCTCGTTTCCCCAATACAGCTCGGGAGTCCCCGGCATTAGCGACAATCATGGTCCTGACACAGAAACAAACAATCACAGGTAAAATATGTCCATATCAATGTCGAACCGCACAATGCACGCACGAAAATCATTAAATCAAAACAAACATTAGCATTTGGTTTCTTACCTATCCAAAATGAGAGCAGTCAAAGCCGTGGTGCCAGAGGACTTATCAAGAGTTTTAGCATCTGCAAGTGCGTGATCTGCTTTCACATATGCACTCTTAACCGCCTTTTTCGTGCCGGTCGCGAAATTCTTGTCTTCGACGATGAAGTTGAGAATGTTCTTTCGGGTAAAGGATGCTGCATCGAGACCACCATGCCCATCAAATACCTATAGGAAACAAAAAAAGAACCCTCAGTTCTACATTAAAAAATATGGTCTAATACAGGATAAATTCGAGAATTATGCAAATGCTTTCATGAAAAGATCGTACTGAGGTGACTAATTGACTATTACATATGAAATTCATTTGGTTGAATAGATTTCATTCACCTATTGTGCACTCAAATTACAAAAACAGTGTCCTGAATTCAAGTATTCTAACCTAACAGAAGTTACACACCCCATAGAATGCTCCCAGGTAAGGAAAGTCTGCAGGCGAGCCAAGATGTTGGAAGAGATTATCGATACATATATACTCATCCTCCATATACTGTTTTGGTCCCTTCTCAGAACAGCTTCCCGAACGAAATACAGGTAGAAATGCAGAGTCCTCTCTCGGTGGCGGTGACTTCAAGCCCCCGGCACCCATCACTGATTCCTGCACCAAACCAATAAAAGAAAATATCATTACATGAACAATTGAACATAAAGCATTGATTTTGAACAACTGTGGGCAAAAAAGACTAACCCTTTCGATTAACCAAGCAGAGCTTGTGCAATGGCGCATGGCCGGGACTGGGAGGCTTCTCGGGGGTTTGGCAGCGCTGGTTTGGCTCATATTCCCCAATGTGTCTTGGTTTTCATCCTCCACTGAATTGAAAAAACTCCCACCTTCCAGTTTTGGTGCAGGCGATACATCCGTCGCTGTGGCCATTGATCTCTCTCTCTCTCTCTCTCTCTCTCTCTCTCTCTCTCCACAACCCACCAAAGAAAACAAAGAAACAAACAAAAAAAGAACACTAACCCATCATTTCAAAGCACAAAAGAGGCCATGTTTTGCATGAACCAACTGCCAAAACAGGTGAAGCGCTTGATCCGAGGATTCCAAGTAAGATTCAATCCACACAAGACGTATGGTGTCAGAAAAGCCACGAGTTGGAAGAAAAAAGAGTTTTATTGGTTGGTGTGAGGAAATAAAAGCAGCCCCATTTGCCAGGTTGTGTACACCCTATCAAGTGTGGAAAAAGTATGATCGAGAGAGAGAGAGAAAATGGTATTAAAAGAAGAAGGAAGAAATGCAAAACCAAAGCATGGCAGTAGGAAGAGGGGAAGGGAGGACCGGTTAGAGAGAGAAGAAGCACCGTGTCTGTTATATATATTTATGGGATTCCAAGTTTTGCGCACTGTATTATAGGCACAGCTTCAAAGGGGTTTGGGCTTTTGACACGTGTTCCACTTCCTCATCGTTTACCTTTCCCTTGGTTTGGATTTCTTCACCTCGTGCTTTTTAGGATATACCAACCATGTTGAATGCTAAAGCAGTCAATCCTAATTACAAATGCATTAGGATATACCTATATAAACATGTTTTATAACTTTTTATAGTATAAGAACCTAACAAAAAAGTTTTATAATTGGAGGACTGTTTATATATTTTACATTCTCTCATTCAAATTATTGTTATTTACATGAGAGGAGATTTCCTCCCTTTTTGTCTTCTGCACTTGGAGCGAAACTAGAAAAAGGATTAAAGTGAATTTTAAATTTTTTAGAGTTAAATTGTAATTTTGTCTTTGCATTAGTTTATGATTTTATAATTTTAAGTTTGTTTGAAACTTTTAAATTTTTAAGAAAAAATAGTTAAATGTATGAAATTATTCACCTAATTGAGTAAATTAATTCATTTAAAATTTTAAATTGAAGTTTAAACCTTTTTTTTCCTCAAATTTTTTTTAAATAGAACATTGGATTAATTAAGCACTTTCATCCATTTTAACTTTTAAGTTTTAATAGTTTTTTTAAGTATATATTGTCACGTGGCATAATGTAGTTCTGTCGCTTAACATTTATAGTTTTTAAAAGAACAAAATTAAATAAAAATATATTAAATTTTTAGAAATGTCGCATGAAAATACTATGATATGACATGTGATATTGAGTAATCTCAAAAACTATTATATTAAACCGCGATGGCTTTATTTCTTGTAAAAAATTCAGTAATTAATTATTTTTTTAAAAGTTAAAGGCTTTTAACACCTTTAAACCATAATTTTATAACTTTTAAAAGACTAAGTTAAGATTTTATTATTTTGAACACATTAAATGGTCTAATAGAAAAGAGAATGTTGTTATTTCTAAGAGACCTGAGTTCAAACAACTAATATATATTGTGTGTTATTAAAGAATTAAAATTAATGAACACATTCATGAGTAGAAACCGTCTACCCCTTTTCGATGCACTACTTATGCTTCATCACTAAAAAAAATCAAGTTTAGAGTTTAAGATTTAATATTTAGAGTTATGGGTGTAGGGTTATAAATTTAAGAATTAGAATTAAGACTTAGAATTTAATTTTCCATTGTTAGGACACAAAATGAGACATAAAAAGGAAAAGAAAATTTTCCCCATATCCACACCAACATGTTCTAAACATAGAAAATTTTTACAACGGGATATTATTAACGATGAATACCGCTGAACACCATTAAATTGATTAATAGAAATTAAAAATTTCAAGGACTCAACATACAATTAGTAATTATTTAAAATAAACTTTAATTAAATTATTTTCATATATATATATATATATATTCTATTTTTTAATCTTTATCATCTCTCTAGGTTCGGCATACCCTTCTCTTCCGATTTTCTTTTCAGTTGAGCAGTGTGCTTATAACTATGTTTTTTGCAACAACAAAAAATCATCGGGTATAGTGAAACATATAACCATGGAAACGATACAATAACTTTACTCTCAAGTAACTCCGAAGAGCATAGGCATAGCTGATTTGGGTTGCTCTTTTGGACCCAACTCCTTATCTATCATCAAAGATATGGTCCGGGCTGTTAAGGAACCAGCCGTTAGCCACCGTCCTGAAAATGTTAAAGTTTTTAATTTAGGGGTTAATACCTGATTCAATTATTTAAAAATAAAGTTTAAAAAATAAAAAAATATATATATATAAATAATTTAATTAAAAATTTATTTTAAATAATTATTAATTATATGTTAAGTTATTAATAATTTGAATTTTTATTAATTAATTTAATAATGTTCAACGGTGTTCACTATTAATGATGTTCAGTAGTATTCGTAGTACGTGGTTGTTATTTTGAGAGGTTAACTTAAAAATATAATTTTATCACTACACTAACAATTTACCGAGGACACAAAGCAGGTTAAAAAGGGAGCTGAAAGTTTTGTAGATTGGGCTGAGTTGATATGGATAACTTATTTTAGGGTTTTCTGGCCTGGTTGTAATAGTTGATATAGATTAATGCAAATTGAACGAGCAATCAACATTCCTCTAAGGGGTTGTTTGATTCACGGAATGTAAGATTACCTTTGGGAATGAGATTACCGGAATGTTACATTACTTAACATATTACCCAGAATGTTGTATTACCTTATTTGATTTGTTTGGCAGGAATGTAAGATTATATTGTTTGGTTGAAGGAATATAAGATAGGAAAAATGCATGTTTTACCAAATTGTCCTTGAAATATATTTTCTTTTTTAACCAACTGAAATTTTAAGATTAAAGTCAAAATATTTACATAAAAGTTCATAGAAAATATAAAAAAATATAATATGAAAACCTTTTTATGAAAATTGATCTAAATAATAAATGTAATAAAACACATACCAATAATAAAATTTGAATCAAACACATATATAAAAAAATCGAAATAAAATAAAAATTTGATATATTTTTATTTTATATGCATCATATTATTTTATAATAAGTATTAAAACCCTAAACCACTAAAAAATAAAATAGATTTATACTTGTGTAATTATATACAAAAAGGAAAGATCATTTTAAAATAACTATATTTTTAGGGGTATTCTTGTCCAAAGGAGAGAGAATTGTCTAATACCTAAGAAAAGGGAGGGAATGACATTCCCAGGAAAAGACTCAAAAATAGCTATTGTTGGGAATATTTCATTACCCTTGGGAGGGAATGCTCTTGAACCAAACGTGGGTATATGATTCCGGAAAAGATTATTCCCCCTTGTAATGATCTTTTCCACGAACCAAACGCACCCTAAGATTTAGAGGTGAGAAAAGAATACTCCCTTCCTATTATTATAATAATAATTTCAGTCATTATATTATATTATATTATATTATATTATATTATATTATATTATATTATATTATATTATATACTACACTGGTGGTCCCCAAACTATTACCGTTCTCCTATTTTAGTCTCTAAACTATGTTTTTCGGCAAAACCGTCCCTTCTGTTACATAGTTCTACTGTTTTGGTCCCCCGACGTTTAATAGCTAACGGTTTTGCTGACGTGACATTTTTTAAATATTTTTTTAATTATTTCTCTCTCCTCTTAAAAAAATGACACGTCAGCAAAACCGTTAGCTATTTAACGCTGGGGACCAAAACAGGAGAACTATATAACAGAAGGGACAATTTTGCCGAAAAACATAGTTTGGCGACCAAAATAAGAAAATAGTAATAGTTTGGGGACTATCAGTGTAGTTTTCCCTATATTATATTATATCACCACCAAAAGAAAAAGAAAAGAAAAAGAAATATAGAGGCAGGAACGCATCTATTCTCCAGTCCACAACTGCAATAGTTTATTGGCAAAGAACAAATGATATGCTTTCACCAAAATGGAAAAAGTAATTGAGGATTAAATTGGAAGCTCAAGAAACAGCATCTATTCCCTTTACCCAATTCTGAATTTAAAAAGTTCCATTCCAAGACTACTCAACTAAAAGGAAAAGATTGTGATTTAACACCCCCTTTTCCCCTATTATTCTCCAACTCTTCCCATAGTTTGTCACATGCCAAATCATTTTTATTAAATGTATTTTACATAATTCGTTATATTGATTTGGTGTGTTTAAATGAAACATCGTGTGTTATGTTTTTATTGTTTATTGCGTAAAATGTTATAAAATAGGATAATTCGTTTGGTAAATTTTGTCATGTTCATATATGTTTTAGTTATTTTTAATTTTTAGTGTTATGATTCAGTTTGTTCCATTAGTGTAATTAACTCTAACTATAAATCCATTTTCTTAAGAAATGAGGCACTACATTAAACCTATATTTTTCTTTTGGTATAGTATAGTGACATTTTATGGTCTGTATTCGGGATTTGTGACTCTCCCCCTTAATAATGTCGCCTCCAAAGTTTGAACTCAAGCTCTTTCATTGGGAGAGCAATGTCTTGCTATTGCATTCAGCCTTTGTTGGTATATAGTAATATAAGTATTATGCTCGATTAAAAAATTAATTTGATTTGAGATCCACTGATTGACCTAGTAGCTAAGAATGTTCATCTATCCCATCTTGTATGGATTTAAATCCCGATATAGAAATGTAATAATTCTCTATTTAATAAAAAAAATTGGCTCGGAATGCCTAGTATTATTAGGCAAACGCAGCCATCATCACCTGCTTATTTACTCACTAGGGCCACATTGAGATGCCTTCCATGCATAATATATTCCATTAATTCAACGTGGGGAATAAAGAGTCAACCTTAAATATTCTTAACCCACCAAACCAACAACAATGGAAGGAAACAAAGCATTCAGATATCAACTACCAATGGGATAAAACGTTTACCTTTCTCAAGTATTTGAACCAAAAAAAAACTTTCTCAAGTAAGATAAATTTAATGAATAAAATAAATTTAAATGTTATAAAAAACTTTCGGATGTTAATGACTAATAAGCTAAGAAAGAAAGAAAAAAGCAGTAGTGATCGAAGCTTGCACAACTAATCCACTAATCGAAAACAAAAACAAAGGTGACTCGCTATAGGGGTGTTCAACTGTTCATAGTTAATCGTAATGAAATGAACGTAATGAAATGACCACAATAATTTAGACATTATCATCTAATTATACTAAGAAAAAACCTACAGATTATCCGTTGTAGTATGTTAATTAACCATAAACATCCCTAAGTCTGGCCTGCAGCCAATGTGTTGGAGATACCGGAGCCAACAAAGAGGGTGAAAGCAGTGCAGGGAGAGTTGAGTCCCGCAGCAAGTAATGTGAAAGCATGCAAGTGCAGACGCGTTGATGATGCAAGGAATGAGGCAGCAATCAGCATTAGCAAAATGAGTTGGAATTGGTCATGGGGGCGGGGCACTTACAAAATGGGTGGGGTCTCACTTCTGAGGGGTCACTTTACCGTACCAAGTTGAGTCGGAATGGAAGATGTAGTGTTGAGTCGGCGTGGGTTGAGTTGAAATGGATGGGTCTGGTTTTATTGTTTGGGCAGTATTATGGTGCATATAACATCATTGTATATACATGGGTGAAAACACACAGGACCACCACTAAGGGGCCACTCATTACTCATTCCTAATTTCAACCTGAAAAATCCCTATCCACCGGATCATGCCCCCTCCCCCAATAAAAATCCTCTGTCCTTTTGATTTAAGGTTTAAAATTAAAGTTCAGGTTTAAGGTTTAAAATATTTAGTGTATGATATATTTTTTAAAGATATACAATTTATAATTTATAATTTAGAGTTGAGATTTAAAATTTTATTTTTTTAGTATCGGGACACAAAAAAATGAGGATTTTTGTCCCCCTCCCCCTCTCAATTAATTTTCATCCATCTGAATTTAGGCACAGGGATTAGACATTTTGTTTTGAAATAAATTTTTAAAAGTAATTTTTTTTTTGAAAGCTAAGGTGATTACAAGTAGTATCTGTTCTAAATATACTCTCAACCATTTGACGATGAATGTTCAATAACCCTGCTGCAGCTGCTGGTGCTCGAACCCGTGAGCTTTAGGAACAACAATCGTTCCCTTAACCACTGAGACAAGTTGGTTCGTGCTTTTTAAAAGTAATTTTAATACTTATTTTATTTACTAAATTGTATATGTTAATATGTAATTTGATAGAGAAAATATAGGTCTATAATGTATATTTGACCAATCTTTTATTGAATTTTTTTGACAAAAATAAAATAAAATAATAGTAATAGATCTTGATGCTCAATTTATAATATAAATTTCGTAAATTAATAGAAATTTGACTTATTTATAAAATAAAGTACCGATTGAGATTTATTATTTAATGTTTGTGACTTCAATGAAATAAGATTATTTTTTGTCCCAATTTTATCAAAATTGAAACTGTTTTATAACAAGCAGGCAGAAACGAAGTCAAGGTTATTTTTTATCCTAAATATGTTAAATGACAACTTCCGCCATTAAACTAGTTTAAAGTCGATGTGAAATGAGCACGAAGATTAGAAGATGGTCGTGCGTAGGGATGGGCACGAGTTGGGTTTTTGGCCCACTCACACCTGACCCGATAATATTCTTTAAAAAATGACTTGACCCGCCCCGACTTGATCCAAAAATAAATATACTAAATTTGACCCGACCTGAACTATATAAAATAAATTAATTTTAGGGGATTTAATTGTAAAAAATAATTTTAAGGGACTTAATTATAAAAAATATATAATTTTAAGTACTAAATTATAAATAAAGATTTAATTTTAAGGACTTAATTATAATATATATATATATATAAAGATGAATATTATTATAAATAATTTTAAGGGACTTAATTGTAAAAATTAAAGAAAAAATGAAAAGGCCTTAATTTGAGAAATAAAATCTAATAAAAAAAATTAAATTCATTTGCGTGTATATTTATTTTTTATTTTTTCATATCATACATCTATTTCACGAGTCCAAATATATGGAGAAGGCCAATTAAAAGGTTTTATAAATTTCAAGAATCCTAATAATAATTTCCCATTGTTTTGGGGGCCATTAGCCATTAGCCATTAGCCATTAGCCATATCCCCACCGGTACTGATTGTGTTCCTTCCGCCTCTGAGTAGGCGACAACCGAGTCTGACTCATATTATCTTGTTTAGCTTCTCTTCTGTCAACTCTCCACCATTCATGAAGCTTAATCATGGCTCCAATCTCAAACTGCAACCCAGCAGTTTCAGCACATGTTAAACGTATGTGAATCACTTTCCTTTCTCTTTTGGTTTGGAGTATTCCATTCAAGTTCTCTACTGCTACATGCTCCTTCTCTACTCTCTGCTATTTCTCCTTCTGGTTTATGACTTAAAAATCCATGGCTACGACACTAGACTTGTTGTTCTGCTGTGAGTTTCCATCTTCCCTTGATCCAAAAGTCGTGTTTTGCTTTTGCTTTTCATGTTTCTACCAAGATTCTTGTACAAGTTTCTGTAATGTGAATTAGAACCTTTCTTTTCCCTGGTTAGGACTGCTACTACTGTTTGATTTGATGGCTCGCACTTGCTTTCCCAGTTGTTTTTTTGGCTTCTTTTTTGCTTTTACAAACCAGCGGAGCACAAGATTTCCTGCTCAAGATCTTATGTTTTGTTGGTCCTGATTACTTATTCCAGATCTGTTGTTTCAATCATTCAGAGCAACTCTAATGAAGCGGCAGTAGCAATTCACCATGAATTTCATCGTATGGCTATTGGCGTCCATGGTCATCTGCAATGGTCTTCCTGCAGTTGGACTGAGCACAAACGTTACGCGGAGGCCAAAAGTTGTGAACATCGGTGCTATCTTTTCGATCAAATCTGTCATTGGAAAAGCTGCAAAAGTTGCAATCGATGCGGCCATAGACGATGTAAATTCACACCCAGATATTCTTCAAGGAACTCAATTAAAACTTAAGTTGAAGGACTCCAATTACAGTGGATTCATGGCTGTAGTGGAAGGTACGTCCTCTTTGTTGTTATTATCATGAAGCGTAAAACATTTTCTATGTTTTAGAATTTGTCATTCATTGGTTTGGTTTCATCTTAAGCTTTGCTATTCATGGAGAAAGACACTGTTGCCATAATTGGTCCCCAGTCATCTGTAACAGCTCATGTGATTTCCCATATTGCCAATGTTCTGCAAGTCCCTCGGTTGTCATTCTCGTCCACGGATCCTACCCTGTCTCCGATTCAGTTCCCATTCTTTGTGAGGACTTCTCAGAACGATTTATATCAGATGGCTGCCATTGCTGAAATCATAGACCATTACGAGTGGAGAGAGGTGATAGCAATTTACGAGGACGACGATCACGGGAGAAACGGGATTGCTGCATTGGGGGACAAACTGGCCGAAAGACGATGCAGGATCACATACAAAGCGCGTTTAAGCCCAGAACCGACACGGGACGAAATCACTGATGTGTTGGTAAAGGTGGCTTTGAGGGAGTCTAGGATTCTGGTTGTACATGTTCCTGGTAGTTGGGGTCTCAAAGTGTTCAGTGTGGCTCAGTATCTAGGAATGCTGGGAAGTGGTTATGTTTGGATTGCTACTAACTGGCTATCTACCGTCCTGGATACAAACTCCCCACTATCACAAGATGCTATGGATAATATTCAAGGAGTCGTTACGTTGCGGATGTACACACCGGATTCACAGCTCAAGAGGAGATTTGTTTCCAGGTGGAGTAACTTAACCGGAGGAAAACCGGTTGGACTCAACGCTTATAGTCTATATGCCTACGACACGGTGTGGTTGCTAGCTCGTGCTATCAATGAATTTTTCAATCAGGGTGGAAACATTTCGTTTTTAAATGATTCTTTATCATCGCAGCTCAGTGGAGGAAACTTGCATCTTGATGCTTTGAGCGTGTTTCAAGGAGGGAACTTGTTACTTGACAACATTTTGAACGTGAATATGAAGGGTGTCACAGGGGATTTCAGGTTTACTAATGATCGAAATCTCATTAATCCTGCATTTGAACTCATCAATGTGATTGGTACTGGCTATAGAAGATTCGGATACTGGTCCAATCATTCTGGCCTATCGATTGCACCTCCAGAAACCCTTTGGGAAAAACCACCTAACCGTTCTAGCGCGAGTCAAATGCTGCACGGTGTTGTTTGGCCTGGACAAACCACACAGAAACCCCGTGGATGGGTGTTCCCGAATAGTGGTAGACATTTGAATATTGGAGTTCCTCATCGCGTTAGTTACCGTGAATTTGTCTCGGTAAGAGGCCCTGATGCAATTACAGGATACTGCATTGATGTATTCACTGCTGCTCTCAATTTGTTGCCATATGCTGTACCATACAAATTAATTCCCTTCGGGGACGGCCATACCAATCCAAGTGGCACCGAGCTGGTGCGTCTGATCACAGCAGGGGTAAGTTCCATGAACCAATTCTTTTCATGTGGTTGGTTACTTCCTTTCATTTGTGATCCTCAAATTTTCTTCATATCATGATTCAGGTTTTTGATGCGGCAATAGGTGACATTGCAATCATCACTAACAGAACAAAGATGGCAGATTTCACACAGCCATATATCGAGTCCGGATTAGTCGTGGTGGCCCCAGTTTGGAGGAAGAATTCTAATGCCTTTGCTTTCTTGAGGCCATTCACACGAAGGATGTGGGCAGTGACAGCCATCTTTTTCCTGCTGGTGGGAACTGTAGTTTGGATTTTGGAGCATAGGATGAATGATGAGTTCAGAGGCCCCCCGAGACGACAAATAGTTACACTTTTATGGTGAGCGGCCGGTGGCGTCCGACTTGCATTGCATTGCATTTGGTTTTGAATCGAGTAAACAATGATTGATAACTTTGTATTTGGAACTTCTTTTGCAGGTTTAGTTTTTCGACTTGGTTCTTCGCCCATAGTAAGTGATACCATACATATGACTGTAATTGGTGTTCTATACACACTAGTCATGGACATACGGTATGTTTAACTTACAAAATTTGCGCTACTTGGTTTTGTTCTATTATCTTCAGGGGAAAATACTGTCAGTGTACTTGGTCGCATAGTTCTTATCATCTGGCTATTTGTGGTTCTCATAATCAACTCTAGCTACACAGCAAGCCTTACCTCAATCCTTACAGTGCAACAACTTACTTCTCCCATCAAAGGTATTGAAACTTTAGTAGCATCCAAGGATCCCATTGGGTACCAACAGGGATCATTTGCCCGCAATTATTTAATCGACGAGCTAAAAATCGATCCTTCACGACTGGTTGCTCTTAATTCCCCCGAAGAATGTGCTAAAGCTTTGAAAGATGGGCCTCACAAGGGTGGTGTGGCTGCAATGGTGGATGACCGTGCTTATATCGAGCTCTTTCTCTCGACCAGATGCGAATTCAGCATCGTGGGTCGAGAGTTCACCAAAAACGGTTGGGGATTTGTAAGTTGGTTACCCTTTTGCTTTGGTTCTTGTAATTTGTAGGTTTTACTTGCAGAAAAATAATGGTATTATTGGGAGCAGGCCTTTCCCCGGGACTCTCCTCTGGCGGTGGACATGTCAACTGCCATTCTCAAACTCTCGGAGAACGGAGATCTGCAAAGGATCCATGACAAATGGCTGTTAAGACGAGCATGTAGTTATCAAGGTGCAAAGATGGAAGTGGACAGGCTTCAGCTTAAAAGCTTTTGGGGACTGTTTTCCATATGCGGATTAGCTTGCTTGATTGCCCTCTTTCTGTATTTCTTGAAGATGATGAGACAGTTCAGCCGCCACTACTCTGAGGAATCGGAATTTCAAAGCTCGCGATCAGCACGCCTTCAAACATTCCTTTCTTTCGCCGATGAAAAGGAAGAGGAGGTCAAGAGTAGGTCCAAGAGAAGGCAAATGGAGAGAGTCTCTAATAGGACTGATGATGGATCAAACAGCACCAGCTATTCCATCAGAAGAAATATAGGTGAATTTACTTCAAACAAAAACATTGGAACTCCTACTGGGAGTAGTGAAGTCTAGCCAATGTTTGTCTTTCATTTTCATATGGTGTACACACATATTGAGATCAATTTATAAAAGCACTGGAAAATTTATGTAAGAATCAATCAGCCACAGCATATAAGTGCTAAGGGCTTATATTGTACTTGTACAGGCTTCTTTTGCTTTCTCTCTACATAAATTTGACTCTTCCAAGGTGGGTCATTGAGTTCTCACTTGCTCTACCAAATATCAGATGGCAAATCAAAGAAATATTAACTGATAAAGATATACATTACATACTACGTTGCACTTTGTTATCGTTTACATGATTCTAGACTACCAGCAAATGAGATATCGGAACAATTGCCGGTCTTCCGTAGCTATTTATCTTATACCTAACACTTTTTTGAAAGATAAATTAATGTTTTAAATACCATAACCATTGCTTTAAAAGTACTTCTGGAAGAACTCCTCTTCCCTGCAGTGCCTGCTAACAACTTTGTATACTTCAATAAAGAGTCTCGGAAATCGACAATCAAAATAACCATAGAACCCTTCTGGAACCGGCCCTACAAGTTCCTGCAGTCAGTAGCCCAGGAAAAATTCTCAACCACAAGCAACAAATGTTCAAGGCACTTAATTCATGTTCTTAAATCTTAAGAGGTAACTTTACATCCTGATACAACTCATTGCCACGCTATATCAAGATACCTTTGATCTATTCAACCAAACTCAACTAGAAAGCTAATTTTAATAAGAAACTGCTAGGTTTAGATTCAAACCTGAATTTCTTGGGGAAGCTCTCTATAGTGATGTGATTTGTTCCTCATGACTCGCAATAAATCTCGAACACTGTCAAACTTATAACGACGATAATTCCCAATATTAGCAAGGAATGCATGTTCCATTTTTTCATTCCATTTTCCACCTACAGCAATTAGTGCAATACTCTCCAATGCTTTCAAGATTTCAGAGTCTGCCATCCTATATTCTAATTCGACCCTGTCACTAGTCTCCTGGAGAAAAGACAGTCTCATTTCGCAACTCCAAAATAGAGGATGCCGCAACACCTCCAATGCATTTGGCCTGGCAGCAAGTTAGGAATATCTTATGAACATTAGAAAGAAATATTATATTGAAATCCAGATGATTAAAGAAAAGTTTACTGCACAGCAAGTATCATGTTTATCGCATTTACTGAAAGCCTTCCAAACTTGATGGTGGAAGAAAACAATCATCATACCTCAATTCAGGCTCGGGATTCAATAAACGAGAAATCAAATCCACAGCTTCAGGGATATGGTCCACTAGAAATAGGTTGACGTGGTTGTTGACAACATTGATATCACGTTCAAGATGATTCCCAAACGGATGTCTTCCCCGAGTGATGCAGAAGAAAAGGACACAACCCAAACTAAATAAATCAACTGCACGTGTTTGGCGACCATGAAGAAGTTGTTCAGGTGCTTGCCAACCTGAACTTCCACAGCCTGCAATAATTTGCAAATGTCAGACTTTTGCACAAATAACTAGTTAAAGGTTCCACAATCAAACTTTTAAACTAGACTGCAGAGCACATTAAGACATAATAAGCAGCATTTTCATTGCATGCAAATTCCAGAACAATCCAATAACTTGGAAGAACTTAAATTCTAACCCTGGGGCATTGCTAGACGTGCATCAACTAGCTAGTGGCTAAAACCTAAGTAAATAGAATATTTCAGTGCATATGTACCATCAGCCAGCATATATTTCGAGTGATGAAAATAAATTATGAGACTAACAAATAAAAATAATAAAGATGCTTGCCAGTAACATGGTGACCCAAGGATGACCTATCCTCAAGAAGGCGCTTGCTAATTCCCATATCAGAAAGCTTTGCACACACTGTTTTTTCCTTAATTATTAGCACATTTTGAGGCTTTATGTCTCGATGGATTATTCCCAGATCGTGCAAATGAGCAAGACCAGAAACCATATCCCTGTGTAAAGATACAATAAAAGGGGATGAAGAAGATGTTAAATTAAATCAAATCTAGAAGCAAAATAAGGCTTGTTGACTTTAGGTGAAAGTTACCAAGGTAAGAGATTAAGATAAAGTCCACCACTCCACCCTGGGAAATTATCGATCCAAAACTAATCAAACAAATGTCATCATTAACAGTTAATTGTAGCCCACACTAACCTCATCAGTTTTAGGAAGAGAGGTGATGGATGGCCATTTGCTTTCCACAAATTAAGATCCTGCATGACACCTTTCACCAAATCCAGGTGAATTTTATGCTCAATCATTGCACGTGTCGCAGGGTCCTTGCTCAGGACAGGGTCTCGAGATGTATCTGAATAAATTTGAATCAAATCGTCCACACTGCATGTGCAACGCTCCAGAGCAAGATACACAAAATCTTGATCATACTCCACTCCATACCATCTAACAATATTTGGATGCTGGTCAGATGCAATGAGATTTTCAATTTCTTTGAAAGCTACATCATGATGAGCTTGGACAAGGCGTTTCACAGCAACTGCTCGGCCTTCGTAGAATCCCTCAAGAACAATGGTACCATTGCTTCCTTTTGCAATTTCTGTGCTTGATACAATTAGCTTACCTATTCTACGTCCATCAATGCAACCAACTAGTTTATTAAGGTCCAGCAATATTTTTTTGTCACCACCATCGGGTGAAAATCCATCCTCAATGGAACCATTACTCTTCCCTGATCTTCGGGATTTCTTCCTCTTGGAGGGTCCAGTGTTTATATTAGCAACAGACTGGTCTTTCAGGGCAGCAAACTTTTTAGCCAAAAGAACATGGTTGATAACAAAGGCCGCCAAAATTATGAAAAGTAAGATAAAGGGCAATATTACTGGATATTTGGCAAAAATGGCCTGGCCATCAGTACGAAGTGCTCTCGGATCATGTACATTAACTGTTCTAGAATTATTATTCTCCAAAGGAAACTGAGGGACACTTGTTTCATTATCACTGTCTTGAGAAAAATTCAATAATCTATCATCTTTGGGTGGCAACGGAAGCTTTGACTCTGGATCTGCCACTAGAAGCATTTTCCTATTATGATGGTCGTCTGATGTGCTATCAAGCTTGACCGGTGAAGTAGGGGCATTAGGAGCAGGCAATGGGAACATCGGATCATCATGATGAGAAGTGCTTGTATAATCTGTTGTATCATGCTCTCGGATAACAACACCTTTTGATTGACATGGAAATGGCAAACCAAAGTCACTGCCAATTTCAGGAAACTTATAACTTGTATTCTCTGTAAATGTAACATCCTGGCAAAGCAAGCAGCCCCAATTTCAGAAACCATCAGACTCCATGAGACCTTGTCTGAGTTGGGATGGAAAGACTGCAGTGTGTAATCAGTCCTTGTGATGTGAAATCGCTGTGGAGCAGTACTAGAAGCTGCAGACATCAACAGCTCCTTATTACCATTACCGTTATCAGATAAAGGAGTCCTCTTTGTGTCACTCTCCAACATGGATGGAGAATCAGGTGACCTATAAACATGCAGTGGTTTTCCAGTCATAGCATCTACCACGTACACAGTCGTCCTCTTAGAGCCAACAGTGATTGCCCCATCCTCAGATACATGAGGCATGTGTTTGACAAATTCTTCAACAGTCACAGAAAGTTTCTGCAAGTCCAGCAATAAGATAAAGATCAAAATATTATGAAGAGCACAAAACCCGGTTCAACGCTACAGAAAAGGATATTTTGAGCAACAAATCTACATGTATATCAGGGGGGGGGGGGGGAGATTGAAGCAGAAAACCTAGCACATACCATTTTATTAGAACGGGTGACATGCGCATAGAGCTCCCAGTCGTCTCCACAATCAATGAAGAAAGAAGGGGTTGGTCGGGAGGCAGCTTCATTGCCATTGTCCAATGTCGGAGCCGGAGGAGCCTGATAGGAAGTGTAAATGGGAGACCCTGAGGCAAGCGACCAGATTACTCTCTTTGATGTTTTAGTCCTTAAAACAATGGTTCCATCCGTTCTAGCAGCTAATTCTGTTTCTTGCTCACTGTTTCAACCATAGCAAGTATTGAGCAGCTGTAGTAACATTTTACAAATACAATGCTAACACACACATATGCATACATATATATATATAAAGTATATGTACATGACTCATATGAATACTGATGAAAGACAGGTTCAAGTTATTAGGTGAGGCAACTAGGAGGCAGCAAACGACCTTGAACAGGCCGTCAAAAATGGCAAAATCAAAGATAAACATGAAACCCTACTGCTACAATTCTAAACCCATATCCTAAAAGCATTTAAACAATCAAATTATTCTCCGAAAGAAAAAATAAAAGAAAAAGTAAAATAGGACTAACGAGAGAGACAAGAGCGATCTCCCCCCGGCTCTCATGACTCCGGAGCGGTGGGCGTCCGGCACGTGAATAGCGATGGACGTGGAGAAAGCAGAGGGTAAGAGCAACAAGAAACAGAAGAAAAGCAACCTCATTGGAACGGTGAGATTGTTTGACATTAAACGGAATTTGACACGACTAGCATGAGTAACTTAATTTTATGGGTGGACAAGGTTAGGTTAGGTTGGATTACTTAAAGACCAAGACAAGATAAGACAAAGAGATGGTTTGGTCGGGAAGATTCCAAGCTTCTGCCGGGGCAGCAATTTAAGGATCTCCGACTGCCTGGTTTTTTCCTTGCTTTGCTTTTGGGGGTTGTGTAAATTGTAAAAGTCATGGCCTTTGCTTCATTCAAAGCTAATTTTTCAAACTTTAATCATAAATAATAAAGTTGGTTAATTTATTTATACACGAATACTAGAGTTTGTGTTCCCTGTTCAAGACAAGGGCAAGCCCCGCCCACCATTTGGTGTTATTTGCGGGTGTCAGCACAAGAATACTGCTTTGGGGGAAATGGAGCAGAGAGAAAAAAAAAATCCAGATACAAATGCCTCTGCAGTCTGCAGTCTGCAGTCTGCAATCTGCACACTTGGTATAGATTGTTGGTGAATGCTACTGCTAGTCTGCTAGGGATTGTGTTAAATAGTTACTGCTGGTCAGAGTGCAGGCCTAAAGATCATGGGCTCATAAAGAACTCAAAACATCAGTAAAGGACAGGCAGCAAACCAGCCCAATACATAGCTTTCAACTTCATTTTTCAAATTTCAACAATAAAAAACGTCATAATCAGATCAGATCTATTGGTTGAATGAATCACAGGGGTAAAATTAAGAATCACATGTATTATTAAGAATCGTTAAAAAAATAAAATAAAAAAAGTCAATGTTTAGTCAATTTCCTATTCAACAAACGATAGTTCTAAGACAACCTTCAAATTAAGTATAAAAGGTATATATCGGCCATGTATGATGTTTGAAGAAAAGTCTAAAATTCATTCATCCAAACACAACATACAAAGAGTGTGTAAAACTTATGTTTGATTTTGATATAACAAATTATTCAATGACCAATTTACAAAAATAAATAAATTTTTAAGTATATAAAAATCTCACACATGACAAGAAAAAATTGATTCAAAGTTAAAACGTAAACACTAAAATTTTCTAAGTGTTTCTAGCCAAACTTAACCAACTCGCCTAGGCTATCGATACGCTCTATAACATTTTGATACGGCTCTTGGCTACTGAAATTTTAATTGAACACATCGTTTCGATACGGCTTAGCCCGTTTCGATACGCCCTTCAACCTGGGATGTTTTAAACTTATGAGTTTCGGTACAGGTTTTAGGCGTACCGATCCTCAGTTTAGGTATGACACGTCAGCGTACCGATACGAGGTCTTAAAACTTTTAAAATCTTTGTATTAAATTTTTTGATCGTTGAATGTCAATTAAAGCTTCAAAAGTCCGTTATACCGTATCGATACGAATTATGTTCGTTTCGATATGCCCTTGCAAAAACAAGCTACTCGTTCCGGTATGGCCCTTAGGCGTACCGATGCATTTTTCCAAATATTTTTATCTCAAATTCTACTGAGCAAATATCGTACTGATACGGCCTAACTGTTTCGATACAACTCTCATTTTACACTAAGATTGTTTCGATAGGTCTTCTCGCGTATCGATACGCCCCTGCATTTATTCTTGCAACAGCTAATTTCTGTCTTACATGTACTGAAATAGGGCTCCCGTGCACCAATACACCGTGCCTGAGAAGTGCATTTATTCCGAAAAAAATAGTCTCCAACAGCTCTATTTATGATCTCAACTACCTAAACAGTTAGAAATCAATGAAGGGTATAAAAGCATGCCTTCTAAGCTACAACAACAAATGTAGATCAAGTGAAAAGCATTCAAGCAAAAATCTAACCTCTTTGAGCCTTTTAGAGTCAAACTCTTGTACCCAATTTGTGTAATTTCATTGTAATCTTTTATTTTAAGTTTGGGGAGAGTGCACTTGTAATTTGGGTAAAATATCAACCTTTAGTGAGGTCAATTTCAGTTTGCCACAACCTCTTGTAAAAGAGTGATTTTGATCAAACTTTGGGTAGAAAGCTTGATTGATTTGTAACGGTTTCATCCTAAGCCTTGAAAAGGTGACGAATTCAATAGTGAATTGTTTCAAATCCTTAGTGATGAGTTAAGGTAGTTAATGTAGAGCTTGTTAGAAGCTTGAATCACTCTAAATCTCTTGTACATCATTTTTATCATTCTAATTTGCTCCCTTCAATTTTTTTAATTGTCAACTCACCCCTTTTTGACCATTTGACATCGATTAATCATCTCAACAGATTAGACCAAGTCCAAAGTAAAAAGGCCAAACTGAAGCCTAGAAACAACGAAGAAGCTTAAATGCTCGTAACAACAAAATTTTTCAAACAAGAATAAAATCGAAGAAAGGTGATCCCGAAAGTCATGATCATCGAGTGGTCCAACAAACAAGAAAGTCTTAGGCCCAGTTTACATTGTTTTTGAAAAGTGCAGTGAAAAAGCTATTTAAAAAACATTTTTAAAAGTGTTTCTAGATTTTTGACTTTAAAATTTAAGTGTTTAGTATTGCTGTTAAAATTGTTCTTAAGAAGATAAATGACCATTTTAGACATGATATTGTAAGTTATATATATATATATATAATGATATTTAAATTCTTTAATGTTATAATATATCTGCTTAAATTATTATAAAAATTTAAAAATATTTTTATTAATAAATAATTTTTTTAACAATTGTATGTGTTTCATGAAAATATAATGAATTTTAAATATTTTATTTAAAAAACTTAACATTAAAAAATACATATTATTTTTAAACTAAAAAATAATTATTGATTATATCTTCGAAAAAATTATAAATTTATAAATTATAAATAAACACAATAACAGATTAAGGTTAAAATTATAGTTTGACTCTCAAAAAAAACTTTTACAACTGCAAAAGTTAAAAGTTTAATTTTTGTATTTAGGATAAAAAAGCACTTTTTAAAATAAATTTTTCTCAAAAACTAACCATTTAGCATTATTTCCCTTCAAACCATCTTTTAGTTCAAAAGTTGATTTAAAAAACAATGGGTATTTGCTCATCCCCTTGTGTCCTGGTGGCAAAGGTTGATGTTTATCATCCCTTGGGACCCGGGATCGAGCACCAGTATTGCATGATGTGTGTGCCTTCGTTGAAAAAAGGCTATAAGAAAGTTGAACAGACGCTACCCTTGCATCACACCAGCATATTCAAAAAAAAAAAACAATGGGTATTTAAAGGGGCGGACTAACTGAAGTGACATAAAAGGCATATAGGCCGTCGAAACAGCGCGTGAAATCTTTATAACCGAAGCTTCACTGGAGCGGTTTGACCAACAACAAAATGGAGGTCAAAAGAAGGAACTTTAAGAGCCTCCACCCCAGCCTTCACAACCCAAAGCCAACAGAAATAGTTTGACCTCCTCCTCGCGATTTCTTCTATCCTAGAGAGAAAAGCAAGACATCCTTTACAATCTATTAAATCTTCATGTTTGATGATAAATGGATTATTAATATTTAATAGCGAATAGTTGAACAATCAGAATGACATATAAAGACATGAATACTTGTTTGAATAGTTTATTATTTATTAATATTTTGTATCTATTAATATGCATTAGATTATAAAAAGAATTAGATTATTTAGATAATCTTATTTGTAATTATTGATGAAAAAGAATCTTTAGGATTCGTAAATCTAATTCTTTAAACTCAAAAAACTACTACTAGCGGCCTTTTCAATTTTAGAGAATTACATTTTTTCTAATTGATGTTATCAACCTAATCTTGCTAAAAGAGTACATGTCACTTCTTCAACATCATTGTGGGCTAGCGTGAAATGGCCTAATTATTGTTCTTGCGTTATCATCAAGTGGCCACCAGCCACCAGGTGGTGGAATAATTAAACAAATTGCATGCAGCTCCTGCAGAATAGCAAAAAATACAGACAAGGCTTTCTCTTCGCTTTACTTATAAAACATATTCTTAATTCTTGGCTAACTGCTCATCTCTCACTTCGCTAGCCTATACATATGTAAAAGAATAAGAGAGAAAAAACATTCATTGATTTGTAATTTCAACCATATAATATGATATGAATTAATGGGTGTAATCTTTTCTTCATTAGGTCAAGATCCACATGTAGACTGTTGACCAAGACGTGAGTGCTAAAGCACAAGTCAAGTATGTCCACAGGTAGAGGACCGAACACTCGTCTTGACCCACATTAAAGAGCTGGGTCATGGTACCGATATTCATGGCAGGTGGCAGACTGAACTGAACCATGAGCACGAAGTGAAAGAGAGGGTCCGACGGTAGGAACCCGAGGTTACCGGCTGCTTTAACAACGCAAATTCCGACGACCGGTAGTATAATGAATCGGACACACACCACTCCCACGATAGCCATCGGCTTGATCGTCGACGATCGCAAACCTTGTATCAAGTTGGCTCCTAGAATGAGCGTGATACAGGGGATCGTTGCGTCCCTGCATGCATTATACTACTTTCACTACTTGTTACCAACGTACCAATATAGGATGAGCAAATTATTAAGGGACAAGACCACATACCCTAACAGTTTAACCGAGTCTTGGATTACCCGTAGTGGAGCCCCGGGGCCGATTATGAGGTTTCTCAGCCAGACGATCGTGCCGAAGCTGAAACCCAAAATCTGATTGATCAAGGAGACCAAATTGTAATAACATTAGGAAATGGATGAAAAATTAACACAAAAAACATTATATACGTATGGGAAACTTACTGCACCGAGCGTTGGAGGTGCCATGAGCTCTTCCAAAATCGTATGAAGAAATCCTGCAACTTTAACCCACAGCGATGAACTCTCTTTCGGGTTCGGGCTAGTGTCTTGGGGTATATTCTGCAATTGCAGTCATTTCGAAGGCCAATAAGGTCAGCCATTTAGTGGTGTTTTATATGTACCATATGACCAGAACCAAAACATAAACCGTTTTGCTACTTACCACTACTATGGCCACTTGCTCTTCACTTTCTCCTTTCAGAAGATGAGTTTCGGGTGTGGCATCCAAGTTCTTTTTGGCCTGTTTCGAAGCGAATTCCTCAGCTGCTTCAAGTGCTCTCAATTTCAAAGATGATGCTTTTATCAATTGGAAACTGATAGTCCAAATGTAGAAACCACCGAGCTGCATTGATTGATCACAGTAATTAAACAATTAGTTCCTGCAGGCTGCAGCCAAACGCTTATCTTACATAAAAATGGAGCTTGAAATATGAGATATCACATTACCGCCATGGAGAAAGATGCATACGAAAGTCCAACCGCGCTGCATACGTTACTGTCCCCAAATGGACTTCCGTCCTCATTACAGATTGCAGGAACGATTATGAGGAGAAGATTTCCCAAGTTCCCTAACTCGACAAGAAATCAATTTTAGTACAGAATAGTTTAAGAGGGACTTAAAAAATTTAAAGCTGTGTGCCAAAATCAATCTCACCAGATGAACACATAGTAATGATAAGACCCTCCAGGTACGGTTTCGGTTTCAGTATCTTAACCAAGATCCACCCGAGAATTCCTCCCACTAGAAAGGTGAGCCCAATGTTTAGAGGCATAAACCACCTGTGAATGTGATGATCAAATCAACCATGTTCAAACAAAGCCACACATAAATGTATATATGCAGATACAGAGAGAGAATAATAGAGTATCTTTACCATGAAATAATGTCTTGAAACGTGACAGTCTTGGCAAGACTTGCAAACATGAGCGAGGGGGTAAACACGACGAACACAATCTGCGTTAAATTACAGAACATATATAATATATGTCGATATTAGAGTTTCAGCAACATATATGCAGAATAAAAAGAAGTGGTGCATTAAGGGAAACAAAGAGTTTAACTAATCAGTAATCAGTACCCTGTTCAAGGATCGACGGGTGTCTTCTGGTAGAAGTTTACAGTAATCAGATGCCAAGAAAGCACCCAACAAACTGATCAGAAGCACTTGCAAGATTGGCATGCTAGCCACCTCAAACAATGTCCAGAAACCCATGTTTAAGCCTGTGTTTTCGGATTTTGGAAACTACAAGACAGGAAATACAAATTTGGCTTCTCCAAAAATATATATATTCTTCCTGTATGTATATGTTGATGAGAATTATTTCTAGCGCCCACTGGAAAATGTTGGTGAACACCGGAAGCTAAGAGGAATCAAAAACCTGGGAAGTGAATTAGACAAAACCAAAGTTGGAGGGGCCTAATGTAATGATAAAAGTAAAAAAACGTGAATGAATGTGTATAAATATGTGGTTGTGGTGGAGGAGGATGGCAGGGAAGAAAGGCTGGCTAATCCGGAGTTGGAATATACATGCATGTAAAATGAGTGGGTCAGGTCACGATTTTGTGTTGTGTTTATAGAGTAGGGTAAATTGATGATTGAATTAGCAGAGGAATGGGAGTTTTGGTCATTGGCATTTGGCATCATGTCTTTGTCATGGCTGTTGGTGAAGAGGAATTGGGGATTTTGAAAGTTTCGCAGTTGAAAGACAAAAGTGAAGTGAAGTACGACCGGCTTAAAGAAAACGGCTGCGTTTCGAATGAGGATCAACGGAAGTGGATTGCGGATCCGAGGCCCAAAAGAAGTGTTGAGGACCCGACGCCAGGAAGGAAGAAGTCAGCTCAATATGATGAAATTGATATTTAGGGGTGCCAGCTAATGGGTTAATAGTTTGTTACAGATTACCGTTAGTAGTATAAATTTACCAGACACGTGTAAACAAATAATACCTTGTGTGCTGAGAGGTATATTAGCCTAACGGGTGTAATGAACAGTTATGAGAATTTTCAATGAAAAAAGTCTAATTTCTCAAAACCCTTTCTTCTCTACTTACTATCTCCTTTCTATTTCTTCAAATCGTGACAATTTGGTAATCAGAGCTTTAAAGATCCAACATTCAAACTGGGAAATCTCAAGAAAACACAACAAAAGGCAGAAAAAATCGACTTGACTGAGATCCAGAAGCAGCTAGACAAACTCAAAGATGATACCAAGGTCCCAAAATGGTGGGAGAATCAGAAGACCAACTGGGAAGATAGAGTGATGCAGATGGAGACCAACAATGCTGAAACCTTGGGCTATATGAGGCAGATCATTAGCCTGCTGAAGAATGAAGCTAGAGGATCTGAACCAAACACACCCGAGCAGACCACTTCCCAATCAACAAAAATCCTACTTCAGAAAATGGAAAAGAAGCCAGTTCAAGTAACAGTTATTGAAGGGAAAGAAAAATATAATCTGAATCTAGATGGACCTGGCATATTTTCGAGTTCCCCAATACCACCAAATGATGTTAAACCTCAGAACAATGATAAGGCAAAAATCAGTAATGAAGGCATGGAAACTGGAGGAACATCTCAGTTTAAAGAACAAGTGTATAGTGGTGAAAATAGCAGTAGTCAAAACATTTTCACTCCTCGACCTAAGATTGAACTACAGGTGTTTGATGGTGAAAATCCTAGAGATTGGCTAAGGAAGTGTCATAAATACTTTGCAATCTTTGATGTTCCTAATCATCAAAGGCTAGACATAGTTGTCATGTATTTGACAGGCAGAGCAGAGATCTGGTTCGACGGCTACATTATGCAGAAGCATAGGGTGTATTGGCATGAATTTGAGGCTGACTTATGCCATCGGTTTTGTACTAAAGAATCTTCAGATATAGTCCAGGAGTTTAACAAGCTAGTTCAGAAATCCACAGTAGAGGAGTATCAAGACAGATTCGAAAAACTGAAGCCCTATATGCTGATGTTTAACTCTACACTGGGAGAGGACTACTTTGTTTCTAGTATCATCAGTGGCTTAAAAGAAGAAATAAGGAAAAAAATCATGGTCCATGAACCTAAAAACCTAGCTGAAGCTTACAGGAAGGCTAGGAGACAAGAATTAGTCATGGAGTTGGAAAACAGGAAGTTCAGATACCCTACCAGTATGAACGCAAACACTCAGACTCAACCTCCAAAACCTTCTACCATGAATTACACTACCCTGCAAAAACCACAAACCACAGTCACTAGTCAGAAACAGGCCTTGTTAGACTACAGAAGAACAAATAATTTGTGCTTCAAGTGTGGAGACAAGCTTTCTCCAGGACATCAGTGTAAGGTCAAACAACTAAATGTAATGGAGGAGGAAGATGATCAAGAAGAAGAGGATGCAGTTCAGGAGGCATGTGAGGGAACTTGTCAGGAGATTATTGGGATGAATGTTGAAGGGGAGTTGGAGATATCCATTAATGCCCTCACTGGGAACATTGGACACAGCACACTGAGAATCCAAAGAACTATCAAAGGCAAGCCACTAAACATTCTGGTTGATAGTGGGAGTACTCACAGCTTTGTTACTAATATTTAGGCTAAAGAAGGGTTAGAAGTAATTGATATAAAACTCTTAGCAATCACAATAGCCAATGGCAAAAAGCTATACAGTTCTGCAAAGAGTAAACAACTAGAGTGGAGGATGGAAGGACACCAATTTGAACATGATTTCAGAGTATTGAAGATGGGAGGAAATGATATGGTGTTAGGAGTGGACTGGATGAGAAGATACAGTCTCATCACAATGGACTTTAATGCTATAACCCTCAGCTTCACTAAGGATCAGAAGGATATGGTGTTACATGGGGGAAAAGGCAAGGTGGGAGTTAAATTCATTTCAGGGGGAAAATTACAGAGACTAACTGAAAAAGATTCTGAATTGATGGAAGAAATATATTTACTGAGTTGTGAGGAAGCAAAAGTGGAGGTGCCATCTAACTTAAAAGAGTTGCTGGACAAGTATAAAGAGGTTTTCTCTGAACCAAAAGGCATGCCCCCAGTCAGGAGTCAAGACCATGCTATAGCCTTGAAGGCAGATGCTCAACCTGTGAACTTGAGGCCATACAGGTTTTCACATCACCAAAAAACAGAGGTAGAAAAACAGATTTCAGAGATGCTAGCCTCTTCCATTATTCAGACAAGTAAGAGCCCCTTTGCCTCTCCTTGTTTATTAGTAAAGAAGAAAAATGGGTCTTGGATGCTATGTGTTGACTACAGACAGCTAAATGCAATGACAGTCAAAAATAAGTTCCCTATTCCAATTGTAGGAGACCTATTAGATGAGCTAAGTGGGGTAAATTTTTTTTCCGACTTAAGATCTGGGTACTGGCAGATCAGAATTAAGCCTGGAGACATTGAGAAAACAGCATTCAGAACACACCATGGCCACTTTGAGTTTAAAGTCATGCCATTTGGTCTTACAAATGCCCCAGCTATTTTTCAATCTCTTATGAATCAGTTATTTGGTGTCTACTTAAGAAAATTTGTTCTGGTTTTTTTTTTGATGATATATTAGTTTACAGCAAGAGTTGGGATGACCATGTCAGACATTTTTCAGTAGTTTTGGACCTCTTAAAGACTAATCAGTTCTATGCAAAAAGATCAAAATGTTTTTTTGGACAGAGCCAGGTGGAGTACTTGGGTCACATCATTTCAGAAAAAAGGGGTACAAACAGATCCCTCCAAAGTGGATGCTATGAAGGATTGGCCACTTCCTAAAAACCTTAAAGCATTGAGAGGTTTTTTGGGACTTACAGGCTATTATAGAAAGTTTGTTAAAGGGTATGGTGCTTTGAGCAAACCATTGACTCTTATTCTAAAGAAAGACAACTTTCAGTGGACTCCTGAAGCAAGACAGGCCTTTGAAGTACTGAAAAGGGCTATGTGTGAGGCCCCTGTTTTGGCATTACCAGATTTTCAAAAGACTTTTCGCTTAGAGACAGATGCAAGCTCTAGGGGCATTGGAGCAGTGTTGACACAAGAGGGGAGACCAGTGGCTTACTTAAGCAAGGCTCTAAGTCTTAAACATGTTGATCTTTCAGTATATGAGAAGGAATACTTAGCTATCCTACTAGCTGTCACAAAGTGGAGGCATTACTTCGAAGGAGCCCCTTTCATCATCAAAACTGATCATGAACCCTTAAAGCACCTTTTGGAAAAAAGTTGACTACTACAATCCAAAAAAGGGGCTTAACTAAGCTGCTGGGGTTAGATTATGTGATTCAGTTCAGAAGGGGGAAAACAAACTTAGTGGCTGATGCCCTATCAAGGAAAATAGAGATGGGAGCTGAACTTCATACCCTACACTCAACACAGATCATTCCCTCTTGGGTTACTGAGGTGGAACACACTTATGAAGGAGATGACTTTGCAAAAGAAAAGATTACAGCTACAGCAGTTTCACAAGGAGATAATTCAGAGTGGACTTACAAACAAGGCATCTTAAGATATAAGGGCAAGGTCTACATTGGCTCACATGGGGACTTAAGGCACCAAATTCTGACTCTACTTCATGACTCTCCTCAGGGCGGCCACTCAGGTATACAAGCAACCTATTACAGAGTGCACTTTTATTTCTATTGGCCCAAAATGAAGTCTACAGTTAAAGAACATGTCAATCACTGTGATGTTTGTCAGAAGACTAAGGTCGAACATGTGCCTAAACCTGGTCTGATACAACCTATTGAAATTCCACAGAGGGCTTGGGAGGTGATCTCAATGGACTTCATTGAAGGATTACCTACTTCAATGAAATTTAACTGTGTTCTGGTTATAATTGACAAGTATTCGAAGTTTGGCCACTTCTTAGCCCTAGCTCATCCCTATTCAGCTACTGAAGTTGCTCGACTCTACCTAGACCAAATCTACAGGCTCTATGGTCAACCGAAGGTAGCCATTTCTGATAGGGACAGAACGTTCACCAGCATCTTCTGGAAAGAACTGATAAAACAACTGGGAACCTCTACACATTTCACTACTGCCTATCATCCAGAATCGGATGGTCAAACAGAAAGATTGAATCAATGTTTGGAGCAGTACTTGAGGAGTTTATGTTTTTTAAAACTTAATCAGTGGGCTAAGCTACTCTCTCAGGCCGAATGGTGGTATAACACCAACTACCACTCAGCTTTGGGTATGACCCCATTTGAGGCCCTATACGGGTATCCACCTAGAGATTAACATGGGCAACTGACTCGAGAGTTGCCAGTGTTCAAGAATTGATGCAACAGAGGGAAGAAGTAAACAAAATTCTCAAGGAACAACTATTAAAGGCACAAGAACGCATGAAGCATTACGCAGACAAGAAACGCACAGATAGGGAATTTTAGGTAGGCGATTGGATTTACCTCAAGCTTCAACCGTATCGGCAAACATCTCTGGCTCTGCGTCGGAATCTAAAACTGACAGCAAGGTTCTACGGACCCTACAGAGTGATAGCACGAATCGGGTCAGTTGCGTATAAACTCCTCTTGCCGAATTCTTCAAAAATCTACCTCGTCTTCCATGTCAGTTTACTTAAAAAGAAAGTAGGAGATGGAGTTGTTACCTGCCTCGAACCACCTGAAGTGACCTCCGACGGCCAATTGAAGATTTTCCCAGCCCGCATGCTCGACAAAAGGATGGTTAAGCGCAACAACCAAGCGGTCACTCAGCTCCTCATTCAGTGGACAAATTTCGAGCCCGAGGATGCGACATGGGAGGATTACACTAGCCTTCAGTCCCAATTTCCAGATTATGACCCTTGGGGACAAGGCTCTACTGAAGCAGGGGGTATTGTCATGGTTGTTGGTGAAGAGGAATTGGGGATTTTGGAAGTTTCGCAGTTTAAAGATAAAAGTGAAGTGAAGTACGACCGGCTTAAAGAAAACGGCTGCGTTTCGAATGAGGACCAACGAAAGTGGATTGCGGATCCGAGGCCCAAAAGGAGTGTTGGGGACCCGACGTCAGGAAGGAAGAAGTCAGCCCAATATGATGAAATTGATATTTAGGGGTGCCAGCTAATGGGTTAATAGTTTGTTACAGATTACCGTTAGTAGTACAAATTTACCAGACACGTGTAAACAAATAATACCTTGTGTGCTGAGAGGTATATTAGCCTAATGGGTATAATGAACAGTTATGAGAATTTTCAATGAAAAAAGTCTGATTTCTCAAAACCCTTTCTTCTCTTCTTACTATCTCCTTTCTATTTCTTCTAATCGTGACAGCCTTGCCCTTGATTAATGTTAATCACCAGATTTTGTGAAGAACCAGGTTAGAGTCGAACACCTTTTGTTTTTTAGGGCTTCTAGGCTAGCTGTCATGTGATGCACGTTCTAATTAGTGTTGATCTCTTACCTATGTTTGGACGTTTATAGTAAACGTGAAAATATTATTATTTCATGCTTGTTTCTACAAGCATTTTAATTTTAGAGTTTAAAACTTTTAATGTAAGACGTTTAAAATTTAGAGTTTATGGTTAGACTTTAAGGGTTATGATTATATTTTAGAATTTAGATTTTAGGATAATATGATTAGGGATTTAGGTTTAACCTATAAACCTTTAATTTTAACCATAAACTCAAAGTTCTATCAATCGTCTCTCAATTCAAAACATCTTCACTTAAACGCCTAAACCATAAACCCTAAACAGGGTCTTGACCCTTAAAACTAAGATGCTTGTTTAAACAAAGTTTTCACAAGCAATTGTACATGGAATAATTACTCATTTAAAAATAGTGATTATTTCAAATCGAATCGAAATTTTTATTTTATATATAATACTTTAAATTATTTTATAATATAAAAGTAAGTATTTTATATTTAAAATAGTAAAATAATTTAAAAATATTATATATTTTTTTAGTTACTTGAAAAATTAAAATTTTAAGAAATATTTATGTTTTAAGAAAAATACATTAAATTTTTACCAAATAATGTTTAAAATCTCGAAAATAAAAAAAAATGAGATTAATCAAACCGAATATTAATAAGCTATAAAAAAATATAAAATCAAACCATATAATAATTCTAATATAGCTAAGCTAACGTTGGCCTCCAAATCCATATACAAGTTCACCTTGACTCGGATTCTATTTTCTATATATCTTAAGTACTCCATATTTGGGTTGACCAAAATCAACGAAAGTTGAGTTTTTTTTCGATAAGAAGCTTTTTACTCCTAACCAAGCCTACAAATGATTTGTCTTCATGTAATTCATTCAAAAAGTGAATTTTCCAGGTTCCCGCGTCCAATTCATCCATGGAATTATTAAAAATATAAATAAAATACCTAAATCATCACTCAACTTTGTTCTCTAGACCTATTTTGGTCATTGAACTTTAAAAACGATAAATTTACTCATTAAACTTTATTTTTTGACCTATTTTGGTCGCTTTGAATTATTTTATTAATATTTGAATATGAATTGAAATATTTTATTATTATAAAATATAAAAATGAATTTAAAATAAAAATAAATTATATTTTATTATTATTAAATAAAAAATAAAATAAAAACCCCCAAATCCTCAAACCCTCACCGACCACCCACCCTTTACCGGCCCGGTCACTCACCCCTTCACCGGCGTCATTCACCTCTTCCTCAGCGTCATTCACCCATTCGCCGACGTCATCCATCCATAAATCCCAACAAAAAATTTCACCCCAAATCGTCTCTCAACCTTTTATCGACACCTCCAACTTCTCATCAAATGACACTTGCTTCATGGTTTCAGCACAGACCGCCTTCCATATTAATTGTCGTTCATAATCCAGACTCAAAAATCAATTCAATTTCAAATTTCAATTTCGTTTATACACCAAAATCTATAAGCTGATTGCAAAGTGCTTTTCGTAATTAAATTCGGTTATTATCATCTGCAATTGCCGACGAAGGTGAAAAGAGCTTTTCCCAAAATTTATTGATGCTCCCATCACCTCCACCTGAGATGCCAATAAGGAGAGTGGAAGCAGAAGCGACGCAAAGAGATTTGAAAAGAAAAAGTGGAAGAAGATGGATGTCAGCAGATACTATTATCATTTACGTTTTCTCACTTAAAATGATTAAAGAGGTTTAAACTTTGCTGCAGGCATGGGGATTATGGACAGAAGGCAAGCCGGCGAATGGGTGAGTGGCCGGTGAAAGTAACGGCAATGAAGGGGTGGGTGACCGGTGAGAGTGAAAGTGGTTTGGAGTTTTGAGTGTGTGAGGATTTGAGGTTTTTATTTAATAATAATAAAATATAATTTATTTTTATTTTAAATTCATTTTTATATTTTATAATAATAAAATATTTCAAGTCATACCCAAATATTAATAAAATAATTTAAAGTGACCAAAATAGGTCAAAAAATAAAGTTTAATGAGTAAATATATCGTTTTTAAAGTTCAATGACCAAAATAGGTCTGGGGAGCAAAGTTGAGTGATGATTTAGGTATTTTACCCCAAAATTGTTGCTCTCTCGGTACTATAGGGTTGTGCCCTAACTAATTTGAATCGATTCGTATCGTACACTTAATTGTAATGGGTGAATCTATCAGTAAAAATTTTCTACATACGCAAGGCTTTAAACTTGATACCTTCTTAAATAATATCAAATTACTTACCACTTGGATCAACCTGTTAACATAATTATTAAACTTTGATTTGCAAGCTGCAGTTATAATAATTTGGTGCTGATGGAATCCCTTACCTCACAGTTTGGAATTTATTCATAATGTCAACTGACACTAGATATGCAAACCCAAACCCAAACCTAAACACAAACACCACAATAATATCGAAGCACACTTGAATAAAAAGTTTGAAGCAATAATTTCATAAATACAAATTATTTTTATTTAATCTTAATTTTAGATATATAGTCTATCCATTATTTTAATATTTCTTTCAAAATTGGAGACGGCTCTCTGTTCTTTCCAGTTGCCATTGTCATTTGTCAATATCAATGTCGTGTGTAACGCTAATATATATTTAAAATTCAAAATCGATGGTTAATGTTGTGTAATTAACGTATGAGTTGGATTAGGAGCTTCGCCGGCGCCGCCGTATCTAATTACAAGTTACACTTGCTTAGAAAAGAAAGCAATGTTTGTTTCGAGTTCAATAAGGATTAGTCTCTAACTGTGAATTTGAGGTTTAATCAAACTTTTTTAAGATTTTATGAGAATTTGAGGTTTAATCAAACTTTTTTAAGATTTTATGAGAATTTGAGGTCTAATTATTTTTTTAAAATGGGAGACTTAATGAAAGTTTTAACAATTTGAGGGAGCTTAATTAAAAATATTCAAACCAAATTAAAATTTTATAAAAATTTCTAACAAATATAAGGGGCTAATTAAAAAATTTTAGAAAATGAGGGGTGTAATTTAACTTTTCCAAAATTTTGGGATGCCAAGGCTCACCTAGACACTTAATGCTTTTTAAAAGTATTTTTGAAATCAAAAGTTCTTTTGGACCGAAAATAATATAAAATAAGTAGCTTTTTAGTACAAAAACTTTAATCTGATTTGTTTTGAACAAAATTATTTATTTATTATCGTTTAAATCATCACTTTTATAAATTTTAAAACGAAGCTTAAAATAGAGATTTGATATATTTAAAATTATTTTTAATAGCAATATTAAACACTGTAATTTTAAATCAGTTTTCAAAAATCACTTTCCCACCTCACTTTTTAAAAGCATTATGACATTGCCTTTAAAAAGTGTGGTGGGAAGGTGTTTTTGATAATTATTTTCGAAAAGTATGTATTATTTGAATTTAAATATGAGTGTATGCTATTTGTTGTCAAAATGTATTTTTAAGTGAAAAATATGTATTTTAAGCACTGATTTTAAAAATATAAAAAATTAATAATATAAACTAAAATAAATGAGTAATTATACTAAAAATGCTTTTAAAATAGCTGCAAACTAGAAATCTCAGTTTTTGAAAATCAATTTTTAAATCAAGCTGAAAATTATTTCTGGCATGATTGTTAATTGTTCTCTATTGTTTTTAACTTTAAAAGTTCTTTTTGGCTCCAAAAATATTTTGAAAAGCAATGAAAAACGAAATTGTCACGCCCCTGGACTTTCGTAACTGAGACGTGCGGCCCTAGGTGCTCTTGAAAGGATGTTGCGCCTAGGTTAGCCCTCTGATCAAGGCGTGAATGCCTTGGTCCGTGCGAAAACGAGTGTAGAAAGAGATGGTGATGGCCGGGAAAGAGTTTGGGGGAAAGGTTTCGGGCGTATGCCCGTCGTTTTATTATTAAATCTCAACGAAAAACAAGGCTTAAAACCCTTGAGAAAACAATTGAATGAACAACTAATGAGGTGGGGGTAAGCCTCCTTATATAGCCCCCTCTACCCAAGTCCTAATCTAACTAGGATAACTAATACTCAATCCTATTCTAAAAAAGATAACTACTAGTCCTGGTTCCCTAAGGAATTGTGTTCCTTAACCTCCAAGGATTCGTGCTCCTAAGCCTCCTTGGACCCTTGGAATCGGTTTGGGTTGGAGTTCTTGAGATGGTCGTCCAGCCCCTTGGTGTGCACCCTGGGTGCGGGCCTTCGGCCCTTCGGTCTGTTGATCTCGGACGCTAGGCCTAGCTTGCCTAACCCTCGGTGTGCGCAGTCGTCTCGGCCCCTCGGTCTGCTGGCCCCGGTCACTAGGCCTAGTTCGCCTAGCCCCTCGGTGTGCGCACGTGGTCTTGGTCCCGCTGGACTCGGTTGTCTAGCCCCCTCGGTTGGCACCCTCGGTGTCGGGTCGAGGCCCTTCAGTGTGTGGCGGAATAGAGCTCTAGGGTTTGGCCGACAGGCTGGGGCCCTAGGGTTTGGCTGACGGGCGTGGCTCCCTCGTGTGCACGGCGATAGGACCCCAAGTAGCCGACTGGTTCAGTGGGATCCGGCCCTAGGGCGTGACCGGCTGGCTCGACGGGAATCACCCCTAGGGTGCGGTCGGCAGGGTTGGTAGGATCGGGCCCTAGGGTGCGGCCGGCAGGCTCGACGGGAGCAGGCCCTAGGGTGCGGCCGGCTGTCTTGATGGAAGCAGGCCCTAGGGTGCGATCGGCAGACTCGACGGGAGCAGGCCCTAGGGTGCGGCTGGCTGTCTCGGTTGGAATAGGCTCTAGGGTCCGTGATTCTGCCCCTTGGTGTGCACACATTGTACCCCTAGGTTCGTGGCTCCGCCCCCTTGGTGTGCACACGATGTACCCCTGGGTGCGTGGCTCCGCCCCCTTGGTGTGCTTGTTGCCTTCTCGTTGTGGCTTGATGACTTAGTATTGGGGCGATCAATGGTGGGTTCGGCCCTCTCGTCCTCATGAGGTGCGATATGATCGGACGAAAAAGATTGGTCTGTGACAGAATCAAGTGTTCAATAAAAAATTTAAATATATATATATATCAAAGGTTTAATCAGAATCTTAGAAAATATTTAGAGAATTTAATTAAAAAATTAATGACTAATATAAATTTTTAAATATTGAAATGTTTAAGTAAAATTTAAAAAAAATAATTAAAAGATTTAAAATTTTCAAGTTGTTGGGACAAAACTCAATACTTTTCAAACTCCACCTTGTAGCCACATTGTCTAACGGCTAAAGTACACATCAATCTCAGTAGTATTATCAGAAATACATTTTAATCCATTGATCTCACAAGCGAGCTTTAGGCACTTCAACATAAATATTGAGTCGTAATAAATACAAAAGTGGCTGGTTTCTGCCCTTCTTTTCTCTTGACCAGATCTCCCCGGGCCTTAGGGGATGCTTTGATTCTTCTGCCCGGTATGTTGTTCGAAACGTTGTGTGCGGCTTCGTCCCCATCACTCGGCCATCGTGTGCCGGTATCCGCAAAGAACGACTGCGACTGTTAGTTTACTCGTGGTAGGTTTATGTCGGTAGGAAAAGGGAGGGTGAACACTCTGTCGTCGGAGGTTCCTCTTCCTTACCGGACTTTTTCTAATCCACTCATCCGCAGTTTAACAGTTGGCTCCACTACAACAATATAAGTTTTTAGTGACAAATTAATAGTGACTAGGAATAATTTTGTCACAAATATTAACTTTTTGTGACAATTTTTTTGTGCGACACTATTAGTATAAGCAATTGTGACATATTTTTATTTGGTCACTGTAACAATAGTAATTGTGACGATGACATTTTTCACAATCGAATTCTCACTATAAGTATACAATTGTGACACAAAGTTCATTGTCACTAAGACTTTGACACGTGATAGTGACAATATGTGAAGTGGACACTATTATTTCATATTTGTTGTTACAATGAAATTACTTGTCACTTAAAGTTTTACTTTTTGTTGTGATAAATTTTATCACCAATAAAAAAATAAAAGTAATGACAAATTAGACATTGTCACAATGATAAATTTATTTTCATAATTATAAAAATTAATGTTATCATAAACTAGTTTGTCAAAAGGTAAAATATTTCTATAGTCTATAATATGTGTAAATTGTTGTTTTAGTCAATCTATTTTGATCAACTTTAGTCCCTATATTTTTCAAATTTTATTCCTAATCCTAACGGGACACCGGCAATATGACTAAATTACAATGACTAAAAATGATCAAATTAAAGAACAAAAATTAAATAAGCAACTTATGTATAACAAATTAGCTAAAAATAAAATTTTACTTAACATATTTAAATATTATCATTCATGTTAGGATCGAAAATTCAAAATTTTAAAAGTAGAAATTTAAAGTGACCAAATTAGAGTACACAGACTAATATGTGATTTTAGCATAATATATGATAAAAAATTGAAAATTTTAAAAGATATATTCCATTTTGATTAGTTTTTTTTCGAAAAAAAATTTAAATAGTTTCTTCAACATACGTACTTCGTATAAGAAATCATAGAACAATTAGTTAAATTATTATTATAATAATTAGTGTTATAATTAATAAATATTTTTCAAATAAATAAAATTAATTTCAGTTACAATTAAACTTAAATATTATTTTTTCTTTCAAAATAGTATTAAATTTCTTGCCTAGCCTAGCGGATAAGTATTGCACTCTCGCTCTAAAGGTTCTAGGTTCGATTCTTCTTGAAGCCAGGCACATTTATTTACTAAAAATTGATATATGAATATGCTACATCATCTGCAATTAAATTTTAGTGATCTAATGAAAATTTAAAAGTTTGCTTACTAAAATGCAAAAGCTTCATTAAATTTTGACAGTGACGACATATTTTAGACACTATTTAAATATATTTTTGTGATAGAATGTTTGTCACTAGTAAGAATAATATTAGTGTCTAAATTTTAGTCACTATTAATAATCATTTGTGTCAAATAGTGTGGTCATAAAAAATATAACTATTGTGACGAAATACATGAAAGTTGTCACTAATATAATAGTGACGGAGTTATTAGTGACGACTCAGAAAAAATAGTCACTGTAAATTTTAGTGACTAAATTTAACACTTTTTGTGACTATTTTCAATGTCACTAAAAATGTATTTTCTTGTAGTGCTCCTATCGGTCGTGTTCTCTCGGATCTCCCAAGGACCTGGTGACTCCCTCAACTGATGATGCCTCGTTCTCTCGTCGAAATAAGATCGTCTCTGGAAGATGTTGTCTATCTTTTGCAGAGTCTTTGCTGACTCTGGCTTTCGGAATCCTCAATGGAGTTGGGTTTAGGCTTGGCAACCCCTTATGGCACGAAGGGAGCTTCGGTTTTATCCCAAGCGATACAACGTTTACAAATGGTGGAGCTGTCTTGAAGGTCGTTGCTTGCAGGGGATCTACAGTTTCCTTCCGTTCTTAGACTGAAGGTTCGTCGCCTGCCGAAAAAGTGGTCGTCGGTTCTTTGATGGAGTTTAATGGCTGTTGCGCGAGGAAGGAAATGATGATAAGGGTAATTGGGTCTTTTCCCTTCGAGCATGATATTTTTGCACAGACAACTATTATCTCCCTTTTTGAGGCTTTCCTTTTTAAGCATCTGGGACCCGGATCTCTTGAGATTTTTTTATCCTGTTTCTTTGCATAGTCCTAATTTGTCAGAGTCCTTTCACCAAGCTTTTTGTGGCTTTGCATGCATGTTGTTGTTTTATCTAGTGGTTTCTAGACGGGCCCAAGTAATTGGCCAAAGATTTCCTATTATGGTTGACTTTTCTCAATACTTTGGGGAGAAGAATTTCAAAGCAGTCTGGCTCCTTGTCTGTTGGTGGAAATTTTATACTCAATAAAGTTTTTGAGGAACCTGGCCTGTCCAAGATAACTAATGAAATGTATGGCTTTGAATCGAATAACTCCTTCGAGAGTTATCCGAGATCACCATAATCGTGTATGGCAAAGACACCTACGAGTGGAAGGATGGTAGGTGTCTGCTCGATTATGATCCTTCCGGGAAGTTGGGTGTAGTTTGTGTGGTCTTCGCGTTTCCTGTTGCTGCTTTGTTGTTTCTAGGTCCCGTCGTTTTTTATAATTTTCTTGTTTTCGGTTCGTTTGCCTGAAAAGGTTAGGGAGCCTAGTTTTCTGGTTTTGTTCGAATGAAAGTCACTGTGTCGATTGCCTTGAAAAGGACCGTTACCGATAGAACGGAAGCCTGCCTCTGGATAGAGCTCTCAGGCGAAGTCATGGTGGCGTTATCTTGTTTGGCAAGAAGGAAAACACGTTTTGTTCCCTGCGTTATCTTCCAAGGCTGGCCTGGTTTGCCGAGGGATCCCCAAAAACATTGGTGGACATGATTGTTTCCTTTTTACGCACAAGGAGTTTACTTCCATGTTTTTTCGGTTTATTATTGCGAGTCTTGTTTGATTGCCTTTGGTTTTCGACTTTTTGTTGTTTGCGCTTTCTTTCTCGGATGTAGGACTGTTAGCTTCTTCGAAGCCTGGATGTACTTTGTTTTCCTGTAATGAATGCAAGTTCTTGTTTCTGATAAAAAAAACATAAATATTGAGTCTATATAGTGTCATATTCGAGTTAGGTTGAAATCAATTAAAATATAATTTTTAATTTAATGTCTAAATCTCTCTTGTGAGATGATTTGATAAATGTTGAGAATGTCATTTTTTAAAGACCTTTCTTAGAAATTTTTTTCTCTGTTTTATTTTTGAAATGATCAAAAAAAAAATTTGCGAACTTAGTTTTGATGCTTCCCTTGGATGCTTCGTTGGGAAGTTTCTTCTCTAACTCTTACTTGAATCAGACAGTTATCTGTAAGGAGGATGAATTATTTTTCTTGTCAACTCAAGAAGAAGAAGGCTGAGTGGAGAGTTTCAGTTCCCTCTGTTTCTTATTCTACTCGAGGTGAACAACTTATTTTAATTGGTCTCCACAAAATGTTTGAAAGTTTATTATTTTTTTAATATTATTTGGAACTTATTTAGGTATTTGGGGTTATTTTTACAATGATTTTTCGACGAAAAAGGTCAAGTCGTTGTACCTCTCAGTGATTTTACTTATTTTTTTATATTTTAAGACTAAATTGAAAGGAGTTAAAATTATAAGGACTGAAATAAAAAATCAAAAATAAGAAAACAATGCTTTTAATGTGTTGATGCTGCCCAATTTCTGACATCATGCCGCTCTTTTATAGGTATAGAATTCAGTCCTACAACTTCTCCAATTTTTCACTATAGTCTCCAAAATTTGCCTTCCTTTTAATTTCATCCCAAAATTACAAAAAAAAAGTAAAAATGAAAGGAAAGTTGTCAAGAAAAGATAATAAATTTAGTATGCTTTTAATAAAAAAAATTAAAGTTTGAAAAGTTGTCCGGGAATCATCTTTTTCGGAATCACATACCCACGTTTGATTGGAGAGCATTCCCTCCAAGAAGTAATTTTGCATTCCCAACAGTAGCAATTTTTCATTAAAGGGTGGGAATGTGGTTCCCTTATATTTATTAGGTATTTGTCGATTCCCTCCCCTTTGGACCATATTACCCCTAAGTTAATAGATTTTGTTCATATAAATCCTTTGTAAAATTTAATTAGATGATTAAATATGTGTGGTGTAAATTAATTAAATATTTTTATTTAATATTAATTTAATATTTAAATGATGTTACAAATATTTAAATATTATTTTAATATTTAATGTATTTTTATTAATATTATATTTATGATGTTTATAGGTTATATGCTGCGATAGCATATTGTTTAAAAATTAATAAGTTTAGAGTTGATGTTTTTAATTTTATTCTTATGTTTATGATCTTATAAAATATTTTAGTAGGTTAAACTTATGATATAAATTCTTATCAGTATTATACAACTTTTAGATTTATTTTATTATTTACTTTAATTTGCTTGACATGTCACAAGTAATAAAAAAATTAAAAATTTGAACATATTAAATGTCTAGCATTTAAAAATTCACAAAAATATTTTAATGGAGGATAACGAGGGTAAGTAAATATAAAATAGTTTTTTAATAGTCTAAAGGTGATTATAATGTAATATATACAAAATGATTGAACCTAAGTCTTCTAGGACGAACCTCATCCATTTTTTTTTACTGAGACCACTTGTTAGGTTATTTTAAAGAATATTTAATATAATAATTATATTAAATATGATAAATATATATTTTTTACAAATTTTAGATAGTGTAACAAAAATAATTCTATTAATTATTGTGCATGTATTTTAAGTTAATTTTGAAAGTTTAACATGTTAAAAAGAAAATATAACATATGTACAGTTTAGTAAAATTTACTTTTAGATAACTTTATATACCTCCAACCAAACACAGTAATATTACATTCCAACACAATAAACCAAACAAGATAATGTAACATTTCAGTAATGTGACAAGTAATGTTAAATTCTGAAAATTTTATTCCCAAAAGTAATCTTACATTCCGTGAACCAAATGCACCCTTAGTCTTTCGAAAGGTATGACAAGTTTCACCGTCATTATAGAAACAACTTAATATCTCAAAATATTCCGGACCAACCTTATATTCTTTTTTTAAATGTTATTCTCCTCGTTTAGCCTACATGTAATTTTAAAAAATAATTGTCCCCCAAAGTCGAATGTCAATACCTAATTATAAGTACGGAAATTTTCTTTGATAGAACTCAATTAGATTGGGCCAATGTTGAGGATGTTGGGTTTCCACATCACCCCCGGGCTCAGCCGGCTCCTTACCTTTTGGGCTCTTTCTGTCATGCTTACTGTCTGCACTCTGCATTCATATTGTCTTATTCTTTGCTCTTACAGTTTACAAACACATACAGGTAGCCCATGCCACCACCCTCTCTCTTTTTTCTCTTATTATTTCTTTTAAAACTATCATTATTAGATTTTGTCAAGTTCATGATGCAGATAAATAAATATTTTATATGAAAAATATGTTTTCAATAGATGAACATATGTGAAATGATAAAGGATTTATAAATAAACCCTTTAATCTCATGTTCGATCTATAAATTGTGATTTTAATAGTCTTTTATCTAAAAATATATGAGATTTTTTTTAAAAAAAATACTTCAATAAGTTTTTTTCAACAAAATCAAGATATTTTTGGTGAGAATCATATTGATCATGTTTGGCAATTAACGAATAATTGATAGCTGATAGCGGATTACATTAATTGATAGCTGAGAGTTGATTGTATTAGCTGATTTGACTAGCGGATTGTATTAGCTGATTGTATAAAAGTGTTTGGTAAAATTAACTGATTGTTGTTAGATTATTTAAACAAAAAAAAATGACATATGAAGACATGATTATATTCAATACTTGTTTGAATAGTTTATTAATTATCACTATTTTGTATCTAATTAATATTAATTAAATTTATAAAATTATTTTTAATAGAACTTTTCTAAACATATTCAAATGATTTATATATTAATTTATATAATTATTTTAATATAATTTAATTAATTAATAAATTTAAATACACATATAAATATGTGATAATAAAAAGAAAAAATAAATAAGATTAACTTATAAATAGGGTGAGAAAATATTTAATTTAGGTTATTTTAAGATTTTTTGTTACTAGTAAGGGTAAAATAGTTTTTACAACTCTAATATCAAATATCTAATCTCAAAAGGCTCATATTATGAGCTTTTTCAAAAGTAGTGATTTCATCTCAATCTGCTCTTTCAATCCGATGTTCACCAAACAAAAATATTAATAAATTTGACTAGTCAAACCTCTAATTATGCCTCAAACCTTTAATTTTTCCTACACCTCTTTTTACTGTATTAACTCGTACATCTCTTGTCAAAAGATTCCAAGTTCTTTTCGGTGGCCTCTACAGCTATATGACATAAAATGATGGTCGTGGACCTTCACTCATACTATTACTTCTAGTACATTATACATAATAATGTTTTCAGAACCCGAAACTTAATCGATAAGCAATGACGGATTTATTAAGGTACTTAAAATTTAATTTTTTATTATTTGTTTATTTTATTGATTATATTAATCTTGAAATTTTATTTGTGTCTACTTATATTTAAAAAAAAAATTATATTACCAATATATGTATGCCCACCTTAAAAAGAATTAGATTCATTAAAGAAGGCTATTTGACCCATATTCAACGGGTTCTGACCCGACATGATCTTATAGGATCAATTTTTTTTTAAATGGGTTCAAGTTGAGTTCGAGTCTGATTTTTTGAGAAAGAGGTTGAGTCGGATTTGAGTTTAAGGTGAAAAATACCTACTTGACCCGGGACAATAGTTCAATTTTATTATAAATATTTATGTATAATTGTAGTCTTCCTATTTTGTCTAATAAAAGTAGAATAATTATTATAATTATCTCTATATATATGTATTTTTACAATTAGCACATTATTTTTATCGAATAATAATAAAAATTTATAATTATTTTTTATTTATGTTGGGTCGGGTGAAATTTGAGTTTTTACTCTAGAATTCGAGTTCGGGCTCATGTCAAGTGAAACAGTATAAAATATCGAATTGAATTTAGATGAAAATATTAAATTTCTAGATCGAGTACAGATTAACCAAAAATACGACCCAACCCGTGGTCGGATACCACTACTGTTGATTCGGTATTCAATTCAATACAAATAAATTATAACTCACGCTAAATAGGACGTTTAATCATATTTTTATTTTTGAATTTTCATCTTAGTATTAATTTTTTTAACGAAGTCTTCATTTTTCTTTGTATTATAATTTAACATTCATATTGATATTACTCTTAGAAAATGTATATATTAAATCCAACAAGTAGTTTTAATGAAAAACATACATATTTATTAGAAGAGACTCAATTTTAAATTGCTCTTTCTACAAAGCGTATGTATTATCAAATGTTTAAGAATATATATGAATAGATACGATCGAATTCATAACTAGTGGTTAAGATAAGAGAAACATTTATTATCTCACCTAAGCTATGTGATTACACCTTATAACCGAACTCAAAACTTACCGAACATATCTACGCACGCATCTTCTGAACACAATAAATGTTAGATACAACGACAAAAAATATTATATTTCTAAAAAATTGATTTAAATTTACTTTTTGAATACAACATTATTAATAAATATAATTACAAACTCTAAACATAAATCATAAAAAAAAAATCATCCAATAGATTGGGATCCCATCATATCCGACAGGCTTGGAACACATCTCCTTTTTCAAAAGAACTGGCCTCGCTCTCCTTTTCCTTTTTCTCCTTTTCTCGAACTTCAATAGTGTTATTTAGACAATAAGTTTCTACCACAACTTTTATTTTCATAGTTTCTAACATACTATTATAAGTGATTGACGATGGATATTAGTTAAATGCAACAATAAATGATAAAGAAGGTTTTTAATTTGAATGTAATTAAAAGGTTGAACCAAAATGTGGGTAAGATAAAAAAAATTTAGGGTTAATTATACCACTTACCACCGAATTAATTATAAATTACTATTTTGACCATCGAACTAGCGAACTCGTCAATTAGACCACCTAACTTATAAACTCAACCTATTTTGAACACCGCCGTTAAAAACTTAACCGTGGGCGACGGAACTGCCACGTGGCAGCTTACGGAAAATTTTTAAAATTACATATTTGGTTCATATTATTTACTTATTAAATCAATTTGATCCTAATTTTATTTATAAAATTAATCATCCAATCAGATAATGACACGTGTCATCACCCAATTGAGTTAATTCAACCAAATTTTAATTTATTTTATTTAATATATTTTCCCTCCAATCAGGTGGTAACTGGTGAAAGGAAAATTAATGAAGAATAAAGATTGATGTTGTGGGGTTGAACCTGAGACTAAGTGGAAAAACCTCATGCCTTTACCACTGAGTTAAGCTACTCTTAATGGTATATTTTGTGCGCACACACACTATATATATAAATGTTAGAGAAAAAAAAAGTAAAAATGGTTGAAAGGGGACTCAAACTTAGATTACTTGAGATGTGTATAATCACACAAACGTTCAATTTAATTTAATTTAAATCTAAAAAATATTTTATTTAAAAGAAAATAAATTCAATTTAAAAAGTATTCAAATATTTAATATTTTTCAATTAAATCGAATACTTTTTAAATCAAATACTTTCAATCAATTCGAATATTAAATCGAATACTTTAAATTAATTCAATTTTTAAATACTTTAAATCGATTCAAATAATAAATCAAATACTTTAAATTGATTCGAATATTAAATCAAATACTTTAAATTGATTCGAATATTAAATCAAATACTTTAATTCGATTCGAATTAAACCGAATACTTTAAATTAATTCGATTTTTAAATATTCAAATATTAAATATTTGATTTAAATCGAATACTTTTTAAAATTGAATTTCTTTTCTTTTAAATCAAATATTTTTAAATCGAATATTTAATATTTTAATAAATATTCGATTTAGTTTAAAAATAAAAAATATCTGAATACTTTAAATTGAATATTTAAAAATTTTAGATTTAAATTAAATCGAACGTTTGTGTGATTATACACATCCCAAGTGATCTAAGTTCTATTCTCCTTTCAACTATTTTTACTTCTTTTTTCATTAACATTTACTGAAGTATAAGATATGTATATGAAAGTTTGTAAAATATTTCATTAAAAGTAGATTGGCTCGGTGGTAAAGGCATAAGTTCAAACCCCCACAACACCAATATTTATTCTTCATTAATTTTCCTTTCACCACGTGGTGACACGTGTCACCACCTGAATGGAGGGAAAATATATTAAATAAAATAAATTAAAATTTGGTTAAATTAACCCAATTGGGCGATGACATGTGTCATCATCTGATTGGATGATTAATTTTATTTAGTTAAAATAAAATTAGGATCAAATTGATTTAATAAGATGGACTAAATATGTAATTTTAAAATTTTCTCGTAAGCTGCCACGAAGCAGTTCTGTCACCCCGTTAGGTTTTTAACGGTGATTGTCAAAATAAGTTGATTTTATAAGTTCGGTGGTCTGATTGATGAGTTCGCTAGTTCGGTGGTCAAAGTAAAAATCTTCAATTAGTTCGGTGGTCAGTGGTGTAGTAACCCAAAATTTTATGTATTCGATGTCCGAATACGCTCTTTTTATATATAGATGTATGAGAGTATTGGGCCAATGAGATTAAGATTTTAAGGGTACGTTTGTTTATAGAGATTAAGTCTATTTTTATTTTCTTGAAAAATTAAAAACGATGAAGAAAACGTGTTTGATTGTAAAATAGAAAATGAATTTTAGAAAATAAAAACAATAAGTAAAAATTTGAAAACATAAAAAAAGTCGTTTTCACTGTTTTCATTGAAAATATTTAAAAAAAATTGAAAAATATGAAAACAAAAGTTTTTTTTAATTTTAACCTGGATTTGAATCCTTCTAATATTATCTTTTTAAAATTTTAGTTTATTTACTCATATTTTATTTATTATTATTATAAAAATATTTTCTAAATATATTTTATTTCAATTATTTAATAATTATTTTTTCATTTATATTTTAAAAAACTATATATCAAACACATTTTCTCTATTTTTATTTTTAAAATAACTTTCTATCCTATTAAATAAATGTGTTTTTTAATTTTTAAGAAAGATTAAAATTATTTTTTTGAAAATGAAAACAAAATAAAAAAATTTCTAAAACCAAACAGACCCTAAAATTTACATTTTCTGACGAGGAACGGAGAAATGTCACGATTCAAAAAAAATCATAATTACTTGGTAGATACAGCTAATGGTTCGCATATACTTTTAATAACTATTGATGTGAGAAATTATTACATAGGCTCTTCCCACCACTTAAGATATGATCCCAACCAATTAAATTAATACACATCACATATTTTTTTCATATCACTCACACATAAGCATCGTCAAAATCATCCATTTTAATGCCCCTCAAAAAAGAAAAAAAATATTACCAAAGATTTTTTGTGTTGTCTTCCTCTTTAATCTTCAAAATTTTTCTTAATTAATTTTCTCTTTTTCTCCTTTACTGTTTTGTAGCAGCCATTGATTCAATGAGACACCAAATTTAAGATTAAATCTGACCTTCTATTATGATTGTGTGTGGAACGAAAAATGAAGTTTATTACATATTTTTCTTCAAAAATTAATCTGTAATGTCAAGGTTTTTTTTTGGACCAAACTGAAAATGTAGGATAAAGGTACACATGGATCTTAGAAACTAAAACTTCAAAGCTTGCAATCATGCCAACTGACTATCATGGTCGATGAGGATTTTGTAGTGCAAATAAAATTTGTAATTACAATAAATTTTTGACTTTTCAATATTTCACAATATTTTACAAAGGTAGTTAATGGCAATATTACCATGTCTCGTTTGCAGTGCTAGTGGTTATCACTAGTTTCTGTTCTGATTTTCCACGTCTCTCTGCTTAATAACCATTGTATTATATATCATTTTTTAATTAAAAATAATTTTAATAAAAGTTAATGTTCTCCTTATTATAACTAAACACCACAACCAAAAATATCATGGCTGCTGCAAAACTGTAAAGAAGAAGAAGAAATTGATTAAAGAGAAAGACAAAGCACAATAAATATTTAGTAATATTTCTTTTTTCTTTAAATCAAAGGCATTAAAATGGATGGTTTGAACAATGCTTATGTGAGTATAATATTTTGGTCAAAAATGTGAGTATAATATGAAATATATATATATATATATAATTGGTTATGTGAGTAAAGAAGAAGAAGAAATTGATTAAAATGGATGGTTTGAACAATGCTTATGTGTATTAATTTAATTGGTTGGGATCATATTTTAGGTGGTGAGAACGGTCTATGTAATAATTTTTCAGTTTAAATTGATCGAAGATAATTATTTTAGGCTCTCCGAGGAAAAGTTTGAGAATATAAAATTTATAGGATGGGATTTTTGTTCTTTTACAATTTAATCCTTAATTTTATATCTTATTCAATTTGATCTTTTGAGTGCAACTCGTTGCAAATTCTCTCTTTCCAACAATTTATTGATTTCTTTATACTCCTATCCATATTGTCCTCAAAATCTTTCATTTAAAAAACAACATTTTAAATATATTATATAATTTTAGATGATTTTTGATTTATTAAATAAAATTATAAATCTTACTTATACATGTGAAAATAAATATGAAAAATATACATGTATATCGTATATGATTAAAAAATCATTTAAATTAGAACCAGTTAATACAATAACATTATAAATAATTAAATGTAAATTTAATAAAAAATTAAATAAATATATTTGATTCAGGTCGACTAAAAAAACTTGAATAAAATTTAAATAATAAAATAAAACTCTAATTATTTTCAGACTCCCAACCACAGTAGCTAGCCTCTTTAAAATGGCATGACCTGTTCATGGTCTTGAAAGTTAAAAGCATGGGCTATCGTCCTCGTGTTAACAATTGAATTTAAAGAGGGCGTGGGGGTTGAGAGCCAACTGTTAAGTAATGAAGGCAGTCATAATTAGTGCTGGCTCAGCTTGTGATTCGTCCACATTCCCCATGACAAAACCAAGACTGTAAAGAGAATAAAGTTTTAATGGCCTAAGCCTTAGATGAATGGCCCTTGGGGTTGGGGAGGTCAGCAGATGAAAAGATTCGTATTGATTTTTTTAATCACCGGTATTTTATTTATTGGTTGATTAGTTCGGATCGGATACTGCAGAGGTACGTTATGGGGTGACCCTCTCAATTTATTTGTTCTATTCACAACGTCATAATTCGAACTTCTAACATTACGTAAGAGATTTAATTTTTCATCCTACTAGACCAACTGATTGTTGATTATTGATTTACTCTTTTAGTTTAAGCCTAAGTTGGCCGATAATCTAATTTAAAGAAATTAAATAATTTAATTTAATGGTGTATCAATTAATTGTTATTTATTGTCAAAAATAATATTTTTATTTATCCATTAGGCATTATATATATAGAGTACTATTTTTTAATTAAATAAAGAGGTATTATATTCTCATGACGAGATTTGAATCCATACAAGATGAGACAAGATAAACATCTTAAGCCACTAGACCAATTAATGAATCTCAGAAAGAGTCTCTCAACGAAAATTTTCTGCATACACAAGATTTCAAACTTGAGATATGCTTAAAAATATTAAATATCTTACCCCTTGAATTAACTCGGTTGGTAGAGAGTTATTTTCTTTCATTATCTATTAGGGTTAAAAAATCATATAAATCTTTGTACAAGGGGGAAAAGGTCAAAAGAGAGATTGGTTTGAATTTGCATGTAATGGTCCGTTCCAATTCTATATCAAATAAATCCTAGCATCATGAAAATAATCAAGGCGAAATTAGGGGTTGGCAGAGATCATAGTCTATCTAAAAAATAAATTGTTCTTAAGTCCTAAAAATCTTTAAATTAAAAGATAATATATGATAAAATTTTAGATAAAATACCCATTTAACCTTAAACATTAAAAAATATTAGTTTGACTCAAAAATCCATCCAAAGTTTTCCAGATAAGGACAAAACTAAAATTAAATATTGAAGGGTACAAATTACATAAATTCAAAATATTGGAGACTTATTAAGTATGCCCTAAACGGGCTTTTCTAAAAACAGGCGGCTTAAAAACAGGCTAAATATAAATCAAGAATAAAACACCATTAGATGGAGCCGGTTTAATATAGGCCGTTGGATTGAAAAAAAAACAGGACATAAGGTTACCCGGTGAACCGGTAACCCTTTTAACGATGGTATAAGTTGAGAAAAAAACGACGAGCGGGAAAAGAAAAACAAAATTTTAGGGCATCGAACCCAAGAGGACGAAGCTGGTTTTTGCATCAACCAAAGAAGAAAATCTGAAGGAAATTTGTCGAGGAGGTTGGGTTTGAGCACAGTTTGTAGGTAAGTTCTTGCTTCTTGCTTCTTGCTTCCTTTTTCTGGTTTTTTTTTCTATTTCAGCGAAACCACATTGCAAATGGTGAAGGTTTTTGTATAAATCGTTCGAATGTGGATTTATTTGTACTTTATAATCAATATTGTATAGGAGATTGGATTTTAAGGAATTTTGGGTGTTTTTGGTTAGTGTTCTGTTTAGGGTTTTTGGAAAAAAAAGATAACAGTAGTTAGAAGAAGTGTTTAACAGTAGTTAAAAAATATAACCAAAGAAGAAGTGTTGAATTCTTTCACTGTGTTCTTGAATGACAAAATAAATAAGGTTAAATAATTAAGTGATAGTTCAGTTAGGTTAGTTAGTGATAAATGTTAGAAATTGTAGTAAAAGGAGAAAGAAATATTGTCGAGGAGATTGGATTTGTAAGAATCATTTAGTTGAAATGCATGTATTGGTTATGAATGTTGGCTGAGATGGTTCTTGTATTTGGTTTAAAAATTGGTTTGCATATTCTCTACAGCTATAGTATTGAATGTGTTGGAAGGTATGCTTGTTTCTTAAGATCAAATAGTTGATTTGAAGTAGTATGTAAAAAACTGGTTTCAATCTTTGATTATTTTAGGTACACGTTGCAGACAATGAAACATAAGAAGAAGTCTCATGAAGGGGATGCAAAGGCACCTAAGATATGTACAGCATATTTCCAATTCTAGTAAGTTGAAGTTGAATGTATATAGGACTGTAAAATTTATTAAATATGAGTTGCATAAGCTAACAGAGAAATTATGTTTTACAGTAAAGCAGAATGTAAACGTTTGGAGGGGAGAAGACAATGAACAACAATGTAAGTGTGTTGTGTAATGGTTTGTTAAGTGTACATGATATTTGTATTGGACTAATTGTGAGAGTGATACAGGAAAGAAAAGCATTGGGTTTGAGGTGGAGGCAGATGAGTGAAGATGAAAAGGAGCCTTATCAAAAAATGTTCGAGGAGCAGAAGCATGCTCTAGCTGAATGGAAAGCCTCCAATGTGAAGGATATTGTAGTACCTGAGGAAGAGAAAGAGAAAAAGGTAAGTGAATTTTTGAAATTATTTATGGAGAAAGAGATGAAATTGTTCTAACATTAGGTATATTTCTGTAAGAGTGAAGTAAATAATGTATTTATGAAATGTTGTAGGAGAAGTCTTCAAGATGTAGCCTCATTAAGCTGTCGGAGGTGTTTGAAGAGATGAGGAAGATGAATATTGAGGGTGTGGTACATGAGTTAGGGTTTGGTCCTTTACTGGAAATAAAACCGAGAGCAATTCATCGCGACCTATGTCGCACTTTAGTAGAGAATTTTGATGTCCAGAGGTCGATCATGGAATTTGATGGACATAAAATTCCAGTGTTGGTGGAAGATGTGGAGGCTGTTTTGAGTTTGAAGAATGAAGGAGTCGAAGTTGAAAGTGGAACGAGAAATGTTAATGCAAAAGAAATGGCATCGAAGTACGAAATAAAGAGGGATGCCAAGGTGAATGAACTTGAGGAGGACATACTTAGCGGTAAATTTGAGGGAGACGAGTTGAAAGCTCGCGTTCTTCTTTTCATTGTTGGTGTTTTTATAAGACTAAATGCGAACAATATGCCTTCCTCGTAACATTTACGGTTGTTGTGCCCAAAGGGGTTGAAGGGAAATATCAATTGGTGCAAATATGCATACAACAAGTTACTTGATGGAGTAGAGAATTGGAAAGTTCGTTGTGGTTTGGCATACATGACCGGATGCATCGCGATATTAGAGGTAATATATGTTTAAAAGTATGTTTTGTTCGAACGTAGCATTTGTTTCATGGGATTGAGTTTATTGAGGTAGATTATAATGTTTTGATGAATAATAAATATAGGTGAGGTTATTTGATTTTTGGAGTGGAGTCGCGAGCAGAATAGTTGCAGCCTCTCAAGGTCGCAGTCGCATACATGCATGGGGCAACAAGAAGACAGTAAGGAAGATTGTAAATAGCCTGAAGGAAGAAAGCCATCCAAAAAAACCCAAGGTAAGTGGGTTAAACCAACCTGATATTATATAGGATGTTGTGGTTATATGAAATGATTTACTGATGATGTTTGCAGGTACTTGGGTATGATGATGAGAAAGTGGAAGGGGAAGAAGGGGATCGAAAGAATGGAACAAATGATGTTGTTATGGATATGCTGCAGATTGTACTGGTAGAGTTGGGTGGAATAAAAGATAGTCTGCAAGCCCGTGTGGAGAAGGAAAAAGAAATCGAAGAGAGTATAAGGGAATTGAAGGAGGAATGCAAGAGTTTAAATGCGAACATGATAGAATTGCAGAAGTCATTGAGGAAATCTGATGGAGAAATTGTTGTTCATGTTAAAGAAGGAGAAGAAGTGGTTGACAAAGGGCAAGTCAAAGTTTCTGATCCGAACAAAGGAGTTCATATTGAGGAGGACCCAATGATGGAGGACGATGTTGAGTGGTTGAATGAAGAATTCGTTGCTGTACCGAAAACAATGAAAAAGGTATAATAAGTTCATTTGATCAATCTTTCATGAAGTTAAGGATTGAGAGTATTATTGTTGATATTGTTTGTGTTAACTTGTAGGGCAAGACAACAGCAATAGCTACTGCAAAGGTTAGTGGCAAAGGAATAAGAGTAGGAATTCGAACTCGGAACATGAATAAAGTCAGCCATTGAATGAAGAATGCTGTGTGACAATGTTTGGTTTAAGTAGGATTTGTGTCCACAATAAATGCTATGTGTGTATGATTACATTTATTATAGACAAATATGGATGAAATTCTAATGTTATTCAAACTAATTGTTTAGTGGTTGAATAACTAATGAGGTTTTCTAATAAAACTTATATATTTGAACGTGAAGTACTTATTTGTATTATTAAGTAGATTAAGTATTGAACAACAAATGTGTAAGCATTGCAGATACTGACATACGTCCAAGTACCGGAAGGAGTAGGCAAGTCAGCAAAAAACACTTGTGACTATATATGGAATACGCCATTGCCTAAATCGTAAGCAATCTGAATTTGAAAGTAATCCTCAATGATGTTATTCTGTTCAATATAATATGTAAGTTTTTTTGTATGGGTGCAGTAAATCAATTGCAGATTTTGGGCACTCATATTTGTCTGTAAGCGATGCAGATACGATACGACCTGGATGGTGGGTGGGTTCAATGGTTAGTAGGTTTGACTATTCCTTTTAAGCATTTTGTATATATTAGAAGAAATTTAGTATGATAGTTGCTATATGTTTGTGGTTTAGGTTATAGATGCTGTTGGTTTTACCATTGTTGATGAAGATATAAGGAAGAAATCTAAAAGAAGGAGAGGGTACATCCCGTGTACATTGAGTGTAAGTTAAATATTAAAGAATCTTATGTCTATTATGAACAAGTGGATATGGTTTTGTAAGGATACATGGTTAATAATAAATGATCTATTGTAGTCTCAGCTTCTGCAAGGAGTAAATATTGGTACAATCGCTGAGTATTGGCGTAAGGTTGGCAATCCATATGGCTTGTTGACGGACTGTAAAGTGGTACGAAGAAGCATTAATAAATTAAACATCTCATTCACTTTCATGTCATCTGTATATTACAATGGAAATCGTTGCTTGTTTCAGCTCTTTATCCCCGTGAATGAGAGCAATAGTCATTGGTTTATGTGTGTTGTCGATATTGATGCTGGTGAAGTGAAGCTACTTGACAGCTTGCCAAATACCCGAGGCAATGGTACAAGACTGTGTATGGCCGAGAACCTGGTAATAATCGAGAACTACGAACTTTTATTCTTCCATTGATTAAGATGTTACAGAGTATGTAAAAACAGAAAAAATGTTTCTGCATGTAGATCAATAGTCTAAAAGAATGTTTTAAAGATAAGAAGTTTGTCCAAGTGTTTGGCTCACCATCAAGGCCGTTGACCGATCTACGTGTGATGGTGGAAAAAGTCAAACATCAGGATAATGGGTACAGAGTTGTTATATTCTAGTATTTTGTGTTAATTTTGTTTAACAAATTGGGAAGGATTACTCGTGGTATTATGTTAACATGGATTTTTTTTCTAACAGAGATGATTGTGGTATGTTTTGCATCAGATGGATGCAGCTTTGGAATGAGAAGCATATAGGGGAAGTGGTAAGGGTTTAGGTTAATCTTCATTCAACTTTCCTTACTTTGGTCATGTATACTATAATGCTCTTTAATAAAAGCTTAATTTGTTTGTACTTATCTTAATAGAGCATTGAAAAATGGGATCGGATGATTCTTTTGTACGAACTTATCAGTCATGATAAGAATAAATTGCGGAGGAATATCAATGTTGCTGTAGGTCAATGGTACATGAAGGCAAACGAACCAAAGGTTCCAAAACATGGCACTTTTAAGCGTCCGAAATGGTAAGGCTTTTTATAACCCTAACCCTAGAATTTTAAGGCAAACGAACCGCAGGTGGGGATTCGAAACCTGTTTGAAATTGTAAATAGCGGGAAAATATAGACTGTAAATGAAAACGTTCCCTCTCCTCCATCTCGGAAAATACAATTTTATAACCCTAACCCTAGAATTTTAAGGCTTTTTATTGTTTGTTCTTCGATTACCGACCATATTCGAAACCTGAGACCGTTCGTTTCTTCTTCTTTGATTGTTTAGGGTTTTTTCAGATATTCCTACCAAAAACTCTTACATGGCTCCAAAAAACAAACCTAGTAAAGGTAAACGAGGTCCGATTCAAACAGGTGGTTCTATCCGTTCGATTGTAGCGGACGCGCCACAACCTCCAAATATTTTAAGCCATTGTTTCTGTGATCTCGCTTGTCTTGAGCGATACCACGAAGTGTACGAGGCGAAGAAGATTAGGAAGGAGCGAACGATTGACTTGGATTTTTTATGTCCAATGATTATCAATTCAACTCCTGGCCTTTATTTGTGGAATGGGGTTGGATCAGATATCTCGATATTAAACCTCGTGTTTATCAGAACCTGGTGAAGATCTTCTATGCAAATGCTACCCTTCAGCATGATGCCAGAACCCAACACTGTGTAGCTATCGAGTCCTATCTAATGAGAGTTGAATTTACAATCATTCCGGCAATTATTGCCCAACACGTTGGTGTGGAAGCTACTGGTGAAGAGCAAGAATTCGAGCGTGTCCCCTTGAAGTTCGATGATGACAACCCAACTCATCTTCATATCCATGAAAGGCTTCTGCATCTAATGACAACTTGGTTCTTCCGGCCATCAGGTGGACGATGCACTCGTATGCGTCATATTGATTATTGGTGGTTGCACCAATTTTGGTCGGAAAATAAACCCGATATAGCTACAATCATCTTCAGATCTATTGCGGAAATCGTTAGCAACCCTTCAAGAGGCTCCCTCATTTATGGATGTGTGCTAAGTCACATATTTGAATGTTTAGGGATCGACACCTCCATGGACCCTGAAATCCCGCTACCGAGTAAAATTGATGAAACAACAACTAAGAAGACGGGGTGGACATTCATTCAGGGTGAATGGGTCCATAAAAGAGATGAAGATGAAGCAAGAATTGCCAGACGAAGTGACGATGTACCCGATGCTCCACCACCAGATAAAATTAACGCCATGTACGACACACTAAAGAACTTGGATGCATTTATCCGCAGTACTGTGGCAGAGGCTAATTCCCGATTTGAGAAACTACAAGCTCGTGTTTATTCATTGGAACGTGAACGGAATCAGCATGTATTTCGACCGACATCGCCTCAGGATGCAAATGATCCTGAAGATGGTTAGGCTAGTATGCATAGTATATGGATTTCTTGTATTACATGAATAAACATTTGTTGAATTTGTTAGACTGCTTCATGAACATTGACTGACATTTGTTACACATTTGTCCATTTACACCTCCCTTCCATATCGTGTTGCATTCTGTTTAGTTTCATTGACAAGTTTAGGGTGTGTTCGTGCACGTAACATTGGATTGTTATATATAGAGAATGTCACAGGTACACCTGCTGAGGAGCATTTTGATGCATATTCTGCACCAGGATGCCATTATCAGGCCTCTGGCCCAACAGAAAATGTCCCATGTACTTCTGCAAAAGATAACGATGATGCATATGCTGCAGCTACAGTTCATGACCAGGCATATGCTCCGACAGAAGGCCATGCTCATGCGCGTGCTTCTACGCCTGAAGTGACTCTCACTTACAGGCGAAAGAAGCTTCATCGCCATGGCATAACGCAAAGTAATGAAATAGACTCTGAAATTCAGAGACCCAGACGTCCTCCGCAAATGTATGACGAATGGTACAAGAACGTAGCACCTACCACGGCGAAGAAGCTTCTTATTCTTGATTACAGTGGCGTGCTAGCCAAGGTTAGTAAAGACGGTATTAATTTTGTGACTCACATTTAATACAACTGCTCATAAATTAGATTAGGAAATTTATGTTTTTCAATTGCAGCTGTGGAACTCAGACCTGGTGCTTTTGAGTTTCTGTATTCTTGTTTTACTGCGTATGAGGTTGCTATTTGGTCTTCAAGGACAAGGTAATGCGGACATATGCCACCACCCTAAATCAATTCAATTACACGATCCTTTAAGATAATTTGTGGATTTACTTTATTTGTGCCTTAACTGTTCATCAATGTAGAGAAAACCTACACTGGGCACTTTGGAGAATTAGTGATCTTAAACCAAGACTTGCCTTCATTTGGGTAACTTCAAAGTTTATCTTCGTTAAAGCATCTAAATAGAATTTGACAAATCTGATGGACTTCATTTGAATATTGCAGGATCAAAGTCACTGCGAAAAACATCCCTCCTATCCAAATGTATATACAAAAAATCTGAGGCGCGTGTGGGATAATATGCCTCAGTATAACGAAGGAAACACGCTGTTGGTTGACGACTCCGAAGCTAAAATGCTTAATAATCCGGTCAGTGAAGAACGCAACTATTTTGCTCCTTACTTTCTGCAATATACTCAATGAATCTGTAGCAAATAATTAAGTTGTCGATTATGTACATTTTTCAGGAGAACAACTACATTTGTCCTAAATCCTACAAGGGAGAAGATGAGACAACTCATAACGCATTAGGTACAACACCCTAAAATAACACATATTCATTATAAACATGAAGTAATGTACTTGTAACCTAATTATGTACTTGCACTTGATCATAGAAATAGGTGGTTCCATTCGGGTATATTTACAAAACTTGGCCGCAGCAGACAATGTACAGGAGTACGTGAAGCATCATCCGTTTTTGGATTAAATGCAGCTGAAACCGTGGATGGCAATTGAATTAACCAAGTTTTCTCTTCTAATCTCCTCTATATTATATGTATCATCGTCTTTTGTATCTCTGTAATTACAACATACAATGTTATATATTCAGAAATCTTATTGGCAAAAATTTTGTACTTATTACATGATACATTTACAGTTTTGTACAAAAAACAACATCATGTACAAAGACAACGCATTTATGTACAACTCTTATTGTAAAAAAGGTCTACACAGTGTATGTGAAGATATGTGTATAGAGCACCGAAATCCCTTAAGGAGGTTTCAAAACCAAAAGGCACCGAAACCCCTTACGTCTAGGTTCGATGCTCCAACGAAAACATAGCACCGAAACCCCTTATCTGTAGATTCGATACCACCTACACATCATGTACAACGAATACGTATTTCTGTACAATTCTTACAAGTACTATGTGTATACAGTACCGAAACCCCATAATTTGGTTTCGAAACCAGTAAAAGGAATATGCCTTTTCAGTGTTCTGTCTTTTCACTGTCATCACATGTACCGTTGCGTGTTACCCAAAAATAATGCTGGTTTCGATACCCCCAGAACGAGTTAGGCTTTTTCAGTTGCTGTCATCACCTGCTTCAATGAACAAACATCTCATGAGGCATTTTTAACCCTAAACAATTACATGAAAGGGCTAATATTTTATGTATAATCGCATAACTTTATAGCTGGCTTGTACGAACAAGGTAGTAACTTTTTCTGCACTTCAAACAGGGACCGAAACCCCTTTGAGGTGGTTTCGATGCCCCTCAAAATGATGTACTTTGCATTTGGTTAACAATTTATGTATGTACACATTTCCTAACAATTAAATGACCCAACTTGAACCTTCCTGAAACTGTGTAATAAAGTTATGTATATACCGATTTCTTTTGCAATCTTGTACCAATCTGTGTACATTTTGCTACTAATAACTGTATATAGTTCCGAAATCCCTTCAGATGGTTTCGAACCTAATAAAAGGAATCTTGCTTTTTTATTGTTCTGTCTTTTCACTATAATCACATGAACCGTTTCATCTTCCTCATCGTGTTTACAGCTGGTTTCGAAACCAAGCATAACGATTCAGCCTTTTCAGATTTCTGTCTTCTAATTAATGAATGGGTTCATGTTCATGTACCTAGTTCAATGAACAGACACACAGCGTGCCTTCTCAAGAAGTAGGTACCCCTCCATAGAACCAAATACTTTTTTAAAACCAAGCAAAACGATTCAGCCTTTTCACTTTTTCACTTCCCCTCCCAACTGAATTTCCCTATAAATTTACAACTCTTCTCTATACTCTTTACAACATCAACAATTCCCTATACTCATCTCAACCCTTCTTTCTTTATATTCTCTTCCTAACCAAATACTTTAAACTTCTTTCCTTTAAAATGAGTTCAAGCAGATCTTCCAAAAACATTCCTCACCAATTCTTCAAGAGGAAACTAGAATTTGAGTCTGACTCAAATTCTGATGATGATTTATATTTTGATTCTGATGACGAGGAACAACCGAGCAATGAAACTCTACGACGAAGCAAATGGTTCAGGAGCTTTTTCCAGGCCATTACTACAATGCTGAGCATCACTGACCCTTCTACAAAATGGTTTTGTCAAGCCTGCCAAGGAGGTCCTGATGCCTCTAAGAAGTTTACTGGCATTCACTCCCTACTGTCACATGCTAGAACGAAAGGTGGACCAAAGCTCAGGCTCCATCGCCAATTTGCTAAGCTCTTGGATGAGGAATTGCTTACAAGGGGCACTTCTTCTATTCCTCAGGGTCAAGTTTTTGGCCAATGAACTGCTTTGAGAGATGATCAGACTGCTGCTAATACTGCCTGCCCCCTGCCTACAAACAACGAGGTTCATGATCACCAAATACTCTGGCCGCCCATGGTCATGATAATGAACACAAGGCTGGAAAAGGATGATGCTGGGAATGTAGTTATTTAACAAATTTGAATTATGTTTTCAATATTATTACAATTGCTTCACTTCTAATCTCTTGCATTTTATGCTTCAGTGGACTGGTATGGGAAACCAAGAGCTGCGGAACTATTTCAGTTCCTATGATACTATTGCCAAGCCTCGCCATTCATACGGACCCGACGGCCATCGTGGGATGAGCCTTTTGATTTTTCAGAGCACGGCAAAAGGTTATCTCGACGCTCAGCATCTGCATAACCAGTTTGCTGCCCAAGGTTTCGATAGAAAAGCTTGGGAACAATGTCAAGGCATCTTCCATGGTCCAGGCACAGCGCGCCAACTTTATGGTTACATGCCTACCAAAGAGGACATAGACTACTTCAACCGCCACCACTCTCAAGGTTGTCTCTATCATCAGTTTCTTCTTTTCTACAAGATTCACTTCTTCTCATACTAATGCATACATGTTTTATTCATTAGGCAACAATAGGGTCAGATATGAGATCCGATCTTATGCAGAGATGGTTGGTCAGCACCAACTAGAGACTGGTTCTAGTGCCATGGGTGGCAGCGGGCATGCAGGTCGTTTCCCAGGGCATGAATGGGGACTGAGGAGGATTTATTATGTTTCTTTTTTTAATGTCTAATGTATTTGAAAAACGTTGTTTGGATTGGAATGCATTTTATTTCTTTCATAAAATTTCTTCATCTTTCATACCAAACCAAGTGTTAATTTTCAACTCATAAGGTTAAAGACCTTCAAATATTTTCGCGCTTAACCAGCACCGAAACCCTATATACGAGGTTTCGATGCTACACAAAAGACTAACTTTTGACCATTCTGCAAAACCAGAACCGAACCCACCTTTACCTGGTTTCGATGCCATTATCATACATTCTACGAAAGTATGTTTTTGGGTATGAATATCTGTATGTACTCATTTCCTTACAAACAAATTGGACATTTCGACGACCCTGGGAAATTTTGTGTAATAAAAAAAGTATACGTACAGAGTTCTACCCACCATTTTGTAATAAATAAGGTATATAACATTTCCTCAAACTAATTTCTACTATTTTGTGTACATTGGGTACTATTACGTGTATATTCACAACTCCTTACATAACTTGTAAGAAAATATGCTTTACGGGTAAGAAATTGTGTATGTACACATTTCCTACAAGTAATGACCCATTTTCAACCTTCGTAACTATGTAATATATAAGGTATATACCGTTTCATCTTACACATTTGTTCCAATTCCTGTACAATTCGTCCTATTAAGAGTATATACACAAATCTTAACAAAACTTGTAAAATATTATGTTTTTCGGGTAAGAATTTCTGTATGTACACATTTCCCTACAAGTACAAGTCCATTTTCAACCTTCGTCAAACCGTGTACAAGAAAATGTATATACATTTTCCTCTTACAAATTTGTACCAATTTCTGTATATTTGGTAGTAATATATGTATATACACAGTTCGATACCACTATTGTACCAAAATATGCTTTTCGGGTAAGAAATTCTGTATGTCCACATTTCCTTACAAGTCAAAGTCATTTTCCAACCTTCGTGAAACCGTGTAAAATAAAAGGTATATACCTTTTCCTCTTACAAATTTGTAACAATTTTTGTATATTTGCAAGTAATATATGTATATACACAGTTCCATACAAATATTGTACCAAAGTATGCTTTCAGGTCAAAATTTGTGTATGTACACATTTCCTTACACGTACATAATCTATTCTAAAAATTCGTGCATGTGTTATAAAAGGGTATATACATTCTTCTATTATAAAAGTGTATTAATTTGTGTACAGCATCATGTAACAATTTGTGTACCGGTAAACAGTGCATCATGTAATAAAACTGTATATACATTCTTCTATTACAATATTGTACCAATTTGTGTACCGCTTCATGTAACAATTTGTGTACCGCTTTTTACCCGGTAAACTGGTCAGCGGTTCTTAGCCTGTATTTAAAGGTTGTTCCCTAGAATCCCCGCACTAAACAAAAGTTAAAACCCCAAAAGTTTTCCATGTGAAGCTCATAATTCTCTGTGGGACAGAACTCAGATCTGCCGTAGGCTGTCATTATGTTTCCATCAACGACTGTAATAGCTCCATGGCTGAAGCTATTTTGAAGAAAAACATGCACTGTTTCCAGTATTTTGTAAAAGATGAGATAATGAGGAGACCATTCATACCAATCAAATAAACTAGAGTAATTAGTGGTAATTAGTAATTACAGGGACGAATTAAGTTCTTCTATATTTTATATATTTTCTTTGTATTTTCTATTGGTAATTTAATTATGCACTTCGAAAAATTTTATAATTTTATACCTTCACATTTCTAATATAACTTTCAGATAATTCGTACCCCTTACATGAAATTCTGCATATGTCCCTAAGTAATTATATTTAGAAAAATTGGAATCAAAATTCTTTTGTTGAATATGATAGGAGTTGCTTGAGAAATGAGATTGGAGACCAAAGATTACAAAGTGAAAGAAAAAGGAGAGGGGGAGGCCCATGCATCATAAAAAATGCTAGGGCTATAAAGTATATATTTAAAAAAAAGTCATGCAGCGAACATCAAAACAGTGAAAACATATTCATGATCTTATTTACATATCGTATAGCAGTTAAAAAAGATTTATCTCTAATATAATTTATCTAGCTTTTTTACTATATTTTGGTGGACAGTAATTTTCTAATTATGATGACGAGGATGATATATTTTTCTTTTCAAAATGTCTTTTTACGTTTTCGAATTCAAACAATATATATATATATATATATATATTTCTAATTAAAGATGATGCGAATTCACTATTTCTTATCTCCTCCTTTTGACTCATTCCACTCTTGTTACAAAATAACATATAAATCTTTTTTGAATTTATTGATTAAAAAGCAAAAAAATAGTTTGAATCCAACAAGTGGTTCTAGCAGAAAAACAGATAATATTTATTTTCGGAAATTTGGGTTCAATCACATTGTTTGTAAGGTAAGTATACATTGTCAAATGGTTAGTTTTTACAAGCGCCTTAGGGTTTTAGGATTACTATTTCATGCAATGACAATAAATTTTCTTCTTCCAAAAACATGTTTAAATTCACTTTAAAAACTAAAATACAATCTCTAATCTTAAAACTCTAAAATATTAATTCTAAATAAGAATACAATTATTAAAATTAAAAGTTAATATATGATAAATTATATTTTGGCTTCCCTTAAATGATAAAATTATGATTTAGTCTTAAAATTTGTAAAGTTTATATTCGAATATAATGATAAAATTACATTGACTTTTATAAAAATGAATAATATAATTTGACTCACCAGGAAATCCACCCTTGAAAAAGTATTATTTAAAAAACCTTATAAAACATTTTATTTGTATAATGTCTAAGATATTGAATTCCACAATCAAACAAACAAACAAAAACAAGGCAAAAATTAGAAAGGGACAGGTGTTTTGGAATGGATTGCATTGCTCGCGAAATGGACAGAGACTTGCAAAGTTTGCCTCAATCAATGCCAGAATGGACGTATTCTTACCAAGCTATCGGCTCGTACTTTTCTGAAGAAAAAAGAAAAAAAAAAGAGTAAAAGCAAAGACTGGCTTGGCTATTTCAAATAAGGAAGGTGAAGTTGGTAGCGTATTTATTATATTATATTAACTCATTACACAATATTTGGTATTATTAGGTGAAACCAACTGGTTCTGAGGTGGTGAAACCGAGCAGAGGAGTCCAGGGCCGACCTTCTGAAGCTTCTTTCTTTCTTCAAAAATCTACTCTTTCTGTATGTATCTGCTGTTGTATTCGACTCCTCTTTTAAGTTTCGACACGACAAAGTTAAAAATCTTGTCTTTTTCTATTTAGTAATTTACTATTACACTACTCTCTAGTCTCCACTCACTCTCATCTCAGTCCCCTCTATTTCGTTTTGCCTAAGAAGAGGATGCGGTTGTTGCTATGGTGCTGGTTGTGGGGATGGTTAATGGTGGGAGAAAGAGTGATGGGGTCAATCGAGGAGAGTTCAGACGAAAGAAATCTTGACAAGACACCTACATGGGCGGTGGCCGGGGTTTGTGCTGTTATCATCATCATTTCTATTCTGTTGGAGATGGTTCTTCACAAACTGGGAACGGTGATCCTTCTTTCCCTTTTTCTTATTCACTTCACTTTGTTACTACCATTTTATTTCTTCATTCTCTTTCTGCAAAACAATTCCCTATTTTTACTGGAAAGATTGGATTTTGTTTGTGTTGGTATTTCGATGAAAGATGTTCTGATCTTTTTACTTATATGTGTGGCATTCAGTGGTTCACAGAAAGGCACAAGAGAGCTCTGTACGAAGCCTTGGACAAGGTTAAAGCTGGTAAGACCAGAATTTTGTGATTAGGAATTCTGCTTGTAATTGCCAGAAATTGGTTTATAAAAGTTGTTTGCTGGACTAATCTACATTTACCCTGCACACTGCTTTTATGGTTCTTTTCTTAATGAATTCACAGTTGGACTGGGGAGTTTTTTGGCATTGTAGACCAGGGTTGGAGTCCTGTGTCAGCCATCTCCCTTCTCAAATTTGAAATAGTTATAAAAAATAGATTTCATTGTTTGTCAAATTGAAAATTTCAACCTTTTGCATGATTATTTCAGAGCTGATGGTTCTTGGCTTCATTTCGCTGATCCTCACTTTTAGCCAGAGTTATATTTCCAGAATATGTATCCCTACGAACCTTGCGAATACTATGTTGCCTTGCAAATCTGATGGTGAGCAGGACACCACCGAGAGCAGTGAAGAAGAACACCGTCGAAGACTCTTATCGATTGCGCATAGAATTCTGTCATCTGAAGCTGAGCCAAATGTTTCTAAATGCAAGCAGGTCAGCCTGGACCGACATTTTTTCATATTGTTATTAAAACAAAGCTCTTAAGGTTCTTGGAAGTCATGTTCTTGCATCATGTTGTTGCATTTCAAATTCCTGCTAATATGTGTCTTCTCTTGGTTACATTTCTGTATTTTTCTCACAAGTCACTTATTTGGTCATTCTGGAAGGAGCTTTATGAATTGCTTTTGGATGGCAGTATTAGTTTAAACATAAATTTCATAAACTGCAACAAACTGGGTTTTCTTTACAGGATCATGTTCCGCTTATATCGACTGAAGGATTGCATGAGTTACACATCCTCATATTCTTTTTGGCAGTCTTTCATGTTTTGTATACCTTTCTTACTATGATGCTTGGGAGGCTAAAGGTAACTAAATCCTGTTTTAGCTGTTCGTGTTTTGCTTGATTCTCTATGTAGATACTCTTTTTTGTTATGGACGCTTCTGTCATTAGTACATTGTCATTAAACGATACGCTGCTTTGAACAGATCCGTGGCTGGAAGGTATGGGAGCAGGAAACTTCGACTCATGACTACGAGTTTTCTAACGGTATGTTTATCCACTAAGAACAGCTTTTTATTTTTATGTTATAGCATTAGATCTTCTGCTGTCAATCTTGAACTTAATTTCCCAACTTTGCCTCTTGCCTCTTGGAATCCTACATGGATGCATATGCATGTCTGCACTCTGCAGATCCTTCCAGATTCAGGCTTACTCACGAGACATCTTTTGTGAAAGCCCACACCAGCTTTTGGACTAGGATACCGTTCTTCTTTTACATTGTAAGTACCTTGTAACTAAAGTAGTTAGCCTTTTTTCTATAAGTAGAAGTACAGATGACCAATAGTGACCTCAAAATTCGATTCCAACCATTTTGGTTACCGTTGTGGCCATCGAAAAGAAGAAAGCTCCTTCATGTTATAAATAGCCGCCTTTTGAAGATGTTGCACTGATTGATTACCAAATAAAAATGAAATTTTAGGTGTGATCGTAGCGGTGGGGTAGTTGAGTATGTACATATATGAGCGTCCTATTCTGATCACTTTTGAACTTTTTAGACATTCGCTGCAGGGATGCTTCTTTCGACAGTTTTTTAGGTCTGTTGGGAGGGCGGACTACTTGACATTACGGAATGGATTCATCGCTGTGAGTTTCTTTAACTGCAAAGCCGTATTCGATGTTGGTTCGTCGTTTTTCTCCTGACTAATCTACACTTGTCTTGTAGGTTCATTTAGCTCCCGGTAGTAAGTTTAACTTCCAAAAATATATCAAAAGATCATTAGAGGATGACTTCAAGATTGTTGTAGGAGTAAGGTACTTGCTGCTATATCTCTGCATTACATTGGATGACATTACTTGCTTACTTAATGTGGCTCAACCAAGGTTTATCCTGTTGCCAGTCCAGTGCTGTGGGCATCTTTTGTGATCTTCATGCTGATAAATGTCAGAGGTGAACTACTTTTTCCTTAAGGGTATCCTCTGAGAGTAAAATTTAGCAACTGCAAAAATGCGAACCGAATTAGAAGCCGAATTCTGTTTTCTAATGTAACACATCACATGCATGCTCTTCCAGGGTGGCAAGCATTATTTTGGGGTTCCATAATTCCTGTCATTGTAAGCAATATTTCTTACTAACAACACTCCCTTTAGAATTTTATTAGAATATTTCCATGTCCTGATTGCTTCATTGACAACAGATAATCTTAGCGGTCGGGACGAAGCTTCAATCCATCCTGACAAAGATGGCTCTTGAAATTACAGAAAGGCATGCAGTTGTGCAAGGAATACCTCTTGTACAGGGTTCTAACAAATATTTTTGGTTTGGCCGACCCGAATTAGTTCTTCATCTGATTCATTTTGCATTGTTCCAGGTGCTTCAATTGACTCCAGAATATGAAACTAGCTACCTTTAATACAAAATGACTCTCTTTCTAGTGTTGACCTCCTTTTTTTAATGGCAGAATGCATTCCAAATAATTTATTTCTTGTGGATCTGGGTAATTAACCAAGCACTACCAACTTATCAACCTCCTTCCCACTCTTTTATCTTTGTTTTCTATCATTTCTAATCTAAAACTCTGTTGTAAATGTGTACTGTTTTTATCATTTGTAATTATGCAGTACTCGTTTGAGCTGAAATCTTGCTTTCATGCTAATTTCAAGCTTGCCATAATAAAGGTTTCTGTGGGGTAAGCTTAAGCTTCAGTAATATTCATTATTCACCTCAACCTCAGATGCAAGTATGATGATTGTTCCCCGGAATTAACTTTTTCTAGGTTTCTGCAGGGTTGGTGTTTTGTGTTTGTGCAGCTACATCACCCTTCCGCTATACGCCCTAGTAACTCAGGTCCCGTTTCTGTTTCCGACATCATCGATTAAAGCAGCATTCTAGGAACAAATGCTAGCTTCGATTCTATTTGTTTGACATGAGTGATGCTTGTGATGGATACTTGCAGATGGGTTCCGGCATGAAAAAGTCCATCTTTGATGAGCAAACAACCAAGGCGCTTAAGAAGTGGCATTTGGGTGCAAAAGAGAGGCATAGGAAGGGAGGAAAGTCCCCCACTAGAATCACCATGGGTGGAAGTGCAGTCCCTGCTCCCCCTGCACATGCTTCGGGACGCACACTTCATCGAAGCAAAACTACCGGTCACTCTCCGTACGCCTATGAAGATCGCATGTCTGATGTTGAAGCTGAACCTTTGTCACCCATGTTGCCATCCAATTTGATCACGAGTGCAGATTGCGATGAGCAAGGAACTGAAACAAGTGAATCTCAGCATATAGAAGCGGAAAATGAACGAGGTTTCTCCTTTGCCAAGCCTGCTCCACTGAAACAAGGACCATGAAAAAAGTGGGGTAACATGCAGATGCCAAGTGGTGGCAAGGACTTTTTTAAAATTATTTTGGCATATATATATATATAATAGAGTTTTTATGTACATAGAAGCCTTCATATCAGTAACTTACAATTACATAAAGATATTTTTGCTAATTAACTTTGTATTTCAAATACAGTCGGTAACTTCCAAAATTCGTAACAGTCGAGATTAAGGAATGAAACATGATCAATCTAAAAGTTCTTATGACAGAGAGCAATACCAATACTGGAAACTCATATCTCCTCTTCATTGTCGCTGCCACCTCCGAACATGGAAGCCATTTTAAAAGCCAGCTTGGCAGCCATCTCTCTCCTTTGGAAATCAGGCATTAACCTCAAGTTGCTGCGAATACTTCCAATCTCAGACATCAATTGTTCCAAATCCTCAAAATCATAATGTGGTCCATCATCTAATTCAGAGGCTGAAGCTCTATCGGATTCTCCAGCATTGGGTTCCATTCTATCAATTTTCTCCCCTGAAGCAGAAACTGTTGGAGAAGCACGTGACTCTTCCTTTTCGCATTTGGTTATGTTTCCTTGAACACACTCTGTAACACACTTTCCCTCATCAACTGATTTCCCTATATCCAGGAATGTGTTAGCTCCACTTGCAGAAACCCATTCTTCAAACATGTCATCCCCTGGTTCAGCTGAACCCGCAGATAGCACTTCATAGTCGAACTGAAAATCAGGTTCCTCTTCCGATGAATCTGGACAGGGACAATAATAATATTTAGCAATTAATTAACCAGGAAGAACTTTTATTAAAAAAAACAAGAAATCACATATAACCTTCTTTCTCAGATAGCGTAGGTTCAGTTATCTTATCACCAGATTTCAGAACCATTCCAGGCCACATATGAGCAGAAAGAGCACCAAACAGGCGTTCAACTCCTTGTAAATCACCATCAACCGACAAACCTGCCAAGAACAGGTTTTCTTTTTTAACATTACCAAAAATAAGCATAAGATATAACCTGTACATGACCCCTTAAGGTTCATTCTTGTGAGTAATTGTCGCAGAATTGATAAACTTTCAAAAGAAAAGTTAATATTCGCTGGGTCAAGGGGACAAACATCAAGTAACACTTCACACAATTATACATGTTGACATCTTTTTGATCTGTTTGTAGAAAAAATACATTTTACAGAGCTAGATGTCACAATTAATTTATCATGACTGCTATTGGAAATTTGGCATTGAAGAATGTTATTCCATATCACTAATTCAGTGTATAGGTAGTGTACCAACAAAGTGGATATGATGATGCAGAAGCTAACAAGGGCTTACATTTGTCAAAATCAGCATTAGAAGCACAAGATTCAATGAACTCAATGTTGTGGTCAATGCACCATTCCAAGCATTTCCTGCGGATGTTTGAGGATGGGTCTTCATCTCCCAATAAACTGCTTCCTTCATCTTCAGAAATTCCATATGGTGTGAAATCAGATGAAGGATGAGTAGAAGAATCGGCAAGTTTGAGTAGGCGTTTTGTGTATTCAGCATGGACAGGATGACCTGCAATTCGATCCACTTTGTTTCCGATGCAGAGTAAAATCTCAAAGTTTTGGATATCAGTGTAGGACACCCAATCCTGAAGTGCGGCGAAAGTTGACAACTGCAAGGAGAGAGAAAAAAATGAAGGTGAGCTTATAGAACTACATATATACTCATTTATATAGAAATATGCTGAGAAAAGGCAAAAGTTATTGCTACAGAAATAGAAGAGATTGAACTAGAACTAGGAAAGCTAAGATGCTTACATTAGACATATCAAAAACCATGACCAATGCAGTTGAATGGTCAAATATAGGGATTGATTGAACTGAAAATCCATCTTGAAGATGAGACATACATAGAGAAACATCAGCAGAGTAGTATTTGGTATTGATAGTCCAGCTGTTGATGGTAAAGATATCAATCATCAGAGTTTGATTTTATTTACTCAACAAAAAGAAAGGCCATCTTTTGTATAACAAACTGAAACAAAGAAACATGTTATAAGCGAGCAGAAAGAAGGCATTCAGACCCATTGACAACGACTGGGGAGCTATCATCTTCTTCTTCTTCAAACTCCACAGAGGCAAGCCCTGCATTGTTTTTTTTAAGAATAATGCTTATCAAATGTGCCAAAACTTTTAATAAAAGCAGAGCAACCATGATTCATGTTTTTCCAACAAAATAAAAATTTGTAGTATTTGACGGAATTTTAAATTTTTTAGTTACAACAACAATAATAATAACAGTAAAGAAAAATTGCATCGAAAGAGGAAACAGGAGTTACGGGAGATTAGTGTGCGCTTGCCGACATTGGGACATCCAACAATGAAAATGGAGGGTCGCTTCCCAATCTCATCCCGGGCTTCCATTTTAATGGAACTTTCCTTGTTTTCTTCCATCTGTTGTGCAAATATGAGTTATACATAACAAACCTTTGAGATTTCACTCTCCATCTCAAATCCTGAATCTAACCAACTGCCTTAGTCTTGGCCTTTCCATTATTATCAGTAAAAGAGTTATTATTCATATTTACAAAAACAAAGGTAAAGCTTCGTACTTACATAAAAGCAGAACAAAAAGCTAGCTTCAATTCAAAGACAAAAAAAAAACACACAGTTGGGGCAAACAAAATGGAATATGAAGAAATGACCCTAAACACAAGTGTAATTATAAAAAAAAAACATTCACCACAGCATAAAAGGCAATTTTTAAAGAATCTCAAGTCTTTCACCAGGATAGCACCTTACCTGAAAAAAGGTGGCTTGATATTCAGTTATTAACAACTGGTTTTCTCAAATTTTGTGTAATTCATATTTCAACAACCAATCCAAATTGCTTACTGTCAACTCTTTCTGTTCTAGTGTAATTTGATCCATTTCAGGCCTCAAGAACAAACTTTATTTTTTGGAGAAGGCCATTAAGAGCTAAAACATAACACAAGAATTGCCATAATCATTATAATGTATTGAAAAAGGTTTCACAGGTTGTTGAGATATGGAAACACACTACATGAGTTATGACCTACACAGGCAGACATCATAGGACAGCTTCAACTCTTGGCTGCGTGAAGTGTTTCTTCTATCAGTACAGTGTGATATAGAAACAACTTAGGGGGGGATATAACCAAAATAACAAGAGCATAGCAAACAAGTTTGGCTGTTTATGAGATGATGCTCACTTTCTTGAAACTGAAAGAGAAAAGAAAAACTCATGAACCATAAATGAAAACAGCTATTCCCTGACCTTACATATATATATATATATATATATATATATAAACCGTACAGAAAATAAATATCCCTCATTCGAAACTCAATAATCAAGATTAAACTTATCCTTGTTAAAACTTAACAGAGAGTAGCCTTCCCCTACATGCCTAAAACCAGATAGACAGAAAATTAGAGCATAAACGTTTTTTTTTCCATAGTCCTAATCAAATCTCCGCAAACTTTGAATGGATTGCAAACACCACAAGAAGTTTGTTCAAAGACTCAAATTCATACAAGCTAATACAATGAAAAACCCGGTCATTAACATCAATGGTTAGAAATGAAAAGTGGCTTTAGTATTTGCAAGTTCCTTCCCCATGGGGCAGCTGCCATCATATTATGTTTGGCAGCAAATGCAAATGAATACGGCCTATGAATTGAGTAGATTTCTTATTGTGCAATTGCAACTGATAAGCTGATTAAATAGAACCCATTGTTACTTAAATAACTTACAGCGAAAAGGAACCCGTTGTTTATTAACTGAATATAACAAGCCACTTTTTTCTGGTAAAGTGCTATCCTGGAAGACATGTGATTCTTTAAACAACTTGGAACCGGCATAAAGAAAAACATGAAGAATTGAAAACTTATATGAGATTACGAGTCTTCACTGCTGAACTATTCAATACTAAACTAACAATTTGCAAGTAATTCCAGAACTACAAACTAAAGCAAGTAATAAAACAAACCCATCATTGAAAAAACGATTCTCTTAAAGATTAAACGCATAGACATAGTTATTTGCATCTAAAAACCAAATAAGACATTGATTAGAAACAAAAAAAAACAGTTTATAAAAAAGGAAAGCCCGGAAACCCTTTTATAGAGATGAAGTTATGGACCAGATTTAACAAACAAATTCAACTGAAAGGCACGATCTTTGGGGTAATTAGCTGATCAATCAAATACAATGACTATAATATCAAATAGAGATCAATTGGAGTGAGATCAGAGTACCTGAGTCGTGGAATGATTTGAATGTTTAAGATTACGATCTATGAACTTTGAAGGAATGTCGAGCGAGAGAACGAAAGTATCCCAAAGCCAAAGGCAGTCTGGTGGCAAGTAGTAAATTGAAAATGTTTAGTTCAAATTAGCCCCTGAGAGTATACCTTTTCTCCAAATTACACCCTAGACTTTTTTGTCCCAGTTTATCTCTAAATTATTATTTTCGTCCCAATTTACGCAGAATAAATAAGTGACAAATAAGAATGACACATGACACATTACTATTTATCACTATAATTTTTTGGGGAAACAGGAACGGGAATGATAGAATAAGGGGTTAACTGAAAATTTTATGGTGTAAAGTGAGAAAAATGATATATTTAAGGAGATAAATTGGAAATTAAGCCAATTGAATAAATGGGCAAATTTAGGGAAATAATGAAAGTGAAGACAAGAATTAGGAAAATTAAAATAGGACCATGGGAATTTATTTAAAGATCACGACATTTGTTACAGTATGAGACGAATTTATCTTGTAATCTCGACAAGTTGCATCTGAAAACATTTTTTTATGGAATTTGTTTCTTCCTGACAAGTTTCATTGATTAATTTTTTTAAGTGCATGAAACTCGTCAAGAAATCATGGCAAGTTTGCTTGATATTGGGATAAAAATAAAAGGAAGGCAAAGCTGATGGCTGGAGTAGAAAGGACGACAAAGTTGGGGGCTGAATTGAGAATCTGGAGAAGATAGGCGGTTAGTGTCATGATTTTTAGGAATTTATACTCCAGTCTCCAACTTTGCCTTCCCTTTCACTCTTGCGATCAACTTTGCTTTCCTTTTATTTTTCATCCCAAGAACAAGCAAATTTGCCGTGATTTCTTGACGAGCCTCATGCATTTTAAAAAATAATAATCAAAGGGGCTCGTTGGGGTTACATGATGAGTTCCATAAAAAATCAATTTATTTGCAACTTATCAGGATTACTTGTCAATTGTCAAGTTCGCCTTGGACTAGGTGTCCTATTTATCTTAAGATTATTATCCTATATACAAGTAGTGAAAACTAAAAAAGTTTTCACAAGCGCCTTAGTTTTAAGGTTTAGGGGCTTAATTTAGAAGGTAGGGGTAGGGATTTATGTTGTATGTTATCAATTTTAGTGCTTAGATGGCATTGTACTTGCGTTGTTAGATGTCAGTTGAGATTGGTGAAGTTCCTAATACGTTCTGTTTTATTATTGAAATTTGTGAGATAGTAGAATCTGAAGCTTATCCCCTTGTCCATGTAGGTATACAAATGACATCAATTAATGAAAATTTAGACCAATGATTAATATTCAACCGAACAAAAGGAGTAAAATTAAACTAACAGGCTGATGAGGCGTCTTCGTGCACCATCACAGCTAATACATGAAGATATCCTCTCCAATCGGTCAACACAGCCAACGAATCAGCTATGCCATTTTCTCTCTCAGGCTCAGAACATGATGGACATGAAATACCTAATTATTTATTTGATGTAAGTACTAGACAAAGGAATTTTGTCAGGGTTAATCTTATTTGCAAGACATCTCAAACTCCGGAAATCAAACATATCATACAAATCTCGCATACAGTAAAACTATATAAAGGGCTTGAACCAAATGACGGCACAAGTGAAGCTGTTGCACTAATTTCAAAACTAAAACCAAACACTACATGGACGACTACTGGAAATGAATAACTAAAGGTAGAAGCACATATTAGCCACCGTATCCATCCACACCTGGTCAGCTTTGCTCGAATGGAACACGTACAAACAACTGTCCATGAAGGGTTACAACCGCTGATGTTTGTTGTGGGTCGATCCTCGACGGCAAGCTCACCACCTAGCACCCCAAAACACAATTTTCAGTATGCTGAAGACCTAATTCATTACACTTCACCCTAAAAATGAGGCACATATATATATACAAGTGAAACGAAGATGTGAAAAACACAGAATATTAGGGTGATAGCTTCTGATCCGGCAAAAGTATCAATGATGGTTTCATGCAAGTTACACTGTCCCTTCCTTAAGATTTGCTACAATAGAGATTAATTTCTCAACTGGCATTTTACTAGCTGAACATACAATCAAATTATTTCAAATAAAAGCTTACTTAACGAGACAAAGATGCTTATGTGGATGAACCAAAATACAGGAGCGCAGCTGGGAAGTTCAAAGGATCTTTATATTAGAACTTAGAAGCATTTCAAGGATTAGTTAAAATTAGATACTGGATCAAACAAGCAAACAGGAAACAAGGATATCTTTAAAATGCTTTTATATGAAATAAATGGTATAGTCAACTTCAAAGTCTTCACGTTCATATAATTATTGTTTAGAGAAAATTCATTATCACGGGGATGTGAAACTAACAGAAGAACAAAACAATGCAATACAAATATATTCATGATAATGAAATCTAGATAAACATGCAATGAAAGTTTATTCTAGTTAGTAAAGCAATTATAACAATACTGCCCTCTTAGTTAGAATATGTTAGTACCACACCTTTTTGAACGGTGTAACACCCCAAGGATTATCCGGATGCTCAGGTTCACCGCTTATTACTAGGCGTCCTGCGGGATCAGATTGAACACGCACCTAAAATTGCAAAAAAAACATGGACAGTGCAGAAATTTAGTATCAATTTCATCGCGAGAAAAATGGTATTAGCTACTGCCATGAAATATACATCCCAAAACCGCACCATCATATTCTCATGTTCCATCAAACTAAATGCTTAGTAAAGCTGCATTTTAAGGCCAATTTTGATTGATGATCAATTCAATCCAAGGCACTTTTGTGCAAATTGGTCCGAACCATGCGTGCTAGAAGAAAATGAAAACTATACACAGTTATACAAGTTTGTTCACTGACCTCCTCACGAAGAAGGCCTGGAACTAAAGCATAAACCTCAAAACAATCTTTCTGCAAAACCAAAACAAGTCAAACTTTCAAAAAACCAGAAATCATGTCATTTCTGGAGATCAGGAGCAAAGAAACTTACAGTTTTCTGAACATTGATCTTAACCCAATCTGCTGGGGATCCAATATCAACCACTGATGTCTCCACACTAGCCAATAACGAATTAAGTCAAACAAATTGTTAATGCTCATAGTAAAAAAAAACCAAAAAAATATAACATGGATCTTAACTGTGCCTTCAATACTTTGGTAGATGAAGCCTTGACAGCACTATCCAGATATGATGGTTTCTTACGTTTAAGCAAACCTGCATTAATATGCAAGAATCCAGCTTCATAGATCTTCATCAGCTTTGAAACAGCCAGAAAGAAAATTGGTTTAAAGGACTTAGATGACATACCCAGGCTTTTAATCTGTTTTTCACGCTTTTGTTGAGAAATGGAATTCTTATCCTACAAAAGAAGGATAAATTGCAATATAATACTATATTATCAAACGATTACACCTGAAAACGCACATATCTAGGAGAGGCACATCTCTTCTTTTTGCCTTTTTCCCACTTCATAGATTAATAGGATGGAAAAAATAAGGGGATAAATTGCTCACTAGATTTTCATACACACCTTAATTACCGGGTCACTGACTTCACCATTACGGAAATGACGTGAGTGCCAACCCTTCATAGCACGTGCAGCTGCATCCCTTCGTGCTCTACCAGATCCTGAGGCCTAATTACAAACAGCATCAAAAAGAATGTCAGGAGCGATAATTAAGAAAGATAAACCTCATTAAACGTACTCTAACTAGGGATGCAAAGTGTAACAAACTTTTGATAGTATAGAACATCACCACACAACTTTTATGCAGATAAGGTTGGGGAAACATGATTGTGTGAAGTTAATACTTTTAAAGACACATAAACTTACCACAAATCTAAAATTCTTTGCTTTTCTGTAAAAAAAATATCTGACAGTTGAAAGATATTTCATATTACCTGATTATCAACATTCATAGCCTCTGGTTGCGATGAAATAGGTATATTAAGCTCACCCCCAGATATCTTATGCCTTTCATAATCAAGGAGTGCCTGAACAAGCACGAAAACAAGGCTTAGATCAGTCCCAATCCATGAAGGAAACAAGCCACAAAACCCAATCTTGCATAGAATAAATGTGAATCGCAAAGTAAATTATGAAGTTACACAGCCGCTTATGACATGGCATATCATGCAAACCTCTGCCACCAAAAAGGCCCTCCATTTGATGTGCCAGTAATGGCGGCATGAAGATATTGACAGGAAGTTGAGTCCCCCCACCCCTTTTTCTTTTATTCTATGCAACATAATTTGCATAGTATAGAGGTAACTAAAGGTGCAGACTGCAGACCCATGCGATAACAAATGAAAAAAGAGATGCAATATTGTTTGCCCAAGCATGCATGATTCACAATGTAAATACCTTCTCATAGAAACCACGAAATGTCCATGAAACAGTAGTACATGTTCTGCACAAACAGAAACAGAAGAGATATAAACATAGTTGATACTTGGGGTTGGGGGAAGGAAGAGGGAGAGAGAGAAATCAAAATAGCAAATACACCATCTTCACTTCTTAATGAGCAACATTTTAAGAACTGCAGTTCTTAAATGATTTCGAAAGTAATTGATTTAACCACATTATCAATCTCTTTAATAAGGATATTTACACAGGCAGGTAAAAAACGCAAGACTAAAAAGTAACTTCTCATCTTGCTCCTTACTTTGGGGGCTTGAAAGATTCTCCAACTTGGCGCCACAATTTACATGCAGTTACCTACCCAAAGTCAAAATGGCGTTTAATACACATTTGCAACAGAAAGATTGCACAAAAAGAGTTAAATTTACAGAATATAGTCATCCGAGCAGTCCACAGTTCCGCACAACAAACAGTAGCATGATATAGATACTAGACAGTCTAAGAGAAGTTCTCTAAAAATGTGAGAGTGTATGTATGTGTGTGTCTGCAAGAGAGAGTTTTACAAAGGATTAAGTTCATAATAAATGTACTGTACAATAAACCATGCTGAAATTTGTGTTCACTTTTCCAATCTAAGCTCTCAAAAAGTAAAAGCTTATATAAGTAGAAATGTAGTATTTTCCAGTAATTCAGAAACCTTAAATAAACAAACAAAGACCTTGCAAAAGTGATGTCAAAGAAAAGGCAGTTTGTGTACAAAATGGAAAAAAGATGCAAACAGAAAAGAAGTTTGCGGGAGGAAATGAATTGAAGAACAAGACTGAATATTTCATGCATAATGTAAATTAAATTTATTCCACTTGAAATTACTTAAAATATGGTAATTTCCAGGTCTAATCGTACTGCATTACTTAACTTGGCTACCCTAAAACCATATACAATTCGTATAAGTAGAATAGGACAATGCATTGATAATCTATAAATTTAACAGAAACCAAGGCAAACATGCATACCTTGTCATAGCCACCCAATTTAATAACAGATCTCCACAACCTTATCCCCAAAAAAGTGTATAAATGTCAGTCAAATAGAAATTTCCAAACACGTCATAGTTGCAAAAAGAAAACAGTAATGCAAGTACCAATGAACTTACTTAAGGCAATTCAGCCCTTCACCATAAAATTTAGGGGGCTTAAACTCCATGCCTCTCTCTTTGAAGAAACTTTCCAGTTGCATCATGAAGGCTGATTGTTCATCTTCTGTTCCTGACTCATTTCCATCGCCGTCCAAGAAAAATGAGAGTTCAGAATTGCTGTTCCCGTTAGCAGGGGTTGTAGGCAACTCCAGTTTATTAACCTCATTCTTCGCATCTTCTGCTTTCTCCTTCATACCAGAAAATGATGGAGAAGGCGTGAGCATTTCAGGTTCGTTAAGGCAGGTTGGCTTGGGGTTACAATCGTTATTAGTTTCACTCTGAGGTAATGCAGAAGAAGTAGCAGTTTTGGCATTTTCTGTGTGTTTAGGAGGTGAGACAGCCAAGGTTTCAGTTTTGACATCAGTTGTAGCTTCAGCAGCATGAATATGATTGGAGGAAGTAGGGGAGTCGGTTTTAGAATCAGTGTGGGTCTTGAAATCAGGAACAGCAGAGGATTCCGGTTTCGCATTGCTTGGGGTTTCTATAGCAGGCTTCAGCAAACATTGATCATCGAGGGCAGGAAGTGAGCTCGGTGAGTGATGAGGTGGAGTAGAATGTGGTTGCATGTTGCTATCCGCATTTGCATGCTCTGTGTGATCGGTTATGGAGTTAGCCTCCAAGGGCACGGAGGAAGGGGAAGAAAGATTTTGCTGAAGCAGTGGATTAACAGGATGATCACCATCGTTCACGGTAGAAGCAACAGATACAGTAACAGCTAGTTCTCCCTCCTTGATTTCAGTTTCCTTGGTATCACATGTCTTGGATTCCATCAATGAAAGGTCCAAAATTCCTACACATTTAGGGTTCTTTAATTCAGAAAAAAAAGGACAAAATAGTAGTGAATTAACAACTGAGCAGTCCTTTTTTTCTAAGGGAAGCGAATCAATTATGATCAGAAAACCATAACCATATATGAGGTGAAGAACGAAATCATAATAAAAAAATGAATGCGAATGAGGAATCAGAATGACAGCTAAACGAAAAGGAGCAAAAAAGGCCCCAACTTTAGCATCTGGGTTTGGTTCTCTTAAAATTTAGCAGGGGAATGAATCGAAAGAACAATCTCACGATTTTATTGCAATTGCATAAATATAATGCAATTATTAAATAAGAAAGGAGAAACGAGGAAGAAAGGGAGACTTGCCTGCTTGGTAGCTTGAACGAAATCCTGAACCCTAATCTAATTAAACCCTAATTATCTTGTCTTTTAACAGAACCCTAGAATTCCTTATTTGATTTAGCTACTACCACCGGCATTGGAAATTTGTTTCATAAACGCACTCCTTCGGCTTCAGACACCCTAACCCCTCTTTCTATTATTCGTGTGAAGTTGTTCTGTCTTGGGACCTTTATCTTTGTTCCCTTCGGTCTGAGGACTTTGGACTTCAAAGTTTCCGACATTCAATTCAATGACAATGCCACCACAGCATTTGGAGTCATATTGGTTCGGTTCAAATCAAATCTAATTTCATTAGTTAGATCGGTTTGGTTCATTGTTTTTAATTTTTTTATTTAATCTGTGCAATATTTATTTGTATATTTTTATAATGGATTATTATCTCGGACGGTAAATTTTTTTGTTTTCACAAGTGTCTTAATTGTAGTGTTTAGGGTTTTAATTTAGATTTTAGGGGTTTTTAGGGCATGTGCTTAAAATTTAGAGTTTATGGTTATGGTTTAGGTTAGGGTAATATGGTTACGGAATTAGGTTTTAACCTATAAACCCTAAATTTTAATTCTAAACCTAAAATAATATAAATTGTCCATAAATTCAAAAGTACAACACGTAAACCCCTAAAGCATAAACAGAGTCCATAATCCCTAACATTAAAGTGCTTTGTATAGATAAAATGTCCACAAACGCTTTGTGCATGAAATAATAACTCTTTTATCATATACAAATATTTTTATAATAAAAATAATGATAATTATTTTATACACTGGCGGTGGAAACTAAAAGTTTCCACAAGTGTCTTAGTTGTAGGGTATAGGGACTTGGTTTAGGGTACATGGTTTAGGTGTATGGTTTAGAATTTAGAGATAGTTGTTTAAATTTAAAGTGTAGGGTTATAATTTAGGGTTTATAGGTTAGGCTTTAGTTTTTAGGGTAATATGGTGATAGTTTAGTTTTTAACCTATAAAGCCTAAATTATAACCCTAAACCTTAAATTTAAACAACTATCCCTAAATTCTAAACTCATACACCTAAACCCCTAAACTAAGTCTATATACCCTAAAACTAATGCGTTTGTAGAAATTTTCAGTTTCCACTGCCTGCGTATAGAATATTTATCTTAAAAATAATATGGATAATTATTTGATACATTGGCGGTGGAAACTTTTAGTTTCCACAAGCCCCTTATTTTTAAGGTTTATGGACTTAATTTATGGCGTGTTTAGGGGTTTAGATTTAGTAGTTTAGAATCTAGTGACTGTAGTAGAATTTAGAGTTTATGGGTTATAATTTAAGCTTTATAAGTTAAACCCTAAATCCTCAATATATTACTCTAAAACTTAAACATTAACCTCTAAACCATAAATCCTAACTATAACCTCTAAACTCATACACCTAAAACCCTAAACTACACCCTAAAACTAAAATTTTTCACCAACAGTATATTAGATATAAATTCAAATAATATTAGATAATTTTAATCTTTTAATATGCAGTCAAACCAAATATATCAAAATCGAATTAAATTTAATAAAATTAAACTAAAATTAATTTTTTATTAAATAAATATTACATTTTTATACCGAAATTCAAACTCATACAAAATAAAAAAAACGTTAGTATCTTTAGCCAATAGATCAATAAGTGAATCTCTACGATTTTTTTTCAGTTGCAAAGTAATACATGTTGATCGTAGCTTTTCGAAAAACAAACCAACATCGTCACTGCATCGGACCTTTAAAGCAACTATTGGCCCAACACCCAACCCAAATAATATTTGTTTTGGGAACACCCTCAAATAAAACCTCGGTAAACAACAACTCAGGTCAGTTATTTATGAATTTAGTAATAAATATATTACTATTATTTTTTAGAAATTATAAAAATCGACACTCAATTAAAATATTATTATATTAATATTATATAAAAATAATAACGTGGCATGATATAATACTAGTTTTAATTTTCAAAACTTATACAATCTATTAATTTGGTCATGATTTGAAATGATTCAATAAATTTAATTATTTATATTTAAAAATTTCATTAGTGAAGCGATTGTGTCTACTCGCAAACAACGTTGAGGTCTTGATGAGTCTGCTCCACTAATATATTAGTTGTTCAATAGTGAAGTGATTGTGTCTACTCTCCAACAATGTCAAAGTCATGATGAGTTTATTTTAATTTATTTTGTTAGTTTGTCCCATGAATGGTTTTATTTTAATAATTTATTAATGTTTTAATATAATATATTTTTATTATGAATAAGGAAAATTAGGTTGAGAAGTCTGTCTCCATATTTGGTGTCAGCAAAATTTAATTCAGATTAGTAGGCCAATTAATTGAATTCGGTGGTTAAAATTATAAAAAAATTTATTGAAAATTTTATTATAATATTTTTAAAAATATTCGTAATATTTTTTATAATGAATAATAATATTAAAAAACATTTCAAAATAATTATTCGAAAAATGTTTCAAAATAATAATTTTTAAAAATAATATTTTCTAAAATATTTTAAAGGAAATTCGAAAAACATTTTTTTAAAAAAATATAGAATAATTTAACTATTTAGTAAAATCATAATGCTCCCAACTAACATGCAAAACCCTAACCTGACGACAGGATTATCGGTATACTACAGCTCCGGTGGTCGGCCACCGAAACACAGCCCGCAGATAACGTCCCAACAAGATTTTGAGCGACCAACCTCACCGACTTCTTTGGATGAACAACCGACGAGCAAGAAGAACAAAAACCATGATAGGGATGATGGTCACTCCGAAGTAGCAGCCATGGATGCAGATGGTGCAGATGCTAAACGGGTGGTAGTGGATGTTGGTAATGCCGGGGGGCAAATAACATGAGGGTGAGTCGGCCGCTAAACCCCCATACGCTAGCGTGACGGCTACAAATATGGATGGCAGGCAAGGCAAGAAACCTAAAACTACGACAATTGATGAGAAAATAGTAATTTTGGCAGAGGATGTGATTGTGAAAAGAGATGTGGTGATCTCCTTAATTCAGTTTTCGGATCGGGTGCATGATCAGGTTGATAGAAATATATGGAATGCTATTATAGTAAGGCTTCTCGGGAGATCAATTGGTTTTAAGACTTTGTGGAATAGGGTATATGCGTTGTGGAAATCTATTGGTGACATTCAAATCATTGACCTAGATAACAGTTATTTCCTAGTCCGCTTTGCTACTAAAGAGGATTATACTAAGGTTCTCACTCATGGATCGTGAACGATTTATGGAAGTTATTTGACTGTGCAATCATGGTCGAGAGAATTTTCGACATCTGAGAAACATCCATCACATGTCATAGTTTGGGTTCGACTTCTAAGTTTGCCTTTTAGGTATTATATTAAAGGGTAAACTACTGCAGGGGTCACTTTTGTTTCCCGTTTGTACAGATTTAGTCACCACTTTTGAAAAGTGCCAATAAATGGTCATCTATGTTTTCGATGTGTAAAGACTTGGTCACTCCGACGTTATAGTCCGTTAGTCCCCTAACGGATTGTTGATGTGGCAGAATTAATTAACGAAAAAATAAGGATAAATTACTGCAATAGCCATTAAAATTTATCTCGTGTACATTTTTTCTCCTCAATTTAAAAAAGTAAACATTATAGTCACTAATAAAAATGTTTCTTTATAATTGCACTCTTAAATTTTTAAAAAATCATTTTTCAATCCTAAAACTTTACAAATTATAAATGCTTAGATGAAAAATAGGTGCCCAAAGTATACCCTTTGAAACTTAGATGCTCAAATTGCTCCTATTTAATAACTCAAACTTAAAAATTTAGTCCACTAACTACTAAAAAATTCGAGTTATTGGAATTTCTATTTTATAATTCAAACTTTATTTTAAATTTTTTAGTTGAGTTTATGAAATTATGAGTCGAGTATTTTCACATCAAACCAAAAAATTTAATTTTTTCGAGTCAAGTCGAGTTATTGGAATTTCTATTTTATAATTCAAACTTTATTTTGAATTTTTGAGTCGAGTTTATGAAATTATGAGTCGAGTATTTTCACATCAAACCAAAAAATTTAATTTTTTCGAGTCAAGTCGAGTTATTGGAATTTCTATTTTATAATTCAAACTTTATTTTGAATTTTTGAGTCGAGTTTATAAAATTATGAGTCGAGTATTTTCACATCAAACCTAAAAATTTAATTTTTTTGAATCAAGTCGAGTGTTGCACTTCCCTACATATAATTTTTAATTTTAATCCGTGTTTACCCTTAAATCAATTCATTTCCATCACCTTCCCCACGCGAACAAAATTGCCGGTAAATCTCCACCTTCATATCAGATCATAAAATCGTCGATTTCTCGATTTCTCCCGAAACCCTAATCACTATCTCGATCAGTAAATGGCCACCGAGGAATCGACGGTTGAGGTAGACGCAGCGCCGAAGACGGCGGAGGAGAAGCCCGAGGAGACCAAAGCCGGTACGAAGTCCGGCCGGGCAAGGAAAGCTAAAGAACCCAAACCTAAGAAAGCTACAGCTCCGAAGAAGCCATGTGCACCTTCTACTCATCCTCCTTGGGAAGAGGTATTTGATAATTCGTGTTGTGCTCTTATTGTTTTGGGGGTTTTGATTTTGTGTTTTGACATCTGATTGGCTTTGTTATAGATGATCAAAGATGCGATCGTTAGTTTGAAAGAGAGGACGGGTTCAAGCTAGCACACCATTGCTAAATTCATTGAAGAGAAACATAAGCAGCTTCCTGGGAATTTTAAGAAGCTTTTGCTTTTTCATTTGAAGCGGTTTGTGGCTTTTGGGAAGTTGATTAAGGTTAAGAATTCTTTTAAAATTAAAAATTATATGTAGGGAAGTGCAACACTTGACTTGGTTCGAAAAAAATTAAATTTTTAGGTTTGATGTGAAAATACTCGACTCATAATTTCATAAACTCGACTCAAAATTCAAAATAAAGTTTGAATTATAAAATAGAAATTCCAATAACTCGACTTGACTCGAAAAAATTAAATTTTTTGGTTTGATGTGAAAATACTCGACTCATAATTTCATAAACTCAACTCAAAAATTCAAAATAAAGTTTGAATTACAAAATAGAAATTCCAATAACTTGAATTTTTTAGTAGTTAGTGGACTAAATTTTTAAGTTTGAGTTATTAAATAGGAGCAATTTGGGCATCTAAGTTTCAAAGGGTATACTTTGGGCACCTATTTTTCATCTAAGCATTTATAATATTATTGTACTAATTGATTGTAAAGTTTTAGGATTGAAAAATGAATTTTTAAAAATTTAAAGGTGAAATTATAAATAAACAATTTTATTAATGACTATAATATTTACTTTTTTAAATTGAGGAGTACATGAGATAAATTTTAATGGCTATTGCAGTAATTTATCCTTATTTTTCGTTAATTAATTCCGCCACATCAACAATCCGTTAGGGGACTAACGGACTATAACGTCGAAGTGACCAAGTCTTTACACATCGAAAACGTAGATGACCACTTATTGGCACTTTTCAAAAGTGATGACTAAATCTGTACAAACGGGAAACGAAAGTGACCACTGCAGTAGTTTACCCTATATTAAAAGCATTTTCGCCATATTGTAGCTCATATTGGGTGTGTGGTTAAAATTGATTATAGTACTCAGGTGGGTGATCGTGGGAAGTTTGCTCGACTTGTTATTTTGGTTGATTTATCTAAGCCTTTGTTTTTGTGTATTCGGATAGATGATTTTATTCAGAAACTTGAATATGAAGGCTTACAGAACATATGTTATGAATGTGGAATCTATGGTCACACTAAGGAAGTTTGTGAATCAGTAGAGGGTTAGGAAACTGAGGGTACAAATGGCGAAAAGGTAGAGAAGGTCACGGTTCCGGAGGAGATCTCGGAGAACAAATTATTTAAGCCTTGGATGGTAGTTGAGAATAGACGTCTTCAACCGACAAATCTAAATAGATCCGGCTCAAATACTAGAGCAATGGGTACTTATGGGACAAGGTTACGCTTTGAGGCATTGCAGCCGGATACAGGACACGGAAGATAAAAGGGTTGAACAAAGGAGCGAAACACAGACAATGATTGGTTATGGGCAGGCTAGTAGGGGGTTTAAATACGGGTGTTACTAATATGAATAATTCTTTTAAGAAGAATGTAGCTTACATGGCATCCAACCCGGACAAGAAGAACAAGGGGAAAGTTGGGGATACTAGACCAATATCAATTGTACCCATCATGGGTGGAAAAGAAGCTAGCACTACTTCACATAAGCCAAATTTGGCGTCTGGTTCACATAAGGCGATTAATGTTCAAGAGGTGAGGGCTATGGGAATGGTTTCAGCAAAAGACATACGGTCTCGATCTATTGGGTCTAAGACTATGATGGAAACAAGTGGACATTGTTTGAAGGTGCGAAAGGGGAATAAGTTTCGTAAGGGGCATACACAAGGAGTTGCTGAGTTTATAACTGATCTTACGGGTAAATTGGATGCATATAAAGTCAAATCGGCTACATACCACGCTTAGGGTCTGATGCTAAGGGATGGGGTTGATGTTGTTCTGGTGGATTCGAAGGGGTTTTCGCCAGACAATGATACCCGAGCTGAATATGATAATGATATGGTGGATCACGGCGAAGACATGATCTTAGGCGATCAGTAAGTGCTTTTCTTTTTTAATGATGAATATATTGATTTGGAATTGCTAGAGTGCTGCGAGTTTGGCGTTTCGTAACCATTTACGGACCTTTGTGCATGAGCATCATGTAAGTATTGTAGGTTTGGCCAAGCCGTGAGTAAGTGGGTTTCGGGCGGACGAGATTATATCATCTATAGGGTTTTCGAAGTCTTTTCGTGTTGAGGCCCATGACTTTAGTGGTAGTTTATGGCTACTATAGAAGAATTCAGTAGAAATTGAGGTGCTTCATATTTCCAACCAATTTATAAATGTGAGCGTCAACCAACATGATGGTATTTTAAGTTTTCAATTAATGGTGGTGTATGCAAGCCCGTCTACTACAAAGTGTAAGCATCTTTGGGTGTGTTTGGAGAATTTAAGCCTTGTGATTGAGGTTCTTTGGGTGTTGGGAGGGGATTTTAACTCTATTTTATCGACAGAAGATCGTATAGGGGTACTTAGTTATATAGGGATGGCTCTCGTTTATTTTAGAATTTTATGTTTAATGTGGGTTTGCATGATTTGGGATTCACTGGTTTGCCGTTTACGTGGGTTCAAGGTGGTCTTTATCAATGACTTGATTGGTACATGGGGAATGATACGTGGAATTCTGGCTTTTCGCATGCTTCGGTGCGTTATCTAGACCAGCTTGATTCTGATTATTATCCGATTGTTCTCAATCTTTATCTGGCGATAACCTCTATTCCTCAAAGACCGTTTTAGGTATTTTGATGCATGGAATGATCATCCCAACTTTCATAAATTTTTAGGTTCTGTTTGGGTAGAAAGGTTACCGTTGGAGGCTAATATACATAACTTTCAGAAGGTGGCTAATGCTTGAAATCTTGAGGTGTTCAGGCATATTAAGCAAAAGAAGAAGCGTCTTCGAGCCAGAATTCGAGGTATAGATCGCACTCATGCTACTCGTCATTCAGATTTGTTGGTATCTCTTGGAAAGGAATCGCGTGCTGAACTTGATTCTGTTAAGGAACAAGAGGAGAGTTTCTAGCGGCAGAAAGCGCGTAGTGAATGGATTGTCAATGGCGATCGAAATACTTGATATTATCACGCCTCAATTATGGCTGGTAGACGGGCAAATAGAGTTTCAGCTTTGAAAATTGAGACAGATGAATGATGTACGGATCAGACGGCGATACAAGGGGAGCTAGTGCAATTTTTTCGTGAGTTATTTACTAGTGGTCGGAACGTGTGGGGGTTATGTTGTTTCATGGATTTTCCCATCTGTCGATGCAACTGCATTAGAGAGCACTATGGATCCGGTTATTAATAAAAATGTTAGGCGCATGGTTTTTAATATTGGAGCCTCGAAAGCACCCGGGATTGATGTTTTGAATGCATATTTTTTTCAACGTAATTGGGATACAGTAGGTCTATCTGTGTATAGTTTTATCCGACGCATTCATTTCGGGGGAGATACCTTCAGAGATTAATCGAACCATTTTAGTATTATTGCCTAAGGTTCCCATACCAGAGCAGTTATCGCAATTTCGGCCCATAGGTTTGTGCACTGTGCTTTATAAGATTGTATCCAAGATTATAGTAAATAGGTTGAAACTGTTCATGCCTACTTGGGTGTCTGACTACCAGGCGAGTTTTGTCTCTGGCTGTTCTATAATTGATAACATAATAATCACCCAGGATGTAATTCATACGATGCGATGGAAGAAAGGGAAGAAAGAATAGATGGCTCTGAAGATTGATTTAGAGAAAGAGTATAACATGTTAGAATGGAACTTTATTGAGGATTTTTTTTACGAATTTAGGTATACCGACTATGCTTAAACATATGATTATGCAATGTATATCGTCTGTGTCGATACAAATATTATGGAACAGAGAGCTGACCGAATCTTTTGTTACTTTTGAAGGTATCTGTCAGGGTGATCCGTTGTCCCCATATTTATTCGTATTGTGTATGAAGAAACTTAGCCAGGCAATACAATTGGAAACTACAAGGGGGTTGTGGAAACCGTTTGCGATGTCTAAATCAGGACCTCAAATTTCTCATCTTTTTTGTAGATGATGTGTTACTTTTTACGGCGGCTTCGTTTGATCAACTAAAAGTTGTTCGGCGTAGTTTAGATGATTTTTGTATAGTTTCTGGCCATCGTGTAAGCAACGAAACAACCACAGTGTTTTTCTCCAAGAATGTTTTGGCAGGTGTTTGATCTTTGATTACCTTGAGTTTCGATTTTAAGAAGGTTGTGGATTTGGGGAAACATTTGGATGTTCCCCTTCTTCATCGTAGGATTTCTCATGCCACATATACTTATCTTTTGGATAGTATGCATCTGAAATTAAGTGGATGGAAAGCTAAGACATTGTCACTTACGGGAAGAATTACATTGGCCAAATCAGTGTTGGCGGCCATTCCCTCTTATACCATGCAATCGATTGTTTTACCAAGGAAACATGTATAGAAATTGAAAGACTAATTCGACGCTTCATTTGGGGAATTACGGGAGTCCGCAGGGGTATTCATTTAGTTAAGTGGGAAACAATATGTCGGCCATTAGAATGTGGTGGTTTGGGTTTCCGAAAGATGGAATCTCAAAAAGTGGTGTTTCTAATGAAGTTAACATTCCAATTGATTACACGAGAGGATGCATTATGAGTTCGCTTCTTACATTGAAAATATAAGTGTCTGGAACGAGTGCCAGAGTCTCTTTTTTTGTGGGGTTTGTTCCAATCTTTGGAAGGATCTCGATGTTGTGTGGCATGATGTTCATAACAACATTTATTGGAGCGTGGGTAATGGCACAAATACCAGCTTTTGGCATGAGAAGTAAATAAGGCACTTAGGCTCCTTGAGTCGTTACGTAGCAGTTGATGCTTTAGGCAATACGGGGAACCCTATCGTGGCTGAAATAGCTAATGAACATGGTGAATGGAGATAGGAGCTTTTGCATCAGGTGTTGCCGAATTCCATTTTGTTGTATATCGTCGCGATCAAAGCGCCACAACCTTGGTTTTCGAATGACATCTTAGCTTGGTCTAGAGAAGTTGATGAGAGGTTCACAGTGCGTTCGACATATCAGATTCGTCGTGGTTTGAGTTCGAAAGTTGGAGACAAATTTTGGAAGGTAATTCATCGTTTCAGAGGGTTGCCAAAACTTAAGATCTTCCTTTGGTTAGTATGTTGCGAGAAGTTAATGATAAATACCGAAAAAGTGCGTTAACATTATGCTTTAGATAGTAGTTGTCTGATTTGTGGCTATGGGGTGGAGGATGTTGAACGCATCTTACGACTTTGCCCTTTGACTGGACATACATGAGAGCAACTGATAAAACCTGCAGCGTTTCAAGAGTTTTTGTCGATGTATTTGAAGGAGTGGATCGTGAGAAACCTAACACAAACGACACATCTCACACTACAACCATAAGACTGGAATTTATTTTTTGGAGCAATTGTGTGGAATATTTGGATTACGCGCAATGTTGTTGTGTTTGATTCACTGATTGCAGGAGAGGGTTCTGTATTGGACCAAAGTAAGTACTTTGTGGAGCTTTCGCAACGTGCAATTGCTTGTAGCAGGCGAGTGCAACATCAGGGACAGACGAGGATTAAGTTGCCCAAACAATGGTGATTGCCAGAGGAGGGTTGGATCAAATTAAATTTAGATGGTGCACGGCGTTCATCGGATGGTTTCACATCTTGTGGAGGAGGTGCACGAGATCACGCCGGTACTTAGATTTTTGACTTCACAAAATCCATTGGGATTTGTTCTTCTCTTAAAGCGGAATTGTGGGGGTGCATATTTGAGTCTTTTAACGATATGGGAACGTGTTTATCGTCAAGTTATTCTTGAGGTTGATAGTTTAGATGCTATTGTCACGTCCTTAGAATCTTGGGATCGGGACGTACGGCCTTAGGAGCCTTCTAGAAGCTTGTGGCACCTAAGTAAGCCTGCTCGATCTAAGCCGGAGTGCTTAGATTGGTGCGGAAACAGGATGATGGCAAGACAATAGAGGATGCGAGATGAGATTTGAGCAAATGCCCGAATTTTATTAATTGAATGGAAAAACAAAGTTGTTACCTAACAAGCCCGACAAATAGCAAATCCTAAGAAAAAATGAATAATGAGGTGGGGGCAAGCCTATTTAAATAGCCCATCTATGTCCTAATCCTACTCTAACTAGGATAGCTAATATCCTACTCCTCCAAGGAGTAGTAATCCTTGTCTCAAAAGGATTCGTGGCCCTTAAACCCCAATGAAGGCTTGATTTGCGCGGAGGCTAGGCCCAAGGTGGTGTGCGGACCGTGCTTGGACCCGTGGGGTGCATCCGGCTAGCCCTGTTCAGTCCCTCCATGCGCGCTGCTGTCGGACCCATAGTGTGCGGCGGGATCAGCCTACTCGGTTCTTGAGCGTGGGCTGCTGTCGGCCCCATGGGGTGCGACGGGCTTGGTCTGCTCGGTTTCTGGGCGCGTACTACTGTTGGTCCCCTGGTGTGCGGTGGGATCAGACCCTAGAGTGTGGTCCGTGACATTCTCCCCCACTAGTTCTGGCGACGTCCTCGTCGCTCGGCTAAGGTGATATCAACTTACTTGGTCCTTAAACTGCCATAGGTCCAAGGCTAGTTCCCAACTTCCTTCGATGTCGGGAAGTCCTTTCCACATGACAAAATACTCATGTCTCGGTCGTGACCTACTTGTCGAACGGACATTTCCGCTTGGATGTCTCGAACTTCATTCTCGTAGGAGATTTTTACTCCGACGGGTGCTCGATATGACACGGCTTGTTCCGGATCTGACTCATCTTGATGGAAAGGCTTGAGTAAACTTACGTGGAATATCAGATGAGCTCAGATGGTTGTTGGTAGTTCTAATCGGTAGGCCATAGTACCTACTCGTTTCACAACTTTGAACGATCCCTCGTATCTCCGCACAAGTCCCTTATGCACTGTTGGGTTACATAAGATCTTGGTTAGCTTTGCAAGGACTAAGTCTCCAACTTGGAAGCTTACATCCCTACGTTTTGTATCTGCCCACTTTTTGGTCCGTTTTCCCGCCTTGTGTAGACAAGCTCGGGCTAATTCATGATGTTCTTGCCACTCCGTAGCAAACTTGTGTGCTGCTGGATTGGGCCCCTCGTACTTGGTTGCGATCGTGTTGGGTGTGAGCGGCTGCCGCCCCGTCACGATTTCAAATGGACTTTGGTTTGTCGCCTCACTTCGTTGTAAATTGTAGGAGAACTGGGCCACGTCTAGTAGCTTTGGCCAATTACGCTATGTGATACTCACGTAATGCCTCAAATATATCTTCAATAGGCCATTCACACGTTCAGTTTGTCTGTCGGTTTGGGGGTGGACGCTTGTCGGAAAGTTCAAACTTGATCCCACGAGTTTGAATAATTCAGTCCAGAATATGTATGTGAACCGCGTGTCCCAGTCGTTGATGATTGTCTTTGGCAATCCCCAATACTTCACAACGTACTTGAGGAAGAGGTGGGATGCCTCCTCGGTAGGGCACACTTTTGATGCTGGGATAAATGCCTCGTATTTGGAAAACCTGTCAACAACTACCATAATGTTGGACATGCCGTCGGTGTTGGGCAAGCCGACTATGAAATTCATGGATACACTATTCCATGGACGTTCGGGTTTGGGCAATGGTTGTAACATCCCCGCGGGTTTTTTTGTCTCGATCTTGTCTTGTTGGCATACAAGGCAAGTCTTCACATATGCTTCTATATCTTCGCGCATGCGGGGCCAATAGTAGATTTCAGTAATTAGAGACAAGGTTTGGTTCATTCCTGGGTGTCTAGCCCACTTGGAATCATTGCACTCCTTCATGATTTCCTTGCATAGTTCCTCAAACTGAGGTACGTAGAGACGATGTCCTCGTGTATAAAGTAAGTCTTCTTCGAGCCAAAACCTTCAGGTTTTGCCTTTCTTGGCAAAGTCGATGAGCATTTTGGTTGTCGGATTGCGTGCTAGCCCCTCCTTGATGCGTTCTAGCAACTGTCCTCCTAGCGAGCTAACAAACTCTATGTTGTACCTTCGGCTTAAAGCGTCAGCGACTAAGTTGACTTTTCCTGGCTTGTAATCCATGTCAAAATCAAATTCTGCAAGAAATTCTTGCCAACGGGCTTGTTTGGGAGATAACCTTTTTTGGGTCGGGAAATAACTGTTGGCAACATTGTCTGTATAGACCAAGAACTTGGACCCTAGTATATAGTGTCACCAAGTCCGCAAACAATATACCACCACGGTCATTTCCTTCTCATGAACCGAGTATCTCCTCTCGGTGTCATTTAGCTTCCGGCTTTCGTATGCAACGGGATGTCCCTCTTGCATCAGGACCCCTCTGATGGCTGTGTCTGATGCATCCGTATAAACTTCAAATGGTTTGGCATGATTCGGCAATGCCAACACCGGCTCACTTGCCATGGCGTGTTTTAAGTCATCAAAGGCTTGTTGGCAGCATTGGTTTCAATCCCGCACCGTGTCATTCTTCAATAACTCCGTCAAGGGGGGTGGCAATTTTGAGTAGTTTTTGACGAACCTTCAATAGTAGTTGGCTAACCCTAAGAAGGATCTCAATTCTGTTACTTTGGTTGGTGGCTCCCAATCTATTATTGCTTGGATCTTGGCCTTATCCATTCAGATTTTGCCGCCTCCTATGATGTGGCCGAGGAACGGGACTTCCTCTTGTGCGAATGAGCACTTATCCTCTTTGACGTATAACTTGTTTTGCCGCAAGGCTTTGAACACTTTCCGTAGGTGTTCAACATGCTCCCCGATGGTCTTGTTATAGATTACGATATCATCGAGGTAAACTACAACGAACTTGTCAAAGGAAGGGTTGTAGTACCTTGTTCATGAGGGTACAGAATGTAGCGGGAGCATTCATGAGGCCAAAAGGCATCACAAGGTATTCATACGAACCGTAGCGTGTTACACAAGCTGTCTTTGGCTCGTCACCTTCAGCAATTCTTACTTGGTAGTGTCCAGATCGTAAATCTAACTTGGTGAACCATCTTACATCCCCAAGTTGATCGAACAAGCCGGCTATTAAGGGTATCGGGTACTTGTTCTTCACGACGAGCTTGTTCAAAGCTCGATAGTCGATGCACATTCGAAGCATTCCATCACATTTCCTCTGAAAAAGTACTGGTGCTCCATAGGGCGCCTTGGATGGCTGGATATATCCGGCATCGAGGAGTTCCTTTAATTGTCTACGTAGCTCTTCAAGCTCGGGCGGGGCTATCCAATAAGGGGCTCGAGCTGGTGGCACTGCGTTTGGTATGAGTTCATTTTTATGGTCGACTTCACGCTTTGGCGAAAGAGTTTTGGGCAACTCTGGGGGCATTACACCTTGAAATTCGGCTAGGACTTGTCTTACCTCGGTTGGGACCCTCTTGGTTGTGGCTGGCTCGTCATGTATCAATGTCGTTAAGAATGCTGGTTCTTCCTTATGCATTCCTTTGTTGAATTGAATGGCCGACACTATGTTGGCCTTAACTCCCGACTGTCGGCTCAGTGGGACCATACATCGACGTGTTGGGTTGAGTATACACAAGCAATTTGCGAATGGAACGAGGAACGCATTAATCCGATCGAAGAAGCTAATTCCCATTACTACATCAAAATAGTCAAGGGGAATCACCTTGATTGTTTCCTTACCGAACCAGTCGCCAATGCTAAGTTTTACTCCTATTGCTACCCCAACAATTGAGTCTCTTTTGAATTTACGGTTTTGATAAACCCACCTGCCTTCGCAATGTGAAGGCCGAGTTTCTTGGCAGCTTGTTCTGACAGAAACAAGTATGAGGCCCTGGTGTCCACCAACGCACTCGTTTTTTGGCCTGCTATGTTGATGTCTACGAACATCAAACCCTTTTTCTTCGAACCTTTCTTAACTTCCATGGAGCCAAATTTGGGAACTTCTTCTCCAACTTCTTCGTCATCCTCTTCTTGGATGGATGTCGCCTTCTCGAGTTGTGGGCAATCCCTTTTCATGCGATTGCCCCCGTAGTTGTAGCAACTAAAATTATTATTTTTCTCCCACGGCTTACGAAGTTTGAAGTCTCCGCCATGTGCTTTCTTGATCTCATCCTTGTTATGCACCTCTTTGCCTTTCCCGTCGTTACTTTTGTGCTTCGGCTTTTGTTTTGGGGTGTCTGACTTCCTGTATTCAAAGTCTGCAAGGAAGTCGGCCAAGTCCAATGCTTTGGAAAGGTCTTGGACCCCGGCTCGATGTAATTCCATCTTTGCCCAACATTGTAAACCATTTTTGAAGGTAAAGAGGGCGTCGGCTTCGCTCATACCCTGGATTTGAAGCCTAAGTTCCGTGAACTTGTTGACATATTCTCGAATCGAGTCGTCGTTCTTTAGTTGGTGAAGCTTCTCTCGGGCTTCTTCTTGAGCATTCTTTGGATAAAAATGCTTTTTGAACTCAAACTGGAATTCCTTCCATGTTTTGATGGGAATTGTTCCATCTCTTGACTGAGAACACCTTTGTCGCCACCATAGGAGTGCGACATCAACCAAGTAAACAAAGGCATTGTTTACATTTGTGCTCTCATCTTCGATGCTCGTGATTCGGAAGTACTGATCCAACCCCCAAACAAAGTTATCCACTTCTTGGGCGTCCCTTGCCCCTTTGAACTCCTTCGGCTTTGGCACATCGATCCTGGGCTTGGCTTCAATTGTCTTGCCCACCATGTCGATTAATACAACATTCTTGTAGAGGGACAGCTCGACATTGAGCTTTCCAATTTCCCCCAACAACTCCCCTCTCATTGCCTCCATCGCAATTTGGAGGGAAACATTTTGTTGGTTCAATTTCTCGTATGTTGAGTCGAGAAGATTTTGAACCTCTTCATTGACTTTATCTTTGGAAACGAATTTGGATTCTAGCTCTTCGAGGCCGTCGTTAACAACATCGAGGGACTCCATCGTCTCCTTTGCGTCGGTCTCGAGTCATTCAATCTTGTCCTTATAATTCTGGGATCGGGACGTGCTGCCTTAGGAGCTTTCAGGAAGCCTGTGGCGCCTAAGTAAGCATGCTCGATCTAAGCCGGAGTGCTTAGATTGATGCGGAAACTGGATGATGGCAAAACAATAGAGGATGCGAGATGAGATTTGAGCAAACACCCGGATTTTATTAATTGAAGGGAAAAACAAAGTTGTGGCCTAACATGCCTGACAAATAGAAAATCCTAAGAAAAAGTGAATAATGAGGTGGAGGTAAGCATCTTTAAATAGCCCCTCTATGTCCTAATCCTATTATAACTAGGATAGCTAATACCCTACTCCTCCAAGGAGTAGTAATCCTTGTCTCAAAAGGATTCGTGGCCCATAAACCCCAATGAAGACTTGATTTACGCGGAGGCTAGACCCAAGGTGGTGTGCGGACCGTGCTTGGACCAGTGGGGTGCGTCCGGTTGGCCCTGTTCAGTCCCTCCGCGCACGCTGTTGTCGGACCCATGGTGTGCGGTGGGATCGGCCTGCTCGGTTTTTGAGTGTGGGCTGCCGTCGGCCCCCTGGGGTGCGACGGGCTCAGTCTGCTCAGTTTTTAGGCACGTGCTGCTGCCGGCCCCCTGGTGTGCGGTGGGATCGGATCTTAGAGTGTGGTCCGTGACACTATGAAATTTCTTCGGCATGAAAACGGTAAAGATGTGCTCGATCATGTGGTATATTTTAGAGTTGCGTAAGCGTAGTTGAGTGGTCATATCCCCGGGAATGGAATAGGGTTACATATGGACTTGTTAAACTTGTTTCACCATCGAGTTTGGATGTGATGTTCTTCAATAGTCCGCCTGATTTCTTGCTGCCACGAGTCCATGGGAATTTATGTTCTTAGGCGTTTAGGTCATTGTGTATTTGTGTTTGTTTTATTGGTTTCGTTGTTTGACTTTCATAAGTTTTGTTAGTTTTGTCATGGACATATTTGTAGTAGGGGTGTTCGCGGTTAACCAAAATACTATAACGGTTAACCTATAAGTTATGTTCTTAGTGCAAAAGTTATATGTTCCTAATATAATTAGAGGAAAAATGCATAGAGAATGTATCTAAGAATGCATAGAAAATTAGGGACTTATTCTTAATGGTTAACCAACGGTTAACCATGAACACCCCTAATTTGTAGGTACTTCCACAGTTCCACATGTAATCTTTTTTTTCGCCTAAAATTAGGGAAGTTCGAGACATGTAGTAGACTAGTAGTGCTCTTTTTTTCATAAAAAAATAGAGTAATTTATTTTAAAAAACACATTTCCCTAATTTTATTTTGGAAAATATCAATTACAAATTCCAAAGAGTTTTGGGTCTGCAAGCTGAAGCATACTTTGCAATTGGATTTCCGGATGAAGATCGACCTGACCATTGTCTTCTTCTAGAATTTTCCCAAAAAGTTTGCTTTCTAGAAAAAGTTAGCGGAAAGGAAACCTAAGATCTGCGGCTGCGGCTGCTGTGGCGGTTGCAGTCTGCTCGGAAAGAGATGGGAATGAAAATGGAATGGGCAGGCAGGGAGAAGCACATGGGAGGAATACCAAGGAAGATGGTGTTTTTGGCAGTGGGGACATTCGCCAAGGCGGTTGCAACTCTCCTCAACACCACCTCCGTTCATAATGCCGATACGCTCCTTCGTCTCGTCCGCTCTCGACCCCCTGGCATTCCACTTCTCACCGTCAGCAATCACATGTCTACGTGGGTGCACCCACCCTTAAATCCTTTCTTCATTGCTTACAAATGTGATTTTATTTTTATTTTTTATGTGGATCGGAAATCATATTATCATCTGCTTTGCTTTTGTTTGCAGCTTGGATGATCCACTTCTTTGGGGGTTCAAAGGTTTCCCCTCCGTGGATGCCAAATTGGCACGCTGGGCACTTGCTGCTGAAGACATTTGTTTTAAAAATTCTTTATTCACCTATTTTTTTAGACTCGGTATACCTTCTTTCCAGTTTTACAGGCTTTGGTCGAAAGATATTGGTTTTATTTACTCTTTCATGGGTATGACCTTGCTCAAAATATAACCAGTTCTAGCCCTTGCACATGAACTTTTTTGTCTGACTGTCCTTACTGATCAGCGTTTAGCAATCATGTTTTCACATATTATAGTTACTTGCCTTAGTTATTTGAGTTGTGAATTTTCACCATTAATACTACTAACTAAAACCTTCTTTTATGCACATGAAGAAATCTTTTGTTAAACTGGTTTGGGTTTTGAAAGGCCAGATAGGTTTAAAGTAAGGGGTTTGCCTCTGAAATAGTAAATTGTGCAGGTAAATGCATACCTATTACAAGGGGTGGTGGTATTTATCAGGGACACATGAATGAAGCTCTTCAATGCTTAAACAATGGAGCCTGGGTATTTCACCTAAATTTATACTATTGTTATTTTGAAATTTTGGTAAATCTTTTATATCATGAGATTGTTGGGATTTTCTGAGCTCTTTAATAGTTGAGATCAGAAGATGGTATAGAGCCTTTTCTGAAGGAAATAAGTGAAGAAAATTTTAACTTTAAAATGAATTGAACCCATTGAGAAAGGATATAGCTTGAAGTGATGAATGGTATAACTATGTATGTTAGCCTGGGTATTTCACCTAAATTTATACTATTGTTATTTTGAAATTTTGGTAAATCTTTTATATCATGAGATTGTTGGGATTTTCTGAGCTCTTTAATAGTTGAGATCAGAAGATGGTATAGAGCCTTTTCTGAAGGAAATAAGTGAAGAAAATTTTAACTTTAAAAGGAACTGAACCCATTGAGAAAGGATATAGCTTGAAGTGATGAATGGTATAACTATGTATGTTTGTGAAGATAAACAGAAAATTCTTCTGTTTTATTAGATGATTGAAAAATCTGATGCAATACAAAGATACTTACAGCCTTATATAGGCTAGGACTTTAATTTAGATAAGGAGTCCTACTAGGTTTAGTCTTCCTACTCTATCTAAAAAACTTAGAATACTACTACAACAATTAAACTAATAACTTAACTCCTATACGGATTAGGATTACTAAACTAATAAATTAACTCCTATACGGATTAGGATTACTATGCATATTCTTACACTCCCCCTCAAACTGGTGAATATACGTTGTATAATCCCAGTTTGGACAAAAATTTGCTGAAAAGAGCTTTTGGCAGAGGCTTTGTGAGAGTGTCTGCCACTTGTTCTTCTGTAGGAATGTAGTTGAGAGAGACTGTCCCTTTAGCCAACTTCTCAGCAATGAAGTGCCTGTCGATTTCAATGTGCTTTGTCCTGTCATGTTGTACAAGATTCTTGGCTATCTGAATAGTGGATTGGTTATCACAAAAAATTTAAAAACTTTCATCTTGTGCCATTCCCAACTCTCTAAGAAATTTCAATAGCCAAATTCCTTCGCATATTCCCAAGGCTAGGGCCCTGAGTTCGGCCTCAGCACTGCTTCTTGAAACCACCGTTTGTTTCTTACTCTTCCAAGTCACCAAATTTCCCCAAACAAAGGAACAATATCCACTGGTTGACCTCCTGTCAGTGAGCTCTCATGCCCAGCTTGCATCAGTGTAGATTTTCACAGTTCTGTCTTGACTTTTCTTAAAAAATAGGCCGTGTCCTGGTGTCCCTTTTAAATACCTCAAGATCCTCTTTGCTGCATCCATGTGTTCTTGTCTAGGCTCTGTCATATATTGACTTATGACATTTACTGGAAAGGAGATGTTGGGTCTGGTGAGGGACAAGTAAATCAATTTACCTACTAATCTTTGGTAGAGTCCTTTGTCAGCCGCAAGACCAGTTCTTAGTTTGTTGAATTTTAGGCCTGCCTCCATTGGTGTGTCTGCAGGTTTGCAACCCAGTAAACCTGTTTCTTTAAGAAGATCCAGGATATACTTTCGTTGGTTGATAATTAACCCTTTGCTGGTTCTTGCTACCTCCATGCCTAGGAAGTATCTCAAACTCCCAAGATCTTTGATTTCAAATTCTCTGCTTAAGAAGTTCTTCAATTTGCTAACTTCTTCATCATCTCCTGTCATAATTGTGTCATCCACGTACACAATTAAGATTACTCTTTTATTGGAAGAAGTTACCTTACTAAACAAGGTGTGATCGGCCGAGGATTGCTTGAACCCATTCTTCAATATAACCTTGGTGAATCTCTCAAACCAGGCTCTAGGAGATTGTTTAAGTCCATAGAGTGATTTTGCTAGTTTGCAAACTTTCTGAGGCTGTCCTGTACCTTTTACCCCTGAAGGAATTTCCATGTAAACTTCCTCCTCAAGATTTCCATTTAGGAATGCTTTCTTGATATCTAGTTGTAGTTTCCAGTCACAGTTTACTGCCAAACTAAGAAGAATTCGAACTGAATTCAATTTTGCCACTGGAGCAAAAGTTTCTTTGAAGTCGATCCCATAGGTTTGAGTAAACCCTTTTGCAACCAACCTTGCCTTGTGCCTTTGAATAGTCCCATCAGAATTATATTTGATGGTAAATACCCATTTACAGCCGACAGTCCTCTTGCCCTGGGGTAGGTCTGTAATAGTCCAAGTTCCATTCTTTTGAAGTGCTTCAATTTCTTCCTCTATAGCCTTCTTCCATTTAGGATTCTGAACTACTTCTTCATAGCTCTTTGGAATTTGTTCCTTGTCTAAACAAGCTGTAAAAGTTTTGAATGAAGGCATTAAATTTCCATAGGCAGCATACCTTTGGATAGGGTATTTGGTACATTGTCTCACCCCTTTTCTCTTAGCAATAGGTTCATAATCATAAAGAAGATGAGAAGGTATATTAACAGATTCATTACCTTCACTTTCTTCACAGGTAACTGGACTGAAATTTAATTCTTGACGAGTGCTAGATTGCAGAACAGTTTCTGGAATAGTCTTCCTTTTCCGAGTATAGACCTGTAATTGTTTTGGAGGCTGTGAAGAAGTTTGAGTTGACTGTTTTGATGCAGGAGAAAGGTATGGGTTAGGTGATGAGTTAGGAGGAGTATGGGAAGAAGTTTGAGACTCAAGTAAGGGAGGATAATGAGAAGGTGAAGAGAGAGGAACTTGTGTAGGAACAAGCTGAAAATTATTACCAATTGTCTCCCCCTTAATTTCAGTCTTGGAGAAATAAGGTTCCTGCTCAAAAAAGGTTAGATCCATAGTAACAAAGAATTTTTTAGAAGGGGGATGGTAACATTTGTAGCCTTTCTTGAGTGAAGAATATCCAACTAAGACACATTTCAAAGACTTGGGATCAAATTTAGATCTCGTAGGACTGAAATTCTGTACAAACACAGTGCAGCCAAAGATACGCTAGGGAAGATTAGAGTTCATAGGTTTGAAGGATGGAAAGAAAGACAAGAATACATCCCTGGGTGTTTGAAAATTCAATACTTTACTAGGCATACGATTAATAAGATAAGTAGAGGTTAATAATGCCTCCCCCACAAGTAATGAGGAACATTGTTGGAAAGCATTAGAGCTCGGGTTACTTCTAAAAGATGTCTATTTTTTCTTTCCGCAATCCCATTTTGTTGTGGAGTATCAACACATGAACTTATATGGACAATGCCTTTATCTTTGAAGAATTCACCTAAGGACTTAGTGAAAAATTCCCCCCCATTGTCAAAGATTTGAATTTTAGTCTCAAATTGGGTTTCAACCATACTATAGAATTGTTCAAAGACTTGACTAACCTCTGATTTTTCTTTTAACAAGTATGTCCAAGTAAGCCTACTATGATCATCAATAAATATGACAAACCAACGACCCCCAGTAATATTCTTCACACGAGAAGGACCCCAAACATCACTGTGGACAAGGGAAAAAGGATGCGAGGGTTTATAGGTAGAGGGTAAATATGAATTTCTAGTTTGTTTTGCAAGAGGACAAACATGGCATTTAAAAGAGGAAGGTTTTTTATTAATAAATAACTTGGGAAACAATTTGGAAAGATAGAAAAAACTTGGATGGCCTAACCTAAAATGCCACAACATGATATCATCTTGTCCTAAGGAAGAAATACAAGCTGTAGAAGAAGGGTTTTGAGGGAATTGAATACTGGAGAAGACATATAAACCATTCTGCAAGCTAGCACTGCCAATCGTCTTCTTCCTGTCCAGTTCCTGTAAAACACAATCAGAACCCTTAAACTTCAGGACACAGTTAAAATCCTTGGATAATTTACTCACTGACAATAAGTTGCACTTTAGATCAGGCACAAATAACACATCTTTCAGAAGTAAATCTGGAGTAAGAAAGACAGAACCTTTTCCTTGGATTTTATAGTGAGACCCATTGGCTATCTTAATGGAGTTTTTAAAGGAAGAGGTATGGAGATCAAAAAACAGTTCCTTATTACCAGTTATATGGCCAGTGGCTCCAGAATCAATAATCCAAGTAGATATATTTGAAGTTGAAAGAAAAGCAGTAGGGGAAGGATTGTAATCCATACCTTCAGGTTCTGTACTTGCCAAATTACCTTCAATATTGTTGGTTAGTTTACTAAACATTTTTTGTAACTGAGCCATTTGTTGTTTAGTAAAACCACCTGAAGTAGTAGTGTGACCATCAGAGGAGGAGGCAGATTTGTTTTTATTATTGTCAGGCTTCCAGTCAGAGGGCTACCCATGTAATTTCCAGCAATTTTCCTTTAAATGGCCTTGTTTTTTGCAGTAGTTACATGTAGCTCGTCCCTTCTTTGTTCTAGGGGTGGAAGTAGACTGTGTGACCATGGCAGAGCTGTCAGGAACAGGGGCTTCTGGAATCATGTAGAGGCGACGACTTTCCTCTCTTCGAATCTCAGAAAAGACCTCTCTCAGTGAAGGAAGGGGATTAAGGCCAAGGATCCTAGATTTGACTGGATCAAAATCCCTATTTAAGCCATTGAGGAACTTGAAAATTCTTCTCTGTTCGTTAATCTTTCGAAATAGTGCAACATCAGTTGGGGTCTCCCATTCATGGGCTTCATACATGTCAATTTGCTGCCACAAATTGGTGAGAGTTGTGTAGTATTGAGTAGCAGTCATCCCATCCTGTTTCAGTGCAGCAGCAGTGCTTTCGATCCCAAACAACTCTGAGTTGTTGTTTGTGTTGGAGTAAGTATCCCGAGCAGCATCCCAAATCTCCTTGGCAGTCTCATAGAGAAGAAACTGAGAACTAACTTCAGGGACCATGGTATTGATGAGCCAAGACATGATCCGACCATTCTCTTGGATCCACTTTTCCAGACCTTCATCAGCTGCAGCAGGTTTTGAAGTTTTCCCAGTGACATATCCTAGAATTCCTCTCCCGATAAGGAAGAGTTTAACGGACTGGGACCATTGAACATAATTTGTGCCTGTGAACCTATGGCACAAAGAAGTCGAACCAGAAGGTTCCAACAAATATGCCATCGAGGAAGCGGATGTAGAGGATAAAGAGCGCATGTCACTTTAACCGGAATTTACCATTAGAGAAAGAAAAGAAAAAAAATCGATTGGATCGAATTTAGGCTCTGATACCATGAAGATAAACAGAAAATTCTTCTGTTTTATTAGATGATTGAAAAATCTGATGCAATACAAAGATACTTACAGCCTTATATAGGCTAGGACTTTAATTTAGATAAGGAGTCCTACTAGGTTTAGTCTTCCTACTCTATCTAAAAAACTTAGAATACTACTACAACAATTAAACTAATAACTTAACTCCTATACGGATTAGGATTACTAAACTAATAAATTAACTCCTATACGGATTAGGATTACTATGCATATTCTTACAGTTTGTTTACTTGAAAGACAAGGGGGCCTTGTTTAGTGTCTCACTGCAGTTTGTTTAGAACGTTGGTTTTGGTTTTCTAGATGTGGTAGAACAACAAACCAGCCACCAAGGAACTAAGGAAGTAACCTGCATTTTCTGACAATCAATTTTGACCTGCTGCCTATTTAGTGTTTTACTCTTATCTCTTGCTAAAGGTAGTTTTAACTTTTGATCATATAAGTAGTTCTTGAAGTGGTACAACTGCTAGTATGCTGTTACATTTTTGGGTATACTGTTAGTATTATGCAGTGGTGCCTGTTGAAAGATATAAAATATTATTTCAGATCTAAACATTAAAAAAATGAGAACTTCTTAGTGATTGAATGTAGTATTTTTAGATGGCTTACAGATGTGGTTGAAGGTTTGGATTCCATATGTGTTTTGGGATGCCCTGAACTTGGATTGACTTTGCTGTGTGCACCCCTGAATTAAACTATGTTTAAATGTTAAGACCAAGAAACTCCAAAGAGATCAAGAATTACTTGAGCTTCTGTACTTTCATTGATGTACACTAATTTGTTTGGAGAGTGGTTTTAAACCTTATAAATAGTTTTTTGTTGCTGTAATGAGATTCCTTTCTTAAATATGACTACTTCATGGCTTTAAGCTTCCTAATTTTTTTCTATTATTAACTGGCAGTTACATACATTTCCTGAAGGTAAAGTATGCCAAGAAGATGCACCCATAAGACGTTTAAAATGGGGAACTGCTAGTCTGATTGTTCGTTCCAATGTGACTCCTATAGTTCTTCCTGTGGTTCATAGTGGTTTCCAAGAGGTTAGACATTTTTAAGTTGACATTTGTCTTCCAGATTCAGTTTTGTCTGAATGAATTCTGTTTGTGGAGCTTGTAGAATTAATTTCCTGGATCTGTAGACATTTCTTTCTCGTAAACTCTTTTTGCACATGACAAGGATGCATTTACCTAATCTATTGAGGGTCATTGTTCGGAACTTGATTGTGAATATTCTGCACGAATAAACCAACTCTGATATCTGATCTACGTATGGCAGTTTGACCAAAACCCTCTTTGAAAATCAGTTTCCCGATTTGGGTCTTGTTTTGATGTAGTAATAGGCACTGGTAGATTCATAGTAACAATATTAGATTAAAGAATTAATTTCCTGGGTCTTTGGACATTTCTTTCTTTCTCATAAAATCCTTTTATGCATAAAAAATATGTCTTTTACCTATTCTATTGATATCTTAACATAGTCATCTGCAAAATGAAATTTACTGCAAAAGTATGACTCAAAGATAAAAGGATTTGATTGAAACTTAGTAGGTGAACAATGAGATATCAATTATAAGGGATATATCTCAAAATTACTCTTGAACTTTGGTCTAATATGCAAGGTGATACATGAACTTTGATTTTGTGTAATTTTATACTTGAAAATTTGATTTTAACAAACCACTAACACCATTATCAACGTGGCACCATTTTATGTTTTGCATGTTGTATACACAATAAATTACATTTATCTATATGAAAAATAAAGGGATGCTTTTTAATCAAAGCTTCATGTGTATGATTGCACTAAATAAAAAATCATGTATCAAATTGTATATTGGATCAAAGTTAATGTGTAAATTTGAGGTGCCCCTTATTGAAATACACCAGTTTTTTTTTGTTTGTTTGTTTCAATTTCATGCCAATGCTACTTTTTTTTTTTATGTTTTGATTCTGTGGCATAGGGCCTATAATTGTTGGCTGAAAGTTCCATATTGATGTTCTTGACTACTGCTGTTATTGTTCTTGTTTTTGGAAAATCTCATTACTGAAGACAATGCACTTGTTCTGACAGCTGGAATCCTAGCAATGATTAAGTACTATGAAACATTCTCTATGCTACAGGCAGACTGTGTAAACCAGTCCATATGCCACAATCAGTAAAGTGTACAGACACGGTTAGTGACCGTGCTAAATTCATTTTATTAATACAACCCAGTATAGTCGTTTTATTCGATAATGGGTGCATGTCAGTAGAAAGCAGTTCTATGGCGTCTTTACATTTAGATCAATAAGAAAGAGATTTGTGGATGGTGTCTTTTACATGCAATAGTTTGACCAATAAGCAGAAGCATGGTACTTGCGGTTTTCATGTAGCGGCTCTTTGAAAGTTAGATTGCATTGCATGTTGAAATAAATTCCAATTTACTTCTGATTGATTGGTTGTTCGGTTTTTGTTGGGGGTCTCCAATAGGTGATGCCGGAGAAGTATTTTCTCAACAGAAGGCCTCCTTTTCCATTGTGCAAAAAGAAAATAAGAATTATGATCGGAGAGCCTTTAGAATTTGATATCCATAAAATGATGCAGTCAGTGGTTTCAAAGTCTCGTGATGATCCCATATTTTCTTCAACAGAAACAACATCGAGAAGATGGCCTGTTATCTCCCCTCATGGGTTGGCTTTGGATGAAGCAGCACAAAGATGCCTCTACTCAACAATTTCAGAGCAAATACAAACTGCCATGGAGAAGTTACGAAGCTTGGGTAAAAGTTTCTTAAAATAGGCTTTTTTAACATTTTTCAATAATAAATATTAAAACACTATCAGAGCTTAGGTACAACAATAGCTTGGGTGGTTCCCTTGTGATTTTTTTTTTTAAGTTTTTTCCATTGAATTTAGATATTATTGTTCTAGGTAGGGCAGATGTTATTGAGAGGGGATGTTCCTTTTTTAGGTCCATTGTTACTTGTGTGTTGTTGATGCCACAATGGAAACTTTGCGGATTTATTTTCTTAAATCTTATATTTTGGTTCTCTGATTGGGTAAGTTGGGGATGCCGGTGCTCTCGGTATATCCAATCTATACGATAATAGTTCAAACATACACTGTTTGATTTGCTTTGCACCGGGTACCTGACAAAACTTGGATGAAAATTGTGTATCCGGTAAGCAACGCAAAGAAGAAAAGAAGAGCCGGCAAGGGCAGGGCCTGGCCGGCTACCATTTTCAAAGTGCATTGGATGTTTCAGTTTTGTAAGCACCCTTTTGATGGATGTTAATGGCACTGCCTTGCATTTCCCCTTTATACGTATTATTATAATTTATATGCATACATGTTATTTGTCGTGTCTGTCTGCACGTCCCTGTCCCTTGAGTTTGCAATTGTAAATTGTGGCATTCAAAATGTATGTCCGATTGAATATCACATGAGTGTGTTTTTCTTTAAAAAAAAACATTATCCATTTGATCCCAACAAGTGTCCCAGTGTAAAAGCAGATGATGTTCATATTAAGAGACATTAGTTTAAATCGTCATGTCTACAAAGTGTATGTGCATTGTCAAAAAATTAAAAATATTATAAATAGATATTATTTTGTAATCATCTTTAGAAATTAAAAAAACATTATCCAATTGAACGGAAGTCTTTTAATGGTGTTATCAACTAAATATTAATTCTTAAATCGGAAGAGTATAGGGATTAAATTTATGTGACTAAGTTTCAAATATGCCAAGAGTACATGGAGTTGAAGCAAAACTAGACCATTTAATAGCAAGGCGTCTTTCTATGTCTATGTTCATAACAAGAATAAGATGCTTCGGGCCTCAGGGCTCACAAATTGCAAGGGTAGCCCCTCTAGTCATACTGAGATTCAATATAAATTTTTCTCTATTATAGTACTTCAATTTATTTTCCACTTTAGTACCTATACTATAATTTTCATTCCATTTATCCCAAAATTACATGCCTCCGATAAAAATATTTTATATATTCAAATTATGATCAAATTAATAGCATATGTGCTTGCTCCCCTAAAATCAATTATTAATGTGTAAACGTTTATAGTGCGCATATATTTGCTCAACATTAAATTAGTTGAAAATTTGTACAAAACGCTACAAACTAGAATATAATGTGAATAAAACATAAATATATTTTTTAGATTTGTATCATAATTATTTAACATCAACTTATCCATTTATAAAAAAAACAACTTATCTAATGCATTGAAAGCATTTACTCTTACCTTTTCTCAATTGTGTTTTTTTCCTTTTTAACCTTCACCCAAACGAGTGTCCTAGTTAAAAAAATGATGTTCATTTTAAGAGACATAGGTTCGAACATTTTGTCTGTAAAATGTGTGCATTATCACATGGTTAAAAAATGTGAACAATACTACCTTGTAATCACATTAAAAAGTATACAAGTCTATGAATTAAAAAAATATTATTCTTAAAAAGACACGTTTAAACAATTTTGTCTGTAAAGTGTATACAAGTCTACGGATTAAAAAAATAAAACGTATACTATTAGGACCACATAAAAATATTAAAAAAACAAGTTGCACATTTGAACTATTCTGTCTAAAATTGTAGTAGTTCAGTCGCTTAAAATCGAAGTCTGAAGTGAAAACTTGGCTAAGTTTCTAAAAGACTAGAGACCAACTGACCAACTAATCTAGTAGCGAACAATTTTTCAACTTCCTCAAGCATTCTATTTAAACGTAGGGGCTAATTCATTTTTAGCTTGGAGGAAGACAATGGCTTCTGAAATTAAGGATAAAAAAGGTCAAAAAGTGTGCGATCATTTGGACTTTCTGGATGGCCAGAAATGAAGTTATGTACAATGAGAAAAAAATTGATTGGTGTCAAGTCGATCTCCTTGTTCGTTTCAGGCTGGCGTTTTGCTGAAAAGTCAAAATTTTCGAGCATACTTTATATATTGATGCGTTAGTTGCAGATCCTCCTCTTGAGATTGAGCTGTGCCAACAGAATAAGAAGAAATCTAAGCTGCTTAAATGGTGATTTTATGAAACTGAACATTGATGGAGCTTTCACGTGCGAGCATTCTGCAGGTGACATTAGAGGCTTGCTTAGAGATAGCCATGGCAATATCATGTTCCAATTTTTCGAATCTGCTGGTAATATTCCTCCTGCCCTGATTGAATTCTTTGCAGCTAGCACTGGGATCTTGACTTTCCTTGAATCGAGTTGGGCACAAAAATTCAGACTAATTATAGAATCGGATTGTAAGGTGCTATATGACTGGGTGAATGGGGCGAGTTTTCCCCCTCAGGCTTTAAGAAATCTGGTACAAGATTTGAAGGAAACGATTGAAAAATATGGGATGGCTATGCGTCACATCCCTAGGTATATAAATGTGGAGGTTGATGCTCTAGCGAAACAAGGAATTGGTTAAGTTCTTCTCGTGTATTGTACTTTGGGGAAGGCAGGTCCCTTTCTCTTAGATTTTCTGCTTGTAACTTTGGTATTGTTTTTGTATGAACTTCAGGTTAAATAATAATAAGTAGTGGTGCACTCTTTTTCTCTTCAATAGGAAGGAGATTTTTAATGAGCTCATTTTACCTTTTAAATAAAAGTGTCAAAAATAAATTAGGTTAATGTGTTATAGGTATTTGGGATTAATAAAACTATTTTTTTCTTCTAATCATTGACTATTTTCATCTCATTTTTAAACAATTTTTACTTAGAGGAAGGAAGAGAGTTTTACTCATTTTGGATATTTTGATATTTAAAAAATGTTACATCGATATTTAACTGTAAAAATTAATGAAAATTTAAATATAAAGTTCATTTTGCTTGATACATATTATATAAGGATTCATTTTTTAGTAGGACCCAAATACAATCCACACCCTAATACAAGGATTATTATGATATTTTTACCTTAGAATTATATACAAATATTTTTCCAAAAAAATACAATCTTTATAGATCCAAACATATAATGCTATATATTTGATATAAACTTCGAAAAATTTAAAATAATTGTATATCTAATTTGAATGATGACATAATTTTAATATTTTAAATTATAACTAGTTGTTCTAAAGTCAAAAACATTTGAATCCTCTAAGTAATCCCAACATGAAAGAATGAGGTCTAAAATAATTTTTTCTTAAATGAGTATACTAATTTTTATTTTATTTTAAACTCTACACACTGAAATAATTTTCTTTAAAAAAATTACATTAAAAATTTCTCCCTCCAAAAATAAGGGTGCACCTGCTCCCCTCCAGGTTCTAAGTCCCCAGGCCATATAGATTCATCTTTGGTAAAAATGTGTTATTAAAGAATTAAGAAAAATAAACAGATATTACCATAAGATTGCAACCTTAATACATTTGTATAAAGAATGATTTATTAAAAAATCAAGATATTTGTATAAAGAATGATTTAGGCCCTGTTTGAAAATTAGCGGATAGCTGATTGCATTAGCATATTTGATTAGCGGATTGTATTAGCTGATTGTATAAAAGTATTTGGTAAAATTAACTGATGGTTTATAGTTGTTTGATTATTTAAACAAATAAAATGACATATAAGTACATGATTATATTCGATACTTATTTGAATAGTTTATTAATTATCAATATTTTATATATGTTAATATTAATTAGATTATAAAAAAAATTAATATAACATTATTAAGCATATCTGAAGGATTTATATATTAATTTATTATTTATATAATTATTTTTAATATAATTTAATTAAATATTAAATTTAAATACAAATAGAATTGTGTGAGAATAAAAAAACAGGAAGTGTTAGTTTACAAATGTCACAATGTAAATATGCGAGATTGAAAAATTAAAATAAAAATGGTTAAATTATATTATTTGGAGATTTTTTATAATTGTTAAGAGTAAAATAATAAATTCTTATGTTAAAACCTCTGATTTCAAAAACTTACTATTAGCAGCTTTTTCAAAATCAGAGATTTCACCCTAATCTGCTATTTCAATCCACTCTTTATCATACACCTAAATTAGCAGATTTAACCGATCAAACATCTAATTTTAGTTCAAACTTTTAATTTTGACTCAAACCTTACTCTTTTTACCAACACGACCTTATTAAAAAAGGGTAAAATAATCTATTAGTACATGAACTATACTCAATTCATCATTTTGGTACATTTACTTTTTTTCGTTCTTGGTTTTATACATAAATTTTTATTCCGTCAACGTTTTTTTCACATTTTTCACACTTTCATCACAGAAGATGAGGTGGACCAATGTGACCACTCATTTGTTAACATGTGGCATTTATTTTATTTTTAAAAATTATTTATTTACTTAAAAGTTAATGACAAGATTAGTCCTAAATATTTTATTGATTTCTTAATTTAACCTTTAAGTTTATTTTTTATTTAAAATAAAATATTTATTTTTAAAAAAATTATAAAAAAACAATGGACCAATTAATAATTGACACATGACTTAATATTAATTAAAAAATATTTTTTCTTCTCCAACACTCATTCCCAGCACCGCCGCCGCCTCTCTCCACCGGCTGTACACTTACCACGTCGGTAAAACCTTACAAACTCTAAACCCAGTCCATCACTCCCAAAAATCCACCTCAATCCCAAATTTACATTCGTATGAACCTGGCCTTCCCAAACACCTTCCCTTTCCCATTCCGCTTCTGCGAATCACAAGCAGTGACACTGCTTTATCGCACCTATTCCCCCCATCGTTTTCCCTCTCCCATCTCTATTCAAGCAAACCCAGACCATCAAATAAAACATAAAAATTACATAACTGAAATCATAGAAACTATAGTTACAACAGATTCATAAGTGATGAATTTAAAATCACTCAATAATGAACAATTTTCTCTTCACCACCATCTACTTCACTCAGTCTTCACCGTCAGCCTCTTCTTTCATAACCCTAGTTTTATTCTAAACCATGTATTTTAATCTTCATTATTTTGATGTTTGGGAAGATCAATATTCTAAAAGCAGGGAGGAAAGGATAAAACTCTCATTCAATGGTTTTCGATCAGAGAATGTCATCGGAGAGTCTCGACGGCGGCAATGAAAAAAACTCATAGTTAGTGTTTAGGGTTTAAAATTTCAAAGAGAAATGAGATTGTTTTTATCGAAGAGAAAAGGAATATTGCGAACAAAATATACGATGAAAAAAAGAAATGAATCACTTTTAGGGGTTATTTTGGGGATAATCCATTTTGGATTATTAATTAGAGATATAGGGGAGTTTGAGGGATATTTTGGCATCTAGGCCAAAATCTACAGGACTACGTCACCCCCTTACGGCGTGGTCACTTTTTAGCCTAACTTCACCACCTCCTTATGGCGAGGTGCTTGACGTCTCACGTCTAGCTGGCTGCTCGGCTCGAGTGGTGGCTGGTGGGAAGGGTGACCTCGCCATAAGGAGGTGGCGAGGTCACATGTCCCATGCTACTTACGTACCCTACATGCTAATTTGGTTTAGGGGTTAGATAATTTGTTTAGGGTGACCAGATTTTTTGTAGATTAGGGTTTGGGTCATGCACTTCACGTACCAAGCATGGTTAATATGGTTTATGGGTTATGTAAATGGTTAGGATTGTTTAGTGTTTTGGGTTTGTGTTGATTAGAGTTTATAGCTTATGTTTAGGGTTTGGAATTGGTTTAGGGCGAGGGTTTTAAACTGGTTTAGGGTTATAGATTATGTTTTAAATAAGTTTATTAAAATTTTACGTAGGGTTGATGCATGGCGAGGTCACATGGCCCATACATTTTACATAGGGTTCATAGCTTATGTTTAGGGTTGGGAATTGGTTAAGGGTGAGTGTTTAGAATTGGTTTAGGGTTATAACTTATGTTTTAATTAAATTTATTAAAATTTGACGTAGGGTTGATTCATGGCGAGGTCACATGGCGTGGTCATTTTACGTAGTGTTCATGCATGGTAAGTATGACTTAGGGTTTGGGGTTTAGGGTGTATGGGTTATGGTAAATTTATTAAAATTTGTATATGGTATATATTTTTTTTGAATATGTTACAATTTTGTGGTGCATAAGTTGTGTAAATTAAGTTTTACAGGAGCCTGCATATTTATAATGTAAATTTAAATTACTAAACATAAACACTAAAATAGTAAACCTTAAACTCTAAATTTTAAATAATAACCCTACATCCCTAAGCCCTAAAACTCTTTCTCATTTATATTAAAAAAATTAGTATTATAATTTTCCATTTAGAGTTTGCAAAAATTTCGTTTATCTATAAAGTTTGAAATTTATTTCAAATTCAATTCCGATCAAAACCATAGATTATATAAGTATTTATATGCAATCATACCAACACACACAAGATGGATTCAAATATATTTTTTAGAGTGAGTACATATCAAATTTCAAAACCTCAAGGTGAACACAATTCATAACGATTAAAAAAATATGAAGGACCGATTCATAAATGTTAAAAAAATTAAAATTAAATATGTGGGGTTTAAAAAGATGATATCTAATGAATTTAAGTTTTTTAAATTTTAAACCCTAAATCCGTACACAAATAAATGTTAGAGATTGTGCTCTTTCACAATAAAAAAACACTTTAATTCTAAAACATAAAAATATAAAAAAATATTTAAAAAAAACACTCAATTTTTAAAACGTAATATAAATAATTTACAAACAATTAAATAAATATAATTTATTTCCTACGAGTCCTTGGTAACACCTGCCGGTGGAAGGATGATGTTTGATCGTGCCGCTCCGGGGGTGAATTTGTCTTCGTTCTTGAATCGGAGTCTGCTCATTCGGAGTCTGCTCATCGTTGTTACATTGGTCACCCATCATTTGCATAGAAGGTGGAGTACTATACATGCCTTGCAAATCTAATGGCGAGCTACTGGTCGTAGTAGTCGACAACAAGGATGTCATAGTACCAACAGTCATACCTTCCCCATGGAAGGGTGTTTGAGGATACTGAAATTGTGGAATGTATCTTTCATCATTGTTGTAAGTAGACTGATAAGATGAGCTTTCTCCAAACTGTGGTTGAGATTGGTCCGAAGAATACAAACTTGTTTAACCCTCCAAGTTTGGTTGATGAGATCTCTGACCAAATGCGTACGATAGTTGTACACGTCTTGAGCACCGTGGATCTTGAAGCCATTGATTTGCCTCTTCAAGAGGTACTATGAACGGTTTTCCATTTGATGAAAACCACTAATAGTACTCTGAATTAAAGTCAAAATCATCGGCTTGAATTGGACTCAAGTTGGCATCCCAATGCCTCCGTCTTTCCCGCCACAGTTGGATGAACTCCGCTTGCTTCGCAATTCAATTCTCGTTGAATCGACCCCTATGAACAGTATGAATTTGTTTCGGTAGAGCTCTAGGAATGGGTTGATGGTAGTTAAACTACCGCAACACTCTGTCAGCGCAATAAAACTCAACAATAGAAAAATGTATCAAAGGCACAACCGCACCCCACATTGATGACATTTGCAGAAAATTTAGCGGTATAATGTCTCAGATCGCAGTAGTCACGTACGGCTGCCAAAAGAACTACAAAACACAATTATTAATATGCATACACAAACAAACAAACAAACATGTTACTTTAATAAATTACAAAACCAAAATAAAAGTCAAAAAATAAAATTATGATACCTGATCTTTCCCTATTGTTTGGATTTTTAGTCTTGTTTCTCTGACAGTGTTGTGCACCACACCCGCATTTGTCATCCTATGTCTCCATTTGCCAAGATTTAAAACATATATTTCTAAGCCTTTGCAGAAAAAAATTAATCAATAAAATTAATATACAACTGTAATCACAATATTAGTACCTTCCAGCAAGCGGAAACTCCATCGGTACTTCTACAATTGGCGTTAGATAAGGCAGTCTATACCATGCCCAGGACTGCAATAAGATTTGGCATCCACCCATATCTGTTAACTTTCTCGAACCATAAATTATTAAAACTCTGCACATTTCATGGTACAAGAATGCCAATATTGCAGATCCCCAACTGTATGTAGAAGTTGTGTCAAAATTTTCCAAGAACGGTAGATACTGAGTGTGAACCATATTACCAGATGTATCTGGCATCAATACCCCGCCATTAAGTTGGAGTATATACGCTCGAGTTGCACACGCAAGTTCTCGGTCATCAGATTCATCTGTTAAAATAAATTCTTGTTGCAACCAAAAAATCTTGATACGAAGACCGTCCACACAATCTGAATGAGAAATTTTGTCCAGATACTGCAAACAAAGTTCATCTGCTAGACGGCTATTCTGTCTAACCACAGGCTTTCCATTTGTTGGCAGACCAAGTTGTAGTGCTACATCCTCCAAAGTTATTGTGCATTCACCAAATGGAAAATGAAATGTGTGTATCTCTAGTCTACACCGTTCAATCAACGCCGTAATCAATCTAGGGATAATTTTAAATCCACGGAGAAATGAAGCATTATAAAAACCTGAACGTTGCAGAAAATAAACTATGTGTTCATCAGCTTCCTTAATCTTTGGTCCTCGACGCCAGATAGTATGCTCCACACCCTATAAATATAAAAAAACGTAAATAAAGAAATTTTAAATCATAAATTATAGTAGTAAATAAAAAAAATTACACGATCCCAACTTACCCCCTCTTCGTGAATATGAGAGGAAATGTGCTCGTGGTCACGGTACAGTAAAACTCTTTCGGAATCCATTCGAATATAAAAATCAGAAATTATGATTTGTGCTAAAACTCTGTAATTTCAACAACAAAAATTTTCTCTTCTCCCTTCTCAAGTTGCAAAAATACACAACATCTATCGAATATTTATAGGGGTAGGAACAAAAAAAAGCTTTAATTATTATCACGTGGGCTGCCATGCATGGCATGCATGCAGCCGTGTCAGAGGGCATGTGAACACGCCATAAAGACATGACGAGGTCACTGTGTGTTCACGGGCTGGTGGCCGTGCGTCAGAGGAGCAGTCTGCCTCTTGCAGGGGGATAGGGTTTAGGGCCTGTGACCACGCCATAAGCACATGGCGTGGTCAGCTTTATTCACGTGGGTGGGTTTGAGGTTGGCATGCATGCATGCAAGGTAGGGGTAGCAGGGTTTAAGGTTCACGGGGTGGCAGTCTGTCTCTTGTAGGGGGGCATGATTTAGGGGTTGTGACCACGCCATAATCACATGACGTGGTCAGCTTTATTCACGTGGGTGGATTTGGGGTTGGCATACATGCATGCAGGGTAGGGGTGGCAGGGTTTAGGGTTCACGGGGTGGCAGTCTTAGAGGGGTGGCAGCTGTGACCACGCCATAAGCACATAGCGTGGTTGTGGGTGGGTTCACGTGGGTGGCAGGGTTTAGGGGTGGTAGGGGTGGCAGGGTCGGGTAGGGATTAATATATTTGATATAGTATTAATATTTGTAAAAATATTTCATGTTAACTTTTAGAGTTTGTGTGCAAAAATATTCAGAATTTTTTTTCATCTATATATTTAGTTTTGCCAATTGAGAAGGGAGAAGATAGAAGATAAAATGTTTTATATTAAAAATTTTAGAGTTAATCACATTTGTTGGAGCATACTGTTTTGTTATATTACTTCAAATTTTTCAGAGAATGAGTTCATCAACAAATTGGGACACCAAACCCTTAGTCGGTCGTTTTGGCGAATCACTTGCAGACTTCAGTGATGATGAAGAAAATATTGTTCCTATGAAAGATGACGACGTACGGTTACTCGACATAGATCATGTTGAGGCTATTATGGCAGATGTGTCAATGGGCAACGATATTGATGTTGAAGATGATGTTTGGGCAGCGACTGTTGCTAAGCTCGGGTTGGGAAATAACCAGCCAGCTTGGGGTTATGTTCAACCGGAGCCCGAACAAGCGCAACCAGTTTATCAAGCATATAAAGCTCCAGCAGCTCATATGTATGAGGTCGACTATTCTGCAATGCACGATGCTGAACATCAAGCTCATGTGTTTGGTTCTTCATCACATTCCAAGTTTAGAGAATTGGTATTGAGAGCTGAATTTGACACAAAAAAGTTGTCCAGTTGGCAATTCAAGAGTACTGCGTCAAACGCCATACATCATGTATTGTTAATGAGTCCAATAAAACTACATATTGTGTAAAATGTATAAATTGGAAGAGCAACTGTCCTTGGTGGGTAAGAGCTTCATACAAGAAGAGGACTGACAACTGGGTGGTGACACGGTTCATTGATGAGCACACATGTTCGAATAGAGTTTTATCCTAAGATCACATTAATTTAAACTCTGATCTAATTTGTGTTTACACTAAAGGATTGGTGGAACAGAACCCAAGAATTTCGATTGCAGTCTTAGTGGCATCAATCCGGGGTCTTCTTGGATATAGTCCATCTTACTACAAGGTGTGGATGGCAAAGCAGAAGGCGATGGCGCAAGTGTATGGTGATTGGGATACCTCATATAATGAGCTACCAGCTCTTTTACGAGCAATGCAAATATTCATCCCAAGAACTCAGGTGGAATACGAAACAAACGTCGCGGTCAACGCACAAGGCGAAATACTCCGTGGTAAAAGAATATTCAGTAAGTTGTTTTGGGCGTTCAATGCGTGCATCGAAGGGTTTCCATTCTGTAAACACATGATTCAATTGGATGGTACTTGGCTATATGGGAAGTACGGTCATATATTACTCGTGGTCGTTGCACAAGATGGAGACAGTAATATATTCTCGATTGCCTTTGCCATTGTTGAAAAAGAAGACGCGGAAGGATGGGAATTCTTTTTGAAGCATCTACACAACCATGTAGTGAAGGAAGATGGGATTTGTATGATTTCTGATAGGGGGACTGCGTTGTTATCAGTAATTGACAGAGATAACAGTTTATGGAAGCCTTCACATGCATATTCAGCCTATTGTATCCGGCATATTGCGTCAAATGCGAAGCAGCGTTTCGAAAACAATCAAATCTGAAGTGAGATTTATAACACGGATAAGTTCTTATTTGTTGTTTATAAAAAAATAGTTAACGTAAATCTTTTAAACTGATCATGTTGACTTATTTAATTTCTTTTTAATAGGGTACGAACTAGTTTAACCAAAATTTGTCTCGAGGATAAATATGTTGAAGTGGTATGATCCGAATATTTTTGATTTTGCAAACGACATACCCATAGAAAGATGGGCACAAGCATATGATGAAGGTCGACGTTATGGCCATATGACAACGAACCTTGCCGAGGCTATAAACGCAGTGCTTAAAGGAACACGCCATCTCCCAATTGCAAGCATTGTGTGGGAGACTTATTTCAGATTGGGTAAAGTATGGGCCGACAAAGGCCAGGAAGTGAACGCCCGGATAAACAACGGGTTCAGTTGGTCTGAAACCCTACAAAAAAATGCTCGAACTTCAAGCCAAAGCCACCTCTATGAGAGTCAGAACATTCGACCCAGATGGTTATCAATTTACGGTCGAAGCTAAGGTCCGAGGTGAGCACAAAATGTACACTATAAACCTTGCTCGGAGATGGTGTGATTGTGGTGCATTCCAAGCATTTAGATACCCCTGCTCTCACGCACACGCCGCATGCTTGCATTTCCGTCTCGACCCTTATGAATTTGCGGATCAATGTTATAAGCTGGAGAATATTGCAAATATTTACAGAAATCAGTTTAACACGATCCCGAACAAAGATTATTGGCCGGTAGAGCCAATATACGAAGAATGGTTACCACATCCAGAGCTTCGTAGAAAGTTGAAGGGTCGACCGAAGTCCACTCGAATTCATACGAATATGGATGATGCGGAGAATAATAGAGAGGGGGGAGTTCTAGTTAAGAATTGTACTCTTTGTAGGGCACCGGGTCATAATAAAACCAAATGTCCGAACAAACACAATCTTTCAAACTATCATGTCGGACCATCAAACTAATGTAATTTGCAATTTGTGTTAATGCAAGTACTTTTTTTATCTCCTTTAATTTTGCAATTTGTGTTTAAGTAATATATTTTACAGAAAAATGAATATTTGAATATTCGAACTAAGCCTTCCTTTTTTACAGTTATTAATTGAACTAAAATAATTAATTAACCTTTACTTTTTTCAGTTCATATTCGAACTAATGAAAAAAATATCCGAACTATTGACTGATATTAGGCTTAAATCGATTTAAACAATTAATTCAATTGAATTCCTATCTAAATAATTTTTAATTTTTTTTTAATTTTGAAACACATGAAATGAAAAAAATCAAAACCTAAAAATATTCAAATTTAAAACCCCGAAAAATATTAATCTTCATCTTTGTCTATAAAATATATATGTATTATTAATAGACGAGTTTAAATTTTGTCTGTAAAATATTTATGTATGTATTGTTAAAAGATTCTTCATTTTTATTTTCGCAAAAAAAATTAAATTGAAAAAAAAAGTTAAATGAAAATTCATGATTGTTTTTTTTACAATCAGATTATATTAAATTTATATTAGATTTGAATTAACGTCCAAAAGATCCGCCTAGAAACATCTAAACCGCAAATGAGCCCCGAACCCTAAAACAATACCAAAACCTTAAACATTTACCTAACCCCTAAATTATTTTAACCATGCATGGACAACATGCACTTCACGTATATTGCATGGCCCATGTGACCTCGCCTCTAAACCGAAAATGAGCCCCGAACCCTAAACCCAACACATACCTTAAACCCTAAACCAATACCAAAACCCTAAAACATTTACCTAACCCATAAATTATTTTAACCATGCATCTTGACCATGTGACCTGGCCACCTCCTTATGGCGAGGTCACCATTCCCACCTACATGCAGGGTACGTAAATGGCATGGTTCATGTGACCCCGCCACCTCCTTATGGCGAGGTTACCCTTCCCACCAGCCATTAGCCACCACTCGAGCCGAGCAGCCAGCTAGACGTGAGCCATCAAGCACCTCGCCATAAGGAGGTGGCGAGGTTGGGCTAAAAAGTGACCACGTCATAAGGGAGTGGCGTAGTCCTGTAGATTTTGGCCTAGATGCCAAAATATCCCCAAACTCCCCTATATCCCTAATTAATAATCCAAAATGGATTATCCCCAAAATAACCCCACTTTTAGGGAAAAATAATTAATATTAAGTCACGTGTTAATTATTGACTGATCTATTGTTTTTTAATAATTTTTTAAAATAATATTTTAAAAAATTAAACTTGAAGGGTTAAATTAAAAAATAAATAAAACATTGAGGACTAACCTTGTAATTAACCTTAAGTAAATGGACAATTTTTAAAAATAAAATAAATGCCAAGATGAGTGGTCACAATGGTCCACGTCATTTTTCGAAACGAAAGTGTGCAAAAATGTTGATAAAATAAAAATTCATGTATGAAACCAAAAATGAAAAAAAATAAATGTACAAAATTGATAAATTAGGTATAGTTCATGTACGAATAGAGTATTTTACCTTTAAAAATAACATAATACGTTTGTTTCATTGTTTGTCCACGGAGATCGGAATTTGCAACTACCCAAACTTGCAGGAGGCATTAGTGTGGGTTTCTTTTCACTCAAACATTTCAGAATCCAACAAACAAATTATACCTAAACCATTAATTGCCGCTTAAAAAAATAAATCCATAGAAGTAAAGGAGAGGCCCAGTGTTTTCATTTGGCGGTGAAATTTAGGGATGGCAAAAATACCCGAACCCGGCCCGATTCGATCCGACCTGACCGGGTTTTTTCTCTTAAATTTCGGGTTCGGGGCGGGGCGGGGCGGGTTTTGGTGATGATGAAGTCGGGGTCGGGGCGGGTTCGGTTTTAGGGCCAAAAATTCCCGACCCGACCCGACTCGAAGTATTTAAATTAAATTTTAATATATTTACAAAAATACCACCGCTATATATATATGTCTTAAGTCCATTAGGGTTTTTTCCCCTTTCATTTTTCGCAGACAATGGTCGTTTCCCAGTTTTCATTCTTTTCCAGTTTCTATCTCTTTACCTTTCCTTTCTTTATTTCTATCTTTTTCAAATTTCATTTCTATTCTTCTTCCTCCATAACTTTCTGCTTCATTTAATTCTTTATTTTTTATTTTTTTGTCTTTGTTCTTTTTCTTTAAAGATCATATACTTTTTTTATAAATCTGTGATGATATTCGAGTTTAGTGGTTTCATGGCCTTCTTCAACAACAATTTTAAGATTCAACTATGTTGAAATCTTCACAGCAAACACGAATACTAATTTAGTTTCAGATTTGTTAATTTGTGTGGGTTTTAGATTTGTTTTGTTTTTTTGTTATTATTTTTTTTAGATTTACAACAGTTTCTGGTTTATAAAAATAGAAAAAAATAAATTTAATCGGGGCGGGTCGGGGCGGGAACGGGTATACATATTCTGTTTCGGGTCGGGGCGGGAACGGGTATGCATATTCTGTTTCGGGTCGGGGTCGGGGCGGGACAAATGTAAAAATACCCGGGTCGGGTCGGGGTCGGGTCTTATATTTTAATTATCGGGTCGGGGTCGGAGTGGGCAAAAACCCGACCCGCCCCGTTGCCATCCCTAGTGAAATTTCGACTAAAAAGCAATGACTAAAGATTTGATGAGCGCCACCGTTAGCTTGTAGGAAAAAAAGGGGAAAACTACACTGGTGGTCCCCAAATTATTACTATTATCTTATTTTGGTCCCTAAACTATGTTTTTCGGCAAAACCGTCCCTTCTGTTACATAGTTTTCCTGTTTTGGTCCCCCGGCGTTAAATAGCTAACGGTTTTGCTAACGTGGCATTTTTTAAATATTTTTTAATTATTTCTCTCTCCTCTTAAAAAATGTCACGTCAGCAAAACCGTTAGCTATTTAACGCCGGGGACCAAAACAGGAGAACTATGTAACAGAATGGACGATTTTGCCGAAAAACATAGTTTAGGGACCAAAATAGAAAAATAGTAATAGTTTGGGGACCACCGATGTAGTTTTCCCAAAAAAAGAACCGAGAAGAATGAATTTTAAAAATTTGTTGAAAATTTAACGGTTGTTTTTTAATCAAAGATTTCATGGTCGTTTTAGTTATAGTCAAATTCAAATTAAATATCTAATATTTTTGTTAATGTCAATAATAAAGTGTTTGCGATGCACATCTAGCAAAATTTTTTTTAGATGAAAGCAGTGGCACAAGTAGTATCAATTATCAAAGTTATCTCTTGAAAACATAGACACAATAAACAATCACGACTAGGCTGTCCGAGAATAAATTCAAAAATATTACATCATTAATTCTATGTCGAAAGAAAAATAAAAATTCTAAGTATAAAAATGAGGGTACTGCACTTTGATGAATTTGTGATAAAAATTCCAAGTATAAATCAAAATCATTAGTAATCAAAACATAAAAAAAACATAATTTTTAAAATTTAAAATAAAAAATTAGTGACAATAGATGTAATTTATTTTATTCTAATTTTAATCCTAGAGGGAAGAAGATGTTCTTAGCGAGTCTAAAATTTATGACTTAAAAGAATATAAGAATACAAAAATGAACAGTTTAGCTGATTGAACAGTTTAACCAATCTGGTAAATGTGCTCACCATTTTAATTTTGATAATCTTTGCTTCTTTAAGTTTTATTTGTATAATTTTTTTGGTAAACATAATCTCTAAAATTTTCATACTTAAATATATTATATTTGCTGAACCTCTTATTGTTTCTAATAAAACTTAACTACCCTTTTCAAAAAAAAGTTTTTTTAGTTTCGTTTGGGTGATGTATAAAATATAAATGATATGTTTTAATGTTTTTTAGGCGAGTGAAAAGAACATCTCAGACCCAGTACCCAAACAAATAGATTTGTTTAATTTGAAATTTGATTTCCGGGGGACGGCAGCGGCAAAAAAAATGAGAATTTAGTTTGCTTCTACAGACTACACCCATTCAAAGTGGTTGATTGGCAGCAGATTTACTTAGGGCCGTATATATTATCTATCCATTCCATTTATGACACTCTCGTGACTCTCACCATTGTCCTTCCTTTCCCTTTTTTGCTTCTTCTTCTTCTTCGGCCTCCCCCCCGCCCAGCCCCAGCTCACCAGTAGATCTCTCCTTCTCCTTCGGTTGCAATGCAAGGCCATTGCCAGGTACCCTTCTCTCTATTCCACCCATTATGATTCCGATTTTTTTTTACTGAATTTGTTTAATCGATCCAAGACTTCATTTTACTGTGCAAGCTGTTACTGCAGCTGGAGTTTGCAGATTCCACCTATATGCACTTCTTTTGAGTGGATCTCCGCGTTTTTTGTTTTTATTTTTTCACCCCGTTTCTCGTTTTGCGGCAGAATATTGCTGATTTGGGCGAATATTATAGTTAGACATCTGTAGCGTAATCCCTACTCGGGCGGATACCCGTCAAATGCCCATTGACTGGCTGTCATCAATGAGCCGAAGTATGAGAGCGAGTAGGTCTTCCTTTAGCTCTAGCAATGGGTATGACGAGATTCCTTATTCCAGCGCTGCTTCTGTTTCAAATGCCGACGATTACGACAGTGATGGCTCTAACTTCGCTCCTCCGTGAGTTCCTCTCATATACCTTCCTCTTTAATTTGTACCTAATTGTATGTTATAATGAAGCAATTTATGGGGTCAGATTTTGACCTTAGCAAGCTGCCAAATTTAACAGGATGTTGTATTCATTTTTCCCTCTGCCCCCAATTGGAGATCTCCTTTCCTTGTTTACCACAATCGGCTACACATTTATATGCATATGATGGATATTTTTCACTTCTAATTGTTTTCGCTCTGCGTCTTGTTTTAAACAGTACACCAAGTACGTTGTCCATGTCAATTCCTCCGGAACTTGCTGGTGCAATACCCTTGATTGATAGATTTCAGGTAGTCAACTGTAGCTTCTAGCGAATATATTCAACACAAAAGACTTCACATTTTGTTGATTATGCATGAAAAACCATTATCAGAATTCATGTCAAGTTTGTAATTCTATTTGTATTGATGCTTTTTGAAATTTTAATTCATAATCAACCATGTAGGTGGAGACATTCTTGAGAATGATGCAGAAACAAATTAATTCTTCTGGAAAACGTGGTTTTTTCTCTAAAAAGTCTGCATCTACCCAAGTTCGAGAAAAATTTACATTTGAGGATATGTTGTGTTTCCAAAAGGTAATAATACAATTATTTTTTTAGAAAAATATATGTATACTAAACTCAAGAACATCTAAGTTAAAAGAATTTGCTATTACAGGAACCTATTCCAACTTCGCTACTTAAAATTAATAGTGATCTAGTTAGCCGAGCAACGAAAATGTTCCATATGATTTTAAAGTACATGGGAGTTGATTCACCTGAACGTGTAACTTCAGTCAGCTTCGACGAACAGATTGAGCTAGTTTCTAAACTATATAAGCAAACTTTAAAGCGTGCAGCGCTTCGAGATGAATTATTTGTTCAGATTTCAAAACAAACAAGGAACAATCCTGATAGGTATGCTTCTCATTTCTAAGATATGCATTTTTTTTTCTTTATATGCCTTTATTTCACTTTTGACTTGCTTGATGTTACTTGCCATTGGTTTAAATGTTACAGGGAAAACTTGATCAAAGCATGGGAGCTAATGTACTTATGTGCATCCGCCATGCCTCCTAGCAAAGACATTGGTGGATATCTATCTGAGTACGTCCACAATGTAGCCCACAGTGCAAACAGTGATTCTGAGGTCCAAACCCTTGCACTAAATACATTAAACGCTTTAAAGCGTTCTGTCAAAGCTGGCCCCCGCAATACAATACCAGCACGTGAAGAAATTGAAGCTGTTTTAACTAATCGAAAGCTGAAACATATTGTGTTTTTCTTGGATGAAACTTTTGAAGAAATTACATACGACATGGCAACAACTGTGTCTGATGCAGTAGAGGTACTAATAACTGTATCACCAGTATAGGAGTAATTTTGTTATAGGAAAGTAAATCCCCAGTTGTTTGCTGTCATATTCCAAATACATTACTTAAAACTTAGGACAGATATATACACTTTATTATTGAATATTTATTGAACTAGTGAGAAAGAATTAAAAAAAACATTTTCTCTCTATTTTTAGTGAAAAGGAATTCATTTTGAATGTTTTACAAGTTAAAGACATTCATTACTGTTGTTTTGCATATCTGCTAGCAGCTTGGAAAAACAGAATCTGTTTAGTCAAGGTTTAGTTGTATGAATTTTATGGATGGATGGGAGGTTCACTTATTAAATCTTCCTAACTGTGTGTTTCCCCACTTAGAATTTAGATTGCGTGTTTTATTCCTTGGAATGCTAGATGATTTTCTTCAGAAGGTTTCTTAATTTAGATGTGGTTCACGGGTGTGTTTTTCTTCAATCTCATCTCATTGTTTGTCTCAATTTTTTTTATCAGGAGCTTGCAAGTATAATTAAGCTGTCAGCGTTTTCTAGCTTCAGCCTGTTTGAATGTCGTAAAGTCGTTACTGGTTCCAAGTCTCCTGACACTGCAAATGGTATCTATTTTAGTTTTTGATCGTTTTCCTATGTAAAGATTTGCTAAAACAATCTAATGCTTCCTTGTCGTCACATAGAGGAATATACTGGATTAGATGATAATAAGTATATTGGGGACCTGCTGGAGGAAGTCAAGGCTGCGAAGGAGCGAAGTAAAGGGGAAATATTACACTGCAAACTCATATTTAAAAAGAAGCTATTTCGGGAGTCCGATGAAGCTGTAACGGATCCAATGTTTGTACAGCTTTGTTATTATCAAGTATGTAGTCCGGTTTGAATCGTTTTCAACAACTTTACAAAATTAGCATATTTTTAAACTCTTATGCTTTATGCAGTTGCAACATGATTATATTTTGGGCAATTATCCTGTTGGAAGAGATGATGCTGTTCGACTGTCTGCATTACAGATCTTGGCTGAGATTGGATTTGTTGGTAGCCCTGAATCATGCACGTAAGTTTTCTTATACAGATTATGTTCTGTTTAACCTTTTGAACTTCCAATACATATAATGATTCATAATCTTTTTATCTCCTAATGTTTTTAGTTCCATCAACATTAGGAAAAATTTTGCTGACCAATGTAAATATCATTTTTAGTGATTGGAATACTCTTCTAGAAAGATTCCTTCCTAGACAAATTGCAATTACTCGAGCAAGACGAGAGTGGGAATTGGATATTCTTTCTCGTTACCGTTCAATGGTTAGAACCTGAATTTTTAAATTCCTTATTCATACATCCATGATGCTTTGATATAATTTGTCTGAGTATAAATTATTTTGGCAATCAAGGAACATCTTACAAAAGATGATGCAAGACAACAGTTTCTACAAATATTGAGGACACTCCCCTATGGGAGTTCAATTTTCTTCAGTGTTCGCAAAATTGATGATCCAATTGGACTCTTGCCTGGACGGATAATTTTGGGCATCAACAAGCGTGGGGTTAGTTTTTATTTATGTCTTTTTAAAATATGTGGTCACAAATGCAAAATGTTATAGTTCATGTTTTTTGTTTCTACTATTCATTTTTTATTGTTAAATATTAATGTATGTGCTTATTTACGTAGGTTCACTTTTTTCGTCCTGTTCCCAAAGAGTATTTACATTCAGCTGAATTAAGAGACATAATGCAGTTTGGCAGCAGCAATACTGCTGTATTTTTCAAGATGCGAGTTGCTGGTGTTCTTCACATATTTCAATTTGAAACTAAACAGGTTTAGACAACTCTTTGTCATCTTCCTTCCCTGTCTATTTCCCTTTTTGTTTTTAAGACAAATGCAATTAATATTCCATCAAATTGGTGAAGAATAAGTGGTCCAAGTCTTCAAGAAGCCACTATAGTGGGTAAATTTTGAGGTGTTAAACTGGTAGATCTTAGGTTCAAACTTAGGAGGTTGAGGTGATGATTTTTGCAGATGAGTATCTCTCATTTTGTTTCTATACAAAGTTGTACAAAGAAATAGAGTATGATGTGCTAACACACGATCTTTTTTATTTTTTTAAATATATTTTTAGTTTTGTATGTTTTGATAAGAAATTAATCATTTGATTTGATGCAGGGGGAAGAAATTTGTGTTGCTCTTCAAACGCATATAAACGATGTCATGTTACGCCGTTACTCAAAAGCTCGGTCTGTTGCTAATGGATCAGTAAATGGAGATGTTTCTAACAATTTTAAGCCTCCTAGTGTAGAAGTGTATGAGAAACGTGTTCAAGATTTATCAAAAGCTGTTGAAGAATCTCAAAAAAACACAAATCAAGTAAGCTTGAAAGGAGATTTTTTGGTTGTTATTGAATTCACATTATTTTTCTTGCCACTTTCTGTTACAGATTCTTAGGCTAAAATCTAGGTTATTTATTAGGCTAGAATATATTGCAATTAATGTTATATATATGTTACCTAGTTTAGGAAAATTAGTAATTAATGTTATATATATGTTACCTAGTTTAGGAATATTAGATGTGTATATATAGCCTATATCTTCTATGAATAAAAGACAAGGAATTATTTTCTACATGGTATCAGAGCCAGGTTTAGAAGTAACAGGACTAGGACCCCAAACATCAGAGTGAACTAACTCAAATGGAGCAGAAGCTCGGTTATTGACTCTAGGACTGGAACTAAGGCGATGGTGTTTAGCAAACTGACAAGACTCACAATCCAAGGATTTTAAACTAGAAAATTGAGGACAAAGTTTCTTCAAAGAAGGTAGAGAAGGATGACCCAATCGACAATGTTCTTCAAAAGGACTGACAATTCCAGTGCAAGCGACAGGGTCTGGAACATGGGTGTCAAGGATGTAGAGGCCATCAGACTCATGCCCTTTACCAATAATCTTCTTCGTCAAAAGATCCTGAAACACACAATAACCAGGAAAAAATGAGACACAACAATTAAGGGTTTTTGTATGTTTACTAACTGACATCAGGTTAAAGGATAAATGTGGTAAACTCAAAACAGAGGACAAAGTAAGAGAGGGAGTGGGGTACGAAGTGCCAGAGCCAATAACAGGAGATGTAGAACCATCGGCTAAAGTAACAGGATTGATAGAAGGATGTGTTGTAAAATGAGAAAGAAGATTGGGGTTACCTGTCATGTGGTCTGTGGCACCAGAATCAATGACCCATTTGGAAGAGGTGGAAACAAGACAGGTATTGGATTTACCTGACTCAACAAGGGCAGAAACAGGACCGGAAGGATGCTTGACAGTGTCTTGAAGGTGAAGAAGCTTGGCATACTCATCCGCAGATATCGTAACGGCCGATGAAGAAGTGTCTACACTAGAAGCAACATTAGCAGACGAAGGAAGCAAAGAGCCAACCCAAAGATCAGCCATGAAGTCAAAGAAGCAAAGAGCCAAAAAACAAAACCCTAATAAATTCAAAAGATAGAACACCCAACCCAAAACAATCCGAAAGCAAGGACCGGCGGCAGGGGTGTGATCGGAAGGAACAGCGACGGCGGCGAAAAGGGGCCTCCACGCGCTCTCACGCGCCGGCGCGTGAAGGACAGGCGGAAGCTTGTGGCGGCGCGTGAGGCTCACGCGCAGGGAATCCGGTGACCGGAAACTCCAGATCGGCAGATCGGCGGACGGCGGCCCTTGTGGTACGGGCGGTGTCGACAGAAACGGCCTCCGAAGGTGGCCGGTGAAGAACGACAAAAAATATTGACTTTAGGTCAAAACCCTAACAGCCCAATTTTTTTTTTTTTATTGTATTCGAAAAAAAACCTAGGACAACTGATACCATGTAGAAAATAATTCCTTGTCTTTTATTGGAAACAGGGAAATTGGGCGCCAAACCTTGTAGTACGCCAATGGTCCCTAATCTACAGTTAACTAAAGAAGGTGAATTATTTGATGACCCTGAAAGGTACAGAAGACTTATCGGTAAATTAAACTATCTCACGGTGACGCGTCCTGATATATCTTTTCCAGTGAGTGTTTTGAGTCAATACATGTCGTCACCGACTGTTGATCATTGGAAAGCAGTAGAGCAAGTTCTATGTTATCTAAAAAGTGCTCCTGGGCGTGGAATTCTATATGGCAATCATGGTCATACTAGAATTGAATGTTTTTCCGACTCGGATTGGGCAGGATGCAAGGAGGATAGAAGATCCACCTCAGGATATTGTGTGTTTGTTGGAGGAAACTTGATTTCTTGGAAGAGTAAAAAGCAGAACGTAGTTTCACGATCTAGTGCAGAAGCCGAATATAGAGCAATGGCCAAGTCCGTATGTGAGATTACATGGGTATATCAGCTCCTCGGTGAGATTGGAATTAAAGCCTCAATACCTGCAAAACTTTGGTGTGATAATCAAGCTGCATTACACATTGCTTCTAATCCAGTTTTTCATGAAAGAACGAAACACATTGAGATTGATTGTCACTTCATTCGCGAAAAGATACAACAAGGTTTGATATCTACTGGTTATGTGAAAACCGGAGAACAACTAGGAGACATCTTCACCAAAGCTCTCAATGGAATTCGAATCAATTATCTATGTAACAAGTTGGGCATGATTAATATCTATGATCCAACTTGAGGGGGAGTGTTACAGATTCTTAGGCTAAAATCTAGGTTATTTATTAGGCTAGAATATATTGCAATTAATGTTATATATATGTTACCTAGTTTAGGAAAATTAGTAATTAATGTTATATATATGTTACCTAGTTTAGGAATATTAGATGTGTATATATAGCCTATATGTTCTATGAATAAAAGACAAGGAATTATTTTCTACACTTTCTAAGTGCTCATCACATCTTTCTTTTTCTTGGAAACTTCATTTGGAATTAATGAGTTATGTACTTGAATTAAGTTGTTGGGAGAATTGCATGAGAAGCAAAAGCAAGAGTTGAAAACACAAGAGGAATTGGAGTGTCTTAAAATTGCCTTGAGGAAAGAGAAGGAAGACTTAATGGAGGTTAAGTTGGAGCGGGATAGAATTAGATCATTATGTGAAGAAAAAGATGCTGCACTTCAGGTTAGTAGTATATTTAATCTTTTAAAATTGTTATTTATATTAGTTTTTATTTTACAATACATGTTTTTACATTTGAATATTGTAGGCTGCTCTATTAGAGAAGAAGACAGTGGAAGTCAGGTTGGCTAAGTTAAGTAATCTAGCTTCAGAAAACAATGCCAAAGGGAACAAGGCTGTAATAGTAAATGAGGTAAGACTTGTACAAAGAAGTATGATGCTAATAAATAACTTTTTCATCGTTCAATTTTATAGACAATATTGTATAATTGTTTGGTTTGTAATTTATGAACCCTTTTGCACTATGCTTTGTTGCACAGTCACTGCAAAAGCTCCAAGATGAATTGAAACTTCGTAATGGGGAGTTGCATATGTTTGAGGAAAGGGCTAAAAGATTAACAAATGAGAAGGTCAGTTTGGAGCAGAGGATTACTGAACTGGAAAGGAAAAAAGATGAAGAGGTACTACTATTGTAGTAGTAGAGACAAGTGGCTGATTTTACATAGTAGTCGGATTGATGAATTGACTATTGAGTGGCGTCAAAATATAGGTGAAAAGTCTGAAGAAGAGCTATGAGCAAGAATGCAAAGCCTTAAAGCTTCAAGTGTCTGAACTTGAAAAGAAGTTGGAAGTGGTTACCAATGAGTTGGCTGTTTCAGAGTCGACCCTTGCAATTAAAAATGCAGATATTTCTTCCCTGCAGAATAACTTAAAAGAACTAGAGGAATTGAGGGAAATGAAAGAGGTACTTATCTTTTTTATCCTTAAAATTTTGAAATGTTACATTTATATCCTTATTGCACAGATTCCATTGGTTTTGTTGTGCATTCAGGATATTGATAGAAAGAACGAGCAAACTGCTGCTATCTTGAAGATGCAAGGGGCTCAACTTGCTGAATTAGAAGCGCTTTATAAGGAAGAACAAGTTTTAAGAAAGCGCTATTTTAATACTATAGAAGGTTGGAAAGAACTGATAATTCAACTTATTTTGAAGTTATTATATTTAATCTGTTTTAGTACATTGTATATGTCACCATATATAACACATAGTTCCAGTTTATTTCATCATATTTTTATTTTAAATGATTATTTTAAATGATCAATACATGATTAACTTTTGTTTAAACTTCAGATATGAAAGGCAAGATTAGAGTTTTTTGTCGTGTGAGGCCTTTAAATGAGAAAGAGATGGTTGAAAAGGAAAGAAAAGTGCTAACGAGCTTGGATGAATTCACTGTTGAACATCCATGGAAGGATGATAAAGCAAAACAACACATGTATGATCGTGTCTTTGAAGACAATGCCACCCAAGAAGATGTTTTTGAGGATACAAGGGTAAGCTACGAAGTTGTTTATTTTAAATTAACTAGTTATATGGCATTTGACTTTTTTAGTTTTTATTTAAGTTACTATATCTCCTTCAAACTTTCTGTTAATGGTTCTTATGATGCAGTATTTGGTTCAATCAGCGGTTGATGGGTACAATGTTTGCATATTTGCTTATGGTCAAACTGGTTCTGGGAAGACATTTACTATATATGGATCAGATAACAATCCTGGATTGACACCTCGAGCTATTGCAGAACTTTTCAAAATTTTAAGGCGTGATGGTAACAGATTTTCATTTTCATTAAAGGTAATTATTTTGATAAAATAATTTATATGCATAACATTTTTTCTTTTCCCAAATAATTTGTGTACTAAACATGTAATTCACAAGTCTTTTACTAGCTTTTATGAGGTTGGATGACTAATCTGAATATGATATTAGATTCAGTTCATATAGTTTAAACTGTAAGGTTGCTCTCACAATTCTTTCAAGATAACATGATATTTTCTTCTCTTGCTAATAAGTTCTGAAAATCAAATATTGTATCTTCATCTCCTAACTATTAACGTTCACCGTGACATGACATGACAGGCGTATATGGTGGAGTTATACCAGGATACACTTGTTGACTTGTTATTACCGAAGAATGCTAAGCGTCTGAAACTTGATATAAAGAAAGATGCAAAGGTATTATTATTGCTTAAAGTGGATAGGCTTTGCGTTTTAACTTCAGTGATGATGCTTATTGAAGAATTTATATATCGTATGAAATTTTCCTATATAATATTCTATGATTATCGGTCTCTAGTTTGTTTTGTGCTTAATATAATGCCTATTTGTATAGATTTTATTCCTTTTGGTTTATGATTTTCAGGGCATGGTTGCTGTAGAAAATGCAACGGTTTTGCCTATTTCAACTTTCGAGGAGTTAAAAAGCATTATTCAGAGAGGATCAGAACAAAGACACATATCTGGGACACAAATGAATGAGGAAAGTTCAAGATCTCATTTAATACTTTCAGTCATTATTGAGAGTACCAATCTTCAAACACAATCTTTTTCCAGGGGAAAGGTATTATAATTTTTAAGTATATAATTAGTTTGCACATATTTGAATCTTAAGAAGTACTGAGTACCTTTCCACGTATAAGTTTTTGGACATTAACACGAGTAACAACTTTTTTTTTGCACTTGCATGATTGTAAATGAGAGACAATCTAATGATCTCATGTGCAGCTAAGTTTTGTGGACCTTGCTGGTTCTGAGAGAGTGAAGAAGTCCGGTTCCGTTGGTGGTCAACTTAAAGAAGCACAGAGTATTAACAAGTCACTTTCTGCACTTGGGGATGTCATTAGTGCTTTATCTTCTGGCGGCCAACATATTCCTTACAGGAATCACAAGCTAACATTGTTAATGAGTGATTCCCTCGGTGGAAATGCCAAAACACTCATGTTTGTTAACGTGTCTCCAGCTGAATCGAATTTGGATGAGACATACAACTCTCTAACGTATGCTTTCTTTACAACTCCTCTATTATTATTGAAATAATGGGCTATATTGTTGCTAATGACAGTGTATTGCTCCAAAGATGTATAATGTTATCTTAGTTAATTTTAATTCTTTTCTTGCTACTTTAGATATGCATCGAGAGTTCGGTCCATCGTGAACGACCCAAGCAAAAACGTTAGCACAAAAGAGGTGGCTCGATTGAAAAAGATGGTTGCATATTGGAAGGAGCAAGCTGGTAGGAAGGGAGACGAGGAGGACTACGAAGAGATTCAAGAGGAGCAAACAAGAAAAGACAGGACAGATGGTCGTCACTCGATGTGAGTCATTGCTCTCAACTAGGATCTTCTTGAATACAATATTCGAGTTTGTTGGCATTGAATCTCTTTAGCAACATGAGTCACTGAGTGTGACCTTTCTTAATTTGTAGATCTGAACTATATGTGTATTTAGGTACAACATTAATTAGATCTAGATCCGTAAGATAAGTGTAGTGTGTATATTTTGGGTCTCATATTTAAATGAATCCAATTCCATACATGAAATGCGGTACATTTTGGTTTCTATCCCACAATATAAAGGGTTGGTTCCAGTTCATGAATTGAGGCCAAGTTTTTAAAGCGTTGCTTTATCTTGTAAGTTGCATGTATTTCCATCATTTCATTTATATAAGATGTACCAACAATCTATATATTTTTTGTTCAAAAAAAAACAATCTATATATTTCTTTTTATATATATATAACTAAATTTATTGTTATTTTATTAAGTTAATCACAACTACTTAGATGATAACACATGACATCATCTACAATTCGTATATTTCTACATCAAATATAAAGGCCACACCACTTACAAGTAGTACAAATTCGCTAGGATTGTAATGAATAATAACTTTCACTACTTTATGATAAACCTGAAACTGAAGATCAAACTGCATTTTATATGAAACCCAAACTAAATAAAATAAACAGGATCCAATTACTAAATTGAACATTAATAAAATTACGGATAACCTACATTAAATGGTCCCTAAACTTTTAGGGTGCGTTTGGTTCACGGAATGTAAGATTACCTTAGAGAATAAGATTCTCGGAATTTAACATTACTTGACACATTACTGGGAATGTGACATTACTTTGTTTGGTTTATTGTGTAGGAATGTAAGATTACTGTGTTTGGCTGGAGGTATATAAGGTTATCTGGAAAGTAAAATTTACTAAATTGTCCATATATTATATTTTCTTTTTAACATGTTAAACTTTCAATATTAACTTAAAAATACATGCACAAAAATTAATAGAATTATTTTTGTTACACTATCTAAAATTTGTAAAAATTATATATTTATCATATTTAATATAATTATTATATTAACTATTCTTTAAAAGAACTCAACAAGTGGTCTCAGTGGAAAATGGATGAAGTTCGTCCTAGAAGACTTGGGTTCAATCACTTTGTATATACTACCTTGTAATCACCTTTAGACTATTAAAAAACTATTTTATATTTACGTACCCTAGTTATCCTCTATTAAAATATTTTGTAAATTTTTAATGCTAAAAATTTAATATGTTCAAAATTTTAATTTTTTTATTACTTGTGACATGTCAAGCAAATTAAAGTAAATAATAAAATAAATCTAAAAGTTGTATAATACTGATAAGAATTTATATAATAAGTTTAACCTACTAAAATATTTTACAAGGTCATAAACATAAAAATAAAATTAAAAACATCATCTCTAAATTTATTAATTTTTAAGCAATATGCTATCGCAACATATAACTTATAAACATCATAAATATAATATTAATAAAAATACATTAAATATTTGTAACACCATTTAAATATTAAATTAATATTAAATAAAAATATTTAATTAATTTACACCACACACATTTAATCAACTAATTAAATTTTACAAAGGATCTATATGAACAAAATCTATTAACATAGGGGTAATATGGTCCAAAGGGGAGGGAATTAACAAATACCTAAGAAATCCAAGGGAATCACATTCCCACCCTTTAATGAAAAACTGCTATTGTTGGGAATGTAAAATTACCCCTTGGAGGGAATGTTCTCCAACCAAACGTGGGTATGTGATTCCGGAAAAGATCATTCCCCCAGGTAATGATCTTTTTCACGAACCAAACGCCCCCTTAGAATTTTATATTTAAATCATTAAACTTTTAAAACTTGCATTACAATCATTAAACTTTTAATTTGTTATTATCACAATCATTGTTGAGGCTAAATATTATAAGGGTTAGGGGTTTTGATAACTATTCAACCTAAATACTATTTTCTTCAATTGTATCCAAAGTACTAGTTTGGTGTAATGATTAAGCATTTGGATTTCTTTATTCGAGTTGACGAGTTACTCAAACATAAATTGATTTTTTTTGTTCGAGTCAAGTTTTTCAAGTTTGAGTACACACTCGCGCACACATACACGCACAAAGTAATTTAGAAGCATGTGGTTCAAATTTGGTAAAAAAAATAGACTTAAAACAATGAAGGAATTGAAGAAATAAAAAAAATCATATGAGGTTGAGGGATTAAATTGAAAAAAAAAAGAAAATTTATTTTCAAAAACATGATTTGAAAATAAATAGATATTCTGCAATGGTTTAGGAACATGTGACTCAAATTTGATCAAAAATAAACTTAAACTTGATTTTTTGAGTTAAGTAAACTCGAATAATTCAAAATTAAAAAAATATTTTTTTAACTAGAATCGAATTTTGCTCCCTCTTAGAAGTTACGAATATAGTCGCATGGTAAAGACTATAGCCGCATGGTAAAGAATTCCCAAGGTTTAAAATAGATTTTGTTTATATCCACACCACAGGGAGCAATATGCCATGAAGTGACGAAGGCCCCAGAGACCACACATTGGAAAAATATATCAAAGAAAATTAGGAAAGAGAAAGCTATGCTGAATTGGAGTGAGAAACACATAAGCACAAACGTCAAACTACATCCATACATTGAAGGAGACGCTATCCATAATCTCACCCTCTCGTTTCAGTCCTCCACCGATTTACTTACTTCTACATTTGTTCTTATTATTCAAAACCAAAACCTTTGCCTCTGCTTCCCTCCACGATCATCATGGCGTCGGTTACACTTTCTGTACCCAAACCAACCCTTCAGGTTCACTGTTGCTCCTCTTATTAGTACTACGCATCTCTGCATGATCACTTTTACTAACCAAATCAACGTTTCCTTTATCTTTCAGGCAAATGGAAAGGGTTTTGCCGAATTCTCAGGCCTACGCAACTCTGGTAGCCTTCCCTTTGCCAGGAAAACCTCGGACGACTTCCACTCGGTCATTGCTTTTCAGACATCTGCTGTGAGTTTGATGCTCTATCAACTTTGTACTGACTAATTTCTGGTTATGTTTGCATTGTTCCTTTAACGTGTGTGCTTCTTGTTTGTAGTTGGGAAGCAATGGTGGATACCGGAAAGGGGTGGTAGAGGCAAAGCTAAAGGTGGCTATCAATGGGTTTGGTAGGATTGGCAGGAACTTCTTAAGGTGCTGGCATGGCCGTAAGGACTCCCCACTTGATGTCATTGCAATCAATGACACTGGTGGTGTTAAGCAGGCTTCTCACCTTCTCAAATATGACTCTACACTCGGCATATTCGAAGCCGATGTCAAGCCTGTTGGTGACAATGCCATCTCTGTTGATGGCAAGGTCATCAAGGTCGTTTCAGACCGCAACCCCGCCAACCTCCCTTGGAAGTAAGAATTTATGTTTCTCATATCTCTAGTTCTACATTAAAATGCATCAGATTTGCATGTAAATTAACAATTTCGGGTTATCAACTTATCATTCAATCTGAATGTTGATGCAGAGACTTGGGGATTGATCTGGTGATCGAAGGAACCGGTGTGTTTGTCGACAGAGATGGTGCAGGAAAGCACATTCAAGCAGGAGCCAAGAAAGTGCTGATTACTGCCCCAGGAAAAGGTGACATCCCAACCTATGTTGTTGGAGTTAATGCTGATGCATACAGCCCGGATGAGCCCATTATCAGCAATGCTTCTTGCACCACCAATTGCCTTGCTCCCTTTGTCAAGGTTCTGGACCAGAAGTTTGGTAACTCCCTGTGCCTAAAATTTCTTAATTTGCCTCAGCATTTAATCTGTTTAAATGGTTGGAATCAAGTAGTACGTATGACAGTAGATATGGTGCTGATGTAGCTATTACAAGTATGATATGTTATACACCTGGTGTCCTGTCTAAAATTCCTAGTCTAACAGTTCAATCGTTCAGAGGCAGAAAATGTAGACTAGCAATAATGGCGAACTAACATAACACGTGGCAGGTATCATCAAGGGCACCATGACTACAACTCACTCATACACCGGAGACCAGCGGTTACTTGATGCTAGCCACCGTGACCTCAGGCGTGCTAGAGCTGCAGCTCTCAACATTGTTCCAACTTCAACCGGTGCAGCGAAGGCTGTGGCCCTTGTTCTCCCTACTCTCAAAGGCAAACTAAACGGCATTGCTCTGCGTGTACCAACACCGAATGTCTCGGTCGTTGACCTAGTCGTCCAGGTCTCGAAGAAGACCTTGGCTGAAGAGGTGAATGCTGCTTTCAGAGAAAGTGCAGAGAAAGAACTTAACGGTATCCTTTCTGTATGTGATGAACCCCTTGTTTCAGTCGACTTTAGGTGCTCCGATGTGTCCTCCACCATCGACGCATCACTCACCATGGTCATGGGAGAAGACATGGTTAAGGTGATTGCTTGGTACGATAACGAGTGGGGTTACTCTCAAAGGGTGGTAGATTTGGCTGACATTGTTGCCAACAACTGGAAGTGATCGGAAATACTTGTCTGCGACATGACGGTCAATTTTTGCTCACCTCATTTCTTTTCGGCTTTCATTAAGAATGTATAATTTTAATATTGGACTATATATCTGGCAGGTTTATGCAATAAAAATCTTGCTTCGACATTGAAGGCATACTTCCATGCATATTTATGTTATGCCATTGCTTGGTTAAAGGAAGCATGTAGTATAGTCAAAAGTACAATTTAATCCCCTTTACAGAAGAACAATGACAAACATGTCCCTTTTCCAATTTTTGAGGGTAAACTAGACGTTGACATACATGTTAAACATTACTTTGTAAGGCTGAAAATTGTTACACTACAATTCACTGTAGAATGAATAAAATTTGCTCTAACAGGAAATAAATCCCCCCCAGCAGAAAACAATGATATATATTTCAAAAGCACCACAGATCTTTATAGTAATACAGACCAAAAAACCCTTACTATCATCTGTTAAAACAAATATTTAATAGTGTACATTGTACTATATTTTCAGCAGCACAGAGTGCGGAAACCTCCCAAACATTCTGCTCGTTAAAACAACCAATGTTTCCTCTTTGGCTTCTGCGGCGGGGCACCTGGAGAAGATAGGTCAGAACATTTTATACTTTGAATATCCGAAATCAAGAGAGGCTAAAACTAAATTCATGGTTTCACCCCTAACAAACCTTGAATCGCATATAGTGAGTTGTAGTGCACCTCAGACCAGAAACTCAACCACAATTCTGCATTAATAAAACAGAACATGTTAGAATACATTCATGGATATAAAACAGATTTTTGAACCTGATATCCAGAATGATGACATGCTTAAGTAATCAGTTCAGCACATGTTACTTGTTTATGCATAAATGCAGTCCCAGTGGGACGATTCTCAAAGTCGGGTTAAAAGACAAGAAACAAAGTCAAGTTAACTGATAACCAAACAGGCTCGGTGAATAAAATGCTTCACATTGCAGGGATTAGGAAATATAAAAAAAGCTGTTGCACAAGGATGCTATCGGGATGGAAGAATAAAAAGCCACTCTTACAAGTCAGGAAATTTGTTGAGCACTCTCAAGTTGAGACAGCATTTGGAAAGTAAAAGTTCATGTGCAAGAGGGACTATTTATTGGAAAATACGCAGACCATATGTTTGGAACTTCGACCTTCAAGCATACTAAAGAGCACCCATGAAAAGCACAGACAGAGTAATAAGGACAAGGAGAGCAGGATGAATAACTACTTGAAAAGAAATAAAATAATAATAACAATAAAACAGTTACATGGTATACAGGGACGGAGCAAGAAGTCAAACTTAGAGGGGGCAAAGTAAAAATAGTTATAAAAAGGGGGGAAGTATAAATAAACTAAAATTGGGGGTCTAAATAAGTAAATATCCCTATATATTTTTTAATACAAGAAATTTGGGGGGGGGGGGGGAGCAACTGCCCCCTGAGCTACTATATAGCCCAGTCACAGATGGTATGACAACAGTTTTTTTGTTTTCTTTTTCCGAAAAGAAGAAAAAATAAAATCTATTTCCATTCTTACCATGTTTAGGAGCCTGGCCTTGTGGCATTATTTCAATAAAGCAAGTATCTCTGAATGATGTCAAAAGGCATATTTTTACTGCAAACTGCAAATACGCAAATACCACATATTACACACTGATATGTTGGCTAGGATCAAGCTCAACTGAGTATTGATGCATTTTACTTGGAATATGGAAACTCGGAACACATTAACAATACTTGGAAGAATTGAAAATTCTTTAAGAAATAATAATGGAAAAAGAAAAAGGGATTATCACTTCAGATGTTTCTAACTATTTTCATACTTGTGTCATCATTATCAGATATTTCTTAAAATCAACAAAGAAGACAACATTTTAGACATATTAAAGGCTAAAGTATAAAATATAGATGAAACTTCGCAAAGGAACACAAATTTGACAGGAGAAGTCGCAAATAATGTCTTTCACTGAAATCTGACAAATTTGCATAACAAAATAATTCATCTGTAATAGTATTTGCACCATATCTGCATGTTGATTTCCAATGCATTAGGTTGTGTCAGCTAGATGATATGATGTGAAAATTAAACAATATGACTACCTTATAGAAGAGTAAGTTAAAAGAGGCAGCAAATTATGATAATTTTTATGACGGAAGACAAACCTTATCAGAAGCTGCTTGTAAGGTAACATGGTCACCCCATTCTCCAGATCTACACAACAAGGTTAATTAGATTTACAACTGTTCACTGTGAGAAAAAAAATCAAGTTCAACTAAACTCTAAAATAGAAGCATCAGTTCCAGTAACACTTAGTCACATCAAAGCAGCAAGTCTAAGACCCTTAATGATGCAACATACTTTGCCATTTTCTTGCAATATTTCTTGTACTTCATTGGAACATATCCTTCATACAAGTTACGGTTGTCTTTAAGCTGGAAAATGAAAAGTAACACAAATAAGAAAAAGAAGTAACCGTTTAAAATTAATTACTTAGTATCTCTTTTCATCCTGTCTCTGGGATATCTTTCACAAATCTAAAACTCCAGCAATTTATTTTTCAGAGAATTCATAATTAGTGAACTTCAAATAGTTGACCAAATAAGTTCAAGAAATTAAAAAAAGAGAGGATAAGATAGATTGTAATGTATGGAAAGACGGGAATGTTAGCATGTATGCTGTCAGTGGCTAAATGTCTTTATACTGAGTTGGGGAAGGTGCTGTCACTCTTAAGTATACTTTTGCATAAGTTTAACAGTTCATGGTGGAGTTTGGCCCTAATCAAAGTTAAGGTTGTAAATATCCTCAATTTAATGGTAGAAAATGTAATTAGAAGAGATCTAAAATTTCACTATAGTTATGGTTTAGGGACAGGAGGAGCGAGAAGAAGCTGCAGCAGAACTTTTTTTCCCATAATTCTCGAGGAGACAGCCACTACCGAAGTAGATAATTAGGGGAGCACTAAGAAGAAAAGTGGTGCTCATGATGGAGAGAACAGTTGCCTGAAAAAATATGGAGATATATACAATTGATAACAAGATGTTGGAATTTCTACCAGGCTGTATACTATTTTTCTCTAGGACTATAGATAAATAGGTTATGAAGTTAACATCTCATCTCCTATTCTGAACTAAACACCAATGACTTGGGTGAAAATTTTCAATCCCTGCAAGGTTGCAACATGATCAAAACATTTGGCAATTAAGGGCCTGATATTTGGTTTCACATAAAATATCTACACCCAAACCCCCTAATCAAGCGACCACGACATTGTACCTGTTTAACAATATCTTTCCTTATATGCTTGTGATACTCAGGGGACCTGTACATCTGATCTGAGAGTGCACGAAACTGCAAAACAAAGTTATGTGATTTGAATAAATATTCATACAGCTTGTCTATGAAAATGAGGTAAAAAGAGCTGAGAGATTAACTTTCACCATTAGTTGGTATTACTGTACCTGACAGTTCCCATCACCAGTAACCTTCACTTCACATAGACCATAAACTTGGAGCCTGAGAAAAACGAGGGGTTTACCAAATATTTTTATTCAAGACATACATAGAAGTCTAGCATTGAGGATTCTAAAGTTAAGTTCCAAGATATTCTACCATATTTTAAGCAAAAATACTCTAGCATGAGCTTAATCACAAGTTTCTCTAAAGTTAAGTTCCAAGGACAAAAATATGCTGTAGTTACAACCCTACTGAGTCATGCGCCTACTCATGATGTTGCATGAATCTTAATGTTTCCTCCATCAATATGCAATACTTATGAGTCGTATGCAAAAAGTTGTGCATGCTTGCACATAAAAACACACACTTACAAATACACAGATTTGTAAATTATGCAGCCCTTGGTCTCTAAGGTAAGCATGGACCTTATTAATTTGAACCCTCTATAAGGGATAAAGTCACAAGCTTCAGTAAATAAAAACAACTATTAGAGGAAAGGTGAAAAGACCAGCAGCTAGACTGCAGGGCGAAGAGCATGCAGGAATTCAGGGATAGCATTTATCTTAAATATTTGATCTCTCCCTAAGATACACTAGCATAGTAACATATATTTGGAAGAAAGAGAGCTAATTCATCTATAGCCATTCTATCAAGAGAGTAGGAATTTTAGGTACATCAAATAAGGAAGAGTTCTGAAAGAAGTGGGGACATAAATTAAAGTGCAACTCAGAAGAACATGACTTAAATAGCATGCGTGTTGTTTTCACAAAATTTCTCACCAGAACATTTGTTAGTTCACCATCTACATAATTATTTTCTTATAAACATTTAGATTCCATTTGGTAGATAGTACTACCATATGAAAATGAAATTACCATAAAGCAAAAGTAAAAGGCATCATTTTGATTTATAAATGGATAAATGATTATAATGTAGGACCAGATCACTAAATCGGTCAAATTCTTCGAGTTTATCAATAAATACAAAATACAAATCACGATGCCTTCCGATTTTTCAACTATGCTACATAGATATGTATATCCATGATATTTTTCAACATCTTCCAAATGAATGAAGATTAGAAGAATAAGCTTTTAAACCATGTTTTTGGAACTGTTAAGCATAAGATATACCTCTGGAGAAGACGTTGGTGATCCAAACTTGCATCACTTATGCTGGGAATATAGGAGTTTATTTGTGGGATGTGCTGAAATTTAAAGAAATTTTCATTTAAAAGCAAAGAATTACCGATCAATATCAATAAAAAGTAGCAGTAACAGAATCAATGTAATAAGCAAGAACTGTACAGATATGCAGAATTGATAAATGATAAAACAGGAGAGCATCAAATGCATCAATTCTCAGAGGTAATGAATGCTTAATGAGAACTGTGAAGACTTTTTTTTTAATTTAAGGGGGAGGGAGGAACAAAGATAGAACTTACTAAAATCAGTTTTAAAATGAATTCAGACAGACGGATGTATGAAGAAAATGTAAACTTCCCAAGTTGAGGGAAGCAAAATAAAACCGACAAGAAAAAAGTTGAAAAGTGGAACAGCATACAGGAACAGGTGCAAGACCAGAAAGGCGCCTAGCAACAGCACCGTCTAACTTGGAGTATTCTTCTGATAACACAACAGCAATCATCCTATCATCCTCGGTGTCCGGATGACTGCTCCAAGAGGAAGAGGTAGAACTTTCACCCATGTACTGAGCTCCATTCCACATAGTGTAACTCAAGCCGAAACAGAGAATCAGTCCTCGGTATAAACCAACTAAAACAGGTGCTGAATACTAAACTGCAAGAGCAAGAAGCTTAACAGAATGAGTACCATCCTTAGATGCGGAAGTAAAGACATAACCATATATTTGACCGCTGGAATTCATTCTATTACGATCACATTATAGTCACGTTACGAAAGACTAATCGGAAAAAAAAACAAGCAAGAAACACACAAAAAAACCCCATCCATGCAAGTGATTGGCCAAGACTGTAATTAGATTGTTTTTCATAATAAAATCAAACCCGGGCATCATTCTTTTAAGCAATCTGCCTGTATATAGCAATTATTTAAAGGAAATTCGTTGTCTGAAACATAGTATTGACCTAACAATGAAATTAGGGGTTAAGAAAGGAGTTAAAGGAGAAGGCTATCAATAATTAATAAGAAAAGATACATTCGATCCAACAACAACAACAACAAAAACACGACCACATCTACCGAATCTGTTAAAATTTTCACCAAAGGATCTTCCAATGTTCAAAAAGTAAATACAAATTAAGACACGAGAAGGAACACATCATCAAGCTTAAAATCTGGATTGAAAATGAACAATAGAAGTCACCGGAGATACGCCGTGATGGATGGTTGCAGCGGCGGCGAAAGATCAAATATTGGTTGGTGGTCCGAGTATTGGAAGGGAGGAACTTATTTATTTATTTATTTATTCTCCTCCTCTGTGACTGCTTCCACAATCGTAAGCGGAAGAGAAGAAAATATCTTATTCTATTCTATTTGGGAGTTGAAAAAAAGCGCGTCTTCCCATTGTAAAGCCTTTAAAGAGCCCTCCAATAGGTTGAGGGAGGCGGAGGGTTTCCGTGTTCGGTAGTTAGTAGTTGGCTTTCGCGGTTTCTGCGCAACAAGACAGCTCAGCCCCACCCCCCGTGTCGTGTCGTTTTCAGTTTTTATCTTTTCCGCTCACCAAAGATCTTTTTTTTTTTTTTTATCATAAACAAAGATCTTTTCGTTTTCTATTTTTATTACTATAAAATCAACCCCGCTATATTTGGTGTGGAAAACTAATCTAACAGACAAGAAAATGATGGAAAGGGCAAGAAATAACAAGAGGAAGTAATTGTGTTTTTTAGGTGTAAGAAACCGATGATAATCTAAGGCTATTTTAAGGAATTTTGATAGAGTTTTAGCATATGAAGATCAATGTTTCATGATTAATCCCATATTTATATAACTATTATTTTCTATATTCTATAGTTCTCATAAGATAGCACTTGAAATGTTATCAAATCCCTTCTATCTTTTCATTTCAACTCATTTTTTTATTGAATATATAATTATATTTTTTAGACAAATGTTGAAATTTAAACACATAGAAAATAAGACAAAATAAACATTCTTGATCACTATATAAATGAATGAATCTTTTCGTTTCAACTCATTTAATCAATGACAATACTAATATTTGCCGCATATGTAGTCTAATTTTCCTTAAATTCCACCAACATACTTGATATGAATATATGAGAATAAAGCGAGTTATTTTGGACAAAAAATGAACTTATTTTTCAAAGGTTGGACTACTAATTGATTTACGTCGACATTTTGAATGAAATTTAACTATTTTTTTAAGATCAAAATGTTTTTTTAAGAAACGATCGACTATTATTATCTTTTCAACGCATCTTGAAACTTCTCGATTAAAAGTTAAAAGTTCAAGATATATCTAATTTAACAAAGATGGTGTGATCAAAAATTGTATACGGGTATGAGATTCTTTGGTGTTTATTTTAAATAATTTAAAATCAGAATTATCATTATTTTGTTTTATAAGATATTTGGATGAATTAGATGTTGGATGTGGCTATATTCAAATTTATCTGTCTGTATTCTTTCATCAATTTTCTTTTAATTTGTTTAAAATTTAAGATCAATACAACCTTGCGCAACTATTGTAATTTGGGAGATTTCTTCATTAAATCCTTCCATTATTAATCCAATTCCAAACTAGTCTACGCCTGAAATTCGGTTTCGTATTTTTCTCCGATTTAATAATCTTCCCGCCCCGGTGACTAATTTAATCTATTAATATTTGAATATGAAAATGTTAGTTGTATTATCGAAAAATTATTGTTTATCTGTTAGAGCAGTATTATCAGACATTTTTTTATTATCAATTATTACCATGGACATTAAGACTTACGTTACAAGCAGCTAGGAAAAAGGCCCATGTACCTGGGCGACAAAGGCTTTTTTAGGTTAAACTACAATGGAAGTCACTCAATTATAAGAAAAGTTACATTTAGATCACCCAATTATTAAAAATTACACTTAGATCACTCAATTATGGATAAGATTATATTTGGGTCACCCTTCATATTTAAAAAAATATATATCAATATGTGTATTAGATTGATTAATGATTTCAAATGAAGTATTATAATATTAACGAGGGTATACAAGTGATTTTGAAGAAAAAAATGACTAAATTGATGTACTTCTTTAAATACGAAGGGTGACCCAAACGTAACCTTACCCATAATTGAGTGACCCAAATGTAACCTTTAGTAATTGGGTGACCCAAATGTAACTTTACCCATAATCGAGTGACCCAAATATTACTTTTAATAATTGAGTGACCCAAATATTACTTTTAATAATTGAGTGACTTAAATATATCTTTACTCATAATTGAGTGACATTCGTTATAGTTTATTTTTTTTTAATCTGAACAAAGCCTTTTTCCTTATGCCATAGGACATCCACTCTTGATATGATTTTTATTGTCAAACCTAAACGTATTAGGACCTCAAATTAATTTTAATAATTAGATAGAAAATAATTTTCTTAATTAAAAATGTATATAATCCAAACCTAATTTTATGAAAATCACATCAACTTTATCCTATTAGAATCTATATCTAAATATAATTAATTATATTAGTTTAATTTGTAATCTAACAAGTAGTCTCAGTGAAAAAAGAGGGTGTCGTTCATCATAAAAGATTTGAGTTTGAACAACTCTGTTTGTAAGGTGTATGCGTTCAAAATGTTAAGAAAAAGTATCAATAAATATTATAGGTAAACATCTTAAGACTATTAAAAAAAGGGTAAAAGTATCAATAAATCTTAAGACTATTAAAAAAGGGTAAACTACAAAAATTGTCACCGAACTTTTAGGGTGAATTCACTTTGGTCACCGTACTTTTAAAATATTAGATAAAGTCACTCAATTTTTAGTTTGATTTTAATATAGTCAACAAATTTTTAGTTCGTTTTCAATATGGTCCCTCTCGTTACCTTCCGTTAGGAGCTGACATCATCGTAAAAAATGGGTAAACTACACAAATCATCACTCAACTTTCTTCTCACTCCTATTTTGCTCACTAGAATTTTAAAAAAATCAATTTAATAACTTAACTTTTGAATTGTTCATATTTTAACCACTATCAAATGACATGTTTATACAATTAAAAAATTATATTAATCCTTAAAAAACAATTTGGTCAATTGGTAAATTAAGATTATTCAATTATCGATCTTATATTGTGTTAGTTAAATTAGATAATCGATTAACCAGTTAACCGAAATATTTAATTCTAGAAATATTTTTTTTCTTTGTTTATTAAAATATCAAATATGATAATATGGTAAATTTAATAACTGTTCGGTTGTGATGAAAGTGTAAAAACAACTAAAAAGTCAAAAAAAAATGAAAGTTCACACCTATTAAAAAAACAAAAGGGTATCAAAATCACTAGACTATAAGATAATGTAATGCATAAAATTTGGAAATATTTTATATAATAGATCAGATCGATTAATCAATTTTGCTTAAAACTGTGAACCGTAACTGAATCGAAATAATTTATTTTAAAAATTTGTACCGAAATCGGGTTCGATTATCTTTAAAAAATTATTTTGGTTAATTGTTAAATTCAAATTATTCAATTCTCAGTCATATATTATACCGATTAAATCGGATAATCGATTAACTGGTTAATTAGAATATTAGATCTGAGCAATATTTTTTTTATTTTGCTTATTAAAATATCAAATATAGTAATATGATAACTTTAATAAGCAAAGTAAAAAAATCATTACCCGATTTTTTTAAGGATTAAATGAATTTTCTATTTGTATAACTATGTCATTTGAGAGTTGCCAAAATATAAACAATTCAAAGTTAAGTTATTAAATTGAAAATTGTTAAACTCTAGTGACCAAAATAGGTGTGAGAAGAAAGTTGAGTGATGATTGGTGTAATTTACCCATTTTTATTAAAGAAAAACTAAACCTAACGTCAACTTCTAACGGAAGGTAACGAGAGGGACCGTATTAAAATTGAACTAAAAGTTAGGTGATTTTATCAAATATTTTAAAAGTACGGTGATCAAAATAAATCAGTCTTAAAAATTCGGTGATCATTTATGTAGTTTACCCTTAAAAAGGTTTTGCTATTGACATTAACAAAATACATAAATTATGATAGACTCCAAATTAAAAAATAATTGAATTTGAAATCCACTAATTAATCAGGTGATTAAAAATATTTATATTTAATTTTGGGTTAAAATCTCAATATTTATCTTAAAAATATAAATACTTCTCTATCAAATAATAATAATTGGATGTGGGTGTTTAATGATTAACAAACAATCTCTTGTTTGTTACTTTTATTTACTTTAATGAAATTAAAAGAAAATGTGAAAGAATCCAATAAGTGTTCAAGTGGAAAAAGTGAATGATGTTTATTTAAAGATACACAAATTTAAATCACTTTGGCCCTATTTGACAATTAGCGGATAGCGGATTACATTAGCTGATAGCTGATTGCATTAGCTGATTTGACTAGTGGATTGTATAAAAGCGTTTGGTAAAATTAACGGATAGCAGATAGCTGTTAGATTATTTAAACAAGCAAAATGACATATAAGGACATGATTATATTCAATACTTGTTTAAAAAGTTTATAGTTATCAATATTTTGTATCTAATTAATATTAATTAGATCTATAAAATTATTTTTAATATAATTTTTCTAAACAGATTTGAATGATTTATATATCAATTTGTTATTTATATAATTATTTTAATATAATTTAATTAATTAATAAATTTAAATACACATATAAATATGTAATAATAAAAAGAAAAAAATAAATATGATTAGCTTATAAATAAGATGAGAAAATATTTAATTTAGGTTATTTTGAGACTTTTGGTAGCTGACAAGGGTAAAAGAATCTTTACAACTCTAATATCAAATCTCTAATCTCAAAAAGCTCATATTATGAGCTTTTCAAAATTAACAATTTTACCCTAATCTACTTTTTCAATCCGTTATTCACCAAACAACAATATTAGCGAATTTGACTAGTTAAACCTCTAGTTTTTGTCCAAATTTCTCTTTACCAAACATGGTCATTGTCTAAAATATATGTCTATTGTCAAAAAATTATAATTATATACGAACCGATACTAAACATATAATCCCTTTTAAACAATTAAAAAAACACGAAAAACCATCAATGTTGTAAATAAAGTGAAAGTAAAATATTTAGTAAGCACGAAAAGCAATGAAGATGGCCTATGGCCTATGGGTAGGAACCAAAAAGAAGAGAAGTAATGAAGATGTGGCTTCACAGCTACCAAAATTTAAGTAGCCCGTCCCACACCCACGTGGCCTCTAGCTGCCCGTCCACCCAACCTACCAAGTGTTTCTTTTTCCTGTATAAATAATCCAGCCACCTGGCCCAGGGAACTCACCCTTCTTCTCCTTTTCCTAGTACTTGGGGAAGCCCAACTCAACGTTACTGCCCCTTTCACTGTTTTCAACATTTCTCTCGCCCGACATTCTTCTTAATATCCTATTCCTATACTATCTAGTTAAATCCGATGGCAGAAACTTCCGTGGAGGAGATCAGAAGGGCACAACGAGCCGAGGGTCCGGCAACCATTCTCGCCATCGGCACCGCCACTCCTCCCAATTGCGTTTCCCAGGCTGATTATCCGGACTACTACTTCCGTATCACCAACAGCGAACACATGACAGACCTCAAACAAAAATTTAAGCGCATGTGTATGTCTAATACCTTTATTTGCTTTACTTGGTAGTTGGTATAATAAATTTACATGACAAATATATTGTACCATATGTTATGTTTTGTCTCAACAGGCGACAAATCTATGATCAAGAGCCGGTATATGTATCTGACTGAGGAAATTTTGAAGGAGAATCCCAACATGTGTGCGTACATGGCTCCTTCTCTAGACGCGCGCCAAGACATAGTGGTCGTGGAGGTGCCCAAGTTGGGGAAAGAAGCCGCTACCAAGGCCATCAAAGAATGGGGTCAGCCCAAATCTAAGATTACCCATCTTGTTTTCTGCACTACTTCCGGTGTAGACATGCCCGGTGCAGACTACCAACTCACCAAACTTCTTGGATTGAGGCCCGCCGTGAAGAGGTATATGATGTACCAGCAAGGCTGCTTTGCTGGCGGAACCGTGCTCCGTCTCGCCAAGGATCTGGCCGAAAACAACAAGGGCGCCCGTGTTCTCGTGGTCTGCTCCGAGATCACAGCTGTCACTTTCCGTGGACCCTCTGACACGCATTTGGACTCCCTAGTGGGGCAAGCACTTTTCGGTGATGGCGCTGCAGCTATCATCGTAGGTGCCGACCCTGACACCAAGATCGAACGTCCGGTGTTCGAACTTGTATCAGCCGCTCAGACGATCCTGCCGGACTCGGATGGAGCCATCGACGGACACTTGCGTGAGGTTGGACTCACTTTCCATTTGTTGAAAGATGTACCGGGGTTGATCTCGAAGAACATAGAGAAAAGCTTGGTAGAAGCCTTCTCGCCAATAGGCATTCAAGACTGGAACTCAATCTTCTGGATCGCTCACCCCGGCGGCCCTGCCATACTCGACCAAGTGGAAGCCAAATTGGGTCTTAAAGAAGAGAAACTGAGGGCGACACGCCATGTGCTGAGTGAGTTTGGCAACATGTCGAGTGCATGTGTGTTGTTTATCTTGGATGAGATGAGAAAGAAATCGTTGGAAGAAGGGAAGGCCAGCACCGGTGAAGGGTTGGAGTGGGGTGTTCTTTTCGGATTCGGCCCAGGTCTCACCGTCGAAACTATTGTGCTGCATAGCATCCCCACACAACGCAACTCACTTCTTGTTGAATGAGAAACAAGTGAGAGTCACTGTTTGTTGTTGGGGAGAAATCATTATCAAACCATGAAAACTTAATTTACCTATTCTTATATTTGTAAAGCATATATGTAATGTGAGTATGATCACCTATTCCCCTTAAATTTGAAACCAGTCTTTTACCTGCCGGGTGCCTTGAAAAATCGAATTTGAAGGTTGAGAAAAGTACCGTGCATCTGTATTCTGTAACCCTGCAATTCCAAGGTATTAAATATTAATATCAGTTTGTATGTGCTGTTGCCTTCTTTCTCATCGTCATTTTCTCTTCTTCTCAACTCAACATGTATATATGGTATAGTAAATAGTAAATAGTAATAGTACATGGTATTGTAGTTTTGGAGAAATTATTTTATGGATCTGGCTCATCATGTCATTCATTTATTTGTAACCAAATTTTATGTAACTACTCACTCCCTATTTACATGGCATAAAAAATAAATTCACATAAGATCCCCAAACTATGACATCTATTCTAAATTGGTCCCTAGACTTGAAAATGTTCTAAACAATCTTCAAACTATGACCCTCGGTCTAAATTGATCTTTAAAATTTTAAAACATTTTATAACAACCCTCAAACTATCAATGTAATTCCATTTTGAACCTTCTATTAACATGACATTAACTCTACTTGTTAAAACCTTAATATGTTTTTGAAGGTCATGAGAATTGAACCTTTAAACGTATAGAAAATGTAATATGTTTTTGAAGATGTCCTGGGATTTTTTATGCAGGTCACGAGTTCAATTCTCATGACCTTTAAAAGTATATTATTATTTTTAACTAGTAGAGACAATGACATGTTAAGGGAATGATCAAGATTGAATAATACTGATATTTTGAGGACTAATATATAATATTATAAAGTTCAGGGATTAATTTAGAATAGATTATAAATTAGAGAGTGGTCATATAGAATGTTTTAAAGTTCATGGACCAATTTAAAATAAAATCATTGTTTGGGATCTCCTATGCAACTATCTCTTATTTATTTGTCAAAGAACTAGGCTAGAAGATTATTGCAATTCAGAATGCTATTCTTTTCTAAATTTAATATATATAAATACGTTTCAGAAATACAACAACAACAATAATATTTTATTTAACATTTAGTTGTTAAAACGCATTTGTTTTGTGTTGTTTTTGACTCTTGAATTGAATTGCTAAATTTTAAGTTTAACGATAAAACTTAAAATGCGATATTTTTATTTTTGAATACTTTGCATGTGATTACAATTTATAAGGTAGTATATTATTTACACATATTTTTAAATTTTTGTTAATGCATATACCTTGTATACAAAACGATTACATTCGGGTCTCTTAGAATGAAAATCATCAATTTTTTTTTATTTAGACTACTTGTTAGGTACAAAATGCAATGTTTCTATTAAATTGAATAAATATTAACCGATAAATAATTAAAGTATGAATTTCAGAAATTTAATTAAAAAAACATAAAAACTCTTTATATTACAATATATGAATATTAGAATATGAAGTAAGAAGGAAAAAAAAGATTGCTTTAGTACATTTTTGTGCGACTTTCCATCTAATCTCATTATGAATTTTATTTATACAATTTTCTATATTTGTTAATTTTATAGGGTATATGTTTGTTCTTAAACATATTATATGTATGGGTAATGTTCACAAACAATCCCTTTCGTTTGGTGTTTGTTCTAATTTGATCACCAGATTTCAAAACAGCTTATTGCGGTCCCTTACGTTTATAATCTGTTTTATTTTAGTCACGTTGTCGTCATTCTCCGTTAGAGGAGTAACGGCCGGCTGACATGGCAATTTTAAAATTAAAAAATTCCAGGTGTATAATACACGTGTATTATAGCCGCCGCTGTTGGATTGTTCATCGCTACCCGCCTTCTACCGCCAGGATCTTCGTTCTTTCATCTACCGATCTCATTTCCACCGCACCCACCACCGTCGGATCAGCCGACGTCACGTAGCACACGTCCTTCACCTTGAAATCGTAGCCGTCCATTTTCAATGCATCAGCGCGGGAAAACAAGAACGGCGCTTTGGAACAAAGATCGTAGCAGGGTATCAAAACCGGTTTCAGAGTATCCTTCAAAGTCAGCTCCCCAAAGGTTTTTCCCAACAGTTTCTTTACCCCTGATGGACGGAAAATTCGCCGGAACAACCCTTGTGGGGAGGAGGGAAACAGTTTTCGACGGTTTTTCTCGGCCAAAATATAATTTTACTAAAATCCAATAGGGTAATAAGCTGGTATGTTTGACTTTATATCCAATTACTACTTTCTGCGCCAGCACTTTGGCATCTAATTGCATGTGTATTCAATAACAGCACATTGGCTCATTTGCATATGCAAAGCGAAACATCCGTAAGTATGATTCTAAACTCTAAGACCTGTTTTCCTCGTATATTATTCAACCTCTTTTCATTCCAGATTTGAACCTGATATGCTAGCATTTTCTGGTTGTTACTTTGGTGGAGGGGACAAGGAGAGATACGAGCTTGCAGAGATACGAAAACGATGGGAAACATTACCAGTTAGATACCATCTTTAATGACTTATGAGCAGATCTCTCTTTAATATACACCATAATACTTGTTTTCAGTAATTCCCCCTGCATGCTGATTTGATCTAGTAAAATCTCACTCATTTCTATATTCATGCAGGATTTAGATGCTGATGGAGAGAGAAGTCGAGGTAAATGCCCACTTACTCCTCATGAAGTAGGATTGATGTTGCGGGCGCTTGGTTTTGCAAATGACACATGCATCTATGTTGCCTCTGGAGAAATATATGGTGGAGAAGAGACTCTGCGACCACTAAGAGATCTCTTTCCAAACTTTTATACAAAAGAGAGGCTTGTCAATGAAGAGCTGAAACCTTTTCTTTCTTTCTCTTCTCGCCTTGCTGCAATTGACTACATTGTTTGTGATGAAAGTGATGTTTTTGTCACCAATAATAATGGAAATATGGCAAGGGTCCTTGCAGGTCGAAGGTGACAAATCTAGTTATTTCTTGTATCATGCTCTTTTTTTTTCTGGTACAGTCCCATATTCTTGTATCTGCAAAAAGAATGGAGATCCTGACTCGAAACAAAGTGAGCGGAAATCAAAGAGCAAGGGAGAAGAGCCGATTTTAGGAGCCTAGGATGATGAACAAGTGTTTTCTTCATGAGGGGAAAGAAGGATGCTGCAGGTTGGCTTTGAGGACTATAATACACGTGTATTATACACGTGTAATTTTTTAATTTTAAAATTGCCATGTCAGCCGGCCGTTACTCCTCTAACGGAGAATGACGGCAAAGTGACTAAAATAAAACAGATTATAAACGTAAGGGACCACAATAAGCTGTTTTGAAATCTGGTGACCAAACTAAAACAAACACCAAACGAAAGGGACTGTTTGTGAACATTACCCTATATATATATATATATATATCAAAAGAAATTATTGTATATGTTATTGAAATTTTTTCGGGTAGGACATAATCCATGCAAAAAAATAAAAAACTAAGTCACAAACATAGTTTAACTATTTTTTTGAATAGTCTAAAGGTGGTTATAACTTATAATGTAGTATATGTTCATACACATTCTTAATTATTTAGCAATGCACAAGTATCTTATAAATAGCACGTTTGAACCCTAGCCTCTAAAAATAAATATCATTTGTTTTTGTACTAAAATCACTTAGTTTAACCATTCTAATTTAACTCAACCACCATAAGCAGTAAAACGTTATTTCATCAAAGTTGTAAAATTTTGCACAAATAAAACTACAGCCTATTCTCACTCCTGATGAGGATGAGTAAGTTATACACAAAAAAAATGTGTACACCCTTCCACATAAAAAAAAAACACCAAGAAATCACATATCTCTCAACGACTTGGTTTTAAAGCTAAACTTTATTTTTAATTTATTCAGCGTCTATTCATTTATTACAAAAAATTAACTACCAATAAATCTTCTACATTGAAATTTACTACTATTAATGAATATTTATTACATTAAATACACTTGATATTCAAGTTCTCTAGCACATATTAATATACATATTCAATTTATCTTTTATTCTGACTTGGTGAGTCAATTCATGTTTGGTTAGGTTGTTAAAATTTTTATATAGATTTTGCACCTATACTATTTTTTTACTCCTACAATATGAGTGAAATATTATATGTAAAAAATATTTTTTTAAAAATTTATTCGTGCATATAATTATTAGCGAAGTAATAATAAAATTTAAATGAATAACTTTATTCAACTTTACTAACTGATATATTCAAAAAAAAAATTACTAACCGATGATGCGTCACTTTTTTTGTGTGCAAAGATGTGTCACACACACGTTTTTTTATACGGTAAATACGTGTCACACGTTTAAAGGAGTCGAAGGACGCGAATATGATTGGTCGCTAAAGTTAATTTTTTTATATTAATTTTGTGTATATTTCACCAAGGTTATCATTATATTATGCCTATATATAAACTATGGATGATAGACATGTATAATTTTACGAATTCTACGTCGTATTTGTTTCATTTGGGACGATTATGGATATAAATTTGATGAGTAGTAGATGAATGTGGATGATACTTGGACATACATGAATGAATATAATATACAATAGCGAATCGATAAAGATATCATTGAATGAGCCAATATAAATAGAATAAGAGATTTATCTAACATAGTTCGTATATACAATTTTTAATTTAAAATAGAATAACAATTTAAAAATAATATGAGTATGCTAATAAACATAAATAGGTATAAATAAATTACCAATACTTATTTACAACGGTGCAAATAAGCATTAATAGCTTATTTACGGCGATGTAAATAAGTATTAATGTATTTAAAATTTATACTTATTCATTGTTATTTATAAGGATATATTTTATTGAATATTAACTTCAATAGTTAGTTCTTTGCTTAGTTTGAATGTCATAAAAATCATCAATTATTCAATAACTTAAACTATGTTTCACTTAATCTAATTTTATTCAAAGCTTCTAGTTATGAGTTTGTCAAATCCCCTAAAAACAATATTTGAAATTTTGAACAAATTTTGGTTGTGTAACTTTTTATTTTATTTGTTTATTAAATAAAACATAGTACAATTAAAATTGAATACAATGTCAATAATATATATCATAATTTTTAACAAATCAAACACTTTGATATAGTAACAAATCTTTCATCCATCTTTTTATACACAACACTTCTCTTTCACATCTAATGTACCAAATAAGACGTTAGAGCACACTGTCCATAATTTATTTTGTAAAATTATCAATAGTAATTACAAATATGATATATATTTATTAGATTAATGAGATGAAATTCAAGTATAAAATCAAAGAGATAATATTTAGTATTTTTATAAAAATATCTTTAATAAATAAATGAGCTTGTTCATAAACATAAACAAAACGAACACACATTTGTTTATATTCACGTTTATTAAATGAACATAAAAAAATTATTCATGCTCGTTTATTTAACTTAATAAACAAACATTATACGAACAATTCATCGAATGTTATATTTATTTACGCCCCTGTATGGAAGGATAAAAGTTGTGATAATTTTCAAGCTTGACTTTAGGAACAATGGAACCGAAAACTTTTAATCCAAGAACCATAAAAATAAATAAAAATATTTAAAAATTTTATTTTTAATACTAAATAAAAAATTATTTTTGTGGCATAGGGTGGGTCATGGCCTAGGTAGGCCCACCCCTAGATTCACCAATGATAGTATATAAATTGGGGGTGCAATTGACCCCACTTGATTTGTTAGGGTATGGAGTTTTCGGGGAGGTTATATAGATTTTCTTTATAAGAAATATTAGATTTGACCCCACTTACATTTTTAGGATATGAAGTTAAGAATACTTATTGTAGTGGTATGAGAATCCTCCATACCTCATACTTCACTCTTGACCACACTGTATGAAAATATTGGCTCCGCCACTGCCGCCGTAAGTAATGAATAAGTAATAAGTTCGAGACTTTACTCGTCCCATATTCACACGCTCTGTATTTGTCATATGAATAAGTTCATTTTAATGAATATGAAATATATTTTTATTTATATTATATATATTAGGCGACGTTGGTGTGGATGAATATTTTTGTTATCATTCATGTGAAAATATGTTTGTAAATATTTAGAAAAATTTTGGAATGATTAATGTAGTTAAAAATCAAATTTATGAAATATGTCTAGGATTTTATGTATAGACAATAAGTTCAAAAGTCACCAAAAATTCTATATAAATAATTAGGAAGTGATCCATACATCGTGGTAACCATGAGTCTGTTTAGTTTTGTTCAGAACAAACGAAGATTGATTTCAATCTGTATTTGTTGAGTGGATCGAATGACCGAAATAAACCAAGAGGGGGTGAATTGGATTTTTAAAGTTCTTGGTGGTGGAATTTGCAAATAAAATTGGTAGACAAGGAATTTTAGAGTGGTTCGAGTTCCAAATGAACTCTACATCCACTACCTTAGCTTCTCTAAGGATTTGCAACAATTCCACTAATTGCTCTTCCCATTTTCTAGGCTAAGGAGGTAACCCTTACAATTTTCGGTCAAATTTTCTACCCAAAATTTGACCCAATCTTCACACAATTGAAACAAAGAATTTGTTGGCTAAGCAAGTATTTCTCAATACAAAATATAGCCCAATTACAAGCACTCAACCCAATTGAAATGACAGGAATGAAAAATAGAATTGGGGTTACAAGACAATAATGGGATTTAGGCACAAATGCTTGGATTTGATGTTTGGATGTTTTCTTTAGGATCAATAGCTGTTGCTGAGGCTTTTAGAGGTCTCTTTTATACATTCTCATTGATTTCTAGCCGTTGTGGTTGTTGCATTCATCAATAGAGCCGTTGGGGGTGTTATCTCCCCTCCATAAATGCAGTCTGCAACCAACCATTTCGAAACGCCCGACCTTGTTTTGAAACAGACCAAAATAGAAAGAGCCGTTGGGGTGCATTAAAGAGCTCGTATCGAAATGATCAGACATGTTTCGATAGGCTAAGAGCCGTTTTGAAACTTGTTTCGAAACATTTTGCCACTATCAAGGATCATATCGAAACGGCTTGAGATCGTTTCGATACGTCTTAACGATTTGTTTAAAATCAGTTAAAAACATTCAACGGTCATACTTTTCAAATCAGTTTTAAAGCTGTTTCGAAACACTTGATGTCGTTTCGATAGGTGTCTCAATGTTCTTAAACCGTTTCGAAACTTGTTTCGAAACACGGGTTGGCAGTGTTGAAATCATTTCGATACCCGTTTCGAAACACACGTTCACAGTTTCAAAACTGTTTCGAAACGCCTAAGGCCGTTTGGAAACGGTGACTCGAAAATCACTGTTTAGGCTTTAAGAACACTTAGAAAACATTTGATAAATTTAGTTTTTAACTTAGGCATATTTTTTAAAACATATAGAGAGGTTTGAGGACTTAAAAATTCGTTTTCACATTTTCAATTTAGTCCTTAGGTTCTTTAGTTATATCAAAAATTAAAATATCGGTTTCACAATCTCCCCCTTTTCACATTTTCAATTTAGTCCTTAGGTTCTTTAGTTATATCAAAAATTAAAATATCGGTTTCACAATATCCCCCTTTTTGATATAACAAAACCAAAGTTAGAATTTTTAAGAGTTTTGAAAATTTTGAATACATTCTAACTCCCTCTCAATTTAAGATGGGTTTTTAAAGTTTTAAAAAGATTTAAGGATTTAAATTCAAGGTTTAAAACTTAAAAACACTTTAAACATTTAAAACGAATTTTGGCTCTTAGATTACTTCTCCCCCTTTTTGTTAGATCAGAAATAATAAACAAGGCTCAAAGAGAAGAGATAGAGTTAAAAGCAATAATCATAAATAAGCAATAAGCAATGTAAGATTAAATTCATAAAATTCAAATAACCAAAACATAAATCTTAAACAATAAGTTCAAAGCATAATCCCAAATAAAATCAAAAGCATATGTTCATAAAACATAATGGAAATAAAGATGCAAACTTAATCCTAAAATGCATAGCTAATAAGATATGGCATGAGAATTCTAAGCCTTGTCGTCGTTATCATCATCATCCAAGGATTCATCATTGCTCTTGGCTTGAGAACGACGAAAATTCATCCATTGGCCATAAAAAGTGGAGAAAGACATATCCATAGCCGAGTGTTGATTCTCAATGGATGTGAGCCGATTCTCATTTACAAGGAGACGATCCTCGACGGATTGCAAGCGTGTATTGATATCACCAAAACCTCTAGTCATGTTAGTGTCCAAAGAGTTGAACCGCTCGGTAAGGAAAGCTGTGAGAGCTTCATTGTTCGCAACTGGAGCTTGTGGTTGAGGTTCAACTTGAGGTGGATGTAACCCCCTCGTCTCGGTCCGGACGCTTGACCGGTCCGAGTGGGCCACACGGGAAAAACCGAAGCGAAACCCGTTAAGGTTCCCCCTCGATTAACAACCCTAGAAAATTTCTTTTATTTATCTTGTCTATATGCATTACTATTGTTCTATGTGAGACACGTCAGCGGAAACACAAGCATTCATAAAACGATCATTCGAACAACATGCGCAAAACAGTCCATTTTAGATTATTAGGCAGGCCGTTTCGTAACACCCTCAAGGTGTATCGAAACGCCTTGACTTGGTCAACGGTCTAAAGCCCACACGAGGAGGCCGTATCGGAACGAAGGTCAACCGTTTCGAAACACCCTCAACGGTCAACTTCTCGTGGTCAACGAGATATTGACCGTTCCGAAACACTTAGACCCGTTTCGAAACCCCATCATCTCGGCAAATTCTCAGATTTCCAGTAGCCAAAGTGTTCTGATACCCGTTTCGGAACAGGGGTTCACAGTGGCCAAACCGTATTGAAATGAGTTCCGATACGGGGTCCCTGAAGCCAAGCTCGTTCCGAAACGGCCCAACCCGTTTCGAAACACTACCTGTCTGCAAATTCTCAAAATCTGTTTTAGACATCTCCTAGAGGTTCCAAACGTCCGAACAACTACACGAAGCATACAAATCACACAATTACACTCTAGAGGCATGCTCCCTAGCAACCACACTCGGCAACCACAAGATGTAAAAAAGGCATCTAATCTAAAGACCATTCATGTCATAACATTTAGCATACTTCAACATGGTCAACACTTAGACAAATTAGGGTAGATAAACCAATACGGTTACAAGCAAGGGCATACATCTCAAAAGCCAAGTTAACAAACACATACGAGGAGTCTAACATGCTCCTAAACATCAACGTCAGCATACTCCAAAACATCACAACACGATTACATGTCCCATTGCTTGACCATTACATCATAATTAAAAAGTTCATACTTGGTAGCTAAACAAGCACCACGAAGCACACTTGGAGGTCACTTCTTGCACTTAGCAACCCCGAACTAAGGATCTGCATTGTCGAACAAAGAGAGAGCGTAAGCAATAAAGCTTAGTGAGGGTAAGCTCTCTAAAAACAAACCTCGACACTGCAGGGTCCAAGCACGTACTCAACCAAGGTAAATGCATGATTATACCTTCGATCCTCAAGAGCCAAAATGTTAATGATGCATGAACAATATTCAATTTTATGTCATGCTTAACAAGCTCATTTCCACAACATATGTAAGCACATATAAACATCCAAGTAGGAATCACATTCCACATCACATTGATACATATATCAATCAATATTGGCACCTATCTATGACTCGAATACGCGGATAAACATGTTGGAACTCACATCCAACAACCATTTTACCTCACAGTGGGATTACACTCATCACCGGTCTCGTGGAGGGGATTCCACTCATCCTCACGCCCCGTCGATGGGATTCCACTCATCATCGACTATATATAAATAACGATTTCCGGGCGAACCCGTACTCTTTCTTGGAGACTCAATGCCACCAAGGCCACGAGCAATTTGACTCATGTGTGCACACTAACATCCTAATGATAGATCATTTGTACTCAAGTATACTAGTGCCAACATTTAACTCAATCCACATTGTCAATTACAACCAATTTCGTGCTTAGCACGTACTCACCATGATCACAATCATGAACAATTCTCATGCATATCACAATGCATCACAACCATGCCTCATCACACATGTATAACACATTATACATAAACCATCATATCATAAATCATCACGAGGCATAAACAACAAGTAAAAGTTCAACCAATGTCTCTAGTTTAAGCTTAGGATTAGGCTACCACCCTAATCCTAACTCTAGGTGGGTCTACCAAGCCCGACCTAGTCCACATGCTCGAACCAAACACTTAAAACCACTTTAAAACTTTAACCACTCACCTATACTTCCAAGCTCAAATACCAAGCAAGCAACCACCTTCAAGCTTCCGGATTCACTTCCGATGCCTCTCCAACCCGAGTTCTTGCCTCTAACCTCAACACAAACCAAACAACTTCCAATCAGCCCAAGCATCAAGTAACTAACCCGGAACACAATTCAAACATCAAACTCAACATTTCAAGCCATGGACAAACCCCAAATTTACCAAACTCGTGCAGCCCAATAACCTTGATCAAAACTCATGTTTCCAACACCTTTTATACCCACAAATGATCCCAAAACATCCCCCAACCATAGTACTAACATTGGCCCACCAATTCCAACCTAAAACAACCCCCAAAACTCACCCAAGACCCTTCAAAAACCCCCTTTAAACCCAATTTCGGGAATGTGCTCAAAACCAAGTAAAATTTATATATGTTAAACCATTTAACTCCTAGATTTCATATCTAACCTCATTAAATCGGAATATTAGGTTTAACAACATAAAGTTATCATTTTTAATCAAAATCTCTAAAAACTTCATTTTCAAAACATTAAGGAAAATGAAAACCATTTGTACTTTTGAAGAGAGGATGTTGAGGACAAGTTGAAAATATAGTTACCTTGCAAATCCGAGCTAAAATGGAGGAACAAGGTGATGGAATAGTAGAGGGGATGAGAGCTTCTCCAAACCGTTGTTTTTGTTTTTAGAAGAAGAAGGTGAATAGTGAGATCTTGTAAAAAATGGATTTAAAATTGAAACTTGTATTATTTACAAGTTTGCCATTAATGAATGACTATTTTATCCATTTTGTAAAATCCTTGAAATTTAAGTTTCATTTCAATTTAGTCCATCAACAAATGTTTGTTTTTGAAACCCGATGCCCAAAAGATTATTTTAACTATAAAACCGAACCCAAAATAATATTAAAATAATATTTTCACCCGACCCCTAAACCCGGGTGTTACAGTGGAGGTGCTTCCATATCAACACGTTCTCATTGCCTATTTTTGATATATCGAAAGCCGGACCTTCGAAGAGAAGATGCACCAAGTTTTTTCTTGCGGGGTTCCGGTGAGTCATAGGTGCAATCAAGATTAAGCTTACCAAAGATGTAACTTAAAACAGTTCCATAAGTAAAAGATTTGAGTGCATCAGTGTCACGGAGCTTAACATTATTGACTATCTCGGCAAACATGATCTTAACAAGATTAGGGCGCTCACCACGACGGAAACATTTAAGCCAAAAATAGTCTACTTGACGAATGTGAGAAAATTTACATCCGGAGGGGCGAAGAAACCACGAGACGATCAAGTGGAGGAACCTATCGTGAGCGTCCAAGGTAAGCACCGAACCAGTTTGAGAACCAAAGTGACTTTCATTCTCGATTCCTTCATCCTTAAGACCAAAAGTAGTCTCTAAGTAAGGGATGTCAATGACAATCCTCTTTCCCAAGATAGAATACTCAAGGCCAACAACTTCGGAGTTGTCTTCATTATTGATAAATTGAGCATTGGAGTAAAAGAGAATGACCGTGTGCTTGTAGCAAATATCCGGGATACTCATCAAACCAAGGAATCCCCATTCTCGTAAATGTGGGAGGTAACAAAAGAGAAAACACTCGGAGTCAAGAAACGTGAGGTCAATAACACGCTCACGACGAACTTCAAACTCCTTAACATAGTTGAAACGCTCCCTCATCTCTTGAGTTCGAAGACTTTTTTGAAATAGCTGGGTGAGATTAGGACGAATACTCGATTGACTTGCTTGACCGGTCTTACGCTTTTTGTTAACGTTCTCCATAGACATCCTAAAAACATAAAGCAAGCAATTTAAAAACAATTTAAAGTGTATGCATGAGATTTCTTAATTCAATCCAATGGTAAATCTCACTTAGGTTTAAAAACAAGTTTTAAAAACAAAGAAACAAAACAAAACAAAAAAATTTAAGAGAAAAACAATTTTAAAAAAATTAAAGAAAATACGAGTGAAAAAATATATATTCGAATCAAAAAAAGAAGATTTTGAATTTTTTTTACAAGATTTGAAAAACCCAAGTATCAAAACACATAAACTATACAAAATTAAAATTTTCTAACCTAGGATTCGAATACAAATTGAAGGAAAAAGAAAAAGATGAAAATATACCTTAAATTGGGATTTTGGATGAATAGATTAAAATCCTTGCACAATATTGTTGATGCTTGCTTAGACTTGTGTTTAAGAGAAAAAGCCCTCAAGATTTGGTGAAAAACAATGAGGTTTAGAGGGTTTTTATAGGAAAAATCGATTCTAGGGTTTTTAGGGTTTTGGGAGAGTTTTAATTTAAGTTAAACTTTAACATTAAAAGCCCATTTAAAGTAGTCCGCGAACCCGTTTTGGAACGGTGTCGACCGTTTCAAAACGCGGGCATGAAAGATTGACCGACTTTTCAACTCCAGCTGACCGTTTCGATACGGGTTTAACCGTATTGATTCCCCGTTGACTCGTATTGAAACTTGTTTCGATACACCCCTTGGAAGTAGCAAAAATGTTTCGAAACCCTTGGAATGCGTTTCGAAACACCCTTCTCTCAGATAGAAATTTAAAGCATCCGTATCAAAATAGGTGGACCTGTTTCGATACACCTGGGCCTGGAAGTGCAGATGAGGCTCTAAAAGTGCAGAAAAATGAAATTTCCTAAGGCCTATCTTGCATGAATGACATGAATGAGCAGGAAAAACATATGCAAACATAAACATACTCCCCTAGCTATAGGAATGGATAAAATTAGGAGTAAAAACACATAAACATGGCATTTCACAAGATCAAACAATTTTAAGCACAAAACATGTCCTAAAAGGTCAAGATAAGCTAGTTAGACCTAACTCTCTCCTAAGGGACCAAAAACGCTCTTTGTCTAAAAGTTTTGAAAATATGTCCGCTAATTGATTTAAGGTGTCAACATACTCTATAACCACATCTTCTTTAAGGACATGATCTCTAATGAAATGATGCCTTATTTCTATGTGTTTGGTTCTAGAGTGTTGGATGGGATTTTTTGTCAAACATATGACACTAATGTTATCACATTTAAGGGGTATGGTTTCAACTTTAATACCATAATCTAAGAGTTGCTGCTTCATCCAAAGGACTTGAGCACAACAACTCCCTAAGGATATGTACTCGGCTTCGGTGGTAGATAGGGCTACACTATTTTGTTTCTTAGAGAACCAAGATATGAGCATACTACCTAGGAATTGACAAGTTCCCAAAGTACTCTTCCTATCGATTTTGCATCCCCCAAAATCCGCATCCGAATAAGCATGAAAGTTGAAGGTGGAGTCTCTATGGTACCAAAGACCTAGAAAATGAGTATCTCTAAGGTACCTAAAGATTCTCTTAACGGCTATAAGGTGAGACTCTCTAGGACTAGCTTGAAACATGATAGCACACAAGCAAACACTAAACAAGATATCTGGTCTACTTGCGGTAAGGTAAAGCAATGATCCAATCATAGAACGGTAAAGCTTAGAGTCAACACACTTACCTCCTTCATCTTTGTCAAGCTTTGTAGATGAGCTCTTAGGTGTGGCTTGAGGCTTTGCATTTTCCAAGCCAAACTTCTTGAGAATATCCTTTATGTACTTTGCTTGATTGATGAAGGTGCCATCCTTCTTTTTCTTAATTTGGAGTCCCAAAAAGAATGAGAGCTCCCTCATCATGCTCATCTCGAATTCACCTTGCATTAGCTTAGCAACTATTTGCAATGACATTCACTAGTAGAACCAAAAATAATATCATCAACATAAATTTGAACTACTAAAATGTCATTTTTATACATTTTTATAAAGAGTGTAGTGTCCACCTTTTCTTTTTCAAAACCCTTTTCAACTAAAAAGTTTGAAAGTCTTTCATACCAAGCTCTAGGAGCTTGTTTTAAACCATAAAGAGCTTTAGTGAGTTTGAAAACATGATTTGGAAATTTTAAGTCTTCAAAACCCGATGGTTGTTCCACATACACTTCTTCATTTATAAAACCATTTAAAAAACACACTTTTAACATCCATTTGAAAAAGCTTGAAATTATGATAACATGCATATGCAAGCAACATCCTAATGGCTTCCATTCTAGCTACGAGTGCATGTGTTTCATCAAAATCTATTCCCTCTTCTTGAGTGTAACCTTGTGCTACTAGTCTAGCTTTATTTCTCACAATGTTACCACTCTCATCTAGCTTGTTCCTAAAGACCCATTTAGTTCCTATGGTAGATTGATTACTAGGCCTATCAACTAATGTCCAAACGTTACGTCTCTCAAATTGATTTAACTCTTCTTCCATAGCCATAATCCAAAAATCATCTTTCAATGCTTCTTTTATATTCTTAGGCTCTATGCATGAGATAAATGCAACATGATTCATTAATCTAAGAGAAGATCGAGTGGTTACCCCCTTGGATGGATCACCCAAGATTTCACCATCTTTGACATAGTTGAACTCCCTTGGGTAGCTCACTTTCTTTTCCTCAAGATCCAAGTCCTTCAAGGCTTCAAGAGGTGGATCTTGTGTGTCCTCTTCTTTTGTTGGAATCTCATCCTCCTTTGAAGTTTGTCCTCCATCAAAGGCATTTATGATTCCTACATCATCATCATCACAAGAATCCTTCCTTGGAAGGAGGTTATCATCGAATACAACATATATAGATTCTTCTACTACTAAAGTTCTCTTGTTAAATACACGATAGGCTTTAGAGATTAAAGAATATCCTATGAAAATAACCTCATCACTTTTTGCATCAAATTTACCTAAGTTGTCTTTTCCATTATTTAAAACAAAACACTTGCAAACAAATGGATGAAAATGGCTAATGTTAGGCTTTTTAGATTTTAAAATCTCATAAGGTGTTTTCTTTAAAATTGGCCTAATCATTACTCGGTTAACAATGTAGCAAGCGGTGTTTATGGCTTTTGCCCAAAAATATTTAGGTAAATTGTTTTCACAAAGCATGGTTCTAGCCATTTCTTGTAAATTTTTATTATTTCTCTCAACTACCCCATTTTGTTGAGGAGTTCGAGGAGCCAAAAAATTGTGGCTAATACCATTTTCATTTAAAAATTCTTCAAACTTTAAATTTTGAAACTCGGTTCCATGATCACTTCTAATATGAGAAATTCTAAGTTCAAGATCATTTTGGGTTAGTTTTGAAAATGTGATGAATTTTTCTAAAGCCTCATCTTTAGTACTTAAAAATAAAACCCAAGTAAATCTAGAAAAATCATCAACAAGAACAAATGCATAAGATTTACCACCCAAGCTCATAATCCTAATTGGCCCAAATAAATCCATATGGATAAGTTGTAAACATCTACCTGTAGAAACATCATTAATGAATTTAAAGAAAGATTTATGTTGTTTACCCTTAGAGCATACATCACAAATTTTATCGTTTGAGAACTTAATCTTGGGTAAACCTCTAACTAGATCAAGGGAAACTAGTTTTTCTAAAACACTAATGCTAGCATGTCCTAGTTTCTTATGCCACAACCATGCATCATTTTCATTTTGTGCTACTAAACATGCATGAGATGTATGTATGTCATCTAGATGCACCATGTATATGTTACCTATGCGATGACTTATGAGCATAATATTATTAGATTTAATGTCAACAATTTTGCACCCATTTTTATCAAATAAAACATTAAATCCTTTATCACACAATTGACTTATGCTCAGCAAGTTGTGTTTAAGACCATCGACATACAAGACATTTTCAATAAGAATAGTAGAGTGATTACCTATGGAGCTAATACCTTTAATGTGGCCTTTGGAGTTGTCACCAAATGTCACCACTCCTCCACCTTTTGGCTTTAGATCCATGAATCTACTCTTGTCTCTGGTCATATGCCTCGAGCATCCACTATCAAGGTACCATGAGTTTTGACTTTGTGCTTTGGCCTTGTAGCAATGCTCCCCATACAAACAAAGATATTAAGCTTTTGTTTTTGGTACCCAAATCATTTTGGGTCCACGAGTGTTAGCTCCCAATAACTTGGTTCCCTTAGGAATCCAAGATGACATAGCAACAATGGTATTAGATTTTACAAGTTCCTTAGGAACCCATACACTTCTAATCCTTTTAGTTCTACTATGTCTAGGAAAACTACTTTGTTTGTAGTTATTAGTCTTTTTCCTAGGTTTATTTGTTTTTGAAAATTCACCTATTCCATGCTTCACACTACCAACATTTTTAAAAGACTCTTTGAGCTTGTTAAGCTCATCTAACACCTTTTGGTGTTCACTATTACATTAAGAATGTAGATTATTAAGGTCAATATTTTCATCTTGGAAGAACTTTAGTTCATCTTTCAACCCTAAAATCTTTTCTCAAATTTTAAATTAGCTTGAGAAAGTGAGTCACTTTTATCATTTAATTCCGAAATAATTTTCTTATTCCTAATGACCGAATCCTTGTATTTCTCAACTAATTCATCATATACCTCTTGCAACTCATCATATGCATCATTTAATTCATCATATGTAAAGTCTAAAAATGATGAGTTAGAGGTTACCATGGAGGAATCTTCCTCAAGTGCCATGAGGCAAAGGTTGGCCACTTCTTGTTCGTCATCCTCGGATGACTCCTCATCACTCCAAGTAACAAGCTTGGCTTTGAGCTTCTTCTTCTTCTCAAAGCCCTTCTTCTTGAGTTGAGGGCACTCCGAACGTATGTGGCCGAGTTTATTGCACTCGAAGCAAACGATTTGATCCCTTGCTTCTTCTTTGTTTTTACCTTTGAAATCCATCTTTCTTTGAATTTTTCTTCCCCGGTTGGACCTCATAAAGCGTGAGAATCGTTTGGCTATCATAGCCAATTCTTCTAGCTCATCCTCCTCACTAGAAGAGCTCTCCTCAAGTAATGAAGCTTTGAGAGCTATTCTCATCTTCTTCTTCTTTCCCACCTCTAGCTTTTCTACTATATTCTCTTCCTTCTTCTTCTCTTCTCCCCTTCCTTGCTTCATAATCTCATGAGTGAGAAGAGAACCCACTAGCTCATCAAGCTTTAAAGTCTTCAAGTTTTTGGCTTCTATGATGGCGGTTCTCTTCCCATCCCAAGATTCGGGAAGTGAGTAGAGTAGCTTCCGGACAAGCTTGTCTTCCGGTATTGTCTCTCCAAATCTTTTGAGCCCATTGACTATGGTAGAGAAGCGATCAAACATCTTGGACACCGTCTCATCGGGTTTCATCTTGAAATTCTCATTCCTTGACATCGTTGGTTCCCTCATATGTGGTCTCAAGAGTATCCCACACTTCTTTGACACTCTCAATGGATGATACTTTGGAGTAGATGTCCGTACCGAAAGAACAAAAGAGCATGTGAAGAGCTTTGTCATTTATTTGGATCTTCTTCCTTTCTTCTTCACTCGTCTCCATCTTTTTCTTCAAAATCATCTTCCCTTCACTATCTTGCTTCAATGGAATGTAGGGGTCATCTTTAATGACATCCCAAACCAAGTAATCGTTGGACTTGATGAAGATGCTCATTTTATTCTTCCAAAACGAATAGTTGTCACCATTGAAGAAAGGTGATTTTGTAGTGGATTGAGACTCATACATGCTCGAACCGGAGGTAGATGCCATCTCTTGATTTTTGGATGATCACACTCTTCCTAGGAACTCCTCTTGTGGTTGTTAATCCTCAAAGAGGTAGGCTCTGATACCAGTTGTTGAGTGGATCGAATGATCGAAATAAACCAAGAGGGGGTGAATTGGATTTTTAAAGTTCTTGGTGGTGGAATTTGCAAATAAAAATGGTAGATAAGGAATTTTAGAGTGGTTCAAGTTCCAAATAAACTCTAGATTCATTACCTTAGCTTCTCTAAGGATTTGCAACAATTCCACTAATTGCTCTTCCCCTTTTTTAGGCTAAGGAGGTAACCCTTACAATTTTTGGTCAAATTTTCTACCCAAAATTTTACCCAATCCTCACACAATTGAAACAAAGAATTTGTTGGCTAAGCAAGTATCTCTCAATACAAAATATAGCCCAATTAAAAGCACTCAACCCAATTGAAATGATAGGAATGAAAAATACAATTGGGGTTACAAGACAATAATGTGATTTAGGCACAAATGCTTGAATTCGATGTTTAGATGTTTTCTTTAGGATTAATAGTTGTTGCTGAGGCTTTTAGAGGTCCCTTTTATACATTCTCATTGGTTTCTAGCCGTTGTGGTTGTTGCATTCATCAATAGAGCCGTTGGGGGTGTTATCTCCCCTCCATAAATGCAGTCTGCAACCAACCGTTTCGAAACGCCCGACCCTGTTTCGAAACAGGCCAAAATAGAAAGAGCTGTTGGGGTGCATTAAAGAGCCCGTATCGAAACGGCCAGAGATGTTTCGATACGCTAAGAGCCGTTTCGAAACTTGTTTTGAAACATTTTGCCACTGTCAAGGATCGTATCGAAACGGCTTGAGATCGTTTCGATACGTCTTAACGATTTGCTTAAAATCAGTTAAAAACATTCAACGATCATACTTTTCAAATCAGTTTTAAAGCCGTTTCAAAACACTTGATATCGTTTCGATACGGTGTCTCAATGTTCTTAAGCCGTTTCGAAACTTGTTTCGAAACACGGGTTGACAGTGTTGAAATCGTTTCGATACCCGTTTCGAAACACATGTTCACAGTTTCAAAACTGTTTCGAAACGTCTAATGCCATTTCGAAACGGTGACTCGAAAATCATTGTTTAGGCTTTAAGAACACTTAGAAAACATTTGATAAATTTAGTTTTTAACTTAGGCATATTGTTTAAAACATATAGAGAGGTTTGAGGACTTAAAAATTCATTTTCACATTTTCAATTTAGTCCTTAGGTTCTTTAGTTATATCAAAATTAAAATATCGGTTTCACAGTATTTTAAAAGATACAATTTTTAAAGTGATCGGATGTTAAAAAAAACAGAGCAAACAAAATAAAATTTTGAACTATATACTATGAGATAGGTGGATTTCTTCGAAGGTATTACAAACGGGTGCATGCTGGATAGTGAGTATCTAGTTAGATAGTGGGTGTGGATTTAAGATCATACCTGCGTAGACAGTTGTGGATTTAAAAATTATACTCGTCGTGGGTGGTGGGTATAAAATTTTTCTGTAGGTATGAGCAGGGTCGTCTCAGAGATTTTTGGGGGCCTTGAGCGAAAACTAAAAACGGACCCTTATATAACAAAATAATATCTCATTATGAATATAAATCATCTATTGTGCACCTATTTATGCCCCAATAGTAAAAAAAATTAGGTTTGGAGTTATGGTTTAAGATCAAGGTTTAAGGTATTGGTGTAGAGTTTAAGATCTAGAATTTAGAGTTAGGACTTAGAATTTAATTTTTTAGTGTTAGGCATAAAAAGTGGCACTGAAAAAGTAGACGACTTTTATTCATCTCAATATTTTAAACAACTGATTTAACATTTCAAACATATTATTTTTATTGTTAGTTTTTTATTTTTTATTTAGAAAAGAGAATTAAATTTTTATTATTAGATTAGATTATTTATTTGATAAATTAAAAAACAAAAAATATAAATAAATAAATTTTAGGCATCCTAAGCTAGTTTGGGGTCCTCAGTGGTCATTTAAAGTGCTCGCCTTATAGCCGGCTCTGGGTATGAATATTGAAGAGGGGTATCTGCATCCGCATGCACAGTTTGCAATACCTATTTTAAACTATAATTAATGTTTTATAAGAAGGTAATAAATCAATTGAATCGAGTTCAAAGGATTAAATAAGTTAGTAGTTAGGAAGGGTTGAATTCGGCTGACCTGAAGAAAAAGTGAAAGCCCATATGGTTAAACCACTTAGGTCCAATCAAAATTTACGCATTTCTTCTGCTGTGTACAAGTAGGCCCAAACTTCTATTGAAACCCAAATTAATTAACTCCTAATTAGCTTAAAGACTTCCAAACAAAGAGATTGATGCTTCTGTTCTGCAGCAGCAGAAAGAAACCCAGAGAACGGGCGAGAGATAGTGAGAAAAATGGAAGCAATGGCCGAAGAGAAGACGGAATTCGAAGAATCGGAGATCAAATATGTTAGCTATGGAGGGGAGCATCATCTTCCTCTCATCATGAACTTGGTGGATCAAGAACTCAGTGAGCCATACTCCATCTTCACCTACCGATATTTCGTCTACCTTTGGCCCCAACTCTCCTTCCTCGTAATCTCTTTTCCCCCATTCTTTTTTAGCTTTTACGATATGTGTTTTTTTCTTCTTCTTCTTCCAGGATCCCTTATTTCTCACGCTTTAAACTAAAAGCAGGCTTTTCACAAGGGTAAATGCGTGGGGACTGTGGTGTGCAAGATGGGGGAACACAGAAATACTTTCAGGGGATACATTGCCATGTTAGTTGTAATCAAGCCTTATCGTGGAAGAGGCATTGGTAAATACATATCATTTCTCTTAGATTATTTGAATGGGTTGAATTCTTTTGATTCGAAGTCGAAAATTTGTGTATCCTATGGGTTTCCTGTCAACTGTTGTTCTTGCCTCAATAGCTATGTAGTCGCAAAATTCATGTAAAACGAAGATGCTGAATGACGATGCTTTTGCTTATATTGCAGCCACTGAGCTCGTTACTAGATCCATCAGAATGATGATGGAATCGGGATGTGAAGAGGTACGGCATCTTTCATCCTTTGTTCTGTTGATTTCATTTGTAAAGATATGAATGTTGAAGCTCATTTCTGTATCGCCAATTTCTGAATTTTGAAATGGCCAGTGCGATTGAAGTATGAATTAAGTCATAATTGGTAATCTCATTCTGTCTAGGAAGCATGAGGTGCAGTGCTAATGTTTTGGTTTAAGTTGAATTATTTAGTTAGTCTGAATATGAATTTCATATTTCGTATATGTTGATGCACATTTATTTGTACACACTGTAAAACTGGTTAATACTGCGGAGATTGCACCACTCGCCTATCAGTTAACCTTGTTCATGTGTTTAAAGACCAGGGGCATTGTCTATTTTTGTGCTATTTGCAGTCTGAACTATAAACTGATGGTTTTGTCTATTTTTATGTCTAGTATACGCCTTCTGAACTTGAACCGGAAACCATATCTATTAGCAAAGTGAAGCTTGAACAGGAATCAGAAACCATGTTATTCGATAAGCTTTGCCCCAACCTTTATCTTCTCTGCGTTTGACTTTTATTCCTTTTTTATCAAGATGGCCTCTTTTTCAAAACTTTGATAGTGGTCTAGATATCATAACTCTGATTCATGCTCAATTGGTGATTTCTTTAGCATTTCTCAACCTAATAACACCTTTCAGCAATATTTGGCTGTCCTAAAAGGTAGGAAGGGGTCTAAAATGATGTTACTGTTTACCAAGCAATCTCTGCTGCAATTGGCAAAATTCTTCTAAACCATAAAAATTTGCAAAAACATAATGTTCCGAGTAATTTCTTCACGTTCTTAAGTAGGTGGTATGCCTATCATTATTATTTATTATATGTTTGTAAATATATTTGCAAGTTTAAAATTCATGGGAGTTTCGTGGTGACGGGATTGACCATCATGACATTTATTATGTTGTTGAAGGTCACACTGGAAGCAGAAGTGACAAATAAAGGAGCACTGGCGCTTTATGGGCGTCTTGGGTTTATCAGGGCAAAACGGCTTTTCCACTACTACTTGAATGGCGTTGATGCTTTCCGTTTGAAGCTTTTGTTTCCTCCTCCTCCTCCTCGCCAAGAGTTATAATCTTCACTAAACACTTGAAGAAAGTGCAGTGCTGATGTTTTAAAAAGGTTTGTGATTTAAACTACAGATTTCATAGTTATAGTTGTACTTTCCACCCTTAGATTTGTTCTTTACTGTATCACTTTATAAAATGCTTCAGGATTTTGCTATTTGGTTCTTTTTAATTGAAGGCACCTTTTTTAAGATTACTAAATATAGTAATTTATTTTCATTTACTGTTATAAAATTGATGAATAAAGTTTTCAACTCATAGTGATAGAAGTGAAGACAGGAGATGAAATCTATTCTTAATGTCTAAGGGTGCCCATGTAGGCGTAGATATCACATTGTCACGGACTTATTCTTTCAGGCTCAAATCCGTGCGGCACTAGCACTCTCGGCACAATGCTAGTAAGCCTTAATGTCGCAACGCTATGGCAAACACAAGGAGCAAACGAGTTTACAAGGAAAGAACCTTGTATTACACAACGAAAGCTTTACAAGATAGCTTTACAAGTGTGAGAGACTTCTTAGGTTATTTACAAATGAGCTAGGCAAGCCTATTTATAGCCTCCAACCTCTCGAATGGACGGTGGAGATTTATTTGATCCAACGGTTAGGATCTTGCCTCCTAAAATATCTAAGATGCCTAGATATTTCTAGAGAACTCCATACTTATCTATATACATCTCTAGCATTCTATAGTGTTCTAGAATATTCTACATCTATCTAGTTATGTCTTTGACTATCCAAAAGCTTCTAGAAAGTTCCAGAGACTTCTAGAGTAGTCCCGAACTTTCCAGGGTCTTCTTCAACATTCTAGATCCTTCTAGAATGTTCTAGATGCTTCCAGGATGTTCTAGATCCTTCTAGAATGTTCTAGAACCTTCGAGAATCTTCCAGAGTGTTCTAGAATCTTCTAAGGCTTTCTGGACGAGTCTAGACCTTTGGAGAACCTCCTGGATCCTTGTGGAAATGTTCAAGATGTTCGTGGGCCTCTCTAGATTGTTCTAGGTCCTTCTTTGGATCATCTTTTGCCTTAAAACGCCCAAGGCACTTCATTTTGCCTTGGTTGGCCCGAGTGCGCCTAGGGGGCACTCCTCGATCGGTCATGGTGCACTTTGGCGGGGCGTGACATCCTCCCCCACCCGATCTCGCGACGCCCTCGTCGCGTCTCGGTCGAGCTGTTGGGGTGTTGCTGGTGTGCCTCCCTCGGTTCCTAGCTTGCCTCGTCTTTACCCTCGACTTGGCAGCTCGATCCTGGGCTATCGTATCAAGTTGTGCCTTGTCATCAACTCCTTTGACGAAGGCAACAAGTTTCTTTCGTATCGGACACGACCTCATCAGATGAGGTCCTTCACATAGGTAGCACTTCACCCTCGTGCTGGCCTTTGGTGTGGTCTTAGCCTGTGTGTTGCCACGATTCCCTCTCGTGGGTTTGTTTTTAGTGACGCCACCTTGCTTACCCCGTGCAAGCTTGGTCGGTGACTTGGCCTTACCCTCGGCCTTCGGAGATGATGGGTCGTCCCTGTGCTCCACGTCAAGCCTTGACCCTGGCTTAAGTCCTTCGTCACTTTGTCCCTTGGGGATGGAACTTCCCTCATTCCTCTTAGTGTTGTCAATCGATCGGAGTGATGAAATCAGTTGCAAGGATCCCATTTGTGCACCCTCGTCGCCACTGTCGCTGTCACTACCTTCTCGGTGCTTGGTTAGGAGTGAATTAAGGGCTTTGCGTTGTGGGCATTCACGTGTCCAATGGTCACCATCACAAATGAAGCAACTGCTTGGTGGTGACTTCCTCGCACCTTGAAACTCCTTGGACTTACCCTTGTCCTTGCTCTTCCAAGGGGACGAGTCTCGGTGCCTTGGTGAGTGACCTTTTCGATGGCCCTCCTTATGTTGGCCCTTGTATTCCCCTCCTTTAATATGACTGCCCTTCTCATCCCTCGGCTTAGGGGTGGTCTCCCTGTGGCTTGAGTAGTCGATGAGGCTCTCGGCCACGGCTATTGCATCGGCAAGGGTTTGGACTCCCATTCGCTTTAACTCAATCTTGGCCCAACTTTGGAGACCATCTAAGAAGTAGAAGAGTGAGTCTTTCTCGAGCACCAAACTAGTGAACTCTCTCACGTAATCTTGGATGCTCCCCGACTGCTTCAACCTTCGAAGGCGAGCTCTTGCCTCATCCTCGGCATTCTCCGGATAGAATTGTCTTTTGAGCTCCCTTTTGAAATCATTGAAGGTAGAGATGGTGCACGTACCTCTCTCGACATCGAGACGCCTTCTTCTCCACCAAAGCATGGCGGTGTCGGTGAGGTATAAGGTCGCAGTTTGGATTCTAGAGGCATCCTCCCTGATGCCAACGGCTTCTAGGTATTGCTCCAAGGCATATAAGAAGTTGTCCACTTCTTTGGCGTTGCGTGTCCCCGAAAAGGTTTGAGGCTTGGGCACCTCGACCCTTCTAGCCTCCACGGTGGTGCTTGGCCCGACTGCCATAGCACGTTTGCACAAGGCAAGGTCGCCTTGCAATACTTCTAGTTGATCATACATGTTTGTAAGTTCACGTTGGAACGACTCACGTACCTTTGTAAGTTCTCTCATGAGTGCGTCGCGTACATCACCTATCCGCGCGCAGGGACTCTTCTAGCTTGATCTTCATTGCCCTCACGGCTGTGTGGATCTCGGCATCTTCCACCTCAAGGCCTTCAATCCGCTTATGAAGGTCATCCACTTGGGCACCCATGCTCGATACGCCTTCCTCCACGCGAGTTAGGCGCGACTCAAAGCTAGAGAGTAAGTCTTTGGATTTGGCACGAAGCCTTGTCTTGACAGGATCAGCCCTTACTTCTTGCCCACCTTGGTCGTGCGTGACCTCAGTCTCGGACGGGCTAGCAGCTTGAGTTTTGCTGGTCTTGGCCATGTTCCCGAGCGATCGAAACTTGCTCTGATACCAACTGTCACGGACTTATTCTTTCAGGCTCAAATCCGTGCAGCACTAGCACTCTTGGCACAATGCTAGTAAGCCTTAATGTCGCAACGCTATGGCAAACACAAGGAGCAAACGAGTTTACAAGGAAAGAACCTTGTATTACACAACGAAAGCTTTACAAGAGAGAGCTTTACAAGTGTGAGAGACTTCTTAGGTTATTTACAAATGAGCTAGGCAAGCCTATTTATAGCCTCCAACCTCTCGAATGGACGGTGGAGATTTATTTGATCCAACGGTTAGGATCTTGCCTCCTAAAATATCTAAGATGCCTAGATATTTCTAGAGAACTCCATACTTATCTATATACATCTCTAGCATTCTATAGTGTTCTAGAATATTCTACATCTATCTAGTTATGTCTTTGACTATCCAAAAGCTTCTAGAAAGTTCCAGAGACTTCTAGAGTAGTCCCGAACTTTCCAGGGTCTTCTTCAACATTCTAGATCCTTCTAGAATGTTCTAGATGCTTCCAGGATGTTCTAGATTCTTCTAGAATGTTCTAGATGCTTCCAGGATGTTCTATATCCTTCTAGAATGTTCTAGAACCTTCGAGAATCTTCCAGAGTGTTCTAGAATCTTCTAAGGCTTTCTGGACGAGTCTAGACCTTTGGAGAACCTCCTGGATCCTTGTGGAAATGTTCAAGATGTTCGTGGGCCTCTCTAGATTGTTCTAGGTCCTTCTTTGGATCATCTTTTGCCTTAAAACGCCCAAGGCACTTCATTTTGCCTTGGTTGGCCCGAGTGCGCCTAGGGGGCACTCCTCGATCGGTCATTGTGCACTTTGGCGGGGCGTGACATCATCACATGCTCTTTACTCTACTTCGAAAAGATGTCTAACTAGATGTGTAGTTTAAGTTCAAACGAGGGATTAAAATGCCTGCATTCTGAATAGAAATCCTCAGCCCTTTTTTGTGATCTTATTTATGCCTCACACTAAAAAAATTATATTTAGAGTTTAGGGTTAAAAGTTTATGATTTAGGGAATTGAATGTATGGTATATTTTTTAAGGTTTAGGATTTAGAATTTAGGGTTAGTACTTAGAAAAGGGTCCGAAAAGAGCCAGGAGATTTTTGTTTTTGCTTACTACTTTAAAGTGAACAAAAAATCCTCCATCCTTTTCTGTGCCCCTTTCTATGCGACTATGCCCCACCATAAACCCTAACCTTAAATTATAAATTCCAAACCCTAAAAATATATCCTATATTCAATTTCTTTAACCCTAAACCTATTTTTTAGTATGAGGCATGAGGAAAAAGGCAGATATTTCCATTTATTTAAAGTGGCTGGTGTGAGTGGTGTGACATTCTTCTCTATTTAATCTAAGCTCTTATTGGTTACTTTTAAAAAAAAAATACACTTTTGTTAACTATTTTCACTGAGGGTAAATATATGTTATGAAATCTGAATATGATTTAAATTTTAATTTAATATTTTTTTCTAATTAAGCACATAAACTTAGTTTTTTAATTTAAAGTGGCATCTAAATTATGTTTCTTAATTTACTTTGATGTTTGTTTTTTGTGCAATTAGATATTTGGACTTTGCTTTTTGTTCAAAGTAGTACCATAACTTGATTTTTTGGTCCATATTGGATTATTTCATGTCTAGATTTATCATCTATGTATCTCGGGTGGAGTTAGAGAAATTTCAATTTTTTTATATACAATATAAATATTTTTATTTCAAATATTGGACCCAAAAAATCATAAGTGTCAAGTTGAATAAAAAAGTCTAAGTTCATGTACCAATTTGAACTAAAAAATCAAATTCAAGAACTTAATTAGACCAACAAAGAACTTAGGTATCACAAAAAAGTTCAACCAATAAGTTAAATTTAGACATTGGTTTGAGTTGAGAAATAAAGTTTATAAACATTTATGTCGTACGTAAATTTGAGAAAAAAGCCTTTCACAATTCCCCAAGTTAGGGGGTTTTCAAAATTTCGCAACATATTCAATGGAATGGAGAGGTAATTTGATTTTGATTTTTTTTCGTGAAATGTGATAAATTAACCGATAGTATAACAAAAAAGTATACTTTGAGGCGTCAAATATTTTATAGTCCACCAAATAGAACGATGATTGTGATTTGTGAAGATTAAGAACAAATTGTATTTATAATGTCTTGTTTATTAATTAAAAAATTCAATTCGGGTAATATGCACATTTAACGAAGAGTTGGTTTGCGTTTGGCAATAATTTTGGTAGATTTCCTAAAAAATGGAAAAGCCCCTCCACTCTGAAAAATGGAAACCTTCCCTCTCTTCTCTTCCCTCCCCCCTTTTCAAACTTTTAGTACAAGTTTTGCCAAATGAATCCGGATTCCCTGCTTCCCCTGACCCTGGTTTGTGACCTCATCTGACTCACTGAGTCACTCACTCCCAATTCATTGTCTCGTCTCCCCTCCCCTCCTAACCCTAACTTCCCCCCTTCCGTTTCTTCAACCCATTAGATTTTCAAAATGGTGGTTCAGTCTCTGCCCTCCGTGGATACTTCCATCCCATCGCCGGAAAACCCAAGCAAAAGAGTCAAGATCCAGTTAGAGGAAGGTTCCTCGCCCAAGGACGTCGTCCCCGGACAAAGGAGAGTTAGCGCCAGACTTCAAGCTGCCAAACAAAAAGCTGACAAGGAGCTTTTTTTAAAGCGGGGAGTGGACCTCCTGGATAAAAACGGAGCAAGTTGCAGAAAAAGGGTCAATAAGAATGCGGAAAATCTAAATTTAAATCTAAACCTAAATGGTACCAAACAGCTTACTCAGATTTCATCACGTCTGACTGAACCTAAAGTGCACACCGAAAACCTGAACCTTAATCAAAACGGTACCCACCAACTTCCTCGGAGTGAACCCAAGATGACCGTGAAAGTAGCCAAAATGGTGCAACGAGCCGCTAAAATTGAAGAGGGACTAGATTCTACTAGCCATGTCAATGCTTCAAATGTGGTTGAGAAGAGTGCACATATTAAGGTGAAGGAGACTTTGAGGTTGTTCAACAAGCATTACCTTCACTTTGTCCAGGTCTGTTTCTGTTCTGGGTCTTATTTTGTTCCTGTCAAACTGGGTTGGAACTCCACTATTCTCGTTTGGTTATTCAATGTGCTATATTTTCATGAGGTTCATCATTTCATACAACTCTAGCATATTTTTTTCTTATACAATTCTTTTATGACTGGTCCATAGGAAGAGGAAATGAGGTGTGCTGCAGTCAAAGTTAACAAGAAACCCCCGAAGGGAAAAAATGCAAAGGTGCATAATCACCTTTTTGCTTTGGTTGTTGGTTCTCATGGTTTATAGTATACAAGTTACATGTTTCTTTCCCTGTGCCATCATTTATCTAACTTGGTTGCTCCTTCAACCTGCCTGCATTTGATAATGAAACTTGGATTGATTCTTCCACGTGTGCATCCACACACATTGTTCTTTTAGTTTCGCTGTTAATGTTCTAGTATATGCAGAAAGGAGATGTACCCGAGGCTGATGTCAAGGGCAAGGCCAAGCGACCTGATCTGAAAGCAATAACAAAGGCAAGTTGGTGTAGATGTGCTGCCTGTCAGCGTTCTGACTTCTGTGTTTTCTTGTTTATTCTGATTGTACTGTTTAAGTATCATCTTAGCTTTTATTTTGACCTAACTGGCTAACAAAGGTAAACTTGTAGCGAATCAACTTGCATATTTTCTTCTCTCTTACATTGATTTACATCATATTGTTAGATGGACTCATATGCTATGTTTAATCTGACAAAGGGTTTTCTCATAGTTCCTTGTAAGAATAATATGCTAATCTTATTTGTTTCCCCCTGGCCTCAATATATTGGTGGCTATTTATGGGCTCTACAGTAGAACTTCATTGAGTTAATTGTAATGATTGCGAATTTAGAATAATGCTATAAACATTTCCTGGTTATGTACTTATGTTTCTGCTATTCTTATTTTATTTATTTTTGTTTTGTTAAAAGTACGTGATTATGATTTTACTACTAATTTTGATGTTATATGACCTTATGTTCTTCTCAATATTAAAAAAAACATTGCAGATGATGGAGAACAATGAGGTGCTTTATCCCGAGAAAAGGATAGGCTGCCTTCCAGGTTTGTTGTGAGAGCTTATATTTCAATGCTTGTGTTAGTTCGCTAATATTTGTTCTTATGGTCATTTCAAAAATCTTGTTTTTTGAGTGTAATAAACTATTCTCTTTGGTGTCTTTAATGTAATTGCAGGCATTGATGTCGGTCATCGGTTTTATTCTCGTGCTGAAATGGTTGCTGTTGGTTTTCATAGCCACTGGTTGAATGGTATTGATTATATGGGACAGTCCTACAGGAAAGGGGTAATACGTTCATATTTTCCAATAGTTTCTACCTTATGCATTGTAAGTGTGCTATCAAGCCTGCCAACCTCCCAAAAAATGGATAAGAATCCAGTTTCTGCAAGCGACTGGTGCTGTTGGTTTTGTTTTATGTTGTCCTGAAGTGCTTTTGGCTATCATTACAAGATGTTATTGCATTAAATATCCCTTGAAGGAAACTTGCTTGAACATAAATTGACATCTAAAGATCTGAGATAGAATCTGGGATAGAATCTTCATTAATGCTGCAATTACCTGGAAGAACCTTATCTTATTTCCTGCCCTTTTTCCTTTTAGACCTTTTAGACAGATTTTGTTTTATGTTTTCTCCTTGGGAGTCCTTAATTGGGTTGTTGTTCTCTGAATGAGAGGTTATCTCTATCTTTGTTTACCAAAGAAATAAACAAGAATTTCAGTAACATTCTTGATACAACCATCTCATTAATTTTTACATATTTTGCTGTTGAAAATTGCAGGAGTACAATCACTATACATTCCCACTTGCGATAGCTATAGTTTTGTCAGGCATGTATGAGGATGACTTAGATAATGCTGAAGATGTTATCTATACTGGACAGGGAGGGCATGACCTGACTGGTAATAAGCGTCAAATTCGAGATCAAGTTTTAGAACGTGGTAATCTAGCACTTAAGGTGTGAATTTTAAACTTTTATTCTAAGTTCTTGGATGGATGTTAGCTTATCTTGTTGCTAGTCAGAAACTAAATATATTCAATTTTTTCGTAATCTTACTCGGTATATAATCTTAAAATCGACACAGTGCTATAATATGATTATGATTACGATCATGAACATGCTTCATTTGTTATGTCTCTGCTTCATTTGGCTGAATCACAATGTTCATATATGCTTTCTAGCATCGCAACTATCATATGTTCGGTTTAAGAACGATAGAAGTTCTGTTCTTTATGTGTGTGCATTTGCATATATGTATGTTTAAAGTAGGAATGTTTTGCCTGGCATCTGGTTGGAGGTAATAGTTTCTATGTATTATGGATGTCTCTGTGGGTAAGACAAGAAGTTAAGGGCACCAAAGATTGAATGTTTAAGAGCTCACAATGATGAGTTCCCAGGTTAGGAGCTCTCTTTGACTAGTTTGGGGGTTAGGAGCTCCCTTTTACAGGTTTCATATATTATTTTTATTATTATTAATAGGTTATTCGTGAGATAGGAAGTGCAACAAGGGTAAGGCTTTACCAATTGAATTAGGTTTTCATGTGAATCACCTGGGAATTTGATCCATAACTCGTGAACTGAACACTATGGCATCTTAAACTTTTAAGTTTGTTGAATGACTTTGTGTTTGTCTTGGGTTAAAGAGAATGTTTTGTATGGTATTTCATTGGAACTTGTGGACTTACTTTCTGCCTGATTTTAATTATAGAACTGTGTGGACCTTGGGGAGCCTGTCAGAGTAATTCGTGGTCATGAATCTGCTAGCAGTTACACTGGAAAAGTGTATACGTATGATGGCTTGTACAAGGTAATTTTATGAACCATTCGTAAGCTTGGGTTTTTGAAGCTGTATGATACGTCTTCATTAGTATAATGTTATATGTTGTGAAAATTGGTTAATTTACTTTTCTCCTTCGCTCTATGAAATATGATGATTAAAACTATACTCTTGTTCCTAATCCTAATTAATTGTGAACAGTCTGAATTCATCAAATAATATTTGCAGTTCCTTCTGTAATAAATTGGATGGAATATGAGAATGTTTGAGGATTGTTTCATGCTTGATATGAGGTGCTTTATACCTAAGATTCAATAAGATGTAATGCATTTAATTACCTGCACATTATTTGCAGGTTGTTCAGTACTGGGCAGAGAAAGGTATTTCTGGGTTCACGGTTTTTAAATATCGATTGAGGCGGCTTGAAGGACAGCCAATATTAACAACTAACCAGGTTTACTATCTGGTCTATGATTTCATGTGGCTAATTACTCTAATTCTGTGACGCAGTTATTTTTGGACACAAAGTTATTTCTTTGAATATGATGCTCTGATTGTTCTAGTATACTTTCCCTGTAACTGAACTTCTTCATGTGAACTGTACTCAAGTTTTGAGCAGTGTTTAAAAAGGTGCTACTGAGGCGCGCCTAGGCGCTAAGGCGAGGCGAGGCGAGGGTGAAACGCCTAATTGGGTCTAGGCGAGGCGACTTCAATGAGGCGCAGCAAGGCGCGCCTAAGGCGCGCCTAAGGCGCACAAGGCGCTGAGGCGTCGAGGCGCAGAAAGGCGCCGCCTGTTCACTTTTTTTGTTCTTTTTGGCTTTTTTTAATTTTTATTATTATTTTTTACATACTAACTTGGGCCAAAAGTGAGACCAAACAAAAATAACATTAATCAAATGAAACTTAAATTAATTTGGTTGAGTTAATGTGTAATTTGAACTTAAAGCATAACACACTATATATATATAAAAGTTAGTTAAATTGGATCAAATTTAAATTCAAATGAATTTGGTTGAGTTTTAAAAATTGAACTAAATTTAATTGAGTTTAGGGGTTTTAGTGTAGGGGTTTAGAATTTAGGGTTTATGGGTAGAATTTAGGGGTTAGGGTTAGAAATTAGGGTTTAGGTTTTAGGATAATATGGTTAGTGATTTAGATTTTAACCTACAAACCTTAAATTTTAACCCTAAATCCTAAATTCTATCAACAACCCATAAATTCAAAACTACTAAACTTAAACCCATAAACCCTAAATAAACTCCCTAAACTAAGACATTGTGTAAACAAATTTTTTACAAGTACTTGTGTATGGAATAATTACTCATATCATATATCCTTTTGAGATTATTATATAACTAGCTTTGTGTATTTACAGTATAAAAGATTTCATATTGCATGGTAAATAAAAGGAAGAGCTTTTGTTGAACTTATATTCCTTTTTAAAGTACTAATTTTCTTTCTTGTTTTGTAATAAAATGCAATGTCATGTGCATTTATACATTCTCCTTGATTTTTCATGTTGAAGTTGAACATTTCAAAGAATCTCATTATTCTTATTACCCAAAATTTTATTGAATGTAAAGAATTTTCAAGTTATGTTTTATGTAACTTGTATATCTTTTATTTTCAAAATGTGTGCCTTACTTCAATAAGGCGTGCGCCTCTCGCCTCTCGCCTTGCGCCTCGGATATACTATCGCCTTAGGGCGCCTTTTGCCTTTTTTAACACTGGTTTTGAGGAATTGTAGTGTTATCAGTTATGATTTCATGTGGCTAATTACTCTAATTCTGTGGCGCAGTTATTTTTGGACACAAAGTTATTTCTTTGAATATGATGCTCTGATTGTTCTAGTATACTTTCCCTGTAACTGAACTTCTTCATGTGAACTGTACTCAAGTTTTGAGGAATTGTAGTGTTATCAGTTATGTTTTTTAATATAAATGGAGTGGAGTACCTAATGTTGACATTGACTGACTTCTAAAATCTGGAAAAGAACTATTTGTCATGTAGATCGAAGAGGTTTTAGTGCCGGGGGGGTAATTGGTGGGAATAGATGCTGAACACTTTATGAAGTTACATTTTAGAACTTTTGTGAAGATTGTTAAAATACTTTGTTCTCAATTGAATGGCCATATATGATTTTGGAATTTTCTGTTGATTATTGCAAATTGGTTGTTCATTCTTTTGACAGGTTCAGTTTACCTATGGGCGTGTGCCCAAGTCTTCTTCTGAAATTCGCGGGTATTGAATAATTAACTTTTTTAGAAAGTTACTTCTTGCTGTATGTCATTATTTCCGGCCTCTCAATTCTATTGTTTTATTGGTTAAGGTTGGTGTGCGAGGACATAAGTGGTGGTCAAGAGGATGTTCCTATTCCAGCTACTAATTTGGTTGATGATCCACCTGTTGCACCGACAGGCAAGCTTGACTTTCTAACATGCTATTTGATTTTCATGAACAATCTAATCAAATGGTATATTGCAAATATACTCTGGCTGTATGAATGACTACTAGTTTCACAACAAGAGATTCTCTTTTCTCATGACTTGGGGTGTTCGTTGGTTTCTTGCCAATTTTTTTAATTCATTTGTATTGATGTCTCTTCTTATGATCCAGATCAACCACATCATTCACCATGAGTTTCTAAATCTAGCACTCTTTGTATTCTGCAATTTCAGCATGAGTTGTAAACCTCATTTCATGTGTATAAATAGTTGATTGATTCCCCTTTCTGATCTTTCTCCTAGTTGGCTTAGCAGCATGATCTGCTGCAAGAGGTCCTTTTTGAAAGTCCAACTATCCTCATTTCTAAGCAATTTTTCCATTCTTTCATCAGTTGTTAGCACCAACTATTTTTCACATGCACAATTGTGTTGCACCTTTCTTATGCTAATGTCACTCTTTTCTTCACTTTTAGCTATCATTTTCTTTTCTCCAACTTGTTCATTCTTTTTAAAATATAGCTTCCATTTGATGCAATGCTGTGCATGCATAAAATCCTATAATTCATTTTTTTTTCAGGTTACACGTATTACAAGTCTATGAAAGTTGCATGCAATATAAAGCTCCCTGCTAATGCTGCTGGATGCAATTGCAAGGGAGCTTGCTGGGATCCCAAGACATGTGAATGTGCCAGGCTTAATGGTTCTGATTTTCCTTATGTGCAGCGTGATGGTGGCAGGTAAAATTTTGAATTAAGAAGGCTTAATACTAATGCCATCCTCTCTAATTTTTCTTATTGTTCAAGTTTGTTACTTATTTGCACTCTTCCACTTCTTCAATTCTAGATTAATTGAAGCCAAGCATGTTGTTTTTGAATGTGGTCCGAATTGTGGCTGTGGTCCAAGTTGTGTAAATCGTACATCTCAGAGAGGACTGAGATATCGACTTGAGGTGTCCTATTACATCAAGATTAATTTCTCTGCTCATTCCTTATGATCCTCTGATGAATTCTGGTTGTAACATCTCTTGAATAAAATCCTACTGATGTTAATTGACAGGTTTTCCGTACTCCAAAGAAAGGATGGGCTGTTAGATCTTGGGATTTTATACCTGCTGGTGCCCCAGTTTGTGAATATATTGGAGAACTTACGAGGACAGAAGAGCTTGATAGTGTCTCTGAGAATAATTATATTTTTGACATTGATTGCTTGCAAACTATGAGAGGGCTCGGTGGCAGAGAGGTATAACTGGTCTCTTTAGCATTGTGATGCATCTAGCTCTATGTTTCCAGTTGAGTATTTTGTTCGGTATGATAGTGACATCCAAACGGTCCAATCTAACAATGTATTGAAGTTCGTAGGGATACATTGTTCTACTGATCTGTATATATTTGGTTTTATCAAAGATTAGTTTTTTTAGTCTGCATGTAAGAAAGTAATTATTGTGTTTTTCTTTTCCTTGACAGAGGCGACAGCAGGATGGTTCTTTGCCAGTGATCCAAAATGAGGACAAAGTTGATGAACAGAGATCAGAGAATGTGCCAGAGTTCTGCATTGATGCTGGTTCTATTGGAAATATTGCAAGATTTATCAATCATAGCTGTGAGCCTAACCTCTTTATCCAGTGTGTCCTGAGTTCACATCAGGATGTTAAACTAGCTCGAGTGATGCTCTTTGCAGCAGACAACATCCCTCCTTTGCAGGTAATTTTCCACCCATTTTGGTTTGTAGAAAGTGAATCACCTTTTAAGTTTCTTGGGAACGTGTTCGGCAGCAATTTCTGGATTTTAGCACAGTTTCTTGTATTTTGGCTTTAAGAAATATGATATTATTTGGAGGACGAGTCAGCTTTTAGGTCTCATGCACCATTGATATATCAATAGGCATTATGATGATTTAATTATATATTCTCCTGTTTGATTAGCTGGATATTTATTTGGGGTGGAGTTTGGAGAGTGACTGGATACTAATTCTATATTGTTGCTTGTAGGAGCTTACTTATGACTATGGGTATGCCCTTGATAGCGTTTATGGTCCAGATGGGAAGGTAAAAAGGATGGCATGCTACTGTGGAGCAGAAGGTTGCAGGAAGCGGTTATTCTAAGTGCTGAAATGTATCTGCATTCTGCACTGATTCTTTTGTGCCCCACTTTACCTGGAAAACTGGTAGGGGGAAAATATCTATAGGAATAGGTCTCCCGTGGGTTTTTGTCCAATGGTGATTGGTTAGGTGCTAGATGTTAGGGATCTTATCTGGCTACAATTTTTTTGTTGCAAGTGTAGAAATCATGTCTTCCTCAGTCCCCTTGCCAAACCCCTGTACAAGAAACACACTAGATACTGATTATATCATTTCATGGCTCAAGGGACTTGAAGAAAAAGAAGAGCAACATTTTTTTTTTGTTGAAAATCACTACAATGTAATAGTGCTATTTCGATATCTATGATGTATGCTTACATCGGTCATTGTGCACTTCTATTGGCTTTGTTTAGTATTGCTTTTCTAAATTAGCTTTTGGCTCTAAAAGTTGGTTTGTGGCCAAAAGCTTTGCTAAACAGCTAGTTTTTAGAAGAAAAAAAACTGCTTTTGAAAAGTAATTTTTAACTCAAATGCATAAGATAAAATTTTTAGCTTTTGGGGTTGTAAAAGTGATTTTAAAAGCCAAATATTACAATTTTAGCCTTAATTTGCTATTGTGTTTATTTAAAAAAATTTATAATTATTTACGAAGATATAATTATATAATTAATATTTTTTTTATTTTAAACTGGTATATATATTTATTTATGTCAAGTTTTTTAAATAAAATATTTTAAATTTGTTATATTTTCATTGAACAAGTACAATTGTTATAAAATATATTTATTAATAAAAATATTTTTATAACAATTTAAGTTAATATATTTCATATATTATAACATTAGATAATTTGAATATATATATATATATATATATATGAGAAAGTATATGTTATGTTTATAACTATCACGTGTTGTCCCGTTTCAGCTTGATCCAATAATAATAATAAGGCTAAACTATATAAATAGCCACCTTACTATTTTTCGCAACAATTAAACCATCAAACTATTTAATTGGGAGTAATGTGACCACTCACCGTTAGAAACCTAACGGCGTTGCTGACGTGCTTTTTTTTAAAAAATAAATTAAAATGGTCTTTTTTCCACGTTGGTAAATGTTTATCCACTCATCATGCCACCTAAGGGGTGTAAAAAAACAAGTTATAAATATTGTGCATTTGAAGAAACCCTAGACAGTTTCAACATTTTCTTTCTTCTTCTCTCCACTCTGCCGAAAAGAAGAAATTTTCTAAGGGTTGTAGAAGAAAATGGATGCATAGATAGATCGGGTGTGCTATTGTAAGGTTCGTTCGAAGCTAACAACAAGTTGGACTTATGAAAATCCAGGTAGGATATTTTTGGGGTGTGGAAATTATCGAAATGGGGTTAGGGGTTGCAAATTTTTTTGTTGGTATGATCCACCGGTGAGTGATAGGTCAAAAGGGGTTATTGTTGGTCTTCTTAAAAAAGTTGATGCAATGGAGCAAGAAAGAAAGAAAGAAATAATTCTTGGAAGTTTGCTTCTTGCTGCTGCAGTTTGGGTGGGTTTTATTTTAGGGAAAATCTTCTCTTAATGCTTGAGATTTAGGTTGCTGAAATTAGGTTGTAATAGGGGTTTGGGGGATTTAAGATTTTTGTAAAATTCGAATATATTAACCCTCTACAATATGATAATGTAATTTTCAGTTATTGTAATGTTATTTTCAGTATTTGAAATGTTATGTAATGTTTGTTATTAGAAACTGAAAATTTGTTATATTAAATTTTGAAACCAAAGACAATGCATTATTTGAGCTTAAAACACAGTAGAGTAAACAAAAGAATATTAATTCATAATGGCATTAAAGTTGAAAAATAATTCATACATCATATGTTTGACCAATACATGTGAAACAAAAGATATTGACCCATTAAAGCAAGTCAAACAAAAAATGTGACAATGACATTAAAGTTGATCAATTGTATGCAAAACACAAATGTGTTCACAAAAAAATTCTGATGCCAACAGAATCAAATTAAGGATCAATTCTTGCAGATGAGTGACTGCCATAGCTCTCTTGACTCATAGGTACTCTTGGTGTGGGCATCCATGTAACAGTATTTGCTTGTGAATATTTAGTTGGTACTGTACTTGGATTTGGAGATGAGTGAGTGACACAAGTCTCTTGGCTCCCACGTGCTGTTGGGGTTGACTTTGGAACTGGATTTGACCTACGACCTTGACTGGTTCCAGCCTAACTTGTTGGGGTGGTTCCAGATCTTCTAACCTGCAAAACAATTCAGAACAAACAATTAAACAAAAAATCAAGTAAGCAAAAATCAAATCAAGTAAGTAAAAAAATACATCTTAGAATGTATTTCTATTGCATGTTCATCAACCAAAAACCAAATCAAGTAAGCAAAAAAATCATTTGAAGTAGTTAATGAAACTTACTGGCAGTTTTGGGATTCTAAAAGTTTGTCCAGTTCTTTTAGGATTGGCACCAACCTTTTCCTTGCATGTTCTAATATTATGGTCACTCCCTTTACATCTTTTACAGAAGGTCTTGACGCCCCTCCTTGACACCTGACCATTTTGAGGTGGTGCTTCAACAGCCTCCCTATTTTTTTTTCTTGTGTGGTCTTCCTGGGGTTTTCTAAAGAGTGGTGGCAGAATAGGCTCCATTGTATGATCAGTTGACCATTGTTTCTCACCTCTTACAGGACTTATCAATTGAGAATATATTGCCCTTTGGGTTGACACAAAGTAACAAGGGGTAACATATTTTTCTGGCCTATCTTCAATTGACAATATCACAGAAATAGCATGAACACATGGAATGCCTACATAGAACAATCATTGATTAATAACTATATCACAAAAATAGCATGAACAATAATTGAAGATAAAAAAACAGATTGCTAAATAAATGAAAATGTTAACCTGTTAGTTGCCATTTTCTGCATGAGCATGTCCATGCTTGAATGTTAACTGAATGTTGGCTTGAAGGACCACATGAAACTTGATACATGTGTCCACCAACATAGAGAGGCCAACAACTATATAAAATTAAGACAAAACAGTTAGCATAAGATAGTTAACAATAAATATTTAGCATTAAAATAATTAACAATAAACAGTTAGCATAAGATAGTTAACAATAAAAGTTAGCGTAAAATAGTTAACAATAATTGAAGACAAAACAGTTAGCATTAAAATAGTTGCAATTTAGTATTAAACAATTATCATTAAAATAGTTAAACAATTAGCATTAAACAGTTACCATTAAACATTAAATTTAGTAAACAAAAAAACAATTAGCATTAAACAGTCACCATTAAACATTAAAACTAGTTAACATTAAACAATTAAACAATTAGCAAGTTTTGACAGTTAGCATTAAAACATGAAAAAAATTAGCATTAAACAGTACTTATGTGCTACTGATGTTGCATGTTCTAATTTTTTCTGAATCTTAGGGCATAGAAGCCCTGTCCACTTTTCAGCTAGATCCTTCCTTTTAGCAAACCTTTGCATCAACTTTGATCTAATAGAGTCCACCAATGTAATAATAGGTTTGTCTCTAGAATCAAGTATTAGCTGTCATATAATAATAGTTGTAATTAGTAAAGTTAGAAAGCATTTGAATATTTACAGATAATAAAGTTAGAAATTAATTAACAAAGTTTAAAAATATTACCTTATTAAAACACTCGCAGTTATTATTTAGAAGCATGTCTGACTTACACCCAAAAGAGAAGTGTGGCTTTGACCAGTTGGTTGGGTCTTTAGGTGAGAGCTACTTCCAAGCTTTTCTTAATAAAATCTACACAAAAAAATGACAGTGGTCATAATAAAGTTAGTAACATATAAAAAATTTAGTAACATATAAAAAATTTAAATCTAACAAGTTAATACCTTCAGTTCATCCATGACAGAGTGAAACTCTCTAACATATGTAGCCTTTGCAGCTTTCTACAATTGGTCCTTCACGACTTTTCCTATAAACACCCCACAGGTCTTTGCATTTGAGTACAAGTGCCTAACACATTTTCTATGTGCTGAATAGGGAAACAATTGTGGCACAACATTCATTAGCCCCTGCACAGAACAAAGTAAACAATAATTTATTAGTACAACTTTATTACAAAATTTAAAAACTAAAATATTTTAAAGAAATTTACTCATACCTTATGTTTATCACTCATAAAGGAAAAACTGCTTGAATTTTCAATATCCAAATCAATGGCAAATAATTCTAGAAACCAGCCCCAAGATGACTTATTCTCACTCTCCACAATTGTAAAGGCTATGGGATAGATTGAGTCATCTACATCTATTCCTACAGCTGCCAAAAGATGGCCTTTATAGTAGCCCTTCAAGTGGCATCCATCTAATCCTATAATGGGCCTACAGTCTGCTTTGAACCCATCTTTCATTGCTTGTAAACAGATATAAAGTCTCTCAAATCTTCTTTCATCTAACTTGCAAACTGTTGTTCTCCCTGGATTAGAATGCCTCAATTCACCTAGGTAAGCATACAGATTTGCATACTGTTCTTCATGGTTACCATTCAAGTGTTCAAGGGCCAAATTTTTTCCCCTAATGCATTTACATTTAGGTACCATTATGCCATAATCTTTGTGTACAACTTGTTTTAATGAAGTACTTGAGAAATTAGGATCAACAAAAAAAATTACTAAAGTAGTTTCAGCTAGCCACTTGGCAGTGACATTGAGATTCTGAAACTTCCTAAGAAAAATGTGTTCATCATTTAAAGACCTAATCTGCCAAGTACCAGTAGAAGGATGTTCCCCATGAATTGGAGCTGCCCATAACACCCATGGACACTCACTCTTACATTTTACTTGGATCCTTCTATTGTCATTTCTCTTTAACTTAACAAAATATCTATTCTTAATATTGTACATCTTAATTGCCTCTTTCATTATTTTCTTGCTTGCAAATATCAGACCAGCCTTCAATTTAAGATTAGATAAGTCTGACTCTCTATTAAATTCAGAAAATCTAAGTTTTTTTGGTGGACCATCTGAATCTGACTCATCTACACTATGTAGTGAGTCTGAATGTCCACTGTCATTGTCACTTTCAACTTCTACTTCCTTACTACCCAACCCTATATTCACACTGAACATTTTATCTTCTGAACTAACTAATTCATCTTCATTGTCACTAAATATTGACTTATCACTGGATGTATCAGACTCAACATGATACTCATCATCTTTTGAATCAGATTCAGACACTGCCCTAGTCTCAGTCTCAGACTCAACCTCAACCCTAGACTCAGACTCATTATCATGTACAACTTCTTTCAAAAACACATGAAGATCATGGTCTCTAGGTAAATTCCTAACCATCTCAATAACATCATTATCATTTTTCAATTGTTTGACCTCTAGTGAATTATCTAAAAACTGCCAAAACACATGAACACCAGAAGTAATTTTTAAATTCTCAACCACATCGATAATTTCAAACATAGACATTGTATCTACATCTAAATTATCAAAGTAATCCACTAACTGTCCAGTATATTTTACCCTAGGTCTCCTAACAAAAAATCCTCCATGAAGTACCACCGTAGTAAATTTCTCTGAATTAATCCCTGTTAAAAAACACAAATATGTCAAACGTTTTAGTTAACTAAGTCAAAAATTTTAGTCAACTAAGTCAAATAATATACATTTTAGTATATTTTACCCTAGGTCTCCTTACAAAACAGTATCATTTTAGTATACTTTAGTCAACTAAGTCAAACAATATACATTTTAGTATATTTTATCCTAGGTCTTCTAACAAAACAGTATACATTTTAGTATATTTTAGTCAACCAAGTCAAACAATATAAAGTATACAATAAAAAATGGTGGTCTGGGAGGTCCCCTACAACAACCAAATAAACCACATGCAAAGCACATATTAAAGACCCCTACAACAACCAAATAAAGACCCCACAAGGCCACAACTAACAGACAACTAACACATATTAATGGTGGTCTGGGAGGTCCCTACAACAGCCAAATATAAACCCCACAAGTAAATTCCACATTCATATTTGAACAAACAAAGCACGTGCAAACCAATCAAAAGTATGACTATTTTATTGTTGAAAAGGAATTATTCTTTAGTAGAAACAAACCAACAACTAACAGACAAACCCTAACTTTGTTTATAAGAACAAAATAAAATCAAACCTTTTGAACTGATAATCTGTAATTTAATCATTTTTAACCTATACAAAATCTATCAATGTTAACTTTAGTATCAATTATTATAAATAAATCCAAATATGTAGTCCTAACATTGTGTATTAACCCGAATCCCAAATATTAACCCTAAAATTAAAATTTTATTGTAATCCCGATTAATAACCCCAAATCATTCAATTAAGGTAAAAGAAATTAGTTAACCCAGATAATAAACTCTAATTTCAAATCCTAAACCTAATATGAGAACAAAAAGTAATAAATCTACTTACCGTATTTTAGATTGGGTTGCCCTTTTTCGCAAAGAAATCCACTCATCTTGTCTTTGTCTCCAACAATTTCTCAACCTCCTTAGAACGAATCGCCCAATATTTCTCAACCTTCTTAGAAAACGAATCGCCCAGTTTTTTGAATCGTCAAACTTTTCAGAGAGTTTATCGGGGTTTCGAGAATGAGAATGATTAAGGGTAATGTGTTTAGGGCTTTTTATTTTTCATTTATCCAACGTGACAGTAATATTATTTTTAACTTACACATCACATACACCGTTAGTCAATAACAGCCACGTCAGCAACGCCATTAGGTTTCTAATGGTGAGTGGTCACATTGCTCCCAATTAAATAGTTTGATGGTTTAATTACTGCGAAAAATAGTAAGGTGGTCAAATCGCGACTTTACCAATAATAAGGTGGCTATTTATGTAGTTTACCCTAATAATAAACTAGTAGGATCACTCATAACAATTGCCCATCAAATTGTTATGCGTGACGAACACCGATAGGAAAATAGATAGGAGCCACAAGCTCCGGCTGGAGCCACAAGAGCAACAGTAACTTCAATAAAATAGATAGAAAAATTTTACAACGTGTGACGAACACCGACAAACACCACTAATGATGAACACCATTAAATTAATTAATAAAAATTTAAAATTTCAAGGACCTATCATACAATTAATATTTATTTTTTTAATAAGGGTAAACTATATATTTAGTACCTCATTTTTGTATTTCTATTGAATCCTCATTATTTAAATATTATTTCAATTTGATCCTATTCTTTATAAAAAAATAATTTAACCTTAAACCCTAAAACCCTAAATTATTAAACCTTAAACTCTTAAACCTATACCCTAAACCATATACCATTAAAAATAATTTCACCATCATCGATTCAATTCAATGAATTGTTGAATTCTTCTAAAAAATTCAATTAAATTATTTTTTATATATATCAAAATTGATTAAACTCAAATCTCCGAGAATTAACACTATCATCTTAATTAAGATGAAGAGGCCATCACAATTAATCCCAACAGAACATGCAACCCACTCCCCTACAAATAGAAAATAATACAGAAAATGAAAAAAAAAAGTGTAGAACAAGAAACTAAAATTCTACCAAAGAGATATCAAGATTCACTTTGGTGCTCCTCTATTTATTATTTTAAAAATTAATTTATTTCTGAATTTACCCTATTGTTTTACATTTATATTTTGCTCTCTTAACATCCAATCCTGACTCCATCCTAACTAATCACAGCACTCTCAGGTCAGGCCCCACTTCTTACCCTACAGGCAACACTATCACACACAAAACTCAATCAATACTCCGTACTCGCTAAAAACACTTTAAAATAACATCGAGTGAAACAACCATAACCACAAAACACCCAAAAAAACACAACTTTTAATATGAAAAAAACTATCAAATCACTTGGAACTCGAAAAGGTATCTACCAGAATGGCTAATTGTTTCTCACCTAAATTCTCCACCTCTAACTTAGCTTTCGAAACCAACGTTGGAGACTTTACTTTTCCTCTCTTCCTGGCCGAGAAGTCGATCACCGTAGGTGGCGCAACCGTTGATAAAGGCTTTGGAGAGAGCGCCATAGTGACTGAACCGTCCGGTCCATATTTTCTGGGCCTTCCCCTCTTCTTCTTCATTGGCATCCCTTCAACCGAAACCGGCGTTGGGACTAGTGGCGCCTCTGATTGAGGTTGAAGCTGCGGTGGTGAGCAGATCTGGGAGTCGAGTTCTGGGTTGAGTTTTCGAACCTTGGAGCTATCTGGTAGTCCGATAAAGCATCGGATCCTAACACCTGAACTCCACCAGTTGCAGTAGTAGTTGTTACAATTTCTATGGACTCCATACTTAAACAGTTAAACCTTTACAAACAATTTTTTTTTATCAAAAACACATTTGGATTTTTTTAGCTCAAACAACTAAAACCAACATGATTTTTTAAGAGAGGAACAGAGTACAAAGCTTCTAACTTCAAACCAGAAAAAGATTTGAGTGCTAAAAGAAAGGTTTTGGAGTTGATTTTGAAGTTAAAAATTCGTATTTCTTTTTTCAGTTAACTAAAACAAAAATGGAGTGGTTTTTATTTTTTAAAATGTAAATTGTTTTTTGTAGTACGAGATTTGAGAAGTAAAATAAAATTTGAAAATATTTTGATTTTGAACTCTATGTAAAAAAAATAATAAACAGAGAAAAAAATATGAGATACTTAATAAAGAGTGTTTATTATTTATCTCTTTCTTTAGACATCAGAAAATGTGGATTCGGGTTTTAAATAGAATTGATTTTAATTAATTTAATTCATTGCATTAGTTTTTGAAAACAAGAGTAGGAGACTGGTTTTTGGCATATTTTTTTACCTCTTTCTTTAGAGACCAAAAAAAAAATATGTTCAGGGTTAAAAGTTTCATAGATACACGCATTTGTTATGATTAATTCAATTCAATAAATTGAATTAATTATGATTAATTGTGATGGCTTCTTCATCTCAAATAAGATGATAATATTAATTTTAGGAGATTCGAGTTTAATTAATTTTGATATATATAAAAACTAATTTAATTGAATTTTTTTAAGAGAATTCAACAATTCATTGAATTGAATTGAATCGATGATGGTGAAATTATTTTTAAAGGTATATGGTTTAGGGTATAGGTTTAAGAGTTTAAGGTTTAATAGTTTAGGGTTTTAGGTTGAGGGTTAAGGGTTAAATTATTTTTTATAAAGAATATGGTCAAATTAAAATAATATTTAAATAATGAGGGTTCAATAGAAATACAAAAATAAGTGAAGTACTAAATATATAGTTTACCCTTATTAAAAAAATAAAATTTTAATATATATAAAAAATAATTATTAATTGTATGATAAGTCCTTAAAATTTTAAATCTTTATTAATGAATTTAATGGTTCATCATTAGTGGTGTTCGTCACACGTGGTAGACTCATTCAAATAGATAAATCACATTTTAACCCTTAATTTGTCTACTTTTCTCATATAGATTTTTCTTGGTCCACGTTAATTATGGACATTAATACATGAGCTTGTGAATTTATTTGATTAGATTTGTCTATCTAATAAATAAAGAAATTTATTTATTTTGATGTAAATTGAGGTCCCTACAGCAACCAAATCCAAAGACAAATCATCCTTAAAACTTAGTTTCATTCAACACAATCCATCTATTCTATTTGTAACATTTATAGGCCAAATGAAACTCAGCATCCATGGAAAAGAATATCAAAGAAAATGAATGAAACTAAATAAATGTTTGAATATATACAAACATATATAGGCCAAATGAATCTCTTATTAAACAAGTCAATCTGCCTACTCTTTCGAGCTCTTCTTTTTAATCTTTCCTTTTATCCAGTTTACCCGTCACAAGTCGGAATAGCATTAGATGATCAAAAACCAGTCATGCTACTCCGAGCAAGATTTCATACGATATTGACGACTTGCTTTCTATTGTCAATGATTGTTTGCGGTTCATCTTCCTCCATTGTGCAAACTTCATCCTCGGTATCCCCAGCTGCAATTCCAATTGGCAAGCCTCTTTTATGCATCGGCTCCTTCTCAGTGCTTTCCCGTGTTGGTTTTGGCTCGCCGCAACTTTCTCCCATGATAACATCACTAGGTTTCCTCCTTCGTATAAAAGTCAACGGTTTTGTAAGATCACCTGGAGCATCACCAGCCTGCGGTTCTGTACCATTTGACATAACCAGTTTAAGGAAATCCATATAGGCTGACCGATTTGATTCATCATCAACACCGCCAGTATCTAAAGTGTACCGAGTATAGTTTGAAGGGTTCCACATATAATCTGGAATTCCAGACGGATAATCCCGAGATAAAGTAGATACCTCATGGGAGACCTTGGCATCATCTTCCTCCGACAAGCAAGCTTCCCCTGGAACATCATTGGTTCTTTCACTGCAATCACTTTTACAAGGTTCAGAATCAAAACGGACACGTTTCTGTGATTTTGAATTTGACTCAGAATCCTTTCTCTTCAGAATAGATTTCAGGTTACCATTCTCGTATATGCTAATGTGAGCCTCCATGCCGACAATTGCATCACCATCGGACACATGCAATGAATCAATTTTTTTAGCAGTTTCAGCATCTTCTTCAAGGCTTTTCTTAGCAGCTTCTTCATCTTCCTTGAGCCGAAGTTTTGCAGCAATGTGATTGGCACGTGGATCTCTACTGAAATCCTTGAACGCAGTCGGAAGTACATTGCCATAATCTGCATCTATGTCATAATCATTTACATCCTTCAAGTAAAAGCAATCTTCGTTCTTATCCCTTCCAACAGCCACTTTATCGTATGCATCTTCCTCTTCCTGCACAAGAATCCCGAAAAGATAATCAATACCAGTACGTCAGATAAGAGTCGGACCCTAATCCTACGAAATTATAGCAACCCTAATATCTCAGTTGACAAGACAACAGAACTCTTAACAAGTGAAACTGGTGCATATGTCATCCTTGCACATTCAAATGCGTTTTCTGGTTATTATAGCTTGTGAATTCTGCGACTTTTATATTTTTTTTGATATTTCCTACTTGCAATTAGATTTTTATATAAAGGCAAAAAAAAAAACATCTTGGATTGAAAAACTAAACCAATTCTCTTTTATTATTTTTCTTTCTACGGGGTAGATTGATATAACTACAACTCAATTATTCAACGTGCTTCTTACAAGTCGAGTAAAATCCATTCAAAGTTTAAATTTGAAAGTCTTGAAGGATAACATTTTTTAGAAGAAAAAACGTATTCCAATACAGCCAACTAGCTTAATTATTCCGAGTAAATTGAGTGAAAGAAAAAAGAAGTGTGAAAAGTAAAAGCAACCTCATAATCAAGAGTACAGTCCCTTCCGATGGAAGACTTAATCTCCCACTCCTCATCATTATAATCCTCTGGCTTAGCTTGTTTACTCGAGGAGGCACGAGCTTCTTCTTCCTCGTCGTCTAGGTCATCGAGATCCTTCTCCAGCTCCACGCCAAAATCAATGGCATTCTTCTTGTTCTTAGGTGGAAAGTTGTGAAAGAAGCCCTTACCCTCGTCCTCCTTGAGAGTCTTCTTGTCTCGGGTCCACTCTCGTTTTTTTTATTTCACCGTTGGTGAGGCTCCAAAGAGTGCTCAATGGCAGCGATTTAGAATTGGAAGAAGCATCGATGGAGCCGAAAACTTTGCCGACTCGGACGTTGAAGCTGTCTTCCATGGTGCTTAGTTGGAATGGTAATTCAAGTAAGGGTAAACTATCTGTTTGACCACCAATCTATTGGGAAAGTTTTAAAATGACCACCATAGAAAAAAACGCGTCATTTGACTACCCAAACTATTAAAATGGGATCAATTTGGCCACCTGCCGTTAAGAGGCTAACGGAAGGTGACGTGGCAGTTAAAAAATTAAAGGTATAATTACACATTTCGTCCTTAATATTTACACATTCTTTCAATTTAGTCCTAATTTTAATCTAATAAAATAAATTAATTAGGTGGTGACACGTGTCAACACCTTATTGAAGGAATTTAATTATTTATATTTAATTTAATAAATTTATTTTCATCCCCCAATCAGGTGGTGACACGTGTCACCTGATTGGAGGATGAAAATAAATGAAACTTTTGTACCCAGCGTGAATCAAACCTGGGTGGCTGGGTAACCTAGGCAAAACACACATGGCAAAGCCACTGGGCTAAAGCTATTTTTTGTGATACAAAGTGCAAATAGTTAATACAAAGTGTAAATTATCTGTAAATTAATATAATTCATCAAACTTCGACTGCCTCCCAGATGCTCTTCTTCTTCTCTTCTTCAACAAACTGCACAACCTCAAATCTCTCACCAAATGCCTTTCAGTCTCAAAGCGTTTCAATTCCCTCGTTCCTTTAATCGACGCCGCTTCCATCTCAATCCCACCGCTCAAACACCCCACCTCCTCCACTGCAACTTCATATGTCAACACTGCTTTCAGACTTTTGTTCCTCAAACCACTCGGATGTTTCCACCGAATCATGGCTCCCCCGAAGTCAAACACCAGGTCGTTTGATCTTTCCTGCTGTCGAAGAAATGGGGTTCTGAAGTTTTTCAAGGAGTTGAAATCGTTGCATCTAGAGCTTCCCGGTGACGGTGGTGAGTTGGGGTCGAGTAGCGGCGCTTCTTTTCTTCAATGGAAAGCGGGTTTCGGAACAAACTTGAAAACCTGCGTTATTGTTGGAGCAACCTCGTTTCGAAAATGCTTGAAAAAGGAAGAGCGGAGCCGGGCGGAGCCAATGGAGGAGGAAATTGTTTTGAACGACGAGGAGCTGAAATTAAGAGTGATATGGACCATTTCTTGCTTGATTGCGGCGTCGACGAGGCATTGTTTGTTGAAGCAAATCTTGGCCGATAATCCGAGCATTCCGTCGCTTGAAAGAGTCGCCATTTCTGATGCGAACAAGCATGGGGTGTTTTGTGTGGGAAAAGAGGAGCTTGTTGAGATGAGGAACTCCATGAACACGTTCGAATCGTCGTCGCCGCCGATTGAGAGGAGTCCGGTTCCGAAATTGAACATGAAACTGTGGTATTCGCCGGTGCTGGAGTTGCCGGAGTCCGGGTATGTGATGGAAGGGGCAACGCTTGTGCTTATCAGGCCTGTTGCCGATGGGATGATTGAAAACGACGGCGGTGATTCACTGGTCGGAGATGAGAAACCGTTTAGTGAAGCTGTAAGGGAGATGATCAAAGTGAAGAAGAGCTATTTGATGACGATGAGTAAATAATAAATAATTAATTTATTTTATTAGATTAAAATTAGGACTAAATTGAAAGAATGTATAAATAGTAAGGACGAAATGTGTAATTATACCTTTAATTTTTTAACTGCCACGTCACCTTCCGTTAGCCTCTTAACGGCAGGTGGCCAAATTGATCCCATTTTAATAGTTTGGGTAGTCAAATGACGCGTTTTTTTCTATGGTGGTCATTTTAAAACTTTCCCAATAGATTAAAGGTCAAACAGATAGTTTACCCTTCAAGTAATTAGGGGTTTGTGATTGGGAAATTGGGAATGGGTAGAGTGAATGATAATTGATAATAATAATAATAAAACATGGAGCGAATGGTAGAAGCATCGGCCTAATAGAGGCCCATGTGTAGCCCATGTGTGATTGAATTTCTAATCTAATCTCGGCTCCATTTGGTTAGCGGTAAACTTGATTCCGCTCTAAAGAAAATGTGAACGAAGAAAGTTGAGTGACTTAATTAACTGATCAAATGTATTTGCTTTTAAATTTATTATTTAAGATTTTATGATTTTACACAATATGTGCACTAAAAAATTATTCATATTAAATTTTAAAATTATCTTATTTAGTAGTTGAGAGTTAGGTTCCTATTTTAAACATAGAGCAACTTTAAAATTTATATCAGCATCTACCTCATATGAGCTAACAAAACGCAAAGGATTAATTACTGAACTTACGCGAAAAATTTAGGGGCTATGATTAATGATAGAAATTAGGGTTTAGATTTAATATGTTAGAGATTTATGTTTTAACTTATAAACCTTAAATTCTAATTATAATCCTTAAATTCTAAGCCTTTTAAACTTAAACAAAATCTCTCAATATTAAGATTAAGGTGATTGTAGAAATTTTTTATTGCACCGATAAATAAAATATTTACGTTATAAAAACGAAAAATTATATCATAAGCCCGACTTGTTACGTCATTTATGGTCCCAACTAATAAAAATATCCATTTCGTTAATGACATGACGAGCCGGGCTGTGATATGATTTCATGTCGAGACAATGTTTCATTCCACATTTCCACTAAATCAGGTAAAAATTTAAAATGAATTTAAAAACTATATTAAGTTCATACATTGAGAATGTAAAATTTCTTTTAATTTTGGCGCATAGATTGACTACTAATGAAACCACACAGACCAACCATTGCACTTAAAAACCTCGCTTCGCTTGCTTCCTCTAAACCTCCCATCTCCCTCCAAAATGTCGAAACTTTCGTCGACGCTCGAAGCATCAAAACGGGTTTCGATCGGAACACATGCCGTTCCAACTTTTTGGTTGATTCCCTCCTCAGAAAGGGCAATCTCTCGGAAGCTCGTCAGGTGTTTGACAAAATGGCTAACAGGAATACTGTCTCTACAAACATGCTAATTTCGGGTTATGTCAAATCAGGGGATCTTTTGAGAGCTAGAGACATGTTTGATTCCATGCTTGATCGAACTGCGGTCACGTGGACCATCATGATTGGTGGGTACTCACAGAAGAGTCAGTTCCATGAAGCGTTTAGGCTTTTCGCTGAGATGCTAAGACATGAAACACAACCTGATCATGTGACTTTCGCTACTCTTTTATCTGGTTGCAATGACGCTGAGGTGGACAAGGAATTGATTCAAGTTCATGCTTGCGTGCTTAAGTTGGGGTACCGTTCCAGTCTCATAATCTGTAATTCGCTGGTTGATTCTTATTGCAAAACGAATCACCTTGATTTGGCTTGTCGGGTTTTCATGGACATGCCTGAAAGAGATTCTGTTTCTTTTAATGCATTGATCAATGGGTTTGCAAAAGATGGTCTAACTGAAGACGCAATAACCCTCTTTCTGCAGATGCAAAATTCTGGTTTCAAGCCTTCTGACTTCACTTTTGCTGGAGTTTTAACTGCTGCTACTAGATTAAATGACTTGGTCTTTGGTCAACAAATTCATGGATTTTTGGTGAAGACCGGGTTTGTTTGGAATGTCTTTGTGGGGAATGCATTACTTGATTTCTACTCGAAGCATGATTGTTTAGTTGAAGCCAGGAAGTTATTTGACGAGATGCCAGACTTGGATGGCATTTCTTACAATATAATCATCACATGCTATGCGTGGTTTGGGCAGTACGAAGAAGCTATTAGACTTTTCCGTGAATTACAGTTTACATGCTTTAATCGGCAGCAATTCCCATTTGCAACCATGTTGAGTATAGCAGCTAATGCACTAGACCTGCAAATGGGGCAGCAAATCCATTCGCTGGCTATTTTAACTACAGCTGGTTCAGAACTCGTGGTCGGGAATTCTTTAGTTGACATGTATGCGAAATGTGGCAGATTTGAAGAAGCTGAAAAGATATTCAGGACTCTGGCCAAGAGAAGCACAGTTCCGTGGACTGCCATTATCTCAGGTTATGTTCAGAGAGGATTCCATGAGGAAGGCCTGAATCTCTTCAATGAGATGCACAGAGCTGGTGTAAGAGCAGATCAGGCCACATTTGCTAGCATCTTAAAAGCATCTGCTAATTTGGCTTCACTGTCACTGGGGAGACAGATTCACTCATTTGTAATCAGATCAGGTTTCATGTCAAATGTTTTTTCGGGAAGTGCACTTCTGGATATGTATGCAAAGTGTGGTTCCATAAAAGATGCCATTCAAGTTTTTCAGGACATGCCTGAAAGGAATATAGTCTCTTGGAATGCCTTGATCTCAGCCCATGCACAAAATGGGGATGCTAAAGCCACCCTCGATTCATTTGAAACGATGGTTCAGTCAGGGTTCCAGCCTGATTCTGTCAGTTTCCTCAGTGCTTTATCTGCTTGCGGTCACTGTGGACTTGTTCAAGAAGGGCTGAGATATTTCAGAACCATGACTGAAATACATAATCTTGTTCCAAAGAAAGAACACTATGCATCTATGGTTGATATGTTATGCAGGAGTGGACGGTTTAACGAGGCAGAGAAGATGATGGCTGAAATGCCATTTGAACCTGACGAGATTATGTGGTCGTCTGTTCTAAATTCTTGTAGGATTCATAAGAATCAAGAACTTGCTAGGAAAGCGGCAGACCGACTATTCAAAATGGAGGTGCTTAGAGATGCTGCAGCTTATGTCAGTATGTCTAACATCTATGCAGCAGCCGGCCAGTGGGACAACGTTGGGAAGGTAAAGAAGGCAATGAGGGAGCGCGGAATTAGAAAGGTTCCAGCTTATAGCTGGGTTGAACTAAGACACAAGCTTCACGTGTTCTCAGCAAATGACATGTTACATCCTCAGATGGAAGAAATCCGGAAAAAGATTGATATGTTGTCGGAACAGATGGAGAAGGAAGGTTACAAGCCTGATACAAGTTGTGCCCTTCATGATGTGGATGAGAGAATAAAAATCGAGTCTCTAAAGTACCATAGTGAGAGGTTAGCAATTGCATTTGCGCTGATAAGTACACCCGAAGAATCACCAATACTGGTGATAAAGAACTTACGGGCATGTACAGATTGCCATGCTGCAATCAAGGTAATCTCAAAGATTGTCAGAAGGGAAATCACAGTGAGGGATTCAAGCAGGTTCCATCATTTTAAGGATGGTATCTGCTCTTGTGGGGATTATTGGTAATTTATAGAGGGGATTATTGTGCTGCAGAGTTGCAGGAGCAGGAACAGTAAATGGAAGGAGGAGCAATTGGACTTGATTTTTTTTCTGGGATTTCAAGACTTGTAAGTATAAAAATATGCTGTAATGGTTTTGCATTTGCTTTCTAATACAAACATGATATGATCCATTTCCAGCACACCATTTTAACTCATATATTCAAAAGAAACCAAATACAGAAATCCAAATTCACTGATCCCAGATTAAAAAAAAACATTACTTCTTTCAACAGAAAGAAACAACAAAGTACATATAACAGTAATAAAATGAAAACAAAATTGAACCTAAAAAGGGGGTTTTTCTATTAATTATCATTACTTGGATTTCTTGTTAAGATAATCATCAGGGACAACTTGAAGCAACTTCTTGTGCTTGGACTTGGCAATCTTCTTCAGAGTATTAGGGTTAGTAATCTTCTGAAACTTGGTTCCAGACCTCAATATGTTCTCTTTCTTCTTCTTCTCTCTCTCCTCCCTCTTCTTCCTCTTCTCCACCTTGTTCTGCCTTATCTCTTCCTTCAACTCATTAATCCTCTCTGTATAAGCTCTCTTAATCTCCTTTTGCCTCTCCCTCTCCTCCAGACTCGGCCTCTTTACACTCACGTGCTTCGCTGAAGCACGCTGCTTTCTCGGCTGCTTCCAGTTCCGACCCGACACCCTTCCCGCGATCACGCCGTCGTAGGTGGGTTGACCGAAGGTTGGTTTGTTTGGGTCGTCCGAGGAAGGCACGGCTGAACGCTTTGCGGGTGGGGGACAAGAATCATCGACGTCCATGGACACGGCGGCGGCAGTAGCGTCGTTGACATTGGCAGTATCGGCAGCAATTTGAGATTCTTGGCGTTTTCGTTTGTAGGTTTTGCCGCCGAAGCCTTCGTCAAGGCGGCGGAAATCGATAGTGCAAGCCATGAACGGCAATAGGGTTCGCTGTGCAAACCCTAAAAAAATTAATGGCTCTATTGTCGGGATTAAGAGAGTTATATAAGAGTAAATTTGACTTGGGCTGTTTGATTCCATGTCAAGAATTCGGCCCAGGAAAAGATTATTGCGTTTTGGGCTGAAGTGTGCACAATTCGGTTTTAATCAAATAAATTCGATTAATTTATCGGTGGTCGAAATAATTTTAGTCGAGGATTGATTAATTTTTTTTTAAAAAAAATAGTTATCAGTTCATTAAAAATTATTAATTAATTTTAATCAAATCAGTCGATATTTTAATATATTACTAATTTTAAATCCAAATTCCATACCAATAATATTTTAAAGGATTATTATCCTATACACCGGCGGTAGAATTTTTTTCTTTCCACAAGCGCCTCAATTATAGGGTTTAGGGTTAGGGTTTAGGATTTAGAGTTTAGGGGTTTTGGTATAGATGTTTAGAATTTAGGGTTCATGTTTAGAATATAAGATTTATGGTTATAATTTAGGGTTTAGGGTTGGGGTTTAGGTTTTAGGATAATATAGGTAGTGATTTAGGTTTTAACCTATAAACCCTAAAATTTAACCCTAAACCTAAAATTTTACCAACAACCCCTAAATTCAAAATTACTACAATTATACCCATAAACTTTAAACCTTAAATAGCGTCTCTAACCCCTAAAACTAAGACGCTTGTGTAAAAAAAATTCCACAAGCGCTTGTGTATAGAATAATTACCCTATTTTAAAACTCAAATTTTATATTTTAAATCTAATTTTAGACCAATACAAAAGGCGAAAAAATTAAAACATCTAACAAAAGTCAAGTAAAGTTGCTAAAATTTTGTTTCTTAAATGTGTATTGCCATTTCAATGTAATTTTTTGTTAAAATTATTGCCTAAAATTTGAATAGTTATTATTTGAGAATCAACTGAATTAATTGTGTAACACCCGTGTTTTGGGCCTAGGAGTTAGCCGGGTTATAATTCGAGTCAAATAAAACTTAATTAAAACAATTCAATTTCAAATAATGACCTAATTGAGTTTTGGGAAAAGAGGAGGGACTAAGGTTGTAATTTTACCCAAAAGTTTTGAAAAGCAAGACAACTTTAATAAAAAGTTGTCTTCCTCCCTCTTTCCTCCCCCTTTTCACGTTAGAACTCCCCCACCATTGTCAAAGCTTCTTCAAACTTTGGTTACTATTCCATCCATTATCTCCTTCAAATTAAAAGCGTTTTTCAAAGGTAATTACGTTTTCTCAATCTCCTCTTCAACCTCTATCTATCCTTTGTCTTAGATTTCAAATTGGTTTTGATAAATTGAGTTGGGGTTTTAGTTAATCATGTTATAATGAGTAACATATATCAAATTGGTTGAATTTGGGTAAAAATTCGTAGCATATTCTTGAGGTAGATTTTAAGGTAGTAAAATTTGGGTTTTTGGTGGGTTTTATGTTGAAATTGAAGGGCTGATGGTTTACCTATGTTAGGAGGGTGATTTGGGATGTTTTGGAAGTCATTTGGGTGCTTGGAAATGGGTATTTCAGCCAATGGTTGTTGGAGTCCGAAAATTGGGTTTTTGAGATGTTATGTGGTTTGGGAATTTGAGGGAATTGGGTTGTGATTTGCAAAGTAGGTTGATGGTTGAATTAGCATTGAATTGGGAAGTAATGTAAGTGTTTTGTTTGACTAGAAGAAAGAGGAAACGTGGAAGAGGCTTCGGGATCGAATCCGGGAAGTTGAAGGTGATTGCTTGCTTGGTCTTGGAGCTTGGAAGCTTAGGTGAGTGGTCGTTTGCTTTTAAAGGTTTTTAAATAGTTGGTTCGAGTATATTGACTAGGTAGGGCTTGGTAGACCCACCTAGAGTTAGGATTAGGGTGGTAGCCTAATCCTAAACTTGATATAGAGCCATTGGTTGAACTTATGTATGGATGTTTATGCCTCGTATGATTGTGAGATGTTTGATTATGTATATTGTGTTATACATGTGAAATGAGGCATGATTTATGATGCTTGAGGCATGCATGGTAATGGTTCATGATTGTGTTCATAGTGAGTACGTGCTAAGCACGGAATTGATTGAAATGAGATAAATGTTGGCAGTAGTAAACTTGAATACAAATGATCGATCATTAGGATGTTAGTGTGTACACATGAGTCTAAAGTCGCGCGTGGCCTTGGTGGCGTTGAGTCACCAAGGAGGAGTACGGGTTCGCCCGGAATTGTATTTAACTATAGTCGGTGATGAGTGGAATCCCATCGACGGGGCGTGAGGATGAGTGGAATCCTCTCCGCGAGACCGGTGATGAGTGAAATCCCACCGTGAGGTAATGTGGTTGTTGGATGTGAGTTTCCAACATGTCTATCCGCGTATTCGGGTCTTAGCTAGGTGCCAATGTTGTTTGATGTTTATATATGTGTTGAGGTTCATGATTCTTATTGGGATACTTGTTTGTGATTACATGTATCATGGAAATTGAGCTTATGATCATGGCATTAATATTGTCTATTGCTCATGCATTTTATCTTGTGGACCCTCGTTATGGTTGTGTTCTACCTTGGCTAGATCGTGCTCAGACCCTGCAATGTTGAGGTTTGTTTTTAGAGCTTATCCTCACTAAGCATTATTGCTTACGCTCTCTTTGTTCAACATTGCAGATCCTTAGTTCGTGGGTTGCTCGGGCAAGTGGAGGGCCTCCAAGTGTGGTTTTTGGCTTGAGTTATCAAGTATGGATTTTAATGTTAAACATGTAATGGTTTGAGCAATGGGACATGTATGGTTTGTTGGATAGTTGTTGGTTGTTTAGGAGCATGTATGGACTCCCTTATATCTTGCTTTTGCATGGTTGTGTTGCCATGATGAATGTTAACTCATGCCTATGTTGCTCTTTTGAATGTTAGCCTTATGCCTTAAGAGTTTATGTATGTGTTGAATGATGTTTGAATGTATGTATGTGGGAGGGTTGTTGCCTTAGTGTTAGACATGTCTAAATCCTGTTAAAGCATGATAGTATTGTTGGCATGTCTTGGGGTTTTGTTGGTTTGGTGTGGTGATGTGTTTTGGTGGTGTTTTGGGGCACCTTTGTGCCTTAAAACAGCAATTTCGTGTCTGCAGACAGGGGGCGTTTCGGAACGGTTCCCCCTGTTCCGAAACGGGTCCTTTGCAAATGGCCTGCCGTTTCGAAACGGATGAGGGTCGTTTCGGAACATTTTTGCTACTGGAATTTTGAGAAATTGACGAGATGAAGGCGTTCCGAAACGGGCCTTTGAAGTTTCGAAACGGTCAAATCTCGTTGACCACGAGATATTGACCGTCAAGGTCATTCCGATATGGGTCACCCCTGTTTCGGAACGGTCACCTTATGGTTGACCCTGGCCTGTTGACTAAGTCAAGGCGTTTCGGAACACCCTAAGGGCGTATCGAAACGGCCTGCTGTAAATGGATAAAATGAGTTGTTTAATGGTTGGTCGGTCGATGTTTGTTGCAATGTTTGTATTTCCGCTGCTGTGTCTTACATAGGATTAATTTATGCATATAGACAAGATAAATTAAAAAGAAAAAAAGTTTAGGGTCGTTAACCGAGGGGAAACCTTAACGGGTTTCGCTTCGGTTTTCCCCGTGTGGCCCACTCGGACCGGTCATCCGACCAGACCGGGACGAGGGGGTTACACTTGTTGGTATCAGAGCCTAAGGTTACCGAGACCTTGGGCAGGTAAGTGAGGCAAGCTTAAGTTTTTGAATTAAATTGCACGGTGTTTGCTTGTTTTGCAAGAATGATTACTTGGGTGATAAGTATGTTGACTGTTTTATCTCAAAGCATGCGTGTAAGAGTCCCATTGCTACTATTACATTGGAAAAAAAATGATTTTAAGTGAGGGAACGTACTTGAACACTTGGAAGCCTTGCCTTGCTAACCCAGCTTGTATGTTTTGTTGTTGTGGCTGTAGTTGATATCTGTGAGGCGATGTCTAGACCGAGAGGTAGGCCGAGAGTGGTTCGTCAGGAACCACGGGTGGCGGCTCCTGTTGAGCCGGCAGTTGGTGTGGAAGGTCACCTAGAAGGGCCGTTGGCCGCGGGAGTTGGCGCTCCTCCACCACCTCCACCACCACCACCTCCTCCACTTGGAGTTGGGGGCGAGGATGGAGCCGGAGGAGATGGACCACAAGGTGGCCAAGGTCCAGCTGGAATTGATATGACTCCGCTTGTGCAAGCAATAGAGGGAGCATTCCAGGCCGCAGTTGCGGGAGCTCAGGCTGCAGCTCAGCCTAGGTGTGACGATGCCAGTCTACCTTTGGAGAGGCTCCGTAGCTTAGGGGCTGAGGAGTTTAGAGGATCTACTCCGGAGAGGTCGGAGTTGTGGTTGGAGAAGACAGTTCGTATCTTGGCTTAGATGGGTTGTGCGGGCGCACGGAGATTGGGTTGTGTGATCTCGTGCTTCAGGGTGATGCCTACACCTGGTGGGTCACCATTACTACCGGGGTTCCAGAGGCGGAGATTGATTGGGAGTTCTTTGAGTCTGCTTTCCGGAAGAGGTACTTGGGACCGAGGTACCTAGATGAGAAGAAGAGAGAGTTCATGGCTCTCACTCAAGGAGATACTTCTGTGACTGATTATGAGATTCGTTTCGTTCGTCTGAGTCAGTATGCTCCAGAGTTAGTACCTACTGAGAGGGCTCGATGTGATCGTTTCAGATACGGACTCCATGAGGAAGTTAAGAGGTATACCTTAGCTTCTGATTATTCTGACTTGGATGTCTTGGTCGCTAGAGCCAAGGACATTGAGCACAGCTTGGGGCTGGCCAAGCGTTCTGGGGGATCTAGTTCTGGTAAGAGGCACAACAACTTTGATGGTAGAGATGCCAAGAGGCACAGAGGTGGCGGACATCAGTTTGATCAGAGACGTGGCGGTGGCCACCATGGTAGGGGCCATCAGGGCCATAGAGGAGGAGGGCGTTTGCCCGAGTGTGCACAGTGTGGGAGACAACACACTGGTGAGTGCTGGGGTAACTTCCATGCTTGTTGGAACTGTGGTTCGAGGGACCACTTTAGGAGGGACTGTCCGCGTCAGGCAGCTCAAGCACCGAACATTGCTCAGGCTCCTGCGAGAGCTAATGATTTCCAGAGAGGTCGTGGGCGTGGTCGTGGCTACTTCCAGCCTAGGGCTGATGCACCTAGGGTAGATGCTCAGAGGAACCTTGCTCATGTTGTGGCTGTGCGGCCAGAGGCGGGAGGACCAGCGAGAGTTTATGCTCAGAAAGAGGCCGGGAACGACACCGATGTGATAGCAGGTAATTTCGAGTTACAGTCTATGTCTTTGCTTTCTTTGGTTGATTCGGGTTCTACGCATTCCTACATTTTGAGTGAGCATGCACAGAAGTTAGATATTCCTGTTGAGATCTTAGATGTAGGTATGCATGTTACTAGTTCTTTTGGTGAGACAGTTGTGGTTAGACGTATGTATAGGAGATGTCCACTGAAGATTCAGGGTCATGTGTTCTCAGTTGATATGATGGAGCTTCCCTTCTATGGTTTTGATATTATTCTGGGTATGGACTGGTTGGTTGAGCACCGGGCTAGTGTGGATTTTGAGACAAAGAGAATTTCCTTGAAGCTTTCTGATGACTACGAGGTAGTGGTAGTGGGCGAGAACATTAAGTTCTTGTCTAATGTGGTGTCAGCTTTAGAGGCTCATAGGTTAATGGACTCTGGATGTGGGGCCTATTTAGCTTATGTTATGAATCCGGACATGAGTGAAGCTAGACCGAAAGATATCAGAACAGTGTGTGACTTTCCAGATGTGTTTCCTGAAGAGTTACCGGGTTTGCCTCCTGACAGAGATGTTGAGTTTGTGATTGAGATAGTTTCCGGGTCTAGTCCAGTTTCGATAGCTCCGTATCGTATGGCTCCGAAAGAGTTGAAAGAATTGAAGAGTCAGTTGCAAGAATTACTAGACCGTGGTTTCATTAGGACTAGTAGCTCTCCGTGGGGTGCTCCAGTGTTGTTTGTGAAAAAGAAAGATGGTAGCATGCGCATGTGCATTGACTATAGGCAGTTGAACTAGTTGACTGTGAAGAACAAGTATCCGTTGCCTCGTATAGATGATTTGTTTGACCAGTTGAGAGGTGCTTCAGTGTTCTCGAAGATAGATTTGAGATCCGGGTATTATCAGTTGAAAGTGAAAGAGTGTGATGTTCCGAAGACAGCTTTTAGGACTAGATATGGACACTATGAGTTTCTTGTGATGCCATTTGGGCTCACGAATGCACCTGCAGCATTCATGGACATGATGAACAAAATTTTTAGAGACTATCTAGACCGTTTTGTAGTTGTCTTCATTGATGATATACTTGTGTACTCGAAGACAGAAGAGGAGCATGATGAGCACTTGAGATTTGTTTTACAGAGATTGTTGAGCAATCAGTTGTATGCGAAGCTTAGTAAATGTGAGTTCTGGATTCGAGAGGTTGTATTTCTTGGCCATGTTGTTTCGGCCGAAGGTATCCGAGTTGATCCATCGAAGATTGAGGCTATTGTTGAGTGGAAACAACCTAAGTCCGTGACTGAGATTAGGAGTTTCCTAGGATTAGCCGGTTACTATAGGAGGTTTGTTGATGGCTTCTCTAGAGTAGCGGCTCCCTTGACTAAGTTGTTGCAAAAGGGAGTCAAGTTTGAATGGTCAGATGCAAGACAGAAGGCCTTTGAAAAATTGAAAGAAGCTTTGACGAATGCTCCAGTGTTAGTGCAACCTGTTTCAGGTAAGGAGTTTGTGATTTACAGTGATGCTTCCTACGTAGGCTTAGGATGTGTTTTGATGCAAGATAGGAGAGTTGTTGCTTATGCTTCTAGACAGTTGAAGATTCATGAGAAGAACTACCCTACTCATGACATAGAGCTAGCCGCAGTTGTGTTTGCATTGAAGATTTGGCGTCATTACTTGTATGGTGAGAAGTGTATTGTCTACACCGATCACAAGAGCTTGAAGTACTTGATGACACAGAAAGAGTTGAACTTGAGACAGAGGAGATGGCTAGAGTTGTTAAAAGATTATGATTTGACCATTGAGTACCATCCGGGTAAAGCAAACGTAGTAGCCGATGCTTTGAGTAGAAAAGTGGTCGTTGAGTTGAGAGCTATGTTTGCTCGATTGAGTGTGTCCGATGATGGTGGTTTGATCACCGAGTTGCAAGTGAAGCCTTCCTTGATTCAGTTGATTAGAGAGAAGCAGTTGCAAGATGTGAGCTTAGTTCCTCATGTTCAAGACATAGCCGAAGGAAGACCGACTGAGTATAGTTTCAGTGGTGAGAGTTTGTTGTGCTTTAGAGATAGAATTGTTGTACCAGAAGACGTTGAGTTGAGACGTCAGATTCTGAGTGAGGCACATTCAAGTCCCTTTTCTATGCATCCGGGTAGTACCAAAATGTACAGAGATTTGAAGAATGATTACTTCTGGGTTGGTTTGAAGAAAGATGTAGCCGAGTATGTGAGCCGTTGCATGGTTTGTCAGAGAGTGAAGGCAGAACATCAGGGTCCTTCAGGTTTGCTACAGCCTTTGAAGATTCCGGAATGGAAATGGGAGAGGATCACCATGGACTTTGTATCGGGGTTGCCTTTGTCTCATTCGAGGAAGAATTCAGTTTGGGTGATTGTTGATAGGTTCACTAAGTGTGCTCACTTCTTAGCAGTGAACACTACGGATTCCTTAGACAAGTTGGCAAACTTGTACATTCGTGAGATGGTGAGACTTCATGGAGTTCTGAAGTCTATTGTTTCAGATAGGGATCCTTGATTTACTTCGAGGTTCTGGAGTTGCTTGCATAGTGCTTTAGGTAGCCGTTTGCATTTCAGCACATCTTATCATCCGCAGTCAGATGGGCAGTCAGAGCGAGTGATACAGATTCTAGAGGATATGCTTCGTTGTTGTGTGATTGATTTTCAGGGTTCTTGGGAGAAGCACTTACCGTTGGTTGAGTTTGCTTACAACAACAATTATCAGTCTAGCATTCAGATGGCACCTTATGAGGCTTTGTATGGTAGACGATGTAGGACTCCGATTTGTTGGACTGAGACAGGTCAGAGATTGTTACCTATGCCAGATTTGCTTAAGGGGACTACCGACAAAGTAAAGTTGATTTGTGACCGTTTAAAAGCAGCTTCCGTTCGTCAGAAGTCTTATGCAGATTTGAAGAGGAAAGAGATTGAGTACATAGTGGGTGAGAAAGTGTTTCTGAAAGTATCTCCGTGGAAGAAGGTGATGAGATTTGGCCGAAAGGGCAAGTTGAGTCCGAGGTTCATTGGTCCGTATGAGATAGTTGAGCGGATTGGGCCTGTAGCTTATCGTTTGAGGTTACCTTCGGAGTTAGAAAAGATTCATAATGTCTTCCATGTATCTATGCTTAGGAGGTATAGATCGGATCCTTCGCATGTGATGCCTGTTGAGGAGATAGAGTTAAATCCAGATTTGTCCTATAATGAAGAGCCTGTTGAAATACTTGCTTCTGATAGCAAGGTGTTGCGTGGCAAGACCATAGAGTTAGTCAAGGTGTTGTGGAGACATAGAGGTGTGGAAGAGGCCACGTGGGAGAGGAAAGCGGATATGGTTGAGCAGTTCCCGTATTTGTTTCCACCAGGTAATTTCGGGGACGAAATTCCTTAAGTGGGAGAGAGTTGTAACACCCGTGTTTTGGGCCTAGGAGTTAGCCGGGTTATAGTTCGAGTCAAATAAAACTTAATTAAAACAATTCAATTTCAAATAATGGCTTAATTGAGTTTTGGGAAAAGAGGAGAGACTAAGGTTGTAATTTTACCCAAAAGTTTTGAAAAGCAAGACAACTTTATTAAAAAGTTGTCTTCCTCCCTCTTTCCTCCCCCCTTTTCACGTTAGAACTCCCCCACCATTGTCAAAGCTTCTTCAAACTTTGGTTACTATTCCATCCATTATCTCCTTCAAATTAAAAGCGTTTTTCAAAGGTAATTACGTTTTCTCAATCTCCTCTTCAACCTCTATCTATCCTTTGTCTTAGATTTCAAAAATATGGGGTTTTGAAAATTAGGGTTTATATTAAAGTTTGGGTTTTTAAGGGGATTTCAAATTGGTTTTGATAAATTGAGTTGGGGTTTTAGTTAATCATGTTATAATGAGTAACATATATCAAATTGGTTGAATTTGGGTAAAAATTCGTAGCATATTCTTGAGGTAGATTTTAAGGTAGTAAAATTTGGGTTTTTGGTGGGTTTTATGTTGAAATTGAAGGGCTGATGGTTTACCTATGTTAGGAGGGTGATTTGGGATGTTTTGGAAGTCATTTGGGTGCTTGGAAATGGGTATTTCAGCCAATGGTTGTTGGAGTCCGAAAATTGGGTTTTTGAGATGTTATGTGGTTTGGGAATTTGAGGGAATTGGGTTGTGATTTGCAAAGTAGGTTGATGGTTGAATTAGCATTGAATTGGGAAGTAATGTAAGTGTTTTGTTTGACTAGAAGCAAGAGGAAACGTGGAAGAGGCTTCGGGATCGAATCTGGGAAGTTGAAGGTGATTGCTTGCTTGGTCTTGGAGCTTGGAAGCTTAGGTGAGTGGTCGTTTGCTTTTAAAGGTTTTTAAATAGTTGGTTCGAGTATATTGACTAGGTAGGGCTTGGTAGACCCACCTAGAGTTAGGATTAGGGTGGTAGCCTAATCCTAAACTTGATATAGAGCCATTGGTTGAACTTATGTATGGATGTTTATGCCTCGTATGATTGTGAGATGTTTGATTATGTATATTGTATTATACATGTGAAATGAGGCATGATTTATGATGCTTGAGGCATGCATGGTAATGTTTCATGATTGTGTTCATGGTGAGTACGTGCTAAGCACGGAATTGATTGAAATGAGATAAATGTTGGCACTAGTAAACTTGAATACAAATGATCGATCATTAGGATGTTAGTGTGTACACATGAGTCTAAAGTCGCGCGTGGCCTTGGTGGCGTTGAGTCACCAAGGAGGAGTACGGGTTCGCCCGGAATTGTATTTAACTATAGTCGGTGATGAGTGGAATCCCATCGACGGGGCGTGAGGATGAGTGGAATCCCCTCCGCGAGACCGGTGATGAGTGAAATCCCCTCCGCGAGACCGGTGATGAGTGAAATCCCACCGTGAGGTAATGTGGTTGTTGGATGTGAGTTTCCAACATGTCTATCCGCGTATTCGGGTCTTAGCTAGGTGCCAATGTTGTTTGATGTTTATATATGTGTTGAGGTTCATGATTCTTATTGGGATACTTGTTTGTGATTACATGTATCATGGAAATTGAGCTTATGATCATGGCATTAATATTGTCTATTGCTCATGCATTTTATCTTGTGGACCCTCGTTATGGTTGTGTTCTACCTTGGCTAGATCGTGCCCGGACCCTGCAATGTTGAGGTTTGTTTTTAGAGCTTATCCTCACTAAGCATTATTGCTTACGCTCTCTTTGTTCAACATTGCAGATCCTTAGTTCGTGGGTTGCTCGGGCAAGTGGAGGGCCTCCAAGTGTGGTTTTTGGCTTGAGTTATCAAGTATGGATTTTAATGTTAAACATGTAATGGTTTGAGCAATGGGACATGTATGGTTTGTTGGATAGTTGTTGGTTGTTTAGGAGCATGTATGGACTCCCTTATATCTTGCTTTTGCATGGTTGTGTTGCCATGATGAATGTTAACTCATGCCTATGTTGCTCTTTTGAATGTTAGCCTTATGCCTTAAGAGTTTATGTATGTGTTGAATGATGTTTGAATGTATGTATGTGGGAGGGTTGTTGCCTTAGTGTTAGACATGTCTAAATCCTGTTAAAGCATGATAGTATTGTTGGCATGTCTTGGGGTTTTGTTGGTTTGGTGTGGTGATGTGTTTTGGTGGTGTTTTGGGGCACCTTTGTGCCTTAAAACAGCAATTTCGTGTCTGCAGACAGGGGGCGTTTCGGAACGGTTTCCCCTGTTCCGAAACGGGTCCTTTGCAAATGGCCTGCCGTTTCGAAACGGATGAGGGTCGTTTCGGAACATTTTTGCTACTGGAATTTTGAGAAATTGACGAGATGAAGGCGTTCCGAAACGGGCCTTTGAAGTTTCGAAACGGTCAAATCTCGTTGACCACGAGATATTGACCGTCAAGGTCGTTTCGATACGGGTCACCCCTGTTTCGGAACGGTCACCTTATGGTTGACCCTGGCCTGTTGACTAAGTCAAGGCGTTTCGGAACACCCTAAGGGCGTATCGAAACGGCCTGCTGTAAATGGATAAAATGAGTTGTTTAATGGTTGGTCGGTCGATGTTTGTTGCAATGTTTGTATTTCCGCTACTGTGTCTTACATAGGATTAATTTATGCATATAGACAAGATAAATTAAAAAGAAAAAAAGTTTAGGGTCGTTAACCGAGGGGAAACCTTAACGGGTTTCGCTTCGGTTTTCCCCGTGTGGCCCACTCGGACCGGTCATCCGACCAGACCGGGACGAGGGGGTTACAAATTGAATTTAATTTGATTCAATTAATTAATTTTATAAACATTTCATTTTGGTTAACAATTAAAAATTTTAGAAGTTCGCTTCTCCGTCGAACCAACCATTTGAACACACCCTGATGGAGTGAGTATGGTAATGATTTCTTGAGAAAAGAAATCAAGAAAAAAAAAGAACTTATTCAAATCATTACATTTGAATGGTTTAAAAATTGTTGTTACCAAAATGAACCAAATATTATTATTATTTTTATTCATAGTTAATTCTCATTTTATAACATAAAAAAGTATTTTATATTTAAAATAGTGAATCTGCTACAAGTCTTACCATTTATCAGTACTAGTGCTCATTGTAATGAGTTTATGAATCTGCGACAAGTCTTACAGAATTGAGATGGAATAATGATTTCAAAAGGCCAACTTCTAGCAATGTCTCTAATAACTGGCTATCTATCTAAATTCCTACTCTTCGAAATCATTCATAAAGAAAGAAATTTCTCATCCTCAATATGCAGAATCAAACTGATCTAATTCAGGGAGTTCGCTTTCAAAGAATGTCGAATGAAGAGCCCGCACACACTGCTCCGCTTCGTTGTCGTTTACTATCAATGATATGTTAACCTAACAAGCATCAACACAAACTGTGTGTTACACATACATCACAATAAATGAAGTTACTAAATATCATGCCATTGCTAATATGGTCAACTGACCTTAGATGCGCCCTGAGAGATCATTTGAACATTCACTCCACTGGTCCTTAAAACGCGGAACGCCTGCCATGACATTGAATTATCATGAATAACAACGTTTAAAACTTGCAGTAAAGAAGACCTCCATGTTACTTGGAATATCATCAAATCAAATTAGAAGATGACTGACGAGTTTTAAGCTCGTTTGCACTCAATACGAAAAAACTTATAGGAGTACCTTCTCCAGTATAAGTGAGGATCTCTGGACATTGCCAATGAGAGAAATGATAGATCTGTGCTGAAGAAGATTGACGACTGCAATTTTTTCAAGTTCTTCTACAACGTGGTCAAGTTCCTGTCAAGTGATACAAACAGCGAAAATGATTCAGAATCATTCGGCAGACAGGTATAAAATCTGTACAAGGTAAATCTATTAGAGCATGATGAATGGAATCATACGCTTGCCTGCTGAATTAACTCTCTGCTCCAAAGTTTTGATGGATCCAAAGTCAAAGAAATACTGACTTCACTAGTAGCTACAACATCCACTGAGATGCCTAAATCTTCAAAGATAGAAAATACCTGCACACACAAAAAGGATACAAACCAACTGCACAAGAGAAAAAACAATAGACACTTGAGACTAAAACCAGGAATGTCCTTCCAACCTTTGCAAGAAACCCAAATTGACCAAGCATGCGTGTGCTGACAATATCCAGCATGGTGACATTCCTTTTCAAAACTATGCTGGTGAGTACTGCCTGCAATAGGGGGAAATTCTTAAAGCAGTTCAGATTCATTCAAAAACATTAAACATGCAATCAGCCGCTACATACCTTTCTCATATCTCTATTCCTAGTGATGAGAGTTCCTGGAGCATTAGGATTGTAAGAATTTTTTACCCTAACAGGAATATCACCCTCTCTAGCTGGTCTCATAGATTGTGGATGCAGAACCTGAAGAAGTGCATGACGAAAATCCAAATTCACTCAGTTATGCATGCTTCAATCAATTAATTATAGTTAAACTACTTCCAAGGACAGATCACAAAAGAGAATTTACAAACACGTATATGCATGTGTTTTCATCAAAGATTGATAGTTGCTAAGAAACAAAAGAGGAAGACAAAAGCAGCAAATCAATTATAGCACCTGAGCACCAAAGTATGCAAGTTCAGCTGCCTCGTCAAATGTCAGATACGGGACAGGTTCAGCATGTGGATATATGTTTGGGTCACAGGTTAAAACACCATCAACGTCTTTCCATACCTGCAATGAACAAAAGAATAATGTTATAACTTTTTGTTTCTACAAAAGGGTACACTAAATAATAAATAGGGTATAAAATTGTAAGCACTTGTTTTTGCTACAACTCGTCTGCAGTACATACTGCACTTATAGATAAATGTTGTATTAAAATGATGGTATCCATTGCAGAAAGTGATATGAAAAAGAATATGGCACTGACCTGAATTTCTCGCAACCCCAATGCTTTCCCGATGGTTGTGGCTGTCAAATCACTACCACCCCTACCTAAAGTAGTAATTGCACCAGATCTCCATCCCTACAATCAGAAGTTAACAAGATGAAAAGATCCCACAAAGAATCTCCTATTTAAGAATGAAATCACTTCAAAAGCACATACATCATTTCTACCTTTCCAAGAAAACCAGTGACAATTGGGATTGCAGGATCACTGAACCAATCATCATTTAATCTTTTTGCAACAGCTGGGAAAGTTGCTTCCAAAATATCCGCATTTGTGAAGTCATCAGTGGTAATGAAACCAATTTCAAAGGCATCATACTGCATACAGGACACTAACATATAATTTCACTCCTTATGATGGTGGTTATGAGGAAATGCAGAGAATGGAGTACTAAGCATAAATTAATCATTGAGAAGTCAAGAACCTTAGCGAATGCTAATGCAAATATAATACCACAAAGAAATTCAACTTTAGAGCTGGGAAAACATACATCTAGGAATGTTTTACTAAGAGGATTTCCATGATGAAGATTAAAAAACTTGTTAAATTATATGGTAATTATACCAACGTATATAAATTCTACATATAGGAAAAAGAAGATGAACATACTTGACGGGCCTTAACGCCAATTTTATTCAAATATGCTGCAAAAATCCTTGTAGACATGCACTCTCCAAATGAAACTAAATAGTCTTTTGTTCGTAATGTTAACTCTTTCATCATAGAAATTCCCTTCAAGAGCTGCTCTAATGCTTCTAGGTGACCTACAAAAGGGTTGTTCATGCAAAAAAGCAAGACAGAAACCAGCATAAGTAACCCTAAACTAAAGAGAACAAAAGAAGAGACATCAATGTGAAATCAAATGAAGCAAGAAGTTTGTTGAGGTTAGAAGAGAAAGAAGATTTAATGTCAACACAAGAGTTCATTATAAACTCACCATCAACAATCGACCTTTCCACTCCAAGCTCATTAGCCGTCCTGGATTTCAAAGTTGACAAGAAGAGATATCAAATTTAAAAAAACCAACACCCAAGGGAGAAAAAAAGAAAAAAAAACCCTTTTGATTGGTCTAACCTATGATGTAGATCTTTTATAAAGAACAACTCTTCTAAAGCATCTACATTAGTGACACCACAGCTAACAGCCTTTTCTCCAGCCTAACCATCAAACAAAAACCAACTTCTCAGCAAACCCTTGTATTTCTACAGTTCAATAAATGAATGGATAAAAATTGATAAAATAAGTGAGATTACCAGCAAAAGCTTATTGGTAGTCTTCCCCATTGCAGAGAGGACAATGACTGGTCGTTCATTTGGGAAACTGAGTATAAGTTCGGCAACCTCTCTCATCCTCTCAGCGGAAGCCACCGAGGAACCACCGAACTTCATTACACACGTCAATTGATTCTCCGCTTCTCCGAAACTTACAGCCTCAAACTCATTCCTTTGAACAACATCCACATTTCCCCCTTGACAACTAACTCTAAAGACTCTACTTTCGCAACAACGTCTTAGGCTGATACACGAAGAATTCCAAGGCCTAAAGGCAGCGAAACTAAGCAGAGTTGGCGATACCCATTGGCGTTGTAAAGAAGTCTGCTTTGGAAACGAATGAGACGAACAAGAAAATCGCAACGAAGCCGACATCTTGCACTCAACGGATCTAGTAAACCAGTTGTTTCGACGAATAATAAGTAATAAATAAACAATATAGACCCCTCAAAAGATCTGATTGGAAAGCAACAGAAAAAAAGACAAAGAATTGATGATGAGTGATTGGATAAGTGCAAAAATACAAAATCAGAAGAACCGAAGCATCGTGGCATCCATATAATATTAATCAGAAATGGGGGGAAATAGCAGATAATTAAACAGAGAGGAGAAAAAAGAGCAGACCTTTGAAGAGCGGGAAGGAATGGCAATACCAATAATGCAGGGAATGAGATTGGCAAAGAAGGGGATGTGCTTTACTTATATCGGCGGGCGACCCTTTGATAGTGTTGAAAGAAGGGGAAAACCAACAGTCAAACACAAACAGTATGTGAAAAGCAAGAAAATTGGTAGGAAGCAATGACCAGAGACCAGACCGCCGCCTCCCCTCCTCTCGTCTCGTTTACCTTCCCCTTATTATTACCATTAGAATTTAGAAGTAGTACTCTACTATATGTTTGTAATTTGATCTGACGGACGGTAATGGCGCAATCTGTTTGATTTGGTCCGACACTCTCTTCTCCTCTTTTTGTGCTATTTATTTATGGATTTTATTTTGTAAAAAATTATATCCAATACACCAACGTAAAAGTTTTTAGTTTTCACAAGCAATTTAATTTTAAAGTTTAGAAACTTAAGTTAGGGTGTTGAGTTTTGGGGTAGAGATTTATAATTTAGGGGTTATGGTCAGGATTTAGGGTTTAGGTTTTAGTATAATATATTGAGAGTTTAGGTTTTAACCTATAAACCCTAAAAATCTCAATTCTATTTACATTTCCTAAATTCTAAACTATTAAACCTAAAATCCTAAATCTTACACTCTAAATTAAATCCTTAAACCCTAAATTTAAGGCGTTTGTCCGTCAATATATCAAATAATTAATTTTTAATAGTATTTATGGATTACTATCTTACATAGTAGTAGTGAAAAAAAATACACAAAACGAGTTAGATTCTTTTGTAGTGAAAAAAAGAGTAAATTTTAGATATAGAAATTTAGTTTTAATGATTATGGGTTTAAGTTATAGAATTTATAATTTAAAGTTTATGGTTAAAATAAAGAGTTTAAAGTTAATGTTTAGAATTTAGGGTTTTAAAGTTAGTGAATTAAATTTTATATTTTATAGTTAAATAGACATGCTTCAATGTTTTTATATGGTTCAGTGTATCAAATAATAACTTTTAAAATATTATCAACTAATCGTAAGCTATATTGTGTTAATTTTAATTTACAGCTTTTGTTAAAAAAAATAAAATTTATTAATTGATCGAATAATCAAAATTACTTATATTATTTTATCTTATGTGAATTCAAATCTTGACATTTATCTTTAGAATATAAAAACAATTAAGAGTTTAGTTATCATTCTTAGTATTGCACTAATTAAAAGATTATGTTTGAAATGTGTAATAATTTTAAATTTAGTTCGAGATGTTTCAAGGTTTATAGACACATTCAAGAAATGTATAAGAAAATGAACCAAAAATAATAAAACATTTTTAAATATTGTTATTTCTTTTTTATGTTGTTTAAAAAAGGCTTGAACGTCAAATAGGTGCCCAAACTATACCCTTTTTTCCAGTTAGGTGCCTAACGTTTGTTTCGGGCCACTTAGGTGCCTAACGTTTCATTCCGTAACTCATTTAAGGTTTTAGCCGTGACGGACGTTAAAATTTTCCGTTAAAGGACACGTGGCATGTTTTTAGATTTTTTGATATTAAAAATAAAAAAAATAAATTAAATAAATTAAAAATAAAATTAACTAGGGTTAAATTACCTTAAACCCCCATCTTCTTCCCCCCATCAATCCGTCCCTCCCCTTTTCACTGCACAAACAATAATACATCTTCTTCCCCCATCAATCCATCTTTTCCATTCGAAACAAAGCTCTCATCCCCTTCGCCATCCGTTCTAACCCCCTTTGGAGAAAACATACTTGTTCATCAAAGTCACTACATTTTTTAACCTTCAAGTCTTTAACCCTTGATCTCTTTCGCAGTTTTTCGAGTTTTTCCAACAACTCATCAATCTGCTCCTCCAATACCAACTCCACATTCTTACCTTCACAAATGTTGTTTCTTCCCTGCATACCAATTGACAATTCAAGGCCATTGAATGGAATGAATATCAACAGAGACATTCTTTCAAATAGTTGGTGAAATAAATAGATATTAACTAAGTAAAAGATTAAATATTTAGAACCTTATCAAGCAAAATCAGAATTTGTACTAAACAAGTTTTGAAGATAACTACAGTCCTACATTAATCAATATTCTCTCGAGAACCAAACAGAAAATAATCAAAAAGAGAGAAAAGAGAGACCAACAGAAACCAAAGTTTCTAAAAACATGCCACGTCGGTTTTTCCCGTGAAGATGGTGATTGGTTTTCTGGGTCTGGAGCTGGCGTTTCTTGGCTGTCTTCTTTCGAGACATCAACGGAATGAATGCTAAAATGGTGGTGGTGGTTTCTTTGGGGTTTGATGTTTAGTTTGGGGAGTTTGTGGGAGAGATGAAAAAGGTGAGGCTTTTTTTTGCTTTGGATTAGGTTGGGTTAAGTGGTGAAAAGAAAAACTGAGTCTTGTTGTTGCAGATGCCACTTCAATATCAGAAAGGGGGAGGGATGGATTGATGGGGGAAGAAGATGGGGGGTTTAAGGTAATTTAACCCTAGTTAATTTTATTTTTAATTTATTTAATTTATTTTTTTATTATTTTTAATATTAGAAAATCTAAAAACATGCCACGTGTCCTTTAACGGAAAATTTTAACGTCCGTCACGGCTAAAACCTTAAATGGGTTACGGAATGAAACGTTAGGCACCTAAGTGGCCCGAAACAAACGTTAGGCACTTAACTGGAAAAAAGGGTATAGTTTGGGCACCTATTTAACGTTTAAGCCTTTAAAAAAATATCTTCAAAATTCATGAATCTTCATTATATTTTATTCATGTCGTCATATTTATTCCAAAACATAACCCTTGATATCATACAAATTTTCTTTTCTTTTTCTAGCCTTTACTCATAACATTTTGAGAGGAGTGCTTGGTTAAAAAACATTTTGAGAGGAGTGTTATTTTTCTCAATCTTTTGGTTCACGAGTTAACAATAAACTAATTTCACTTAATCATTTTTATTCATTTCAGAACTTAATTTAAATAAAGAGAAAATATATGTGATTTATTTTAAATAAATATTATCTTTTATTTAAATTTTCACTCTTAAATTTTTATTTATATTCATTCTTTTTTAATATTATTTATATTCATTCTTATTTTAAAATTACATGTAAGAATCAAGTTTTTTCTACGATGCTCGCTGCACCATGCAGACACCAAAAACCACTTTTCGGAACCCTGTAGGCTGTATTAAGCAAGTGGAGTAAGGACAACAAGAAATAGCTTCTTCTTCTTTTTTGAGTTATAGCTGATATTTTATTTGGATAAGGCTTTATATATAAAAAAAAACAAAATGCAAAAAACTGAAATTATAAACAATATCAGTCACAAATCAGAATAGTACATCGATTATTATAGGCTTATATATCATATTAGTACTTAAAGTATACCAACTTTTTCATTTTGGTACTTAAAGTATTTTTTGGTCAAAATAAGTACCTAAAGTATACTTTTTGGTTAAACTAGGTACATAAAGTATATTTTTTTGTTAAAATAGGTACCTAAAGTATATTTTTGTCAAAGTAAGTATCTAAAGTATATTATTTTGGTCAAAATAGGTATCTAAACTATTTTTTAGGTCAAAATAGGTACTTAAAGTATACATATTTTTTATATAGGTTCTTAAAATTTTTCATGTGACATTAATTAAAAGGATTATTATCCTATACATTGGCGGTAGAAACTTTTTGTTTCCACAAGCGCCTAAATTATAGGGTTTGTGGTTTAGAGTTTAGGGGTTTTAGAGTATGAGTTTAGAATTTAGGGTTCATTTTTAGGATTTAGGGTTTATGTTTTAGGGTAATATGGGTAGGGATTTAGGTTTTAGCCCATAAACCCTAAAATTTAACCCTAAACCCAAAATTCTATCAACAACCCTTAAATTCAAAACTACTACACTTAAACCCCTAAACTTTAAACCCTAAATGGAATCTCTAACCCCTAAAACTAAGATACTTATATAAAAAACTTTCCGCAAACTCTTGTGTATAGAATAATCACCCTAATTAAAAAATAAATTATGTGTCTATTTTAACGGAAAAATATACTTTATGTACTTATTTTGACCAAAAAAAATATACTTCAAGTACTTACTTTGACGAAAAAATACTTTAGGTACCTATTTTGACCAAAAAGTATACTTTAGGTACCTAATTTAACCAAAAAGTATACTTTAAGTACTTAATTTGACCAAAAAATACTTTAGGTACCAAAGTGAAAAAGTTAGTATACTTTAGGTACTAATATGATATATAAGCCATTATAATATAATATTTAGAGAAGTGAGTAGTGACTGGTCAGTTTACCTCCCCCAGGCCCCATCCCCTAAATAATTGCTTGTTTGCTAGTTGCTGCCAATTGCCATCATCCATTTTCCAAATATATTAGCATATATGTTTTGTGTCATGTTTGATTATTTTTTTTTTTGGTTACAAAGACAGCAACAAAAGCTGTAAAGAAACTAATTTAAAGCTGAAACCGAAGCTTCACTCATATCCTGCTGTAGCATACGCTGCAGTGTTGACGACGGCCATGGTAAGACCGTGGAACCTAGTGGAGCATTCAGACCTTGCTTAGCATTTAGCAACAAAATCGGCTACTTGATTTGCCTTCCTTGGAGCATACACAAGTTTCATATCCCAATCATAATCACGACGACCCAATGAAGAAAGTCGACATAACCGATCATCCGCAATCATATTAGTCGCGTTTAAGCAATCCGTTTCAGCCATACCTCGACCAATCCCATTAAACCACATCAACTTGAGACCTTCGAATATAGCCCATAGCAGAGCCGTTCTTGGGCCAGGGCAATAAGGATGACGGCCCAGGGCTCCGCCTTGTCCAGAGCCCACACTCAAATATTTTAACTAGAGATTTGAGGTGAGTTTAAAAAATTTTGAGGGTAATTATTAAAGTTTTAATAATAATTTTTTTTAATAAGAACAAAAATTTCAAATAGAACTATAAATAATCATTGTATTGTTCTTGTTTTTCGCATCTCAATTTCTCCTCAATTTTCTCTCTTTCTTAAAATTTAATTTTTTTTCAATATTTGTTATTAGAGACCTATTTTTTTTTTCAATGCTTGTTATTATGGATCTATTCTTAAAATTTATTTATTTTCAATAGTTGTTATCAGGGACAAAGATTTAAATAACAGTCCTCAACCGCAACCATGACCGTTATATAGCGGTAGCAACATCGTCTGAAACATGATGTCTGCAACCGTTATGTTCGCAAAGTGGCCGAGAACGCGACCGCAATCGTAATTTAAATTTTTAATTAGGGGCTTAATTTTTTTATTAGTCCTAGGACTACTAAAATCTCAGAAACGGGTCTGATCATAGTTCCGCATTCAAACTTGAGCATGAACCAATATTTCGGCAAAAACCAACTAACCAATAACCAAATTCATCCCTCGCAACACCCCTGCTAGGGGTGTTCAAAAATATCCGATCCGATCGGATCAATCCGATTATCCGTTGATCTGATCTGAAATTTCAGATATCCGATCCGTTTTTTATTTTTCGGATAATTCAGATCGGATATTTGAAAATTTCGGATCGGATACGGATAGTGGTTTTACATTCGGATCGGATATCCGGTTATTCGATATCCGAAAATTCAATTTTTATAGGTATAAATCTTGTTATATTCGATATTTTTACTTGTTATATATGAAAAATTGAAATTTCCATGGATACAAATATTGTTATATTCAATAATTTATTGATTTTTATATTCGAAAACATAAATTTTTCATGGATAGAACCATTAAATTAAAAAAATAATCAAATAAATTTATAAATTTCGGATATTCGAATACGGATCTCTATTTAGGTGATCCGAATTTTCGGATCAGATCGGATCCGATATGCGAAAATGAACACCCCTAACCCCTGCCGAAGCTAAGAGCAGGTAGTATCTGAGTCCACAACACTCGTGCCAACGAACAATCACACAGAACCTAAATAATATTTTCTTTGAATAGTCTAAGGGTAATTATAATATAGTATATGTTCATATATATTTTTAAACTTTTGACAATGCGCATACACCTTGTAGAGGAAGAGATTTGAACTTGTGTATTCTAAGATAAACATCATCCGGTTTTCCAATGAGGCACTTGTTGAGTCCGTGTTACTTAAATTTATAAAATGTAGTCTTTATTTTTTAAAATTATTTTACTGACATGTTATTAATACTGTTATTTTATTTATTTGACCGAAATGTAAAGTTTATTTATATTTGTGTCTTAAAAGTATTTAGGGTACCAATTTTGTATGACCTGTCAAGTTTAATTCAATCAGCCACTGCTCCAATACCGCTTTATACGATGCAAACTGCGCTACTACCGGCTTGAACCTGCAAGAAGCTAGACCAAATCAACAGGAACTTTTATGGAATGGCACTGCCAAATGCAAACATAGGCACTTGGTCAACTGGGAATTAGCGTTCGTCAAAATGGGAGGAGGGCTTTGGCACATGGACGGACTCAATATTTTATGTAGGAGTGTAAATTAGGGGTGAGCAAAACTCGACTCGACTTAAAAAAGTTAATTTTTTAACTCGAAGTGAAAAAATTCGACTCGTTTTGACTAAACTCAAAATCTAATAAACTCGACTCGATTCAGAAAAAATTCAAATAAAGTATGAGTTGTAAAATGAAAATTCGAATAACTTAATTTTTTTAGTAATTAGTGAATTTATTCTTACGTTCGAGTTAAGTCCCTTAATTTTTACTGATAAATATACATGTATATCTTATATAATTAGAGAAAGTCGTTTAAATTAGAATCAAACTGTACTATAACATGATAAATAATTTCAATTAAACTTGTACAGGAACTCAAAAACTCGCGAATCGAAAAAATTTCAAATAAAGTTTGAGTTGTAAAATATGACGCGTTAACTCGAATAACTTAATTTTTTTTAACTCGACTCGATCGAATGCTCACGGCTCACCCCTAGTGCAAACTATTAGGAAGCTATATTAAAAATGTAAGGAGTGCGAAATTAAATTATCAGTAAAAAATGTCTAAGTTATAAGAAAATTTAAAATTTTCAGGGAGAGACTGAACCCAACACCCTGGCTGGGCCTAAAGACGAGCTCGGTTGAATAATCTAGCAATTTTAGCAAAGACCAGTTGGCTATTAATGGAAAACCATGAGGGAGAGTAGAGGTGGCAATCGGGTCATTCGGTTCGGGTTCGGTTCGGGTCGTTTCGGTTCGGGTCTAATTCGGGTCTGTGATGAGTCAGATTCGGTTCGGGTATTGGATCGGGTCAAAATCGGATCGGTTGTTTTCGGGTCGGGTCAATATCGGATCGGTCGCTTTCGGTTCGGGTCAAAATCGGGTCGTTCGGGTCGCTTTCGGTTCGGGTTAAAATCGAGTCAATTTCGGGTCAATTTCGGGTCGGGTCAACATTTAAATTTTTGGGTCAATTTGATTTGAGTTGGGTTAAAGGTTTGAGGTTTAGTATTTATGGTTTAGTTTAGAGTTATTGATGTATGAGATTAATTCTAATTCAACTTGTCAATCTATGCATTTGAATTTGATTAAATATTTAAATCAAAACTTCATGTATCCATATAATTTTTTTTGTATAATTATATTGAATCAAAGTTAATAATAATAATAATAATAATAATAATAATAATAATAATAATAATAATAATAATAATAATAATAATAATGTCTGAAATGAATTAATTTATTAAACTTAGGATCTAATTGAATTAACTAAAATCTAAAAGCATAAATCACGGACATAATTAAAATAATTTTAAAACTAAATGTGAAATTTTAATTAAATTAATCTAAATTAAAACTCAATTAAATCAAGAAAAATAGAAAGACAATTGGTAAAAATAGAGAGGGAAAAAACAAAATTTTGGAGGGAAAGCCACCAATTTTTTAAGCTAGATTGAAAAAAGAAAAAGAAAAAGACAATTAAAAAAAATAGAGAGAGAAAAAACAAAATTTTGGAGGGAAATAAGCCACCAATTTTTTAAGCTAGAGATTAATTACTTTTTAGGTCATGTTGCATTTAAAATGTTACATTTTAGTCAACTTTAAGTTTTAGTTTAATTTAATTTAGTCACAAGTATTCCCATGGTTTAGACTTCGGATATAAAAATCCCCTCCCCGTAGTGATATTTAGTCTCTAAAAATTTACTTTTAGTTGAAATTGACTAATCTTTGTAATTTAGTCTATTAATTTAATATATTGATATTTTCGTTCATTTTAATTTCAAAGATTTAATTTTTAGCCAAAATTGATCCCTATTTATTTATATGGTATAATTACAAATTTGATCATTGGACTCTCAAATTTCTCCACTTCCAAATTGTCAATTTAGTCTACAATTTCAAAGATCTCAAATTTCTATACTTCATTTTATTATTTATTATATTGTTAACAATAGATATTCGGGTTAAAATCGGGTCAAAATCGGGTTAAAATCGGGTTAAAATCGGGTCGATATTCGGTTCAGCTTTCGGTTCAGCTTTCGGTTCGGGTAGCATTCGGTTCAGGTCCATTCGGTTCGGGTCTATTCGGTTCGGGTCTATTTCGGTTCGGGTCCATTTCGGTTCAACAAAAATTTTCGGTTCGGTTCGGTTCGATTCGGTTCGGTTCGGGTTTCGGGTCAACTTCGAATCATATGTTCGGGTCAAAATCAGGTTTCGGTTCGGGTAATTCGGTTCGGGTTTCGGGTCTCGGGTCAAGTTTGCCAGGTCTAAGGGAGAGTGGGCATCCGTATTCAGATTTCAGAGGTAAATATTTCTCTTATGACAGCTTTATTATTGTGCAACCGAGCTTGCGCATTGCCAGATTATTCAACCGAACACCAAAACACCATGCATAGATTTTATCCTAAAAGCTTAAATATTGTGCATAAAAATGATAATGATAATAATAAATTAGAAAAATCCAACAGAATCTACTTCTTTCTCCAAGTAAGATGATAACTAAGAAAATTAACACATCTGCTAAAATATTCAATTGCTTGCACCACCTACAAAGCTCACTACCACTATGATGAGAAGCAGCTAATTGGATTTACACTAACATTTACCACTGCCTCTCTGCTGCTCATACCATCATAATAAACCAGCCATTCGTCCCTCACATTACACCATGGAACCCTGCTGAATCCAAAAGCACTGCTTTGATTTGCTCAGGCAATACATCCTGGCCTTCCCTGCATTGCTGCCATTTGTCAAACACGAAATCAGAATTAACGAATTATTCTTCCCGATATTAATATCTACAAACAAACTAAACACCTTAATGAATTCGTCTTCCGAGTTTTAAAACTATGATTGTGATAGTTGCATAGCTTCAACTTCCAAATTTTTAAACTCTCTTCATTTAGCAATTAGCACCACCAAATCCAGACTGACTATAAACGTAAGGGAAAAACACACCTTGCCGTCTTATTGTTGATCTATATAACCTCCAGTTTTCTAGATGATGTTCTCTAGCAACAGAAAATAAGAATGTACATAAAATATTTGCCTAGCATATAGATATGTCCCACTAAAACCATAATTCTTACTTCAGTCCATGTGCAAACTAGAACAAGTAGTCAGTCTGCTACACCTATACAAAAGGACAACGGGAAGAGAGTCATCAATTTCATGGGAGGTTTTGACTCATGGTCTATACAATTATTTGAACTTGCCTTTTACTGAACTGGTCTTTTCCAACTACAGTCCAACCTAGCAATGATGCACACAAAAAAATAACTTAATTCCTTCGATAAAAGCGGATATTATTTGTAGTTTTAAGAGTTGAACAGCGGAAACAACTTTCTATAGGGCCTTGGATTTTGATTTTCCCCGGGAGTTGGCTAGACATTTAAAGAAATCACATTCATCAAAATTGTTATAGAGATGTTAGTTGAAATCATATGCGATGAATATTTATATGATGGATAGATATGAAATTAAAATTGATTTTTAAATGGAAAACACGGAAAGCATATGAAGACAAGAAGAGAGAAACAAGTGCACCTCGGCTCGGAAAACATCCAGTGCAAACCCATTAAAACAGCTGATTACAGCTTGCTGTATGTCCAATCCAAGGTTGTCTAGAGCTCTCATAGTGGACAGCAAGAGACCTGGCCTGCGAGCACAGAACATGTGAATGTTGACAGCCCTTCCTTCCCTTACCCTTACCTCCACCTGAAAATTGCAAAAACAGAAATGTATAAACATGTAGGAAAAAATATGTTGTCTGTAACAAGTAAACATTACATGCTTACATTGACACAACTAGTGTAATTATACATTCACTCTTGTCTGACACGCGTTCTACATTCAAATGCAAAGAAACAAAAGCTAGATATAATCTTAAGAACAATATTGACCGATGAATGACAAATATCATAAAGACGGGTTGTCTAAGACACCACAGATTGCAGGAAATAATATCAATAAGATGCTTATTTGCAACTGGGGTTTAGGGAATGATATTAATAAGACTCCACAGTTTGATGAGAACATTTTCTATACATAAATAGATGAAACATTGGTCCCCGTTGTTCATGCAAGTACATACAACAGAAGTCATTTATTTGATAGGTTTAACAGGGCACTGATAACTTTCCAAGATCAACTTCAAATGCAAATCATTTGAAAGCTTGCCAGTCCATAGTTGAATCAGAGAGAGTCCAATTTTATGCAACATGCTAGCTCAATATTAACTTATTCACCTTGTACATATCATACAAGTAACTGTCACTCTGCCGGGGAAGAACACACAAGCATGTCAAATAATTTTGACTAGTTGATAAAAGGAGAAACTAATGAAATTCAAGCAATTGCAGCAAAACTAGCAAATAAATACAAAAGGTTACATAGATAAACTTTTAGGTTCAAAGGTTTACCTTTGCGGTTTGGCTTTTAGGACTCGGGAATGAGCTGGGACATAGTTCTTCCTTGACACGACCTGGAAGAGTAAGCGGAGTGGGTGTCAATGGGTGGAAACCCGTAGACGGTGTCACAACAGAGCCAGGTGGGGTGGATTCAAGTTCAGTGTGAAGATCATTGATCCTTTGCAGAAGCTCCTTTAAATAATCAATGGCATCCCCGAGTATCGAAGCCCTATCCATCTGTTATAGAATAAGCACAATCAGTAGCTGCCATCAATACCACCTTCGATTACAGGAACACCAAGGTAGTATACTACAAACTAAAATCACCTCAATACAATTATAACCACAAATGACTCAACTAGTTAGCCATCCTAAAAGCAGAGGAACAAAAACTAAAATTAAGCATGCATGCTATCAAACTCTCAAATACAAATTGGGTGAAATGACATGGGGTTAAGACTTAAAGAGTAAGATCCGATGCTACTTATCAAGGTCGAAAATTTAAGAAAATGATAGTCCAAAATAACCAATTAACTAAGAATTCACAAATATAATTTTACCTTGCTGATCTTAGGCACAACAGACCTAAGCATGTAAAGTCTATCATTGAGCTTCTTCCTCCTCCGCCTTTCCGCCATCAAATTTTTGGCCGGCATCCCTTTCTTCTTACCCTTCTGATCCCCGCCACCGGTGAGCGTACTAGTCGCATTTGAATTGGACCCACCATTCTTTCCCCTCTCGTCCAGTTTGCTATCTTCGTTCCTCTCATCAGAATCATAGTTGAAACCCGACATATCGATGCTGGCTTCCTCAATCTCCCCTTGCTCGTGCCTCTTCCTCTTTCCGTCCGACGGTTCCCCCGAAACATCCAATTTATCAGCCACGCCGGAGCCCTGACGCATGGCGGCTCGCTTCTGAAACAAAGTTGGTTGAGAACCAAGCGGAGGGAAAACTTCAAGGGGCTTCAAAATCTTTGCTCTGTTCATAAAGATAGCATTCCCCGATACATCAAAGCCCTCAAAAGCAGCAGCACCACCACCACTCAAAGAAGAACCATTTTCTGTTGCCGCCGTGAACAGCTTGGTACCTTGAAAGTCCGAGCTGGAACTGAAGTCGGGTGGAGTAGACAATTGAGCGGGAGGAAAAGTCATGAAATTGGGGGTCTGATTGGGGTGAAAGTGAGGGAGAAAAGCAGTTTCGGAGGTAAAATCAAAGGCATTATCAAAAGGGTTGTTGGAGAGGAGAGAGGAGAAGCAAGATTTAGGAGGGAAGAAAGGGTGAGGTTGAAGGGTGGTGAAGGGCTGTGAAGGAGAACAAGAAGCAGAGGAATCAAGTGGGTGGTGTTGAAGGAGGAGATTGTTATTATCAACCTGATTCAAGCAGAAACCAAGCTCTCTCATTTGAGGATCCTGGGGGTTCATGTACCAATCACCATCCAGCATCGATTTGAAGCTGGACATGCTGAAGTCGTCCTGTTTAGTCACGATTTGATTATTGTTTGGTGTCCAAGAAGAAACTGCATCTTCTTCCTCTTCTCCGTCCATCCAAACCAGGCCAGTGGCTCCGAGAACCATCGCGGCAAATTAAACAAGTTAAAGGAGGGGAAACGAGAGAGGGAGAGAAAAGTGAAGTAGCTTTTTCAGCAGAAGAGCATCACATTATTGACAGAGGGGATTCCATGTTTGAACGTTACGAATAACGGAGTGTGGGAACTGGGAATTGGAGAGTTATGAAACTACGTACATCCATCTGTATATTATCACTCCTACTCCTCGGCTCTACCGCTACTTTCGTTGCTTCTTCAGTACTTGCCCCATTTTTCATTCTTAAAATTTCTATAAATCACAGCTATATTCCTATTATATGAATAGTACAAGGGTGAACCTTGATAGAGTTGAAACTAATTAAGTAAAATATACTATAGTTAATTTAGTTACTTTTTTCAAATCAAATTAAGTGAGATGAATTTTAAATTTAATCAAATAAAATTAAAAAAATAAATAGGTCAAATTACTTGTAAAATGAGAAAGCGGGTGTAGTTCAAGGAATAGAAATTCTTTGTCCCTTTTAAGTGTCTTGTTCTATGCTCAAATACTAAAAAATTAAGTTTAATGTTAGAGTTTAAGGAATTATAGATAGGGTATACTAAAAATTTAAGTTTAATGTTAGAGTTTAAGGAATTATAGATAGGGTATATTTTAAGGGTTTAAAATTTAGAATTTAGGGGTAATACTTAGAATTTAATTTTTTTAGTGTTGAGTATACAAAAGGGGCACCGAAAAGGGTAGAGATTTTTTTTTGACAAATCCTAATTATAATCCTACTTTGAAGGGAATTGAGGCTCTAGAGGAAGGAAAAGATACTACTAGTGAATCTAGAACCCGTGACCTAAGAGAAAGTAAAGAAAACAAAGATGAGCAACTTGACCAACCGACCCAATTTTTTTTTCATTGTTCAAAGGTCAAATCACGAATACAATCCTCATTTTATAAGACATTATGAAATTTTAAGAAGTTAATTTCACTCTAAATTATCGTAATTCAATTTTTTGTGTTTTATGAGAAATGAGAAATTAATTTAATTGGGTAACACTATTAAACATTGACGTTAGATCGCTAACTTGGGAATTTGCAATTTAACAAATTATATAAAAGAAATTAAAAAAACCAATAATTTATATGTAACTAATTAACACATATCAGCAATTCAATTTCATGTGTTGCCCGATAAATTCCTTTTATCTAATCAAAGACAAGGATCATGTTTTGATAAATTAAAATAGATGGACCAACTTTTAATTTTTAGTAAATAGATATATACGTAATTAGACCAACTTTGAATGATCTTTAGATATAAAAGAATTAAATACAAAATAAATGATTAAATTATATTATTTTGGTTTAGGTGTTTAAATGTTTTTTTATCGTCTAATGTTTCATTCCCTAATAATATTTAGGTCGTCGATTAAAAATTTATTATACTTCATTAATAAGTTCTTTAATAAGGCGTGACTACGTCTTGTGACTGATGCAAGTTTGATATTATTTTCAAGGGTTGAGAGCTCGTTCCTTGTTTTGTCTGGTATTTGTTCATATTAATACGAGCAGAAGGTTGATAAGGCGTGACTACGCCTTGTGACTGATGCGAGTCTGATATTATTTCCAAGAGTTGTGAGTTTGTTCCTTGGTCTAAGTGGTGTTTTGCTCATATTGATACAAGCAGAAGGTTGATAAGGCGTGACTACGTCTTGTGACTGATGCGAGTCTGGTATTATTTTCAAGAGTTGAGAGTTTGTTCCTTGTTTTGAGTGGTGTTTGCTCGTGTCTGTTGTTTATGGATTAATATGAGTACTCTTTTTTCTATTTAAATTTAAGGGGGTTTAATGAGGTTTGTGTATGATTTTTCATGAATAAAATTATATGTTCTGATAAAAAAATAAGTTTTTTAAGCCCGGCAACTTTTTTTTACCCAACTCGTTACGACAAGCAAAATTAAAGTGCTTTTGGACTAACTTTTAAGAGTTAGATCTTGATTTCACTTTTGAGTAGATGAGTTTTCACAAAGTGTTTTTGGATAAATTTTTAGGGCTTAGGATTTTTTTATTTCAAAAATTGAGAATTAAGAGACATAAATAGATTGATGCACTAGAAATATATAGATTCTCAAATTTAAAGTGTTTGAGACTCAGAATTGTTTGATTTATAAAAATAAACCAATTTTCTAATTTCCTTTTGTTTTTCTATTTGTTTCCCTAAGAAATCAAAGGAAAGGAAGGAAGAAAATCTAATTGTTATGATATACTAATCCGACGATGCAATTGAAATACTTTCGAATTTAAAGAATAATTTAAATTTAACTTATAATTCGAAGACGTCTGCAAGTCAACCTCATGAGAAAAGAAATGTTATATAGATATTTCTCAAAGAATTTGGATTGACTACCTAGTATATTTAATATGTACTTTAGAGATCTTTTATAGCTATTAGTAAACTAAAGTTTTTAAACTAGGTGAGATATACTAATTATCCGAATGACTAATAATATTCATGTTATCTTATTTTGTATGAGTTTGAATTTTGACGTTTATTATGTGAATGTAAATATTTTTATTTAATTAAAAAAATTAGATTAAGATGGTATCCTGTTATAATTTGAAATTCAATTGGTGTTGGTAGGGTTAAGTTAGATATTTGAGCAGAGAGTCCAGTGATAGCTTCATGTATTTAATGAAATCACACACTACATGTTATTTCTTTTATTTTTTTCCTTTTCAATGCCCTAATCTTTCAGAAAGATATCTGAATTCAACCATTCATGAGAGAAACAAAGAACATGATATACTATCATTCAAAACCTTTTTAGAGTAGTAATTAGGACTCATTCGTTAACATCTTAATTTCAAGGCTTAAATTTTGATAATAACCATTTTCTTTCCTCAATTAGTTTTACAGTAATTCATGGTGAAGTATTAAGTAAGATAACCAAAATCTGATCAAATTATTGGCATCACAAAGCATATCCCCGGTGCTTTGTGGTTATTAATGAGCATTCAAATTGCAGTCCGCGGTTATCCTTTTCCCTCGCCACATTCAAATAATTGAAGTGTAAATTAACTTGGTAGAATCGCCAATAATTTAACGTGCATTGCTGCTTGTGGTGGACCGGTGATTACAAAATGGATGAGTTTAGCTGGCATAGGTGTAGCCTGGTGAAGTATTAAGTAAGATAACCAAAATCTGATCAAATTATTGGCATCACAAAGCATATCCCCGGTGCTTTGTGGTTATTAATGAGCATTCAAATTGCAGTCCGCGGTTATCCTTTTCCCTCGCCACATTCAAATAATTGAAGCAGCAAAACACAACAATCAATTACTCCATGCAAACTCATCTATTGATTGAGAATGTAACTTTCAAAACAAGTCCCAAGTTTCTCGTGACCTTTGCCATTCACCGCACCTACTCCCCATTTCACTTTATTTTGCTTTTCTCCTCTTTCCATTACACTTGTCTTCCATGGCCGATTATCTGATTACTGCAATGATTTAAAGTTGAAACTGTTTAGATTCTGCCCATTTGCCAACTTCCGATACACGAGAGAGACGATGAGTCCTAATACCAGGAGGGGGAATGCATGCAAATAACTTTCAAGTTTCAGCAGATTGTTAGCATAACAAACACCTATCTCTTCACGTGACAGACTACATGTGGATAGTAAACTTTGGGGGCGAAAGCACACGTGGCAAACATGCAGCTATTCAAGAGAAAACCGACTACTCAAAACCCTAGGCCCCTACGCCTTCCCATGTATCGTTTTCATGCATAGACTGTTGTTTGTACGTACCATATGCCCACTCCTTTGTTTTTTCAGTTGGCCGTTTGCAAACTTTAGCCCCACTATGCCCTCTGGCCCAATGAAGTTTTTTATAGCTTAATTAATGTCTTTATCATAAATTAATAAGGCTTTGGGTAGGTACTTTTTTTAATCTTGTTTTAACAGTTGAAGTAAAACATAATTTTAATAAGTCACATAAGATAATAATAGTAATAAAATTTTTCATCAAATATTTAACGATATACTATATTTTTCAGAGTTCAAATCTAAAATTTTAATCGAATTAAAATAATTTATGTTAATTGAGCCACACATTTAGTGACGGTCTGATATGTCTTTTGATACGATGAGTTATAAACGAACATGTATTGTCCCGAGTAATTCAGTGGCGGATCTATAACTATAAATATGAATTTTTAAAAGTTTAGGATGAGCATAAACTCACCCAAGCATATATGCGGCTCCACCACCAGAGTGATCTGAATATGGTTTATAAAGGTGAAGAACGAGCCCATTCCCATGGGCCATGACAGCTATATACCTAACCGTATCGTGGGACCTTATGCTGTTAATAGAGGGATAGTTGTGGTAGCTCAGAAAGGCTTGCAATCTGCATTCTATAAATATTGCCGTGGCTTTTGCCTATTGGCTATTGCATGGATATTTCATATCTCTAAACCATCAATCCTATCCCTTGTTGTCTCTTCAATGTCGTAAATATTTAATAGAGGCGGTAATTTTGTACACACGCAATAAAAACGATTATATTAGATTTTTTTTTAAAAAAAAAATAGGACTCCAATATGAACTAAATAAAATGTTTATAAGTAAAAAAAAATACAAAAATAGTTAAGGATAAGTGGTAAAGTACATGAGAAAACAAAACGACGTTGTACTTCATAGATTTTGAGTTATGTTAGACTCATTTTTTATTTAAAAGTTTATTTATCATGCACATTTTTTTAAAGGTGATTGTAACGTTTTTTTTAACAATTTCTAACTGGGGATGAAAAATTACTCCTAATAAATTTTAAACTCACAACTTGGAATGGTGTAAACTGAGAGCTTTAACCACTTGCTTTAGAAATTATCGACCACTATAACGTTTTTTAAATGGGGACAAAATCTTAACATTAAAAATAACATTAAAGAATAGAGGTGGACCATGCCGAGGGCCAAAAAGTGTCCTGCCCCAAACTTTTGAACAATTTACTTCTGATTTTTTAATTTTTAATTTTTTTAATTTGATCCCTCTAAAAAATTTAAAATACTCATTAAGTTTTTATTTATTTAAATATATTAATTAAGTCATCTTTTTAATTTTTTTAAGTTTTCTCGTTTAAGTCTTGGAATTTTTGAAAATTTTATTTACATCTCCAAAATTTTAAATTAAACCTTTCACAATTTTAAAAGTTTTAGATTATGGTTCAAAAACTTTTGAAAATTTTAAATAGGTCCACCGACTTACCAAGATTCACCTTATTAAAGAATTCAACCTTTACAATAGAAGAATTCAAACAAAAAGAGAATTTTAGTAAAAATGATAAAATGGACTATTTGGGGAATTGATTCCCCAAATATAGGTTAATCATATACATATATTGTGTAAACTTTAATTTATACAAGTTTATCAATTTTAGGTTTAGGGGTCTCATGCATGATTTTAAGGTTTATGAATTTGTGTATTTGAGGTTAGGATTTTGTGTTTTAGGATTTTATGCTTTAGTTTGTACAATTTGTACTCTAAAATCTAAATTTACAACCCTAAAACATCAAATACTAAACTATGACCCTAAATTCTAAATCTACGTCATAAAATAACCTTAAATCATAAGATCTAAATTCTAACATAGATGAGCTTTTATAATTTTTTTTAATATTTATGTTTGATATAAAGAAAATGTAAAAAAAAAAACCTATAATTTCCAACTTTAAAGTTAGATATGCAGATAAGATTTTTCTAATATAAAATTTGAAAATCTGGGATATTATTTTTAAATTAATTATTTGATTTGAAGTATTGAACCAACATTTTTTAACAAAATGTTGATGTGTCCATTAATAATAATTTAAATACATTTCAAACACTGAATTAATTGTTATTTTTTTTGAATAAATGCCAGCTGATATATTACTAAAATATTCGAAAAAACAAAAGGTGAAAAAGAAAACAAAACGACACATATAGCGTTATCAGTCCGGCTAGGTTCCCAAAGCATTAAACACTTAGGAAATAGAAAGGGGAAAAGTAAATGAAATGAAGCTCCCCTATGTTGAAACGAAAACCTCACGGTGGCGAAACCAAATGTCTCCGATCGTCCTCTACCCGTGACACTACCTCCACCGGCGCGGCGCGTCTTCAATCCAAAACTGATCTTGCATGGAACTCAGATCAGTTTTTGCCGCCGCATCAGTCGCTGTGTTTGCGCTCCGAGCCGTGAATCTGAAGAGACATTGCATGAATCGCCGTTGAAGGCTCTTGATTTGGGCAATAATCGGGCCGATTTCGGAAAGGTCGATCCCCGGAGAAGTCAATTTGCTAATTACTAACCTCGAGTCGCTCTCCAAAATAACCCAACGAAACCCTAGGTCCGCCGCGAAATCCAAACCATGCACCACCGCTAGTGCTTCCGCCTCAAACGCCGATCGGATATTTTGGCTTTTCCGGCAGCATGCACCCAAAAGGTGACCTTCTACATCTCGCACGATAACACCAGTTTGTGCATTTTTATTTCTTGAGGAGTATGATACGTCTACATTAATCTTTATCATCGATGCAGGAGGGGGTGACCAAAGGACGGGGACGGTGCTGATAGAAGGGTTTTTGGCTCGGGCTAGAGCCCCAATCTCCAACTCATGGCTTCGAACGAAGGTAAGCAGCTCTTCTTTCGTTTGATTTATCCCTTCATGCCATAGTTTATTTCGAGAAAACCAAATTGCCCATGTTGTAAGAACTATAGTGATTCTTCTCTGTGTACTGGTGTTATCAAAAATCCATGCAAGCCACTCTTTGAAACATAGCTGCTGTATTTGACTAGGCCATGAAAGATTAAGCTTAGACCATATACTAGAAGCGAAACTACAATCACGGAATAAATGCTCACAATTTTCGATTCCCTGATTGCATCTAAAACAATTAGGATCAGTAGCCACGCGCTTAATACAAAGATTTTGCTTTGTCGGAATATAATTAAGAATAAATTTCCAATTAGCGATACGGACCTTGGAGGGGCATTGTAGAGACCATAATTGTTTGAATAAACCATTATTTCGCACTGAGGGAGACGTACCCTGGAGAAGAAGTCTGTAGCCACTGCGAACGCTGTAGTGACCCGAGTGCTCACCCGACCAGACACGGATATCCATCTCAGGCTTCGATGGTGTAGGGATAGCCAAAATGTCTGTTGCCTCATTCTGATTAAAAGAAGCCCAAATTAAATCTCTGTTCCATTCCGTAGAGTTAGGGTGCATTAAATCTGAAACCCATTTAAGGCCCACAATCCTATTGGATTAAATTTTCCGAGGTGGATAAGAGGGTAACCAAGTATCATCCCAAATGGAGATACTGTTACCCGACCTTACCTGCCATCGTAGGCCCATCTCAAGGAGGCCCTTTGCACTCCATATACTTCGCCAGATTAGAGATGGCGAGGAGCCCAACCGGGCCTGAAGAAAATCCGAACTTGGGAAATACTTTGCACGTAAAAGACGGGCCACAAGAGAAGTTGGGTTCGAGAGTAACCGCCATCCCTGCTTCGCCAACAAAGCAACGTTGAATTTGCAGAAGTCTCGGAAGCCCATACCCTCATCCTCCTTCAACTCGCATAGGCTAGCCCAATCGCACCAATGAATGCCTTTCTTACCCGGGCCCTTTTGCCACCAAAATTTTGCTTCTTTAGCCTCTAAAGCCTTACACAAAGTCTTAGGTAAAAGAAAACAAGACATAGAGTATAGGGGAAGCGATTGGAGAACATATTTGATAAAAACCTCCTTACCCCCAACAGAAAGGTGTCTAACGGACCATTCATTAATGTGACCATCGAACTTGTCAAAGAGAGCCACAAAAGCCTGCTTTTTGTTCCTCCCAACCACAGTAGGTAGGCCCAAATATTTCTCTGGGCTTATCATACTAGAAATGCCCAATATACTCCTTACCGAATTTCGAACTCCCTCATCCACATTCGAACTAAAAAAAAGACCCGATTTCTCAAAATTAACAAGCAGGCCCGAACAGTTGGCATAAATGGACAAGATATCCTTAATATTCTGGGCCTCTGGTGGTGAAGCAGCCCCAAAAATGATGCAGTCATCTGCAAATAAAAGATGGGAAACGGTTGGAGCTGAGCAGGTTATCCTTGCTCCACTGATTAAACCTTGATGAACTGCGCCTCTTATGAGAGATGAGAGCCCTTCACTGCAAAGGAGAAATAGGTATGGGCTAAGCGGATCACCTTGTCGAAGCCCACGGGACGGTTTAAAGCTAGAACCCACAATACCATTCAAAACCACCGAGTAGGATACGGATGACACACACCTACTAATCTTTGAGACCCATTCCTCACTAAAGCCCATCTTCCTCATAACAACCCAAATAAAAGTCCATTCTACCCTGTCATACGCCTTGCTCATATCGAGTTTAAGTGCAAAAGAGCCCTTCTTTCCATAGCGCCTCTTTTGAAAACAGTACAAAATTTCATAAGCAGCAATCAAGTTATCCGTTATTAACCGACCCGGCACAAAAGCACTTTGTGATTCGTCGATACAGTAATGAAGGACCTCTTGGAAGTGAATTACCAGTATTTTTGAGATAATCTTATATAAAACATTGCAAAGACTAATGAGACGAAAATCAGTCATAGTTGAGGGGGCACTAACCTTAGGAATAAGCGCAATGTGCGTGTTGTTTATAGGCTCCAAGGAAACAGATCCTTTAATAGCATCCAGGCAAAAAGCCTCAACCTCTCTCCCAACTATGTGCCAAAACCGGTGATAGAAAATCGCTCCCAAACCGTCAGGCCCAACAGCTTTAAGCGGTCTCATTTCCTTCACCGCAATCAGGACATCTTCCAAAGTAAACTCACGGCCCAATGCCTCATTCATTCCAGTGGTTATGCAACCCGAAATACCATCAATAGCAGCACTCGGATCTTCACCAGCTGTGCTAGTAAAAAGGCCCTGAAAATAATCCAACGCAATCTCGGCCATATCAGTTGGATCAGAACAATGGACTCCAGAAGCCGACATGAGGCCCAAAACTCTGTTCGTGCGTCTTCGTTGAGTGGCAAAACGGTGAAAAAAAGTCGTGTTACGATCACCGTTAGATAACCAATTTGCCCTTGCACGCTGCTCCCAGTACAATTCTTCCCTATCCAACTCCAGGTTTAAGGCAAGCTTTGTTTCCAGAGTCTCTTGTAAAACCTCATCAGAAGGTAATAAATCAGTAAGATGATTCAGACGTTTTCGAAGGTCATCTTTTGTAATGTTCCTCTCCCTCCGAATTCTCCTAAACCAATCTCCTAAGCCCTTATTAACCATTTCAAGGCGCTCAGGAATACTGCCTACTGAATTAGACCACAACTTACGCACTTCGGGTTCACACGAATCCTCCATGAGCCATGATGCCTCAAACTTGAAATTCAAGTGATGCTTACTGGCCCCGAATCCATCTCGGAGCAAAGAAGAAGTGGACAGTGGTTCGAAAAAGAGTGCACTAAATGTTCTAACTGAAAGTTTGGGAAAAGAGATAACCAAGCAGCCTTGGCAACTCCCCGATCTAGTCGCTCACGAATAACATTTGAAGAAAATCTACTTTTCTCCCAAGTAAACCAATTTCCAGAATAACCAATGTCGGACAAATCACAGTCAAACAAGGCCTGTTTAAAATCATCCATTTGCCGAATATTACGTAGATAACCACCCTGTTTTTCATGGCCATACATCAATTCATTAAAGTCACCAATGACTAACCACGGTAAGCCGGGGCAATCATTCAGCTGCCTTAACAAATTCCATGAATCCAACCTATTAGCCTCCTCCGGGGCTCCATAGAAACCCGTGCACCGCCATTGGACCGCCCCCATTGAGTCATGAATCAAGAAATCAATATACCTCGGCGAAGATGACCGAGCTAAAACAGAGCATGAGTCCTTCCACCCCAAAGCAAGCCCCCCGCTTCGGCCCAAGAGAACCAACCTCAGCTCCATTCGTAAAGCCCAACTTGCGACGTACCCGTTCCATCTTTTCAACCGATAACTTGCTGAGAAACATCTACACCTCCTCCTTGGACTCGGACCCGTTTCTTGCCCTCAGAATGAGCCAACGAGCTATCCTCCGAAACATTAGCCATGTGAATATCTTGATTGTAATTTTCTTTAGCATTTAACAGCGCATTCAGATTTGGTATGCCATTCCCAGTTGGCAAACTGCCGTGATCCACTCCATCTTTAAGAATGGGAAAATTAGTTCCCAAAATCCCGCCTGACAAACTCCCTAGATTTGAGCCATAATTTCCGTCATCATCTCGTAGCCATCTGTTCGTCAATGGCTGCCGGCGATCTGGAGCACGTAACGAAATGTCCCAGAGAAAAACCAAATCTTTCTCATCTACCGTGAGCCGTATCGGGCAAAAACATTCGTCGTGGCCCAATTTTCCGCAGAGAAAACAGAAGAGTTTGATTCGCTCATATTCAAAGCGAGCATAGACTTGCTCTCCATTTCGAGATGCCAATTTCTTCTTCCTTTTCAAAGGCAGCCGAGTATCAAAACGGACACGGATTCGCATCACTCTTTTAACCACGGACCCCAGTGACTTGGTATCATATTCTAAAAAACGGCCGATAAAATTCCCCAGATTGACAGCCGTCGCTTCCGACATGAAACCATGAGGAAGATCATGCACCCGAACCCAAAGATTAATATGAAACAACGGAACCGTCAAAGGATCTTCTCCTTCCTGAAGCCGATGTAGCAACAGGAGATGGCCATTGAAGTTCCAAGGCCCACCATCCCAAATCCTATTAACATCCACAATGTGAAATAACCGGAAGAAATACCTATTATCACCAAGATCCGAAATTGAAATCCCTCCAATAGGCTTCCATACACTCGACATAGTGTGCCTCATTGCATCAAACTTAACAATACTGGTAGTAAGAAAGGATCCAACCAGACAAAGATCAAGGGACTGTTCAGGAGTGCTAAGGACAATATCTACTTGCAGGGCCTCCTCCTCCCCATCACCGATAGCCAAAGACGCCATTGGGTCGGAAACTTCATCCATAACAGGGGATAACACCAAAGCAGATCCAAACGAGGAAAAAGAATGTAGAACTAATGTTTTGATATAATAATTGAAAAATGTTTTGGACTAATTTGAAAAGAATTTAAAACTTGGTTTTAAGTCCAAACAACTTGAATTTATGTTTGAGGTATTTTAAGAGGTTTTTGGCAAAGATTTTTCATGTTTTAAACAGCCAAACTTGTATTTTCAACGTCCCAGTATTGATACGGTTGTACCCGTACCGATACCATTTTGCCTCAGTTTGGTCACTGTCAAAACCCGTATCGATACAAGGGTTTAGTGTATCGATACGGAGAGGGGTCGTTTCGATACGCCACGTCAGCGTACCGATCCCATTTCAACTACCCCAACGGCTATTTCCCAACGGCCATTTAAATATCAAGCCGTATCGATACCGTTCCACGTGTATCGATACCCCTATGCTGGCAAGAGCCCAACGGCTATTTCCTCAAGAAGGTCGTATCGATACCGTTCCACCTGTATCGATACTAGTAGCTGCATAACAGCATTTATGAAGGGAAATAAAGTCCTCAACGGCTCCAATTCATCCCCAACGGCTAGTAACGGCTACAAACTCAATTGGGAGTATAAAAGGGACCTCCAAGCATCAAGAGAAGGCTAATGTTCACATTGTCAAACATCAAATGATCAAGAAATTGTCTTAGTGCTTAATTTGTCATTTCTTGTATAGACAAACACTAGTGAGCCAAAATTGTCAAATTTGCTCAAGTGTTTTAGGTTTTGGGTGAGTGCTTCATTGTGCAAACAAACACCTATTAGAGGGTTTTAAGTTTGCTTTCATTGTCTCTTTGTAAAAGAGGGTTTTGATCAAGGCTTTGGGTAGAAGCTTGATCAGTTGTAAGGGTTTCCTCCTAATCCTAGAAAAGGGGACGAATCAATTAGTGGAATTGGTTGAGAAATCCTTAGTGGGAAGCTAAGGTAGTGGATGTAGACCTTGGTTAGAAGGTTGAACCACTATAAATCATTGTGTCAATATTCTTTTTAGCTTCCACAACCCTTCCACCCAAAAATCCACCTCTCCACCACTTGGTGAGCTAGTTTGGTTGATCGAATCGAGCCCCTAAAATCCCAACAATTGGTATCAGAGCTTGGCTCCATCGAAGAGGATTCACACCCTATTGAGAAGATCCGGCAAGCTCGATCACTTTTTCATCAACCGACTCAATGGCACAATCAATCGACAAACCGCCTTTCTTTGACGGAGACCACTACGCCCATTGGAAGACAAAGATGAAATTCTTCATCAAATCAAGAGATTACAAGCTATGGGATGTAGTTGAAGATGGTTCGTTCGTGCCTCAAAGAAGTAAAGCGAAGTGGAGTGCCAACGATCGCAAGAAGATGAAGCTTAATTGCAAAGCCTTGCACATCTTGTTTTGTGCTTTTGGCCCTACCATCTATGAGAAGATGTCTTCTTGTGAGAGTGCCAAGGAGGTATGGGACAAGCTTGAAGTCACATACGAGGGGACAAATGAAGTCAAGGAGACCAAGATTGGGCTCCTAACTTTGGAGTATGAGAACTTCAAAATGGATCCGGACGAGAACATCGAGAAGATGTTTGATAGGTTCTCCACCATCACCAACGGTCTTAAAGGTTTTGGAGAAGCCATCCCGGAGGAAAAGCTTGTTCGAAAGCTCATCTACTCACTTCTCGAGTCTTGGGACTCAAAGAGGACCGCCATCATCGAAGCCAAAAATTTGAAGACTTTGAAGCTTGATGAACTAATGGGGTCACTTCTTACTCATCAAATCATGAAGAAGAACAAGGAGGATGAGAAGAAGAGGGAAGAAATAAGAGCTATGGGAGAGAAGAAAATCAAAGGGCTTGCCATCAATGCTAGTGCCATGGCTCTCAAATCCTCCACTTGCCATCATGTCTACTCAAGTGAAGAGGAGGATGAAGATGAAGAGATAGTTCATCTCTTCAAGAAGTGTGCCCCGTTCATGAAGAAAGCCTTGAGAGAGCTTGAACGAGAACCTAAAAGAAAGGAGAGGGCAAGCACTTCAAGCCATAAGAAGAAGGCATATGTGGCTGCTTGGAGTGATGAGGACTCCACCGACGATGAACAAGCCAACCTTTGCCTTATGGCCATCGAAGAAGATTCGAGGGTAACTTCTAATTCATCTACTTCATGTTCTTACACTTTTGATGAATTACAAGATGCCTATGATGATTTGGTTTTAGATTTTAAAAGCCACATTTTGAAAAATAATAAATTGATTTCAAAGTTAAAAATTCAAAATGATTTGCTTTCTAAAACCAAACTTGAACTTGAAGCCAAACTTGAAGAGTTTGAGTTAAAATGTCTTGATTTACAAAAATTGCTTCAAAAAGTTCAAGGAGAAAAGGATTTGATTTCCAAAGAGCTAGACAAGAAAAACAATTTTGGAAAATCAAATTTTTATGTTAGACAATCTAGTGCCCCTAGATTTATTAAAGGAAAATGTTTTAGAAGTATTTGGGTCCCAAAAGGACTTAATACTTCAATTAAAAAGGATGACATTGAAAAATGGATTCCTAAGGGGACTAAAATTTTTGCAACTAACGTTTATGGATCCAAAGCAATTTGGATACCGAAAGTTACTTGATTGTCTATTGTAGGTGTGATGGAGATGTTCAACAAGTCAAACATTGAGGGGGAGCTCCATACACACAAGGAAGAACACTTGAAGAAGGAAGGCTTCACATCCTCCCTTGGGTTCAAGTGTTGGTAAAATTTCTAGTTGTTTTGATTTAATTTGTCTTTTTTTTAGTTTATTCAACTAGATGATCATATTTGATGGACTAACTCTTTTGATGATGCTTTGAGTAAGGGGGAGCCATTTTTAAACCAAATTCTTATTTATGTCAAAACTTTTTACCTCTATTGTTATTTTGAACTTAATGTCTTAAATTCTTTTTGATATAACAAAAAGGGGGAGAAATAGTATGGTTTGAAAAATTGAATTTTAAAATGAATAAGGGGGAGCTTTATTTGATTTCATACATTTAATCTCTTATTCACATTTTTAAAGTTTAAGGGGGAGAATCCCAAACAATTTTTCAAGTTAGTTTTATTATATCAAAAAGGGGGAGATTGTAGAACTAATGTTTTGATATAATAATTGAAAAATGTTTTGGACTAATTTGAAAAGAATTTAAAACTTGGTTTTAAATCCAAACAACTTGAATTTATGTTTGAGGAATTTTAAGAGGTTTTTGGCAAAGATTTTTCATGTTTTAAACAGCCAAACTTGTATTTTCAACGTCCCAGTATCGATACGGTTGTACCCGTACCGATACCATTTTGCCTCAGTTTGGCCACTGTCAAAACCCGTATCGATACAAGGGTTTAGTGTATCGATACGGAGAGGGGTCGTTTCGATACGCCACGTCAGCGTACCGATCCCATTTCAACTACCCCAACGGCTATTTCCCAACGGCCATTTAAATATCAAGTCGTATCGATACCGCTCCACGTGTATCGATACCCCTATGCTGGCAAGAGCCCAACGGCTATTTCCTCAAGAATGTCGTATCGATACCGTTCCACCTGTATCGATACTGGTAGCTGCAGAACAGCATTTATGAAGGGAAATAAAGTCCTCAACAGCTCCAATTCATCCCCAACGGCTAGTAACGACTACAAACTCAATTGGGAGTATAAAAGGGACCTCCAAGCATCAAGAGAAGGCTAATGTTCACATTGTCAAACATCAAATGATCAAGAAATTGTCTTAGTGCTTAATTTGTCATTTCTTGTATAGACAAACACTAGTGAGCCAAAATTGTCAAATTTGCTCAAGTGTTTTAGGTTTTGGGTGAGTGCTTCATTGTGCAAACAAACACCTATTAGAGGGTTTTAAGTTTGCTTTCATTGTCTCTTTGTAAAAGAGGGTTTTGATCAAGGCTTTGGGTAGAAGCTTGATCGGTTGTAAGGGTTTCCTCCTAATCCTAGAAAAGGGGACGAATCAATTAGTGGAATTGGTTGAGAAATCCTTAGTGGGAAGCTAAGGTAGTGGATGTAGACCTTGGTTAGAAGGTTGAACCACTATAAATCATTGTGTCAATATTCTTTTTAGCTTCCACAACCCTTCCACCCAAAAATCCACCTCTCCACCACTTGGTGAGCTAGTTTGGTTGATCGAATCGAGCCCCTAAAATCCCAACAATTGGTATCAGAGCTTGGCTCAATCGAAGAGGATTCACACCCTATTGAGAAGATCCGGCAAGCTCGATCACTTTTTCATCAACCGGCTCAATGGCACAATCAATCGACAAACCACCTTTCTTTGACGGAGACCACTACGCCCATTGGAAGACAAAGATGAAATTCTTCATCAAATCAAGAGATTACAAGCTATGGGATGTAGTTGAAGATGGTTCGTTCGTGCCTCAAAGAAGTAAAGCGAAGTGGAGTGCCAACGATCGCAAGAAGATGGAGCTTAATTGCAAAGCCTTGCACATCTTATTTTGTGCTTTTGGCCCTACCATCTATGAGAAGATGTCTTCTTGTGAGAGTGCCAAGGAGGTATGGGACAAGCTTGAAGTCACATACGAGGGGACAAATGAAGTCAAGGAGACCAAGATTGGGCTCCTAACTTTGGAGTATGAGAACTTCAAAATGGATCCAGACGAGAACATCGAGAAGATGTTTGATAGGTTCTCCACCATCACCAACGGTCTTAAAGGTTTTGGAGAAGCCATCCCGGAGGAAAAGCTTGTTCGAAAGCTCATCTACTCACTTCTCGAGTCTTGGGACTCAAAGAGGACCGCCATCATCGAAGCCAAAAATTTGAAGACTTTGAAGCTTGATGAACTAATGGGGTCACTTCTTACTCATCAAATCATGAAGAAGAACAAGGAGGATGAGAAGAAGAGGGAAGAAATAAGAGCTATGGGAGAGAAGAAAATCAAAGGGCTTGGCATCAATGCTAGTGCCATGGCTCTCAAATCCTCCACTTGCCATCATGTCTACTCAAGTGAAGAGGAGGATGAAGATGAAGAGATAGTTCATCTCTTCAAGAAGTGTGCCCCGTTCATGAAGAAAGCCTTGAGAGAGCTTGAACGAGAACCTAAAAGAAAGGAGAGGGCAAGCACTTCAAGCCATAAGAAGAAGGCATATGTGGCTGCTTGGAGTGATGAGGACTCCACCGACGATGAACAAGCCAACCTTTGCCTTATGGCCATCGAAGAAGATTCGAGGGTAACTTCTAATTCATCTACTTCATGTTCTTACACTTTTGATGAATTACAAGATGCCTATGATGATTTGGTTTTAGATTTTAAAAGCCACATTTTGAAAAATAATAAATTGATTTCAAAGTTAAAAATTCAAAATGATTTGCTTTCTAAAACCAAACTTGAACTTGAAGCCAAACTTGAAGAGTTTGAGTTAAAATGTCTTGATTTACAAAAATTGCTTCAAAAAGTTCAAGGAGAAAAGGATTTGATTTCCAAAGAGCTAGACAAGAAAAACAATTTTGGAAAATCAAATTTTTATGTTAGACAATCTAGTGCCCCTAGATTTATTAAAGGAAAATGTTTTAGAAGTATTTGGGTCCCAAAAGGACTTAGTACTTCAATTAAAAAGGATGACATTGAAAAATGGATTCCTAAGGGGACTAAAATTTTTGCAACTAACGTTTATGGATCCAAAGCAATTTGGATACCGAAAGTTACTTGATTGTCTATTGCAGGTGTGATGGAGATGTTCAACAAGTCAAACATTGAGGGGGAGCTCCATACACACAAGGAAGAACACTTGAAGAAGGAAGGCTTCACATCCTCCCTTGGGTTCAAGTGTTGGTAAAATTTCTAGTTGTTTTGATTTAATTTGTCTTTTTTTTAGTTTATTCAACTAGATGATCATATTTGATGGACTAACTCTTTTGATGATGCTTTGAGTAAGGGGGAGCCATTTTTAAACCAAATTCTTATTTATGTCAAAACTTTTTACCTCTATTGTTATTTTGAACTTAATGTCTTAAATTCTTTTTGATATAACAAAAAGGGGGAGAAATAGTATGGTTTGAAAAATTGAATTTTAAAATGAATAAGGGGGAGCTTTATTTGATTTCATACATTTAATCTCTTATTCACATTTTTAAAGTTTAAGGGGGAGAATCCCAAACAATTTTTCAAGTTAGTTTTATTATATCAAAAAGGGGGAGATTGTAGAACTAATGTTTTGATATAATAATTGAAAAATGTTTTGGACTAATTTGAAAAGAATTTAAAACTTGGTTTTAAATCCAAACAACTTGAATTTATGTTTGAGGAATTTTAAGAGGTTTTTGGCAAAGATTTTTCATGTTTTAAACAGCCAAACTTGTATTTTCAACGTCACAGTACCGATACGGTTGTACCCGTACCGATACCATTTTGCCTCAGTTTGGCCACTGTCAAAACCCGTATCGATACAAGGGTTTAGTGTATCGATACGGAGAGGGGTCGTTTCGATACGCCACGTCAGCGTACCGATCCCATTTCAACTACCCCAACGGCTATTTCCCAACGGCCATTTAAATATCAAGCCGTATCGATACCGCTCCACGTGTATCGATACCCCTATGCTGGCAAGAGCCCAACGGCTATTTCCTCAAGAATGTCGTATCGATACCGTTCCACCTGTATTGATACTGGTAGCTGCAGAACAGCATTTATGAAGGGAAATAAAGTCCTCAACAGCTCCAATTCATCCCCAACGGCTAGTAACGGCTACAAACTCAATTGGGAGTATAAAAGGGACCTCCAAGCATCAAGAGAAGGCTAATGTTCACATTGTCAAACATCAAATGATCAAGAAATTGTCTTAGTGCTTAATTTGTCATTTCTTGTATAGACAAACACTAGTGAGCCAAAATTGTCAAATTTGCTCAAGTGTTTTAGGTTTTGGGTGAGTGCTTCATTGTGCAAACAAACACCTATTAGAGGGTTTTAAGTTTGCTTTCATTGTCTCTTTGTAAAAGAGGGTTTTGATCAAGGCTTTGGGTAGAAGCTTGATCGGTTGTAAGGGTTTCCTCCTAATCCTAGAAAATGGGACGAATCAATTAGTGGAATTGGTTGAGAAATCCTTAGTGGGAAGCTAAGGTAGTGGATGTAGACCTTGGTTAGAAGGTTGAACCACTATAAATCATTGTGTCAATATTCTTTTTAGCTTCCACAACCCTTCCACCCAAAAATCCATCTCTCCACCACTTGGTGAGCTAGTTTGGTTGATCGAATCGAGCCCCTAAAATCCCAACAAAGAAGAAACGTGCCAAGAGGCAGAGAACGTGTCAAAAGACAGAGGAAAGAAACGTGTCAAAAGACAGAGACAATTTTTTAAATTAATTGTTATTATTTTTATAACATTGATATTAGAGTAATTGCTCGATTACTCCAGATTGAGAAGTGTATTATGGGGCGACCATTTTCAATTTAATTTATTCAATTCATAAAGTCATAATTCAAACCTCTGACTTTGCTTAAAGAATCAAACTTGTCAAGTTGGTTCTATTATTTTTTTAATTATACTATTAGTAATAAATACTAATTGTTATGGTTTTTCAATTATAAATCAAGTTTTGAATTTCATTAAATTAAAAAATAAATTGAGATCCACTAGATTGCTTAGTGGCTTAGGATGATCCTATTACTCTATTTTATATGGGATTAAATCTCGTTATGAGAAATGTATTATTTCTCTATTCAATAAAAAATAAATCTAACATTTTTATTAAAAATATATCTAAATACAATTGTATTTATCAATTAAATCTTTAAAATTGTTGTGAATAAAATAACAAAGAACAACAATAAGAACAAAGAACAAGAATGGAAGAACAAAGAGATGAGAGAAAGAAGGAAATTTGTATTATTCTCAAATATAAAATTGTATGCAATGCCTTCAATGAATCATCTATTTATAGGCATAAGAAGTACATAATACATTAAACTCTAATTCATAGAGATAATATTCCTAATAATAAATAAATCAAACTCCTTTGATAAAGTTCTAATCATGATAGACATCCACATAGATAAATATTCATAACACTCCCCCTTGGATGTCTATGAAGATAATGTGCCTCGTTAAAACCTTACTAAGATAAAACCCAGTGGGAAAAAAGTCTTTAGTGAAGGAAAAAGAGTACACACATCTTTGATACGCATAACATGTTGCCTCATTAAAAACCTTACCAGGAAAACCCATTGGGACAAAACTTCGGTTAAGGGAAAAAGAGTGCAACGCGTATTTACTCCCCCTCATGCAAACATCACAGAAGATCTTTGAATCTTCATAATTTAATCTTGAATATCATTTTTCTAAAGATCGTGAGGGATGAAACTTTGGAGTAATATGTTCCATGATGTATCCACTTTCAAACTGAGATAAACATCTTGCATTATCTTCACACAAGATAGCTTTTATCATATCTTGTAAAAGTAAATCCACATATCTTTTGGATATGTTGGGTCAATGGTCTTAGCCAAACACATTTTTTGGCTTGCCTCGTGCATAACAATTTTTTCTACGACATTTGAGGAGGCATCAATGAATGTTTGAAGATCTAAATGTAATGATCTTTGTATAATCATAGATATTTCTTGACCAACTAATATATAGTGCTTCAAGACCAAGAAAAGATATAAGTATCTTTATTCACATCCAACAATCTTACAACTATTGGATACTCAATAGATATGCTCTATTCATATTGAATCTTCTTTAAGATTCTTTCAGCTTATGTCTATTCATAGACAAAAGAAATATATAAAAATGCTCGATCTTCAGGTCGAGATAAACTTGATGTCAAGATTCAAGTACTTGTATTGAAAGTACTTCATGAGTTTCCAATTTGAAGCTCTTTAGGAGTTCTAAAATTATCATAATGGATCTTGACCCAAACTCCTTTATAAAATACATAAGGAAATCTAATCATTCTTATAGTATTTTCTCAATTAGTATTCACTAAGGCGATTATACCAAATGCGCCAAAATATTCATGAGACATGTCTAAATAAATTTCCTCAGAAATTTTCAAATGCTTATAACATTTTAGATCTTTCAAGGATAAATATGGATCCACAAATAATTAGACGCATGTAAAGTTTTCAATAACTGCCAAAGTAATTGCATCCACCATGAAGTAATTAAAACTTGTCATAAATCATAGTTCAAGTCGTATTTACGACTACTTATTTGTGCCTCACTTACATTACACCTTTAGGTGTTTGGACTGCTGGTCCAAATACTTCTATTTTAGAAGTTCAAAGCGTCTTTCAACATTGGTCAATTCAATATCTATACTTCTGGATAGATTTTATACAAGATCCTCGATTTCTTTCTTTACTTCTATAGAAGTATTTTATGTAAAATTGTTTGTAAAATCGTTGTCGACAACTTTCCAATTTTCTGGTTCCATTCTCGTAATGACATAACCCATCGAGATCTCTTCAAGATTTCAATCTTTATTTCAGGTACCTGAAACTCTTATAGAGTTTTATTATTTGTTATGTCTTGGGTCTCTTTAGGAGCACCCGCCTCCAATATATGACCATCTCATATGACTTTCTATTTACGAGAATTTTGATCATTGGAACCATTTCAACTATCATGCTTCAGGCATGATTTACATTCTCTCGCTCTAACATGTAATTTAAACTTACATCATTTCAGCTGGTATATGAGACTTAATTACTCTCATTGGGTCAGTAAATATGTCTGGCAGTTGACATGTAATAACATGAATTATTTTATGAACTTCTAGTTCATATAAGAGGATCTAGATAATGATAATTCATTTTCCTCTATCCAGCTGATTATTATCTCCCCCTGATGTTGAGAAAAATCATGTCATAAATGATTCTCCAATTAATGTTTAAGAATTTAAACATAAAAGAAGACTCGTACTCAATATATATTCTCAACCCTTTTTATTTACCCATTTTGTACGTTGTGGTGGAGCAATTCATATCGCACATTCAAAAATCATAAAATGGGAAATGTATGATTTTTGACCAAAAACCAATCATAACGGGGAGTTTATTATAACTCGTTGACTTAATGCGTATAAGTGTTGCTATATGGAAACACCATATAAATAATAACTCTTTTGTTCTCATAGTTTAGCTATTAAATAGGAGACATCCAATTGAAATTTTGCTAAACTATATTTTTCATAATCAATAGGCTTTGTAACAATTGATATAGCCTAAAATATAAACCCACTAGCTTTTCAAGACGAATAGTCTAACTGCATAATCTGAATCTTTTAGAATCAATCTCACAAACTTCTGGTTGTAAGTCGATAAAACAATGTAGATGCATCTACTAAAATCATATAAAACTTTCCATATTTGTGGATATATGGGCCTATATTTCGTTCAGATATGCAAGACATACAATCTTAACTTCAATACAATAACTTTAAGTTCTAATTATTTTGGTAAGTGGGATCATTTATATCCTTTGAGAACAAACAACACAAGAACTTCAGGTTCTTTTAGTAAGTGGAATTTAATCAATTCCTTTAAGCAACACAAGAACTACACGTTTTTTAATAAGTGGAATTTAATCCATTCCTTTGAGAATAAGCACCACAAGAACTACAGGTTCTTTTAATACATGTGCATGTAAATTTCAATAATTTCTGCACTATTATTGATCAGGATGGTCTAATCGATCATGCCAACTATATATATGTGTGTATATATCTCTGAATTTGTAAACTTCTTGTTTACCATAACATGTAATTCAATCTTACTCGTACATGTCTAGTACGATCATCAAAATTGTTCCTTTAAATAGAAATATATTTAGCTCTTTCGGAGCTTTCAATTGAAATTATCTTTTGGTAGCAATATACAACTCTCCTAGAGCTTTCAACTGACTTTTTGGCTACCAGAACTTATATTCATATTGGCTTATTTCAAATGCCAATTGATAACATATGTTATCTATAATTCCCAAAGGAATATTTTGCAAGCTCATATTGCTCTCTTAAAATTTCCACTTATAGTGGTGACGATATTATTACCATTAGCGGTAATTATTGCAATATTCGCAATTCTGCACTTTTCATAATGTGCTTTCTCTCAAGAATTTATTGCTCTTCTAGAGCATCAATATTTTCAGTACTTTGAGATATAGTACTCACATTATTCCCTTGCATTAAAATGGGAAAATATATCTTATGCTTATGTTAGCATAAATCGTCACCATAGATTGTATTTGACAAATAATCATGTTAAACAAAATAAATAAATATCATAATATTTAAATATAAATATAAAACATAAATAATTAATGTGTGTAAAATAAATAAACGTAAAGTAAAATAAATAAAATAAATAAATAGATCTCTTCAAAGTTATGAGAATAATTAGAAGATGATTTATTTCTTTCGAGGGTTATAAGAAAATCAACAACGTCCAAAAGAGTTGGACCAACAATGTTCAAATAAAGTTGGACCAGTATCATCTTCGTCATGTTTCGCAAACAAAATTTGCTTCTATTTTTTTCTTTTATCATTCAATGATTCTTGATTTTTTAACGTACAACACGTACGAGACCAATGGTTTATAACATCGCATTGGTAATAAGAAGAGTTTTACTTCAATAGAATGATCTTTATCACTCTTGCCATCCTTATAACCTTACTACCGGTGGGTAGAAATATTCTTAAAATGACCATATTTTTCACGTCTATATTCATAGCCTCGACTACGACCACAACTTCTAATATGGTTTTTATTCCTTCCATAATATAATCTCACATTCACTTTAGGGAATGGAGTAGAGCCAGTGAGCTTTTAAAACTTTTTTCACATATCCTTATCACAGAGAAAAAAAAAATAATCCTCGACTACGACCACAACTTCTAATGTGGTTTTTATTCCTTCCATAATATAATCTCACATTCACTTCAGGGAAAGGAGTAGAGCCAGTGGGCCTTTAAAACCTTTTTCACATATCATTATCACAAAGAACAAATATTTAATCCTCGTACGCGACATTGTTAAACATGTCCACAAGGTCCTTTAAAAACCTCATTTGAGGCCAGTAGCTTCGCAGAACGGGATGTTCAGCCAATATACTTGGATTATATCGAAATTATGTATCTAATTGAATAATGATTTACCATGTTTGCATTCACTTCAGGGAATGAAACAGTTCCAATAATCACATGGAATAAACATCATGCTTGCATTCACTTCAGGGAATGCCCCATCATTGATAATCGCATGGAATAAACATCGTGCTTTGCATTCACTTCAGGGAATGCCACATCATTGATAATTGCATGGAATAAACATCATGCTTTGCATTCACTTCAGGGAATGCCTCCCATAAAACTTTTTGGATCAAGACGAATTTTCGTAACTTGAATTTGGGAGAAGTCTATGGTCGAGTTTTTCGACGAAGAAGAAATATTGCTTTCGAGCAAATATAGACTTTATAATAATCTTCTTGTAAATTCAAAATCATCATGATTTATCGCACTTTAAAATAATAATATAAAGAATAAAAATAAAACCAAAATTTACCGATATTGATTTTTCTCTCGTGGACAATGGAGACATAGCATATGACCGAGATAGATTCTCATAGTCCATTTATATCACATCTCTTTCCAAGCCATTCAAAGATACCATGTAAAAGTCAAAAGCAAGGTTAAAAGAATCAACTATCAAAAATAGAATAACATAAATAAATATTAATATTTAATTATGGACTAAAACATTGAAACAGATGATGACCTAACATGCCATGTCACTTTTTTTAATACGGCTTCAATAATAATTAAAATATATCAGAATGAATTAACCAATTTATAAACTAATTAATAAACATATCATAATGGCATATCACCTTATGTGCGCACATCACTTTTTTGTTTATTAAATTTCCTTTTAATTATTTTCAAAAAAAAATTCAAGACCGTAAATACTTCTAATATTAGCTTCTCATACATTGACTTTCATAGTTTCATTATTTAGTTAACATCAATGGCGCCACAACAAAAAACCAACCAAAAAGGATTTATGATAAGGATGAACATACCGTGGATACATACCGAATAATTATGCATGGACTATCGACTTGAGTGTGTGGTATGAGCTACGATAAATAAATCTTGTATTATGAATCACCAACAAGAACCAAGGCAATTGGTTAGAGCTTCGTGCTGATAATGTGTTGTGAATAAAATAACAAAGAACAATAATAAGAACAAAGAACAAGAATGGAAGAACAAAGAGATGAGAGAAAGAGGAAAATTTGTATTATTCTCAAATATAGAATTGTATACAATGCCTTCAATGAATCATCTATTTATAGGCATAAGAAGTACATAATACATTAAACTCTAATTCATAGAGATAATATTCTTAATAATAAATAAATCAAACTCCTTTGATAAAGTTCTAATCATGATAGACATCCACATAAATAAATATTCATAACAAAAATTAATTTATTAATTACTTTATTTTAACTAGTCAATTAAATTTATCCACTTAACGTTTCTCTAAATTTAATTTATAAATTACTTTATTTTAAGGTTTAACAGTCAAATAAGTGCCCAAATTATACTATTTTTTCAGATAGGCGCCTAAACTATATTTTGGGCCAAATAAGTGCCTAATGTTTTATTATGTGATCTATTTAAGGTTTCTCAGTCAACGACCATTAAAAAATACAGTCATCCAATCAAAACATGACACATGACCTTTTTTAATTTTTGAGTTTCTTTAAAAATCCGAATTTCTTTAAAAAAATCCCTAAGTTTTAATTTCTTTAAAAATCTTTTTGAAAAATTTACCAATGGAGTTGTCCAATTGATAAGCACCTGAGATAGCCACCTACCAAAGGTAAGTGTGCGACCCGGGTCGGTCCGAAAAGTCAAAGCAAAACCCTTTGAACCGGGAGGGCAACTAAAAAATCTATAATTTTTTTTTAAAATTAAACGAACTAATTTAATAAAAAAAAAGGTGTAACCCCCTCGTCCCGGTCTGGCCGGATGACCGATCCGAGTGGGTCACACGGGGAAAACCGAAGCGAAACCCGTTAAGGTTCCCCCTCGGTTAGAGACCCTATATTTTTTTTCATTTTAGTCTTGTCTAGAGGAATGTTAAGTCCTACATGAATTACGACAGCGGAAAACACTCATAGGAAAATCACCTTCGAACCACGAACATACATAACTAGTCCATTTTTAAGATTACAGGGCAGACCGTATCGGTACCCTAACCAGGGGTATTGATACGCCCTGACCAGGTCAACCCCAAAGAGTCAACTCCGGGAAGACCGTATCGATACACCCCTCCTCGGCCAACTCTCCTAGGTCAACGAAATAGGATCATATCGATACGCGTGAAACCCGTATCGGTACGCCCTACACTCACCCATTTCTTCAAATTCCAGTAACTTTGGAGGGTATCGGTACCCCCGAGGTAGCGATACGCCAGACACAAATCGTAGCATTTGGGCAAGGCTGTATCGATACAGCCCTTAGGCGTATCGATACGCCCTGCTCTGCAAATCCACCAATTTCAACTTGGTGACCTCAAACACAACTCTAGATGCATTTTTGAACTCCCCTAAGCTCATACAAACATACATACATCAAAACTACAACCGGGATTTAGCATGCGAGGCATTGGATCTAACGAAAATCATACAAATCAAGACTTTATGCAATTCCACAAAAAGGAGCATACTTAGCAAGCATAAGTCATCATACACTAGATATTGAAACATAAGGCATACATAGGCCAACAACATACACATTTAGGCATGCTCACATAGGCAACATAATAAGCATAGACCGCAATCCATGAAACAAAAGCATAACACAACCATGAGTTTAACATGCTCAAACACAATCCCCTAAGGAGTTTGACACCAACTCCTAAAACTCTATACCCCATCGTCTAGGCATTATTACAAAATGCAAACCATATTTGAACTAGCTTGAGAACTTCAAAAGCTCCTCCCTCGCCCGCTTGCCTCCCGAACTCTAACGATCTGCACGTTGGAAACAAAGAGAGCATAAGCCAACTAGCTTAGTGAGAGAGGCTCTACAATTCACAACATGCAGTTTTCCAAAACACATTTTATATGCAAGAAAGCAATGGATGCACGAAGGTCTATCTCAACAACAACACATGGTTTGCACATGCACAACTAACATACACGTACGGTGGGACTACACATCACCGTTTCGACTAGTAGATTTCCAATGGGACTACACATCAAAGTACTACCCTACTAGTCACTACCGGTGGGACTACACATCACCGTAGTTTAAACCACCATCACGTGAGGCACGAACTCAACTCGGCTACACATTAACAACTTAAAATGCACTCAATAATCACAACGTATAAACATTCAACATATCACAACAACATGGGAGTAGAGAGGCTTACACTCGGGTTTAGGTGACCCCTCAAGGTCCCACCCAAACCCCAACAGGATCCATATCGAGCACAATGCAAAAATCAACAATTCTACTCACCGTTGTTACCCAAGAGAAGACCGAAGACCAAGCTCAAGACTCCGAAATCCCCGGATTTGTCCCCAAAGCTTCACCAACCAAATTTCTCGTTTCTAAACATTCCAACACCAAGTAAACAATCCTAAATCAGTCCATATTCCAAAATAGTCAACCCGGATTACATACCAAGCACAAGACATCAAATTTTCCATTGAAAACAAACCCAAAATCCATAATCCTGAGCAGCCCTTAAGTACACCTTAAATCCATTGATTCCAACCCTTAAATTGCTCCCTAAAGCCTCCAAAACAACACTTACATATAGCCTACCCATCAGCCCTCAAAATTCTACCTAAAACACCCCCAAAACTCAACTTAAAACCTCCCTAAAACCCCATTTCGGGAAACACCCCAAAACCTTATAAAAATCATACCCATTGGACCCTTTAGATTTAAAACAACTCATATAACATTAATAAATCAAAAACCTAAGTTAAAGATGTTAAAAATGACATTTTTATCAAAATTTCAAAACACCCAAAATACAAAAATCATGAGTTTTATAGAAAATAAAGGTATGTACTCGTAGAGGATGATGAGAGCAAGTCAAAAACGACCTTACCTTTGAAAAATCCTCAAGAATGAGTGAGCTATGAAATGGAATAGTACTCAAAGAGGAAGAGGGGTTTTTGTCGTGAGTTTGATGGAGGGAGGAAGAAAATGAGTGAATTTTTGGTATTTTAATTCTTTTGTTTTAAACCCAAAAGACCCATTTACCCTTAATGAAAAGGGAAAATTCCAATAGCATGACATCCATGACTTTTTGGGCTTGATTTAACATAAGCCCAACATAAAAACCATTTGTTTGAAAATACGAGGCCCAAAGATTATTTTAATTATAAAACCGGACCCAGAATAATATTAAATTATTATTTTCACCCGACCCCTAAACCCGGGTGTTACACAAGGGTACAATAGCAATCAATGAACTTTCAGGATCATTTCACTTTGGTCATCAAACTTTTAAAACTTGCATTACATTTATTAAATTTTTAATACATTTTTAGTATGGTTTCTATCGATGAAAACTGTCATTAAAGTCTTCTTCCCTTAAAACTTAATTTTAATTGACACTCGTTACAAAAGATTGCTTTTCTTATGAGAGGAGCGGTTTTCAGTCAATTCTAACGGTGAGAAGGCTTCATTTGGCCAAAAGATCTAATATAATTTAACTTTAAGTTGACCTGACAGTTAATAGTGACAAATAATAAAATAACATTTAGATTTATTCGACCTCTGCTTCCTTTCGTCATCGTTTCTGCCATTGTTTGGTGATTTCTCTGGTCAAAAATTTCATCAAACTACTTTCATTCTTATTTTTTTTCATCCCATCAATTCAAACTTATTGATCTTCTTGGTCTTCTCAAATATCAACCAAAACTTAATTAAAAGTAAAAATTAAAACCTTTTTATGTGTTATTTTTAACCATCAGATCAACTTAAAATCAAACTACGGTCAAGCGGATCCTTCTCATCATTGGATTTGGCTGACTTATTTGTTTCATGGGAAATTTAGCCTTTGTAACGACTTCAAATTTGGGAAATTAAGGTTTTATTTTGGGGGCAAAGACTTTAACATGTCACATCGTTGTTTCTAACGATAATAACCATAATAAAAGTGAAATGAAAATTTAGTGACATTAATTCAAATTTTAAAAGTTCGATGGTCAAAATAAAAGAAACTTAGAGATTAAGTGACTACTAGTATAGTTTACCCTGTAATTAAAACAGCCGGCCCATTTGAATAATTCAAATCTTTACAAGCAGTGACTTGGAGAGGGGAAGAGTTCAATGAATTAAGTAAAATTCAAGTTACGTTGGTACACAAATAAAACTATGAGGATAAAATTAATTATTATATAGGTTAGTATACGAGTTTTTAAAATGTTTATAATAAAATAAAAAGGAACTTATGTAAATTTAAGTTTGAAGTGAGAATAAAATCATATACTATTTCGAAACCTTGTTTATAATAAAATAGTTCAAGTAAAGCATAGAAACAAGTGTGCACATATTAACATATACTTGATTGTATAAAATCCGCTCTTCGTACAACTTGGGCTATTTGCAAGAGTATTTGTGATTTTGTAAGATACTTTAGTTCCTTTGTAGTAGCTATATTGCTTTCTTGGGATAAATATACACATAAACTTATCAAAAAATTGTTTTCAATTAGGATAAAATAAATGGAATGTATTAATTCGGAGAGTAAAATTATTATAATATCATAAGAAAATTTTATAACGTGCGACAAACACCTCTGAACACCACTAATATTGAACACCGTTGAATACTATTAAATTAATTAATAAAAATTTAAAATTTCAAAGACCCATCAAATAATTAATAATTACTTTAAAAAATTCAATTAAATTATTATTTTTATATATTAAATTTTATTTTTTTAATAAGGATAAACTATATATTTAATACATTACCTATTTCTGTATTTCTATCGAACCCTCATTATTTAAATATTATTTCAATTTGACCCTAATGTTTATAAAAAAATAATTTAACCCTTAACTCTCAACTAAAACCCTAAACTATTAAACCTTAAACCCTTAAACTCTTAAACATATACCCTTAAAAATAATTTTATAAAGAATAAACACTCCATGATCTGACAAGAAATCGGGTGTTTTTTTTTTTTTTTAATGTTCGTAGGATATCGAAAATGGTGAAGATCTGTTGAATTGGTGTTGGTTATGTTGGTGGGCCGACAATGACTGTTATTGCATTGAAATGCCCTGAAATTGAAGTGGCCGTTGTCGATATTTCTGTCTCGAGAATTGCTGCCTGGAACAGCGATACGCTTCCGATCTATGAGCCCGGACTCGACGAGGTGGTTAAGAAATGCAGAGGGAAGAACCTGTTCTTTAGCACCGGTGTCGAGAAGCATGTTTCGGAGGCTGATATCGTGTTTGTTTCGGTTAACACCCCGACCAAAACGCAAGGTCTCGGAGCTGGGAAAACCGATGATCTGACTTACTGGGAGAGTGCTGCTCGTATGATTGCTGATGTATCGAAATCTAACAAGATCGTGGTCGAGAAATCGACTGTTCCTGTTAAAACAGCTGAGGCGATAGAGAAAATTTTGAACCACAATAGCAAAGGCATTGATTTTCAGATTCTCTCAAACCCGGAATTCCTTGCCGAGGGAACTGCGATTCAGGGCCTTTTCAATCCTGGCGGTGTTCTTATCGGAGGCAGGGAAACCCTGGAAGGTCAAAAGGCAATTGAAGCATTGAGGGATGTGTATGCGCATTGGGTTCATATGCACCAACCTCTGGTCTGCCGAGTTATCGAAGCTTGCTGCCAATGCCTTCCTGGCACAGAAAATCTCTTCGGTTAATGCTATGTTTGCTTTGTGCGAGGCAACCGGTGGTGATGTGAGCCAAGTATCTCATGCTGTTGGGAAAGATACGAGGATCGGATCCAAGTTCTTGAATGTTAGTGTCGGTTTCCAAAAGGATATTCTGAACTTGGTCTATATCTGCAAATGCAATGGCCTTGAGGTTGCCAATTACTGGAAACAAGTCATTAAGATTAATGACTACCAGAAAACTCGGTTTGTAAACTACTAAACCGGATTGTTTCCTCACTGTCGGAATTAGCAAATAATGATTTCCGCAGCAATATAATAATCGGATCCATTTCTAAGAACAACAAAACAAGACAAACTGATCAAATCCACGGTTAAGACATAAAAATAATTAAATCTTATTCTTTATAAAATTATTTTTAAGGGTATATGATTTAGGGTATAGGTTTAAGAGTTTAAGTGTTTAAGGTTTAATAGTTTAGGGTTTTAGGTTGAAGGTTAAGGGTTAAATTATTTTTTTATAAAGAATAGAGTCAAATTGAAATAATATTTAAATAATGAGGGTTTAATAGAAATACGTAAATAGGTGAGTTATTAAATATATAATTTACCCTTATTAAAAAATAAAATTTTATATATATATAAAATAATTTAATTGAAAAATTTTAAAGTAATTATTAATTATTTGATGGGTCCTTGAAATTTTAAATCTTTATTAATTAATTTAATGGTGTTCAGCATTAGTGGTGTTCAACGGTATTCGTCGCACGTGGTAGACTCATCCAATATCATATTATATTTTAATATTAAAGATAGAGTGATCCGCTTATAATAAAATTTTAATTGAATAACTAAATTGTATTTTTAGAAGAAAATTTATTTGTTTGTTATCAAATAATTAAGCGATAAAGGCTGTATTTTACCTAAAATATATAATAATTAAAATTTCAATTCTACCTTTTTTTTTGTTCATTGTCTAATTTTCTTTCCTTGTTTATCAGGCCTGTTGCGTAAAAGGAAAAGGAACAGTATTTTCTGATTTTAGTATCGAAAGAAAAAAAATGATTGAATTGAGCTAAAATGTTTGAACCGTTTTTGAAACGTGAATTTATAAGTTAGGCTTATCATAATCGAATGAACTGAATCAAATTTAACGATACAATGATATAATTAAATTTAAAATTAAAGTTTAGGATTAAAATTAAACAATTAAAAGTTCGGTGGTACAAACGATATAATATTAATAATTCAATAATATCCGGTGTAACTTATATTTATATAAAAGACTTTTAAAATGTATCGAATAAATAAAAAAGAATTTAAATCAAATTCATTTAACAAAATAAAGTAAAAAATGTTGAAGTGAAAATTATGTATGGAAGGGAAATCAAATCGAATTAAAGTGGACGGTTAAAAAATTGATTGAGTTGAAGTGATATCACCCTATTCTACTTGACTGTTTGCATTTGCTTCTTCGGACGTGATTGGTAATCAATCTTAATATTAGTTGCCGACCACTAGAGTTATTATTATTTTTATTTTTTTATATTTTAATAATGAACTTTATTTTTGTGGCACATATTTTTTCTGTCTTTGTGACACGTTTTTATTTTATTTTTGTGGTTCGTTTCAACTGTCGTTTTAGCATGATTTTAACATACCTTAACAGTCGTTTGATGCTCGTAAAGAGATCTTCACGACGTTAATCTCTGATTATGGTTCTGTCGGTGGTCATAGAAAGATAGATCCACACTCGGTTAATAGTTGTTTGCCAATGTAATTAGAACTGGATAGCGGAGCAATCTGCCTGATAATTTGGTTCGCTCGCCACTCCTTTTTCACCCTGTAAAGCGTCTCGTTTGGATAGTGACAATGAAATTTAGGAAGGCTTCTGAATTTTGACGGTATATTAAATCTCTATGGAAGTATTTACTTTTCTTTGCACCTTTAGTTTTTATAAGAGAATTTGGTGAACTAGTCCTCTTATTCTCCCTTTTGAATGTGTTGTATTTGTGATATCTTCTATGATTTTTTTTAATAAAATCAACTTACATTTTTGAAATATTATTAACTGTTGATAATGGGGTATGAATAATGGGGCAGTGTCTCTTGTTTCTTGGGACTAAATTGAAGTAATTTTAAAATATCAAGAATTAATTTTTTAGAATTAGGATTAAATTATATAAAGGGTAAAATTTGAGGATTAAATTTACTAAATTTTTTAAAATTATATTATTTTTTCAGGATAGTTTAGTGACCATTTGAGTACTTTACCCATTAATCTTTCCGTTAAAGGTTGTCCATGCCCTTAATTAGGCCACATATAATAACATATTATATCAAACAGAAGCCGATTTTATTAGTTGTTTATAATACTAATCAAAGAAAAAAGCTGAACGATCGGAAAGTATGAAAAGATATTGAGGTCATGACGACGACGGAGAAGGGAAACTAAGAGACTTGTAGCTGGTGAAGCCTCCATCCACAACCAAGTTATGTCCCGTTACATACTTGGCTTCATCCGACGCCAAGTACAATGCCGCCTTCGCCACATCTATCTCTTCACATTTCGCCCCTTTCAGCTCCCCTACCCCGTTTATAATCTCCGCCACCTTCTCCTTCGGAATGCCTCCGTATATCTCCGTTATTTGACGTATCACCATCGGTGTCGGTATTGGAGCCGGCGATATGCAGTTTATCCTCACCCCTGTCCGGCATAGTTCGCTGGCTACCGACTTGACGATACCTGGTATCGTGAATTTGGCTATTGAGTACGGGTGTGGCCCGAGGCCACCCATAAGTCCACTTATGCTCGACGTGCAAAGAATGGACCCCGACCCCACGGGAACCATCACTCGAGCTGCATGCTTTATTCCGGCCACCATTCCTCGGACGTTGATTTTCATCACCCTATCGAATTCGTCCAAGTCGAGCTCGGTGATGCTGGGGGGAAACATCTTCCCCGCTATGCCCGCATTGTTGAACATTATATCGAGCTTTCCATGAGTCTCCACGGCAACTTGTACAGCTTCGGCTACTTGGGACTCGATGGTCACATCGCATTTCACAAATTGGGCCGAAGGGCCCAGGTCAACGACAGCTTCTCGGCCGACTTGAGGATCGATGTCGGCAATGATGACATGGGCTTCATTTTTGATGAACTCAAAAGCGGTGGCCTTGCCAAGCCCACTTGCTCCCCCTGTGATTAAGGCTACTTTGCCTTGTAACCTGCTTTTTTACAAGACAAAAATCTAAGCAGAAAAATGGAAAATGTGGTCGTTGTCTCGTTTGAACAAATAGGTCAGTTGAATGAATATATTGAAAAAACGAATGTTGATAATGATTACAGTGCCAATCCATTTAGCAAAATGTCCAATCAAACAATTCTCTCTGTTGACGAAAATGTATTTGAATGGACCACACTTCCCCTATTGTCGCCAGTCACCACAGGGTTTTTTAACCAAAAGTACTTGGGACATTACATTATTAACATAATTAAATGTCGAAAGGGAAATGTGTCTGCTCTGTTTCATCATCTTGTTAAGCTTGGCCAAATAATAAAACATGGGATATAAAACAAGAGAAGCTTAAATTATGGCAGATATTCAGTTTGGTTGCCTTTTCCTCAGAAAAATATTGTTTGCTAGATCTAGGGGTGGCGGTCCAAATATTTATAATGAAAACAGAATATTAAAACAATAACCATGTGAGCAAATTGGAAGAATGGCAGAAAACTAACAAGAAAAAGGCAACATTGAATACAAAACTAACAAGAGAAGTTTCAAAACTGAGCAACTCAGAAATGACCACTTCAACATGAAAAATCACCCAAAATTCAAATGGAAAACAGTGAGCTGCTATGAATTAGACTTATGGTAGTAGCTGGTTACAAGGAGAAACCAAGTAACCATGCGTACAACTGCTAAATCTATTGTGGGTAACTGTCATTACATTGGCAAACAATTTCAAACGTTTTTTTTTTGTGTCAGAAATTCAGGTGATCTTTTGAGGGGAGCTTAAATTACCTTGTTGTGGCGGAACCATCTGGTATTGCAGAGTAAAACCTTAGATTGTTGGCAAACTTGAACTGCCTGAAAAAGAATACAAAAACACAGGAGAAAGAGAGAATTCATGTTGGTTTAAGGCTTAAGGTGTAAATTATATAATAAATTAGAAACCTGGTTAATGATCTAAGCATGCTTAGGAAATCAAAGTGGTCTTCTTGGATGGATATATAAATCTGGGGAAGATGAGAAGGAGGAAAGAGTTGTTGCAGTTGCAGTTGAAAGGCACACACATTTCCATGCAGAGGGGAGGCTGAACATGATATATAGCACTTTATGACCTGTCCTATTTAATGATCATTTCCTTGTAATCAAAACACAAGGGAAAAAACAACAACTAACTGGTTAGTGGTTACTTTTTTTTTGAACATATGGTTAGTTGTTACTTTGCTTGCTTACTGGATATGCTTTTTTTATGAAGATAATAATGTTGTTACTTGTGTAGATCAGGTTAATGGGGCAATGGGGGCGTTTGTAGGTAGCCTTTAGCTTTTACTGCCATAATTTCGAATTGGACAGGATGAGATTTTATCATTTTTTTAAATAAACCTTAATTGAGTGCGAGAACAATTAATTTTCTAATCTAGATCTTAAAAAATAAAGTTATTCAAACAAGGATATACTAGAAGTTAGAATGAACATCATCATCATGTTTAAATTACTTTTTGAGTGACAATTAGTAGTAGTTTCCATTTTTGTGTGCGAAAGAGCTTCCACTTTCAAATCAATAATGGTGGGGGTGTATTTGATTTTTTTATTAACTATATATATGTTTAAATTATGTTAGTATCATCTTAAAAGGTCACTTTTTCTTACATTCAATAAAAATTAGATCATGTTCCTTAATAACCTTAATTATCTTATTTATGCTAATCAATAAAATAAACTAAGTTTTAGCGTTTAATGTTGGGAAATGAGGTGGCATATTAGCATTGGCGGGTGCTCTTAATCTAAGTTTTTTTAATAGTTTTGAGGTGATTATAAGATAATATTTGTTTATACTTTTCTTAACTCTTTAATGTGCCACACACACCTTGCAGACAAAAGCGGATTGAATTCGGGTCTCTTAGGATGAATAGCATCCTCTTTTCCACTTGGACCACTCGATGAGTTCTCAATCTAAGTTTTTTTAACAATACAATTTAATACAATAAATATATTACTCGAACCCCTCCTTACCTATAAACTAGAATATATTGAACATTTAAATATGTTCGATCTCACATACTCTTGCACATTATACTAACTATAATACCAGCTAAACTAAACTAAATTTGCCGCTTTTAATCTAAGTCGAACTCGATATCATGGGCTAAGCAGGCTACATGGGGGCTAACAGGAGCTAGTCATGCAATCTACCCCTGCAGTCTATTTTTTTTTTAATTTGGCTCTAGTAGAATTTTAAATTATACTGCAATTTATTTTACTTGTTCTAGTAATATAATATTATTTTTATTTTAGTGGTAAAGTATATAATTATGTTTGTTTTATTTGAAGTGAGTAGATCAAATCTTATTTGTAATATTTTTTAATATTTATTCTTAGCCCCATTAAATTTTAATTTGTGACTTCGCCCCGCTTAATTCTCACATTCCGGTAAATGTAGGGGAGGAAATGTGTTGTGGCGTTGGAGTTCAATTGTAGATTGATCAAAGAAGTAATTAATTACTATGAATTTGAAGAAGAAAAAAGCTCCAGAAGTTATATATATATATATATATATATATATATATATATATAAGAATGATGCTTTTGTTGTTATTTACAAATTACAATAAAGAACATTACGTGAAGGAATACATAAAGATGATACAAGTACAACAGTGTCCACGGACTAAGTCACCAAGCCGACAACTCGATGATTCCGAACAATACGTTAATTAAAGATAATAGTATTGAATTGTATCGTATTATAGTTAATTAATACGGGGAGATAGTGGCTGGCCAGCTGTAGCACAGTAGAAGTAAAATAAGTGCTAAAGTGATAGAGAATATATTAATTAATATGATGCAAAAGGTTTTTGGATTCTGGCTCCTCACTTGGTCAATCAGTCTAATTAATTAGTTTTATGAGACCGACCAAAGCCTACCCAAAGCCTATTGGGTAGGCTTAATAATATTATATTCAAAAACTAATTATTTTCATACTCTAATATGTGTATAGATACCAAATATTAATAACTAATAAATTATTCAAACAAGTATGAAACATAATCATACCAATATATGTCATTTTGTTTGTTCAAATAAACAAACAATTAAACCCAACGAATGGTTTTAATAAAAAAAATGATGATATTCATTTTAAGATGCCCGAATCTAAACAGTTTTATCTTTGTAACTAAGCTATATGTATATAATTGGTCTAATCAAGGTAGCCACATACATATAAATAGACACACATGTATGCATACATATACAGGTTACTACACAGATAATTGCATAACCTTTTTTTTTGTTGTTGAGAAAAGATAATTGCATAACTAAACTATATGAATCAAGGTAGTCCCATACATACATACATACGTACGTACGTACGTACGTACATACATACATACATACATACATACATACATACATACATACATACATACATACATACATACATACATACATACATACATACACATGCTAGTATAAAGATTAAAGAAGCAAATTGTATATAATATAGGAGCATTAGTTGCAATGATAGAGGCAAATTATTGTGTAATAAAAGGAATAACAAGGTTGTCATCTTATTAAGATCTTTTTCGTGGAGACAGCGCCCAGACAACTTCATCACCTTACAACCTGTGGTGTTTCTTGTCTCTTATTACATCGACCTGCACATTGGTAAATAATAAAGTTCCCCTTTTGTTTGTTATAATTATTAATTAACACTACAAAACCCTTGCGTGCTGGCTTAAATCCTTGATCAATTATTGTAATGGCTAGCAACCAGCAAGCAAGTGATATTTAAATTCAAGTGGTGATGTTAATTAACAAGCATGCAGCATGGGCAATTGATCTGTTTACCGAGGCTGCCTAGTTAGGCAAAGAATGTTAGATTAGTGCAGTGCAGGAGTTATTTGCGAAATGTGTTTGGTTTTCACATGGAAGCATGTGGTGTTGCGCAGGAGTTACTGTCTGGGACTGTGACACATCCCAATCAGTGGCTGCTAAAAACAGTGTTCCAGGCTGACACTGGATTCGTGGCACTGGCTGGTTCGTAAATGGAATTCCGTACCCCAGCTCTGGACACACTTTTACGGAATCTCCCCATGCACTTCAATGTTTTTTAATTTATTTTTAGGTTAATTATTAGTTTGATCACTTATGTTTCTCCTAGTACAGACTAATATATTGTGTATACTAAGGTTAAAAAAATAGAACATGAAAAGCAGATGTAAGCTCCTTCAATAGACCAATGCAACAATTTACCAAAGACACAAGTCCAAAATCTGAAATGTGAGCTTTCATATTCTAGTCAAGTAATATATTGTTCGGCTTCAAATCTCTATGAACATATTTTTTCGGGCTGAATTCATGCAGATAAACCAAGCCTTTAGCTATACCTTTGATGATTTTTAATCGAATAGATCACAATAATGGTGTGAATGATGTCATTCCTGCCTTCCCTGATAACAGTAAAAAACAAATCTAATTAATATTTGTATTAATTAATGGTGTGAATGATGAGATTCCTGCCTTTTCTGCCTTTGGCTATTGGTTAATGCTAATTTTATTGTCATGAAACAAAAGAAGCTCGAAGAAGACAATGAACAGTAACAGTGGCGGAAGGATTGAGGAAGAAGAAAGGAAAAAACAAGAAGAAAACAGGAAAACGTTTGGGTGAAAGAGAGACGTACTCTCTGAAATTTTATTGATTAAAACCGTAATACTTTCAATTGAAAGCCGGTTGATTTATACAAAGGGGATGAACTGTTGTAGAGTTGGTTGAGAGAAACAGATTCTAACAAATCCCTAACTGAACCTCAACCGACTCTCACAGTGCAGAGGACAAAGACAAACACAAATACAAAACGCAGCCTATACTATACAAAACGCAAGTATACAAAACGCAACCTAATACTATACAAAATGCACACTATCATTAACATTCACCCTACTAATGCTCACCTTGGAATCTTCTACATACCTTCTTATCACTAACATTCACCCTGCTGAAAACTCTTCTTGAAATCTTCTACACACCTTCTTAGCCTTTTGACTTACCCTGTGTAAACAAAAATTACAGACAACTTGTCTCGATGCCTCTGAAACATAGGAGCATATAAGGGTTTGGTCATCACATCAACAACTTGCTCATATGAAGGTACTTCATTTACTTGTAGGAGTCCTGCAGCTACTTTCTCTCGTACAAAATATAGATCCAATTCCACATGCTTAAATTTTGAATGCATCAAAGGATTAGCTGAAACTGCCACAGTACCGGAGTTATCATACCAAATAGCAGCTTTCCCTTCAGATTTTATACACAGCTCACTAAGAAGAGCTTCAATCCAGGTTACTTCTGCAGTTGCACAAGCTACACTCCTATACTCGGCTTCAGTAGTGGAGCGAGACACAACTTGTTGCTTACGAGAGAACCAAAAAATTGGATTACCAACAAAGTAGATACAATACCCGGTTGTTGACCTTCGATCATCTGCATCGGATCCCCAATCTGCATCAGCAAAGCCTACAACTGATAACCTGGAATGTTTGAGGAAACAAAGTCCATAGTCAATTGTCCTCTGAAGATAACGTAAAATCCTTTTAACAGCCTGCAAATGACTGTCTAATAGAGCATGCATGAACTGACATACTCGATTTACAGCATACGCAACATCAGGTCGTGTGATTACTATATATTGAAGAGCACCAACTAAGCTCCTATACTCTTGAACATTCGAAATTGGTGTTCCATTATTAACAAACAACTTGCAACTGGACACCATGGGAGTTGGAAGATCTTTGGACTTGTCCAAGCCACTTCGTATCAACAAATCCATAATATATTTTCGTTGACTCAAAAATAAACCATTTGACAGATAGCAGACCTGAATCCCCAAGAAACAATTTAACTGACCAAGATCTTTTAGAGCAAAGACCTTATTCAACTTACTAATGACCTGTTTCACCTCATTTTCATCATTTCCTGTAAGTATTATATCATCCATATAGACAAGCAAATAAACCATACTATTTTCAGATTTTCTGATAAAAAGAGAGGCATCAGACTTGGAGGAATTAAACCCTTCAGTAACCAGATAATTCTTAAGTTTTTCAAATCATGCTCGAGGAGCCTGCTTGAGCCCATACAAAGCTTTATTCAACTTACAAACTAATTGTTGATGTGTATCACTTACCTTTTCATAACCTGGAGGTTGAAGCATATACACTTTCTGTCAAGTCACCATGAGAAAATGCATTATTAACATCTACTTGACTTAATTTCTAACCTTTCATTACAGCAAGTGAAAGGATAATTCGAACTGTGGCAGGTTTCACCACTGGGCTAAAAATCAATTCATGCTTCCTAAGAATACCCTTTAACAACAAAACGAGCCTTGTACCTAGCAATTGTCCCATCAGCATTACGTTTCACTTTAAATATCCACTTGCAACTCACAAGTCTTCGATTTGGTGGCAAAGGTATAAGTTCTCAGGTATTATTTTGCATTAGAGCATTATATTCAGCTTGAGCAGCTTCTCTCCAACATGGATCTCTCATAGCTTCTGCCATACTTTGAGGTTCTTTGACAGTACAAGATGAAACATCTATTTGTACTTGATAAATTTTAGGCTTACGAATATCATTTTTACTCCTGGTTACCATATGATGAGAACTAGTAGCATCACCACCTTAAACATCACCACCTGAGTGACTCATGCTAGAAATATCACCAACAACTTCTTCAACACCTTTGTCCTCAACAAAGTCCTCTACAATTCTGCCTTCATAATTAAATCCAGATACATTGGTAACATCAACCAGTGACTCAGCATTGATATCACCAAAAAAAGAAGAATGCTCAGGAGAAAAAGAAATATGCTCAGAAAGACTATGCTCAGGAGTAAAACCAGTATCAACCTCTCTACTTGCCACTGGACACTCAACACCTACACCACTAGAACCACTATTTTCATACAAAGCAGGTTCAGCAACCCTAAACTCAGAATTCTCATGTCTAGTACTATTACTTTCATGCCCAAAATTTTTATTACCATGCACAATCCTATCAGTAATAACAAGATTATTTTCATGCACAACCCTATCAGTAATAGCAGGAGATCCAATACCTGCAGAACCTGATCTTACCAAAGGATGAGAGGTTGTTCTCTCTTGCTGATCACTGCCTACACCTTCAGTATGATCCACTTGGGTAGCATTATTATTACATACATCTAACTGATTCACCAACAGACCAGAAGAAGGAAGAGATGTAATTGAAGCATCCACAACTAAACCATCCTGAACAATTTTAGATCCTGACTCAAAACCAGAAAAATCTACAAGATGTATACAACCAGAAACATATGAACTATTACCCTGATCATCAGTATTGAGTCTAGGAGATTGAGGAAAAATTCCTTCATCAAATACAACATGTCTGGATATAAAAACTCTTTCATCATCAGCAAGACACTTATACCCTTTTATGCAAGGAACTATAGCCAAGAAAAACACACTGCTTAGACCTATAGTCCAATTTGTGTCTATTAAAATATTTAAGACATGAGTAACAAGCACAACCAAACACCTTCATGTAAAAATAATCAGGGGAACGTTGAAAAAGAACTTCATAGGGTGATTTCCCACCTAAAACTTCTGTTGGTAACCTATTTATCAGAAAAACAGTAGTGGTAAAAGCATGATTCCAATATTTTAAAGAAAGAGAGGCTTGGGCAAGAAGGGTTAACCCAGTTTCAACTATATGTATGTGTTTTCGTTTAGTTGTAACATTTTGTTCAGAGGTTCCAGGGCATGAAATTCGTTGTTGAATGCCATTTGTAATTAACCAATTTACAAGAGATTGATACTCACCACCTCCATCAGTCTGAAAAGCCTTAATTTTGGACCCAAATTGAACTTCAACTAATTTAGAAAAATTCAGGAAACATTGCATAACATAAGACTTTTTCTTGAGTAAATATATCCAAGTATGTCGAGTAAAAACATCAACAAAAGAGACTTAATAAGTATAACCATCAGAAAGAACAGACATCAGACACAACAAGTTCAAAAGGAGCTTTATATTGAGTCAAAGACCTTTGAAAGGGTAGCTTATGAGCTTTCCCTTGTTGACAAGCAACACATATACTTGACAGTTTATTATCACCAATACTAATATGACAACGAGAAAGAGCATGCTTAAGAACATTATGTGAAGGGTGCCCTAAACGTCTATGCCACAAACACAAAACAGAATCAGAAGTAGAAGAAGATACTAGACCAGAAACATTATTCACAACAGTATCTGCAGCTCGAGTGCCAGCTTGAGCTTTCTGACCAGTCAAACCAAGCTTGTACAAGCCCTCATGAGTGAGCTCCCCCTCCAGAAGAACAGCTTGAGTCTGAGCATCCTTCACAATACACCCATTAGCATGAAACTCAAAAAATATATCATTATCTTTAGTCAATTGAGACACAGAAAGTAAGTTTTTCGTAACAGCAGGAGCATGTAAAAGATTCTGTAAAACTAATGGTTTAGAAAGAGTAGACAAAAAACCTGACCCAACCTTGGTAATCTGAACACCAGTACCATTACCCATTAAAAGAGAATTAGTACCTTTGTAGACTTCAGAAGAATGAAGATTGCTATTATCATTTGTGACATGATGACTTGCTCTTGAATCAAGATACCAAGATGCATCTCCTGAAGAGCTAGCTGGTGGAGTAGCAAAGAAGGAAACATGAGCTGGTGAAATTGTTGGAGAAGATGATGGTAACACATGATAAACCAGATTACCACATGTAGAATTTGCAGCACCAGGGAACATATGTGCAGGGGAAGGAGTGACAACAGAACCACCAGAAGATGTCACTAGGGGTGGTAGACGGGTACAGTTTCGCGGATTCCGCACCGCACCCGCCCCAGTTGGGGTGGGGATGGGTATGAGTTTGGTGGGTAGTGGGCGGATGTGGATGTAAAAAGTCATACCCGCCGCGGGTAGCGGGTAGGTGGTGGATTTAAGACCTTACCCACCCCGCACCCGCCCGCCCCGCACCCGTCTTCCCCGTATGCTACCCGCCATATTATGTGGCTTTGAAGATATCTGATTCAATATAAAATTTGTTTTCTTTATTCAAATTTCAAGTTCATTGCTTTATTTCTTTACACTGTCTTACCCTCAGATTTCTCACATAATAACTAACTTACACCGGTGTAAATTAATCATAGTTAGTTAGCTATAGTTCAATAGAGTTTACACCGGTGTAAGTTAGTTATACCACATCACAAGTTAACAGTGTTAGGGGCGTTTTAAATGATGGAAGAAAACTTCAGGGGGCACATTAAACGCATCCAAAGTTCAGGCACCACATTGAACTTTCCGTCAAAGTACATGGGCATTGGTACCATTATCTCTTCATGTTTTATGTGATATGGTTGTTGTCAGGCGGGCGGGTAGGCGGGTATAAGCGGGTACAGGCGGGTACGAGATGGGTAATGAGTATCCAATTGGGTTGTGGGTGTGGGGATGGATTTAAGAATATACCCACGTGAACGGGTGTGGATTTGAAAATTATACCCGCCGTGGGTGGTGGGTAGGTGGTGGATATGAAAATTTTAGATGGGTATAGGGATGGGGAGGGGGTATCCGCACCCGCCCCGCCCATTTGCCATCCCTAGATGTCACAGTAAAAGGCCTTCCTGAAACAACAGAGTAACACTGAACACCAGCTGAAGATGAAACCATATGAACTGGATAAGATGTACCTCCATAGGAAGACTGTGAGGGGAATATTTGAGAAGAAAAAGTAGGAGATGAAGCCCCCACAGTGGACACACCAAGTGTATGAGAGTATACTTGAGGGAGAGAACTGACAGAAGCAGTCCATGTTGTCTACACACCAGGTGTATGATACAAAGATTGTGAGAAATTATTGGTGTTGGACCTTTGACTCCCTGAATTTTGATTGACATCTGCATCCTCATGTTGGCCTTGATAATCATGATCATACCGATACCAACACTTCTGAACCACATGACCAACACGACCACAAAGTTGACACTGTGGTCTGTTATTAAAACTCGACCTTCCACGACCACGGCCACGATTGAAATTACCACCATGATTAAAACCTCCACCATGATTAAAATTTCCACCACGACCCGATCTGTTATAACCTTGAGTTTGAAACTGTTTTTCCTGACCATCTCCTTCACTAGAGACTACATTTTCAGCCCTAGTCAACCCTTGATGTGTCACCACATTAGCAACCATAGGAAGATTATCAACAAGAAACATCTTCTGACGAGCTTCACAATCAAGTAACATATTAGTAAGGGTTTCAAGAGATAGTGTCTCTTTAGAGGCTATAGCTATAACAGACTCAAACTCTGCTGTGAGACCAGCAATCATAATGCTGACATGTTCTGCCTCTGTAACAACACTTCCTGAAAAATTTAGAGTATCACATAGAAGTTTTATTTTTGCTAAATACTCATTGATAGTCAAACCACCTTTCTTTTGAGAATGAAGACTATGTCTTAAAGCTGAAACTTTAGCACTAGATCGAGCACCATACATACGAGCTACTGCACTCTAAATAGCTTTTGTAGTGGTTAACCCAATCAAATGTGGAAGGACACCAGTAGTTACTGTAGATAACAACCAAGAGGCTAACAACTTGTCTTGTTGACGATAAGCTAAGTAACTTGGATTCTCAAACACTTGACCTGACTCATTTTGAACAAACTGAGTAGGAACAGTTGCATCATCAGTAATATACTTCATGAGACCATATCCATCTATAATGAGGGAAACTTGATGTTTCCAAAGAATGTAGGTACTCCCAGACAATTTGACTATGTCATGCTTAGAAAACTGTTGAACAGGTGACAGGGAAGACTGACCAAACAAAGAATCCTGACTAGAGGTATTTGTAGGTAAGATAGCATCATGTTGACTAGCAGTGGAATTAATATTTGTGTTTCTATTTGTAGCATTGTTAACAACACCTTCAGTAACGCCTTGAGCCATAACTATTGACTAAGCAACCAGCACAAACAACAAACACAAACCAGATAGAAACCAAATAGATCAAACCAAAAAACACCTTCTCTCAGACAATATCACAAACAGATAGCAGACTAGAGACAGAACACAAGGCATGAGTCACAAATCACCTTCTCTCAGACATTTTGTCAAACATATGGAAGATAACAAACAAGCAATACCGAAGGCAGATAACAAGACAATCAGAACGAGGCACTGTTATCAAGGAGCACAAAAAATTCAATGAACAACTCAACTACAGATCTGAAGACATCAAACGACTACTGATTCACTTCTCATTTACTCATCACGAAGCAAATTTCCTTATAGCCTAAAACATATAATCTTCATTGAATTTGACGCAAAATACCAGAAGTGATTTTAAGAGAACTCACCACAACTGACCGCACAAAATTACCTCCCTGACTTCTGAATCTGAAGAAAATCGAAGGCTGTTACAGACCATAGAATTATGATTCGTTCTCCAAATCTATCTGGATTTGCAGCTGCTGCGTTCTGACGTCTTGCGAGGCCTGAAACATTGAATCTGACAATTCAATTGCGGAAGAAACACAACTCTGATCTCAGAGAAACTAGCTCTGATACCATGTCAGGAAACAAAGGAAGCTCGAAGAAGACAATAAACAGTAACAATGGAGGAAGGATTGAGGAAGAAGAAAGGAAAAACAAGAAAAAAAATAAGAAAACGTTTGGGTGAAAGAGAGACGGTACTCTCTAGAATTTTATTGATTAAAACCGTAATACCTTCAATTGAAAGCCGATTGATTTATACAAAGGGGGATGAACTGTTGGAGAGTTGGTTGAGAGAAACATATTCTAACAAATCCCTAACTGAACCTCAACCGACTCTCACAGTCCAGAGGACAAAGACAAACACAAATACAAAACGCAACCTATAATAATATACAAAACGCAAGTATACAAAACCCAGCCTATACTATACAAAACGCAGCCTAATACTATACAAAACGCACACTATCATTAACATTTATATGATTTATGGATTACTGGTTTCTGAATTTTTGTTTCTTCTTGTTAAAGTCATCAAGTTTTGTTTTGCCCAATTTTGCATTATCCTTTAATTCAACATGAAGCTGAAATTATTTGGTTTTAAGGACTAGATTATGGAGTAGGATGTTCAAGATGTTCTTTTATGTGTTTTTGCTTTTTTAGTATTTTAATCGAAAATTAAGTAGCAGAAAACTAACCATTTTTTTATGGTGAAGACGTTGGGTTGACAGAAACAAAGCTTGGCTGCGGTGAAGGTGGTTGTGGGGCTTGCACTGTCATGGTTTCTCATTACGATAGAAAGATGAAGAAATGCATGTGAGTCTTTCTATCTGCCTTCTAAATTGCAACGTTTGCTTTTAATAATTGATCAAAATCAATGTGGAAAAAATACATGGTGTGAATTACGAATTAATATAATAGAAAATTAGGGATTAAATTAGATGAAGAAGAAAATGGAAGATAATGGAGGGAAAAGAAATAAAAAATTTGTAAATATAGAATATTAAATGTAAAATTATACAAATTGTTTTATTTTGGTAGTTAAAATAGAAGTGAAGTAATAGTTTAGGGACTATCTAAATAATTTATTCTTTTATTATTGTGTTATATCAGTTTCCTGTTTAATTTTAATGGCAACAAACGTCTCAGACACTAAAAGTTTACAGATCGAAAACGTAAGTAATCTTACTAGTTTTTTTTTAAATCGGTGACCAACTTTATACTGGGTGGAAACGTAAGTGATCATCCCAATAGTTAACCTTTTATTTTTTTTGGGTGTTCATAGTCGTATTTAGGGACTGAAGTGTATAGAAATTGGATCAGGGGAGGGAGCTACAGGATTAACAAACTTTGAATAAATTGGGGTTTGTGTTATGCTCTGCTCTGGGAGATGTCAACATTATTCTTTGGGCTGTGGCAGATTCAAGACCACTTTTCAAATGAATGAGGACCCAGTGCGTTGGTTGTGGCACAAAGGAATGAGGTTAGCTAGGTGTCCTGGAATCAGATTATAGTTGGACTTACCTTTTCAAATCTATGGGCCCAAGGTTGGACTAAACCATGATCAATTGTCCCATAGGCATAGCTCAACATACAATACACCATTTCTCTGCAAAACCATGAGCCCCCAAACGCAATCCCAGGTGCCCGTGCCTTCCTTTGCTGCCCGAGGGCAAGGTTTCCCTATCAACACACGGCTTGACATTTATTATTATTATACCTTAGCAATTTAGGGGTCTTCATATCCGAGCACCCTAAATTTTAGGTACTAAAAACTCGACTCGTGATCTGGCCTATGGCGTAGAAATACGTAAAATTTAATTTTATATTATATATATATATTAAATTTAATTTTTTAAAAGTCACGTAAAAATACGTAAAATTTTATAATAAATAATTTAAATACAATAATTAGTGATTTGAAGTTAATTTTGAGTGATTTAAAGCCATGGCGTAGAAATGACGCGTTTACATATACTTGGAAGATAATGAAAGGATCAAATATCAATGGTCCTACTGGAAATGAGTGTGCTGATCTGCGGCCTAAAATTGCAAGGGTTGCCAATGCTATTGTCTAAAACATTTGCGGTTTTGTTTGATATTGTAGTTTTAATGTGATTCTTGTGACAAGAAAGATTTTGATTGAACAATGTAATCATTCAATATAGTTGTCAGAACACATTTTATAGTTCATTTCATGAATTAAAATGTTTTAGCATACATTGATTAATATAAAAAAATTATCGCCAAAAAATTATTAAAAATATTAATTTTAACTGTGGTTTTTTTCGAATTTTATATTGATAAATTAATATAAATATTTTTTAAAAATTAAAAATACATAATTCAAGCATAAAAAAATTTAGGGATTTAAAATTAGTTTTAGGCTAAAAATATCAAAAGTACTGGGTCGAGTACCCGGTTACAAAAAAAATCAGCCCAGACCCGGTCCGACTACCCGAGAAAAATTACGAGTACTTTTGAACACCCCTATTTAGCATATACAAAGTCTTAAATTTGAGACATGCTTAAGTAATACCAAACTGCTTATCACTTTGAGCAATCTCGTTAGTTATATATGTTTATTTTTTTTATATAATATCTAAATTATCCAATTCACTTTCAATAAAAAAATAAGATGACTTGTACGTTTAAACATACACATGTTCTCTTACATATTGTAATAACAATTATTCTAATTGAACTCGTTGGGTGATCTCAGTGGTGAAGGGTGAGGTTAGGGGTGCTTATCGAGCGAGTCAATCGTGAGTTGAGTAGTGCTCGACTCTTGCTCATTAAAATATCTCGTTGCTCGATTCGACTCATTGCTCTTTAAGCTCGATAAAATTTTGCTTGACTCGCGCTCGTTAAAAAAACTCGTTGCTCGTAAGCTCGCCAAAATTTTACTTTTTTTTTTAAATATAGGTAAAATCTAGTGATACTATTAGAGCTTAATATAAACATAGAAATTCAAAAGAAGAAAATGTGAGGTCCGATGAGATAAATAAATGAATCTTTTATGATCGAATTAGAGATGAAGCCGATATTCAAGTGTGAAACTCTTTTTAGTTTCTCAACAATCTTCGATGAATAAAAAGAAAAGGAGAATGTCTTAATAATTTCGAGATTTTTAACTTTCAATCGTATTTTTATTATACGGAAAGTAAAAACTAAAGACTTTTCTACATGATGTAAAACTAAAAAAAAGAAAAGATTTTAATAAAAAAAGAAAAGACTCATTATGATAATTTAATTTCTTATTAACGTAAATTAACTTTTTTAATTATTAGGAATACATTTGTAAATTTGAAACCGAAATTTTATGGATAATTTACCTAACAATTTAAATTTTTTGACTTGTATTTAAATTTCTTGGAGCATAAATTTTTAAAGTGACCACTAAGAAATCATAAAATTATTTATAAAAAAATAACGAGTTGCTCATGAACTTATCAAGTCAGTTTGACCTTGCTCGACTTGACTTGTTAAGATCTCGAGTCGAGTCAACTCGAGTCGAGTGTTAATCAAGTTTTGATTGAGTCGAGCTCGAGTTGTTTGCGAGTTGCTCAACTCAATAAGCACCACTAGATAAGGTGTTTCATCCAAATGATACGACTTCGAGCACCATGTGTGTGCGTCATTGAAAGACTAAAAAAATTGAACATGTACTACCTTATAATCACACATAACATAAAAAAATATTAATCCCTTAAACTCTAAATTCTAAACCTAAACACTATTATGTGTGTATGATATAAATCCTTACTATAATAGTAACGTAGGATGGTGCTACTTTGCTAATATTAGGACGAAGGGGTGTTACTTTTTTTGTCTTTACCCCGAAGATAAGCAGATATGTTACAGTAAGTCGGTAACTAAGAAACGACAGCCGCCAATAAGTAAAATTAGCCGTAAAAGAAAGACCAAACTCCCGGTCTCATATATCTATGTGAAAATGCAGTGCCTGTGCCTCCACTCCGTTAGATCTTCCCTTTCCCTCTCTTAGATCACCCCAATCTCCTCCAAATCAAAAGGATGGGCTCCACCCAATCCATAGAAGCGGCTGAGGAAGAACACGAAGAAAGCTCCGACGACGAACAACAAGTAGACGACGATGACGGCGAAGAGGAAGAGGAGGAGGAGGAGGAAGAAGACAACATCGAACCCAACATAAGGAAACTGGAAACCGACCACTTGGTCAAGAAAGTACTGGAACAGGAGCCCGAAATGTTGCCCTGTTACGCTTCCGCAACCCCTCTCTCTCCGCAGCTATCTTCCGTGGGTACTCCTCGGATGGGTCCTTCAATCAAGGTGTGGGACCCTTATAATGTATTGGCTCCGCCTCCTGTTTTCTCCCGTTCGCTTTCTTTCGACGATGATCGAATGGTGATTGAGGTTTATTTCATTAGCCATGGCGAGTGTGATTTGAATTTGAGGCCTGATATTGTCGGTGGAAGATGCGACGGTGCCGCCTTGACCTCTAATGGGAAGCGCCAAGCCAGGGCTTTGGCTGTCTTCCTAAATTCTCAAGGGGTCAGGTTTAATGCCGTTTATTGCTCTCCATTGGATCGGGCTAGATCCATGGCTCTTTCCGTTTGTCAGGTAAAGCTCCTATTTTCCTACTGATTCTCTTTTTGAGTATGATAGGATCGTAAAATTGTTAATTATGATAAAGCTTCGAGCTTTAATTGCTAATATCTTTAGTATCCCTTCCTTTGAGCAAATTGAGATCCTGCTCCTGCTACAGTTGGGGTTTCCTCCCATCAAATGCATTCATTTTAAGCTAAGAGACAAAAACAATAGGATTGAAATTTTGCTTTGCATCCGGTTTCTTGTTAGTGCCCTCTCTAATATGGTCCTATATGGATCGTGGAAGTACAAGAGCAATTCCATGAGTGGAGAAAATCATATAATATTGGACTAACTAGTTACAGTTTGAACCCCTGATTTATTGATCTTTTTGCCCGTATTATGATGGAAAGAGTGGATTTTTCCTAATGAATCTTGATATTTATGTTGTTTCGATATGTGGTTGTATGACGCATGTGTAAGTTGCTGAAGTCTCCACTTTTCATTCTTGTTATTCCATAGTTCTACACCGGCCTGTAACATTTGTTTGGAGTTTCTTAGAGTTGCATAGTTTAATATTATTATTTAGCATCAGCGTAGTTTTTCCCATTCTCATCTTTGGTTTAGTTGTATTTTCCATTTGCATTCTTTCATTTTCTTGTTTACCCTTTCCTGCAATTGTTGGGCTTCAAAATAGAAAAAAAGATATGCTTTGCAACTCTAAGGCTGCATATGGGAAATATATAGACATCTTTTTTGAAAAATGCATTTTACTTGCTGTGCAACTCTTTGCGCTGAACTGGGGTCAAGTAGCAAGCAACTGCTAGTTCTTTTTAGATTTGTTGAGGCTATCAGTATGTAAGGACTTGTTGAACAATGCAGTGTATGATTTAGTACATCTATCAAATTCCTTATTATTAGTTTGTCAAACATATCATGAACTTAGACTGGATATGCCCTCATATAAAGATGGAAACTATGCTGAGATATGTCCTCATCTCAATTTCTTATCCGAGTAGACTATGACAAAATTAAAGGAAATATACTATGTAGATTTAGTAGTAAATATGGAAGATATATACGTGTAAGTGTGTTAAAGCCATCAGTGAAAAGCATTCTCTCATTTTAGGAGGGAGTTTTACCCCCTATTTTATTGTTAAGTAAATTGTACCTCACTTTCAGCTTAGTTTTGTAGTCCCGTTGAAAGACAAGTTAAGTGTTGAATAGTTAAAAGGTCATGCTTCATTAAGAATATTTCTTCAATTGCTTTATATTTTACCATGGGTAAGTTCTGTGAAAACTTAACATTTCCGAAGGATCTTTGCTTGACCAATGTGTAAATGAATATTAACTTCAACCATTATTTCTGAAAGGATATGTTCCTTGTTAAAGCCAAATGATAAACAAGACATCAAGAATAATCATCGATAGCAATCAAGACTTTGATCGGTGTCCATTTTCACCTTTTGCTCTAGCTGTGGTAGCAATAATTGGTTCTTGAATCCAGTTTACTTATACATTGTGTATGGTATCACCTATTTTTTTTTATAGAGGCAATTTTAATGATGATAGAAGATGATATTTATGCATTTTCCTGGTTATATTGACTCAACCGTGATGGCTGCTCTTTTAAATCATGCAGGAGATGAATTTCACAGTGGCAGAGATACAACCGTCTGATGCACTTATGGATCTGAATATGGGGCACTGGGAGGGGTGCCCTCGCTCAGAAATACATACACCTGAAGTTTTGAGTCTAATGGAAAGATATCAGCCTGATTTTTCTGCACCTTCTGGAGAATCTCTCAGGCAACTGGAATTTCGTATGGTTCAATTCTTGAATGGGACGGTCCTTGGACTTCCTGAAAAACTTAGATATGAATTTTCCTTACACCAGAATGAGAGTCAAGGATTTACAAACCATAACAATCATGCTTTAACCACCTCAGTTCATGACAGAGATGTAGCTTCTCTTCAACTACCCCATTGGGATACGCTTCAAAAGCAACGACCTGGTCTATCAAGAAAGAAGTCTGGTAAGAGCAGGTTACAATTTGTGTCGAATATTGGTGAACATGATGCTGACGATGAAATGTCTCCTCTGGAAACCAGTCATCAGCCTGACCTTCATGACTTAAATGTCAGGAGTTCCTCTCCCCCTTCCACTTCCTTGGCTTCCTCTTCTGTTGGTGTTTTTACTCATTCCCTGCCAATTAAATGTCTTCTCACAGGCCTCCTTGAGTGTAGCCCTGTAATGTCACGTAAAATGTGCATAGAAGACTCTTCTGTGACTGTATTACAACATTCTTGGAAAACAGGTTGGCAGATAAAACGATTGAATGATACTGCACATCTTAGGCTTCTTTAGTTGGAGTTTGAACTTGTGCGTTATCCTGCAACAGAATTAGCGGTGCAAAAGGTGAATTGTAAATTGTTGGCTAGAATATGGCAATGGCATTACTATGATTCATTCGTCCAAGTTGATATTCTGCAACTCATGATCTCACTTGTGTGTCATTTTGAATATTAATTCAACATTCATGGTATCCAAAGAGAAAAGAATTCTTTTCGAAGTTGGAGTTTTGTATTGGATGATTCTTTTTGATTACTAGTGTTTATGACAATTGATATTTATAGAGTGGATTTATTTATAAAGTAATTCCTGAAACTGCATGGCACGAGTTAACAATAACTTTGTGTAGAAGATTGTAACGAACTTTGCATTTATTTTCGACTGTTTAAGGTAGTTATGCTTAAGGACTGCTATCTCATAAGAACTATTAGTAAACCTATCTTACTATTCATTTGTCATGTTATACAAATATGCAGAAAAACCATCCATGTTCCTTTTCTATTTCTAACCTTATTATACAGGTATATTGTCTATTATCATCATCAATATGCTAGTTCTAGTATGCTTCTTGCAGGTCATGGTTGCTATATGGTCTCACTTGTGATGTAAGACATGCATTTGAAATTACAGCACTTGTTAGTATGTATTTCATTTCACTCGTCCTGACCATTGTCAGTATGTTGTTGAACCACCAAGATTGTGGTGCTTCCCAGGAAATCTGAAGAAGCCAACATATCACCGATCACACCCAACTCCTTGTTCTCATTCCTTTCCGTTAGCCCTGACAAAAGAGGTGATGCATCGTAATGACGCCTGCCGACCACTACCATGTCGTAGTGATGCTCTAGTGTGCGAAGGACTTTAATAGTCTTCGTCCCATCGTTCACTACTTCCTCAATGTACTTGGTGCAATTGTTCCCAGAGAAATTTGTTTGAAACTGTGCCAGACTTTCATTGTCTAGTTGAGTCCCCTCCGTGTATCTATCTGGAAAATCTCCATCGTAACGGATTCGTACTAGTGTCAAATTGATATTTTGACGTAAATTCATCCTAGCTCCCAGAGCCAATGCCTCCCTATCATCAGCTCCACCCAAGAAGACGACGACGACTTCAGAAGAAGACCAGCATGTCCAAATGGCATGCAGAGTTTTAAGGGTGCCACGGTCGATGAGTATTGCAACCGAGCAAGGTGCCTGATCAAGGACATTCTGGTTGGCGATCTTTAAGGACTTTTTAGACAAGTACACTGCCCCGCCGACATGAAATTTCTTGTAGAAAGGAATTATAACAAGTGAAGTCCCTTTCTCAAGTGCAATTTCACACACATCATCATGCATGGTTTGTGGAGGAGATACAGAAATGAAGGGGAAAACAGAGACAAGACCTGCATGGGTTTCTGCAAAGTTTCTGAAGGCATTGATAACAGGTCCCGAGCCCCTTGTCTTGGGAGAGACCCTTCTAGTCTTCTTATGTGGAATAAGGAGCGGCGATTCGGTCCCCTTTAGCTCAATTATGTGAAGCATGTAAACAACAATCGGACTATGCTTGCAGGGATTTAAGGTGGCAAGGAGGTTAATAGCAGATGGAACATTCTGTTCCTCATGAATGCAGACCAGGACTCTCAGCTGGGAGTGTGGTCTTGACTGCAACACAGTTCTTCCAATGTAACCCTGGTGCTTCCTTGAAGGGTCATAGACACATCGTGAAACTATCACAATAACTCCGGTGCTTATCAGCACCGACAAGCACATGGCGGTAAAAGCCTCGTGACCTATTAGCTGCAAATTGCAATGCCAACCAACATCTACATGTGTTGTAATCAATATGCCAGCATTGAGACAAAAATACTAAACAATACAAGTGTGAAACATTACAATACCTCTTTACGTTTCATTAGCTTAAACAACAAAACCTCGAAGATGCCTTGAAAAGTCATGAAAAAGCCAAGAGAAATAGCATCCCTTAGCGGTATTTGGTAGCTGGCTGCACTCAGGGAGGCTCCCAAGAACTTCCCAAATGCACCCAACAGGGTATAGAACTGCACTTTGAAGTAAGTTTTAAATGTAATATCAAAAATGTCTAATGAGAGTCCAAATCTCACAAAATATATTGGCAGCAGCATCCAATTGGTTATCACATCAAGTTTATCTACAAGTGCTGTCCCTAGTGGAGGCCCTGCCGGTATTAATAACCCAAATATGTAGGGACCAAAATAAATGTTTAAGCCGAAACTATGAGCCCAAAATCCCGACATAAGCACCGCTGTAAACAGCACAACCAAGTTACCCTGTTTCAAAGGTTGTCCACCCAATGTCTGCTTCATCTCCCAAAGAAGTAGAGGGCCAAGAGTACAGCAGAGTAGAGCTGAAAAGATGATGACACAACATAGTGATTCAAAGAAGAGCAACAGGTCGTCTTTCGAATCGACCCACAGCACGTTAGACGTAATCACACATAAACTGCACAACGTACTAACCATGGAAGAACATACTGCCACTCTGCCAATCTCTGTATTTATAACCCTGAGCTCGGCGAGGTAGTATGTTACCATCGAATACGAAACCATGGATTCTGCCTCGGCTATCGCCGGAAGCCTGTCAATCTGCTTTTTGTTAGGATCATCGAATTGCATCCACACGAGGGTGGTACTCAGGGTTAGTATCATTGGCACTGTCACCGAGAAAAACCCAATGGCAAACGTCTTCTTGGTTATTTTCTTAAGCATCAGCACATCTGTTTGCACGCCAACAAGGAAGAAGTAAAACATGAACCCCATGGTGGATACTACATTCATTATTAAGAAACTTCTTATGGGAAATATGGTGTTGAGAAACCCTGGAATCCTGGACAACAATGATGGCCCCACGAGTATTCCACCCTGACATAATTATATAAATTAATAATAAAATACCATAACAAATTAATTACTTTTAAAAAGTGTTTTCGAAAAGTATCTATGTATTCGAGAAAAAAAGAGCTTACTAGGATTTGAGCGAACATGAGGGGCAGGCCCAGACGCTTGAGGAGAGAAAATGTAAGAAGAATGGCAGTAGAGGCAAGGGCCAATTGGAGCGTCAGAAGTGGGAGCATGAAAGTGAAAGGACTGGAATTGTCAAATATACTTGCATGCGGCAACCTGGAGAAGTTGGAACAAACTAAACTTGAATTCTTTATCAACATGCTCCTCGGCATGCTTCCGAACACACGGATTTGTTCGGCTTCTATCGGCGGAACCATGATTGCCGATTGATTGTTGCAGATTCAGCAGAGATGAGGGAAAACAGAGGTGGTTAAGATTAAGACCGACATAATTGGTGAAGGTTTTCAGGATGACAATTTGTCAACAAAAAAACAAATTTTAAGCCATTCATTCATATAATTTTTCTCTTCCTCTTTTACTAAATATATTCAGTGAGTTTACTGGGCTTTAGACTTGCTTTAAGATTTGGGCTTTAGATGATAATCTTTCCCGATTTTTATAGTTCCTACGATAAACTTGCTTTATATCTATGGAGTAGTGTCGACTGTCGATATATGACACAGTAGGGATATAAACGAATCGTTTTAGGGGTTGAATTCCTCCAACAAAATTGTGTGGAAACTTGGACTTGTACAAGTATCAATAAGTTTTCTCAATGTATTTGTTTTAATTCCTGATTTGCAACCTTTTTCCCCACCATAATTTGCAACAAACTTTTTGTCGGTGAAATCAGTTTTAGTATAATCTATCGGGAGCTTTTACATTTTTTTTCTCCCAAATTTGCCTGTAAATTGTAAAACCCATGATCTCTCCCATACACCAGGGTGTTTTAAGTTTTAACGGTGCTTCATGCTGAAGCACTAATCCCACATCGAAGAAATGAGTGGAAGGAGAACAAGCGCGGTCGTATAAATAAGAAGCAGCTGGCCACATTGCAAAATACTTACCTGGACGGGGTCAATGGGTGATCATGGAGGCCCACGGCCTAGGTATGAGACTTCCATTGCACTTGGGAAGGGCTCTTGCCTAAGGTCTCCTCACTGTAGGAGAGCCTACGTCATAATTTGTGATAGTGGTGGCCTGCGTTCGCGCGGCCGCCGTCCAATTTCAGTGTTAAAGCTTTCGCTGTTTTTTTAAAGTTTAATGGTATTTGAATCTTAAGGTCTATTGCCAGGTTTATAAAGACTAAAGAAATGGAAGTAGAGGAAACGATATGTTTGGGATTTAAGTTCAGTATATAAATTTAAACCTTTAAATTATAAACCCTAAATTCCTAATTGTAAAAACAAAATATTTTCGGCCGATGGTTACCTTTAATAAAATAAAAAATGCATAATTTCAAGATTTTCTTTTTCTATAAACAAATAAAGAAATACAAAGGAAAAATAAAATGAAAGGACCGACAATTCATCACCATTTACCGTTAGAAGAACTTATCAGTAATTGGTTGACTATATATTCAGTATGTCGGTTATGTTCATGATTCCTAGATCTTCTTTCTAATAATATTATTTTTAAAGTTCAAATTCGAATTTCCATCTTAAAAGAGAACATTGTGCACCCAACTCTTATTATTTGACCACATATTTAGTTTACCCAAAACTTATTAGTAAAATATCAATAAAAATAAGTACACACTAATTCTCCATTTTATTATATTTACCTGCATTTGCATATAAATTGTTGCAAGTGTGTTCATTTTTATGGTAGGATTCATGTTATAATTATAATGATTTGATTATTTTCATGAAAATGATTAAAATTAACTAAATTTAACGTAAAAAGTAACATTTTCTAGACCAAACTCCATATAATTGATTTAGTATTATTTATCCTTTAATTTTTTATTGTAAAATAAAAAGGCATCCGTTTAATGTATGATTTGCAATTTATTTTTTAGTTTTTACTTCTTTTAATACACAAATAAGAGATTTAAAAACTACAGCAGAACACAAATATGCAAAAGGCAATTTTAACTAAGTTGTATATGCAATTCCAGGAAAATGAAAACATACACATTGCTTCTCAGAACTAAAGACTTTAATTTTGAGAGGAGGGGGGGGGGGGGGGGGGTCAAATAATCTTTCATTAAAATTTATCCATACAAAAACATAACAATGTAATTACCAGGGAATGTAACATTTATCTAAAAGCTGTACATGGTAAAGCGTGGATGAGGAATTGAAGATCTCACCCATCATTTATTCATGCGGGTTCTTCTGAGCTTGAAACCGAGCAAGAGCAAGGCAGGGCAGGGAAGAAAAGGATCAATCTGTCTATAAACGATGAATCTGCAGCATGTAATGTATAATTTTCAAGGTAAGGTTCTTCTAAAACACATCTTTCTCGCTAGAAGCAACAGTTTTCTACAATCCTCTCCACTCCGCTCCTACAAGATTAAATGATGCCGTGGCCACCTCCTGTTAAAACTTCTAATTGAAAAGCCAAGTGCACAAGCAAAGATGCACAATCAAGTCAGTTGCCAATAGGGAAGAGCGAGAGCGAGAGTGAGCTTAGCATTATGACATACATATATCATAGTTGCATAAGTTTATCAAAGGAATAACAAATTAACAATGTCAAACCTCCAATTTAACTTGATAATGGAAATTAAATATTAATCTATTCTTAAACCATATTAGAAAGAGAACCCCTCACCTATCATTAGAAGCATCGTCAACTGATTTGTCTAATCCAATTTCGTAACTGTACAACTTGCCATTAGCACCTGCACCATTTCACTTTCAAAGTTAATTGCAAATAAAGATACTGGAAAGATTACCAGTACTAAGAAAATTATGCCAGCTATACTACAAAGAGAACTTCTCAGCTCACCACAGTCCGAGGTGCCTCTACTTGCTTTAACATGTGTCTCAAGATCCTGACACAGAACCACTCATGGAAATCATGCCTATCAACCCATTTTTATTCCTTCCCCCCATGTCTGCTAATTCCTCATTAACAGTTGATTTCCCACCAAGCTAGCAACTACACGACTACTAACAGAGAATTTGCATTGTCCACTTTCATCCCAGGAGCAACTCTCCCTGCTGCTCCAGCAAAGCATGATCTGTTACAGACTGCTAAATTGCTCTTCAAGAGGTGAAGTGAAAGCCCCTGTTGGTAAAGATCAGAAAGCAGTCAATCCCACCGATGAGCCTGGTGATGACTGCCAGGATTCCTGACAAACTGACCAATTTCATCTCCAGACCATGGCCCAGAGGAGAGTTGTCTATTCCCCTCCATTCCTAATTGTTGCCCCAGGGCCATAGATGATTGATGGACTTGCAACTGTTCTTGTTGAAGACGAACCTGATGCTCTGGAGGAAGCATGCCGTACTTTGCTTGTGACATGAAATCCAAAAAATTAGCCTGTTGCCCTCGGAGTGCACTCTGGTTAACCTTTGCTTGAATGATCTGCTCCAATGACAAATCCAGATTCCTTGAAGAATGAGAAATATGCTGCAATTCACTTGAGAGTTGTCTTCGTAACTGAACCTGGTCAAGTAGATTGTCTCTAGCAGCATCAACTATGTGTTGAGCATAACCAGGATCTGACATCTGATGCTGCAGCGATTGATTAAGAAGTAATTGCTGAGCTTGAGAATGCTGTTGTTGTTGTTGCTGCTGCTGCAACAATTTTGTTTGGTGGTGACGAAGTTGCTGCTGTCGCTGAAATTGCAAAAGCTGCTGCTGTTGAAACTGAACTTCCAAATTATGTTCCCTATGTGGACCTGAAAGATGAATTGATTGCCGGTGATTGAGATTCTTGCTCTTCATAATATCAAAACCCTGATTTTGATCAACAGAAAATCCAGCTGAATGTGGAAAGGGATGGGAAAAATGCTTTAGCTCTTGGAAGGGTTCATTGGGCTTTTGAGACTTTAGGTGTTGTACCAGGTCAAAAACATTGTATTCTTCCTCCCTGTGAGATGAGGGCCTAGCACCAGTAGTCCCTAGATGATTGTAAGATTTAGACAAAGCATTTCTTCTATAATAATCAGGCCAAGCCTCTGGAAAAGAAGTTTGTTCAGCCACTGAACTGACAACCCTCTGACCAGCAAAATCCGATTCACTTTCAAGCAAAGGATCTGAAAAATGGGCTCCATTACGCATGCTGGAAGCCATATTAGATAATTGAGGATGCTTCAAATGAGAGGTGCTTCTCAACTCAGACATCAACAACCCAAAAGGATGCAACTCATCATCTTGATAAGAAGGTACATTGATTTTTGAAACTTCATTTGCATTGAACAAATAGCTGGAAGGATTACCAAAATGACCTTGAATTTCAGCAGAAACTTTCGAAGGGTCACAGCCAGCACTTCCAAGCCTTCCAGGAAAAGTAATTCCTGTAGACACAAGAGGAAAGGTAGGAATCATTAACATAAACAATAAACAACAAAATCAAAAGTAGGTCCAGCCGATTTAACTTACCCTCTTCTTCAGCAGTAAATTTATAAAGGCCTTGATCTTCAGAAAACTGATGCTCCGAATGATAACTTTGATTAGGTCCCCGTATCTGATAATTGGTACCAGAAAACTCAAAAGCAGACAAAGTCTGTTGCTGCTCACTTCCAATGGCAGACCCCTTCAACTCAGGAGCAGAAGCAGAAGAAGCTATGGTCTCTTCTGAGCTCCTTTCAAAAGAATCAGGTATTCACACTCTAGTAACAGTGTTAGAGACAGATCCAGAATTTATTCTTAGGTGTGGCATGAATTCACCAAGTTCTTGGAATGGCGATCCATCAGGAGCATCTGCCAATCGGACAGGCAAATCTGTACCAAAATAACCTTGCTCAAACCACGTAATTATGTCAATCCCCAGATATGGTCCCTGAATTACTCCTTGAGGATCAAGATAAGAAAAACTCAAATCCTCAGGAGGGATAACACTTCCCAGTGAATGTGCCTTACTATTACCCTTAAGATTCATCTGCTTACTGTCAAGAGTAGGTTGTAGTGACAGAAAATCAAATAGAGAACTCGAGTCTTCAGGAAGCTCATTAACCACTCCAAATTGCATGGATGATTCATTATCATCCATCTTAGGGTGCTTTTGCATTTTCAAAATGGCCTCTTGCCTGTTATCAAAATATTTTAATTCATCCACGTCATTTATGGACCCACCAACCTCCCTATCTGACATCAAACCATTAGTTATATCTATATCAGCTGGAGTCAAACATCTCTGTTCACCTTCTTTTGAACTACTCATCTCTGTAATGAAAAACAGAACAAATCATAATTGTGTTTATATATATTCTCAACAGACTGTTAACAGTCAACAACCAAAAATGAAAGTTGCTTACCCTTGGCAACAATCACCTGTGAGTCTGACAAAGAAAATGTCTCAGCATGATTCCCTCGAAATTTATCGTTTACAGCAGCCTTCTGATTAGATTCAAGGCTATCCTTCCTGTCAAAGGAAATATTCTGTTTCCCTTCACCTGAAATCACATCAGAAAGATATGGATTAGGATGGGAAAAGAAACAGCATCACAAAGATATCCAAATTTACAGTCGATTGAACCCCTACTTGTGTCTCTAAATGAGTTGTACAAAACTACACTGCTCGTAGTTTTTCCTTTCCATATATCTCCAAGGACAGCCTGTAAGAATCATTCAAGCAAATTTGATGACATAGAAGGATAAAAATGAGTAGATTTTTCTTCTATGAACCAGATTAGAAGCTTAATACCTCTTCTTCTGCACCAGGAGGAACAAGAGCCAAAGGCTCAACAGTTTCTTCTTGTGTTATTGGTGATAAATGAACCAACGCATCAGGTAGGGTGTCAAAGTTGGGAGCAGTCATGTGCTTGCGGTAAATGTCGAGGAGTTTTCCCCTTGGGTAGCAATATGCATTAGAAATTTTGCTTCTCTCCACAGGAAGAGATCCAATAACAGAAGCACGTTGTAGCTTCCCAATTTGTAGGCTACCATTAGCATTAGATCTTCCTCGTCCTGCTGAAAATGTCACATTTGATCCCTCAACTCGTCCCCTGTAGGAACCAAATCCAGGAGCAATGCGATAAGAAGCAGACCCAACTTCTTGGGCTTCCAAACGATGTCGTGGCCTCCATTTATCACGAGAATCACGCTCACCGACGAAAGCTTGTTTGTCAGCAGGGGCATTTTCCTTCTCAGCATTTGTCCTCTTCTCATTTCGAGAATCTTTTTCTTTGTTTTCAGGACCCCATCTCAAAGACTGTTTGTAGTCTCTCTGAGATTCCACGACTGCCAACATCATGCCATCGCTCTGAAGATGAAAAGGTCCTATTTTCAGTAATATCCCTTGTTGAAGTAATATCAGAGCTACGGTCTTCTTTTCTGTGATCTCTTCGGCCAAGTATGTTTGTTTCTCTCTCCTCTTCACGCCAGCGGCGACCAATTTCGAGATCAGGTCTCTTCCAGTTTTTCTTTTCCTGAGGCCCATCTGAACGCCAACCATTTTTCAGATTAGTATCACCACAGGCTCCATGCGACAATATTTTTGTTGCTCTTTTATCCTGTTAAGAGTACACAAAATTATACCACTAAAACAATATGAAAACCAAAGTGAAAACTTCTCACAAGCCAAAAATCATATATAAAAATTGTTACGAGCCATTAAATTATGAAAATTATACCAAATTATCAATTTCTTCAAATTTAGTCTAACTAATTTTTATGTAATATGATATACTACTTAATCTATACTTCCACTACATAAGGTTAAATAAAACTAGAAATGAACACTACAAATGGGCATATGGCAATTAAAGTGAGTACCCTAAAACAATTAACAAGAGAAAATAAAGTTCCATACTCCAGAAGCTCCAGCAGCTAACATCTTAGTATCTGCGGATTTGGCAACCAGCCATTGTGGAGACAGAGGCATGCAGCTCTCTGAAGTTGCTTGATCTATTAGCCACCAGGAAAGAAAAGAGTAAATTTTACAATAGAAGAGCTGCTTGGGTTTGATCGATGCAAATTTTCAACAGAAGTCAATACCTTTAGTGTCGTCAAGTAACACCGTGAGTCCTTTCTCCTCCGCATTCCCATCCCGAGCTTCACCAAACAACCACAGAAATGAAGTAATTACTAAATAATCGAGTTTAAAAGAAACCGTCTTTCTAATCTCAAGTTTCAGGCTTGTTTTTACCAAGTCCCTGAAACAGCAGTTACTTTGAAATTGAATTTCCAGCATTCTAAATCGAAACAAGTAAACATTTCATTAATTTCCAAATATTAGAACAAAAATACAGTGGCGCGCCGCTCACACTAACTTCAGCACTGACAGTTCAAATTAATTATATTAAGCAACAGACGTATATTTTTTGTAATATATATATATATATATATTATATACAAAAAATACTGATCCTTTCTGTAATTGATGGTGCATTCCTAAGGAAAATTTGAGTTGTACAATCCTAGGCGAAAACCTTCTTAGATTTGCTACACAGTACAAAGAGCCAACGGGTTTTAAGCAAAACTGAAGATCTTTGGGATTAAAATAAGTAAATTCTTAGCAAGTTAAATTGAACTATTACAATTTGAATAAATAAAAATATTGTAAAAAAGGAGCAAAGCTTGAATTAAAAGAGAATGTAAGATTGAATCCATATGGGAAAGCAATACAATATGCTTGCAAAGAGGAAAACGGAGAGGAGATGGTAAATTACCTTTGAGGGAGGAGTGGTTAGAGGCGTTTTTTGAGGGGAGGAGAACACGAGGTTGATCGGAATTTCCATCGGCCATCGAGAATACGAAAATTGAAATAATCTGAACGGCGGAGGTACGGCGTCGTCTAATGTTTCTGAAAATAATGATGCAGAAAGAGATCAAGAGGAAAATTTTAGTTTCAAGTGAATTGATTTTGAAAATATCTGGTTTTCTGAAATCTGGAAAAAATGAAGAATTGAAGACTAAATTTCTAACAAAACAACACACTTTGATCTTCTTTTAGTTTTTTTTTTTTTTTACTGTGTTCTTTTAGTTTTCTTATTTTGAGAGAGATCTTAACACGATAAATATCTACCAGATTCAGATAGTATGTAATGTATGGGTGTTAGTGATACTGTGCGTTTTGTTTGAAATGATGTGAAAACAAAACCGGTCCCAATTATACAGACACGTGTGCCTATGTATTGACATTGTGAACTTATCCTTAACCTGGAACAATGGCCAAACTCCAAAGGTTAAGGCAGATGCAAACAAAATAAGAAGGGCAATAGTATGGATCTATTGTCTTTTACTAGTATATATTGATATTGTATTTGGGTAATTATTTCATGTATAAGCGCATGTGAAAATTTTATTTACACAAACGTTTTAATTTTAAAGTTTAGAGATTTTGTTTAGAGTTTAAGGGTAGTAATTTTAAATTTATAGGCTTTTGATAGAATTTTAGGTTTAAGGTTTATAAGTTAAAACTTAAATAGCTAACCATATTACCATAAAACTTAAACCCTAAACTCTAACTCTAAATCCTAAATTCTAACGATGAACTTTAAATTCTAAACTTATACACTAAAATTACTAAACTCTAAAATTAAGACGTTTATAGAAACAATAAATTTTTACCACCCGTGACCGTGTATGAGATGATAGTTCATGATGTGTTGCGAGTGAAAGAAAAGTTATGTACAAAATTATATTTTGGAAAAATTCTTAATGAAGTAATAAAGAATTTATTTATCAAATATAGGTTCAATCTTAAAAATTATTTTAAAACATAAATTTACAAATAAAACTCAATTAATTATCTAAAATAAAAACTTTATTCTATATCTTGGGTATAGGGTAGACAACTTTTGAAAAAAATGAAAAATTGAGTTTTTTTATTTATATTTTTGTAATATTTAAAAGATTCTATAATTTTATGGTTTTAAAATTTTTAATATTTTCGCTCACATTAACATCTCATTGAGTTACATTAATTTTTTTTAACAAAAATGATAAGGACTAAACTAATAGATGGATTGAAAGTAAAGAAAACAAAACAGATAAAAATAAAAAATAAAAAGGTGAGTAGGCCTGTAAACAAAACGAACGGATCTGAACTAGGGTATGTTCATGTCCGTTCGTTCACTTTTAACTGAACAAATAAACGAAGACGAACAACTAAACGAACATAATTTTTTGTTCGTGTTCGTTTGTTAAGAAATGTAGCTTGTTCGTTAAAATGATAAACGAACGTAAACGAACAAACATAAAAGAACATATGTGAATACATTTTTTTAAATATAATAATTTTGTTATGAAAACTAATAATTATAAATGGATATATATATATATATATATATATATATATAAATTTAAACGAAGATAAACGAACGAACATAATAGATGGATTACCAAACGTAGGGATGGGCGTTTTACCCGAACCCGACCCGATCGGGTCGGATTTTTTTAATAAAAATGGGTTAGAGTCGGGTTTTTGTTAAGGGTAAACTCGGGTCGGGTTCAACTGTTCAAGTTTAGGGTGGAAAATATCTGACCCGACCCGAGACTAATAATGTAAATTTCCCCCTAATTTTTAAGGATATTTACAATAATACCCCTCTTTATATATATTTTATAATTAAGTTCTTAAAATTGAATTTTTATTTATAATTTAGTTCTTTAAATTATAATTTTTTACAATTAAGTCCATAAAATTATTTTTTACAATTAGGTCCCTACAATTAATTTATTTTATATAGGACGGGTCGGTTCGGGGTCAGATTTAGTATATTTATTTTCGGGTTGAGTTTTTTTAATAATATGTCCGGGTCGGGTGCGGTTTTATGGTGTTTATTTTCAGGTCGGGTCCGAGTGGGCCAAAAGCCTGACCCGTGCCAATCCATAACCCTACGTTCACGAACGTAAATGAATGAACGAACTCTTTGTTTGTGTTCGTTCATTTAACTAAACAAACAAAAAATATTATTCACGTTCATTCGTTTAATAAATAAACGAACATAAACGAATTTTCCACCGAACGATTCACTGAACGTTTAGTTCTTTTACAGCCCCAGAAGTGAGAATTTTATTATAGGATAAGAGCCGAAATAATAATAGTCTTTAAACTATGGTTAACATTTCCTCTTTAAAAGAATAATTAAAATTTCATAAAAAATATAGAAATTCAATAAAAATCTATTTTTTGAGATTTTATTATCAATTTTTAATTATTTATTGAATAATAGGTATAATTATAATTTTAACCCCTATACTGTGTTGAAATTAAAAATTTCAACTCTTTAAATTTAGGGTGGCGTACAGTAACAGTCTTAAAACTATGATTTTCGTTATTGTTTGGTCGTACACTTTTAAAAGTTATAAAACGAATACTAAAATTATCAAAAAGGTACATTTTTTTCACTCTGTCATTAATTATTGTTAGGGGATGATGCATCACATTAACTCAATGGTTAACATCTCATTGATCCCACAATTGTAATTAAAATTTCATTGCGTACTTTTCAATATTTCTTAGCAAAAGGTTTTGAAAAAAATTAAAAATATATAGAAATTTATAATTTATTTTCTAAAATTATTAATCATTAAGAGATTAAAGGAGATATTAACCATTGAGTCAACGTGCCACATCACCCACTTAATAGTAGGAAACAACAGGGTGACCAAAATGTAATTTTCTGATAACTTCAATATTCATTTTGTAACTTCCAAAAGTACATTGACCAAAACGATAAGAAAATCATAGTATAAGGAGTAATGGTGTACTCTTCCCTTAAACTTTATATAATTTGGTCCAAAATTCGATTTTGGGTCTATTAGAGCCTTATGAACCGGAAATGTACCGGCCCAAAGCCCCATTATATTAAAAGCCTTTCTTAGGCCTAAAAAAGCCTTTCCGTTTTTCTTATTGTTTTAAAAGGTGTTTCCCATATTTTTTTACGTTTTAATTAAATAAAGTAATTTGGAAATAAATGTGAAATCCGGGAAATGAACAACCGGATTTCTTATCGGCAATTTGATTCCTTCTGCTTCAACTTCAACCGAAGTGATAGATAGATAGATTTGATAGGTGTAAATGCAGTGAAAGCCCAAGCAATCAGCGTTTTTCTACGTCGTCTTCTCTATGGATAACCGAAGCGTTGTTGTTTGCGACAACGGCACCGGCGTAATTCCTTTTTCTCTTCTCTTCAAATACAGTTTCAATCTTAGTTACTCTCTCTGCATGAATTTGTTTTGTATTAAATTACTCAAATCACTTTATTACCTAGTTTAAGCTCAATTTTAGTCATTAGACAGCCTGATTTCCAAGTTTCATCTATCATTTTTTTAGTTTCATTTTCTTGTAGTTTAATTGACTAGATCTGTTTAATGTTCGATTGCAGTACGTGAAATGTGGGTTTGCCGGAGAAAATTTTCCGACATCGGTGTTTCCGTCCGTGATCGGGAGACCTATGTTACGATACGAGGAATCTCTCGTGGAACAAGAGTTGAAGGTTCTAAAATTCTCTTATGATTTTGCCTGTTCTTTTCCTTGTTCCAAAGTTTTGGAATTCTAAGATCGTGCTATTTTTTTAAGATTTTGCAGCTGTAATATTTTTGGTGTATAGCTTAGATTTACTGATTTTTTTCTTCATTTTCATAATTTGAACTTTGGTTAGGATATTGTTGTTGGAGAAGCATGTGCTGATTTGAGACATCAATTGGATATATCATATCCGGTTACTAATGGAATTGTGCAGAATTGGGATGATATGTATCATGTTTGGGATCACGCCTTTTACAATGAACTAAAGGTCTTGTTTCCTTATTTTTTTGTTGTTTGAGCCTCATTCGTGTTATTTATTTATTTTATTGGTCTTAATTATGTTTTATGTTGTTTGTAAGCAGATTAATCCTAGTGAATGCAAGATATTACTTACTGACCCGCCTCTCAATCCCTCTAAAAACCGTGAAAAAATGGTTTGAAGTCCAATTTATTCATTTACTGATTGATTGAAATTTTGAAGGACTTAAACTTTAGGATCTGACGAGTTGGGTTGATTTGAGGTTTGCAGGTTGAGACCATGTTTGAAAAATACAACTTTTCTGGTGTCTTCATTCAAATCCAAGCTGTTTTAACTTTGTATGCTCAAGGTGCCTACAGAAATAAATGAAGGTTTAATTATCGTTATATATGTGGAGGGGGGGGGGATTGTATAATATTCGCGGTTTGGCATGGGGTTCAGCTACTTTCCTTTGAAAACAATGGAAACTATTGTAATTGCCTGTTACCAAGAATATTCTAATCTTGTACTGAGGGATGCAGAATCTTTGTTCAAAAGCATTAATGTCCATATTTTATACCATTAACGTTGAAAAGCATTACTGTGAATTGTTGCAGGTCTTCTAACTGGATTAGTTATTGACTCTGGTGATGGTGTCACTCATGTGGTAAACTGTTCAACAGCCCTTCACCATTATTTTTAGGAGAAGTTGCAGTATGTTGTAGTAAGGTGTGCCATTGCAGGAGCATTCAAGGTGAAGTCTTGAGAATAATTACTTTGGCTTTTTGTCTCAGGTTCCTGTTGTTGATGGCTTTTCATTTCCTCATCTAACTAAGCGGATGAATGTAGCGGGTCGGCACATAACAGCCTATCTTGTTGATTTACTCTCACGTAGGGGGTGAGGACCAATTCTTTACAAGAAAACTTGTCAGAAAAGGAAACTACTAATGCTATTGATCATCAAATGATCTTTTTCTGGGCGTCTTTCTGTAGGTATGCAATGAATAGAACTGCTGATTTTGAGACTGTCAGGGAAATCAAAGAGAAACTCTGCTATATTAGGTGAACAATCATTTTATTTTGTTTTCTAGTTTTATGAATCTAGTATACATTTCAATGTAACATTACTTGTGTTTACATACAGTTATGATTACAAAAGAGAATATCAACTGGGGCTTGAGACCACCATCCTTGTTAAGAATTACACTGTAAGTACTTTTGGTGACTTTGTCATTCCTTTTGTCTACCACAAATATTTGATTACCTATGCAATAAACTTTATCTGGAACCTAAACAAAAAAAAAGTCATATTATCCATCAGTCTTTTTTTGTGATTTTACTCGTTATTTTATGCACATTTATGGATTAGGTCTGACATTTAAGTTTCTCTAGATTTGGAGTAGCAAAACTCTAATGAAAAGTATTGTATCTAGAATACTGACAATTTTGTTTAAAACAGCTGCCTGATGGGAGAGTTATTAAAGTAGGCACTGAAAGGTTCCAGGCCCCTGAGGCTCTTTTCACTCCAGTAAGTTTTGTAGTTCTTTCTGTCGTTATTGACTCTATGTATTAATATATTTCTGTGCTACATATTTTTCTGGGATTATCTGGATGTATTTGATTATTTCAATTTAAATTGGTATTTGCAATGGTAATGTAGTTTTTGAATTGGTGTGCCAGATCTGTTGGCTGTTCAGTTATTCTATGTGGTTTTGCATCGATTAAGCTGGGATTTGAGTTCTAATGAATTATCATGGTAGAACTAAGATCATTTAGTAAAAAAAAACATATTTGATAGACCATAGATTGTCAAAGTAAGTTCCTTTTTCTTTTGTAGGAACTTATTGATGTTGAAGGTGATGGTATGGCTGACATGGTTTTCCGCTGCATTCAGGAGATGGATATCGACAACCGCATGATGGTACAAAATTAATTCTAGGAATGCAGTTTCAACTGTCTAAAATTACTCTAACTAAGTGCTGAAGCTTCATGCTGTAAATCTGTTACTGTATATACTATATATGTATTTTATTGAAGCTTCTTATCATCCTCTTTCTTCGGAGCCATTATGCAATGTTATGTCGTGTGCCTATTTCGGTTCTTCGCTTTATTTTAGTTTATCATTTTCTTCAAGGAATTTGCTCTTTTATCATCTTCTTTGTATAAACTGCTTGTCTAATGGAGGATACAACTCCCTAAAGCAAAATTATTTATGAAGTCTAGCATTTACTTATGAAGTCTCATCTTTAGAGATCAAGACAGTGATATACGGATTCCAAAATGGATCATCATGAATAATAAACAGTTAACAAATCAATATCGAGTGAATTCTTACATTATGGATACCCACCCTTCCCGAAACGGAAAACTGGATCCTTGGGCTGTAGTATATGTATATGTTCTTGGTGTTGGGATTTGAGTTGTGTAGATCTAACTTGTTATTTGCTTTATATTTTACAGCTCTATCAGCACATAGTTTTAAGTGGAGGGAGCACCATGTACCCTGGGTTACCTAGTCGGTAATATTCCTTACTTGTATAAAGAAACATAATCTAAGCTACGCTTGAAATTGCATGCGGTGAATTCCAGTATCTTCTTTAATCCCGGTTTCATCATTCCCCTGACTGCATTCTCTAGTATGGTTGTGCCTTGTTATAACAATTTTCTTTTGATTCAGGCTGGAGAGGGAAATCCTAGATCGATATCTTGATGTGGTTCTAAAGGGAAATAAGGATGGGTTGAAGGTAATATTTCTTGCTGAAGGCAAGTCATCATTTGAGCTAGATACCGCCAAAACAAGTAAATGGCTGAAACAAATTTTGATGCTCTACTTTAAATTGTTTTCTCGTGCTTCTAAATAGAAACTGCGTCTGAGGATTGAGGATCCACCACGAAGAAAGCATATGGTGTATCTTGGTGGTGCTGTACTTGCCGGGATTATGAAGGTGCACTTCTCTCTCATTCCTAGATATGCACATGTAAACTCATTCGCATTTGCGCATCCAAAAGAAAGAAAACTATGTTTCGAAAGCTTGGTCTGAGCATGAAATAGCATATAACATCTGATGAAAGCTTAGAATTCATCGAAGAATATTTGAATCTTGCAGGATGCACCCGAGTTTTGGATCAGCAAGGAAGATTATTTGGAAGAGGGAGTTGCCTGCCTAAGCAAGTGTGGCCCGGCTTGACTTTTTTTAGCAACTGTTTTCAATTCTCGTCGGAAGTTCAGTGTTGTTCACCCTGTGATTCAATTCATTAGCCTAGAAAATCACACAAGTTTGTCCAAGGTAAGCTGTCTCATATCAGTCGACTAGGTTAAACCACACATCCTGCCGTCTATTCGCATATCGGACCGAGCAGCCCGTCCAGTGATTCTCTCTTATGTAGAAGCTATATTTACTTTCACCAGACCACAAATTTTGGTTTTGATATGTACTCATAGAAGTCGTTACGGTCACGGTGTCTTTTTTCCCTTTCTATTTCAATGAGGTGTGACTGTACTGTATTGTGCCGTGTGCGTACTTATTTGAAAATAAAATGAAATTGTCAATATGTATACCGTGACGTGAAATGGCTATACATTTAAGTATACCATCAATTTCCCCTTTTATATGATTTTCGGCCATTGTTCAAAGTTTAGGACATTTATGTTGATCTAATGCCTTTTCTTTTTTCTCTAAGCATCATTGATTGCAACATCCCAACGAATTTGTGTCCATAAGGCATAAACAATGCTTACTTGACCCGTTTCCATACCAAAAATAATAATAGTAATAAAATTAACAAGCAACATCATTCCATTAAAATAATGCCTATCCAAACATTATCCAAGTAAATTAATTTGGGGAATATTATTGAAATGGTTAAGCAACAACTAATCCATGAAGAAAATGTATATTTTAAGCGATTTTGATGCCTAAGATTAAGGATGGCTATTATATTAATCACTTTTTTTCTTGCAAAATGTTTCACCTTGCATTATTTTGAACTTTATTTGATAGGAAAAAGAACACTTGCGTCCCAATTACTTTTGGAGGTTTCCCATATCTGCAAATGATTTTTTTGTCCAAACTATTTTTGCATAGATGGACTGAGGGGTGCTGGGGCAGGGGCAATCACACCCTTGAAAAATTCAAATTTTTCGTATAGTTAATACATGTTTTTATGTATTTTTTATTAATGATCTTAATTCACACCTTAAAATTTTATAATTTTGTACTCCTACATTTCTAATATAACTCCAAACAGTTCACACCCCTAACTGTATATATGCAAATGATTAAGTTAAGCAAATTTCTGCAGAAAATACAGCGACAAGTTTCATAAGAAAAAGAAACTTACATATACAATTATACACGTTAGAGTGGGGAAATGATAACAAAAGAACAAGAGATAAACCAGCATCGCGGGAAGCAAAATTGGGATGCCAACCCCCATCAACCAAAACCCAGTCAGTCTCTCCTTGGACACGCCAGAGCCAAAAAAAAAAACTCCATTGTCCGGTGTGTTAGGTCCCTCGGCCAGTGGCCTACCCCAACCCCACATGGACCAAATCCAAAATTTTCAGTCTAAGAAACATAATTTTTTGGCATATCAATCATTTCTCAATACTATTCATTAGTTTTAGTAATTTTTGCATGAGCCAACTCCAATGAAACACAGCCACCTGCACTTTCATGTAATTGTCATTCCTTTGAACAAGTAAAGCCAACATTATGACTCCAGGTCTTGATTCTTCCCTTATAAATTTTTAGTTCACATCTAGCTAGCACAATCCTCGTTGTCATAGTTTTCAAGTTTTGGTTTCGGCAATCTGAAAACATCTTTTTTTCAGATTTTTCACATGGTTTGTTTCCACTTTCCTCACAATCAATAAATTCTGCATTTAAACGCATTAAATATGGATTTCTCATGATATATTTATATGTCTCATCTCATTTTTTTATTATTTATGAATCAGGGTGTAATTGAATGTTCAGCTATAATGGAGAAGTCCAATGGGAATGTGTCTCAACTTTGTGTGAATCAAGGAGAGCCAACACTGGTATGTCCAGCTGAAGAGACAGAAAAGGGATTTTACTTTCTTTCGAATCTTGACCAAAACATCGCAGTGATTGTTCGCACCATCTATTGCTTTAAGTCGAACGAGATCGGGAATGAAAATGCCGGTAAAGTACTCAAGGATGCATTAAGTAAAGTATTAGTTCATTATTATCCTCTTGCCGGGAGGCTAACGATCAGCTCGGACGGTAAACTAATTGTGGACTGCACCGGCGAAGGGTCTGTCTTTGTTGAGGCGGAAGCAAACTGTAAGATGGAGGAGATTGGAGACATAACAAAGCCTGATCCTCAGACTCATGGGAAGTTGGTTTATGACATTCCTGGTGCAAAAAACATACTAGAGATGCCACCTCTAGTGGCTCAGGTATTTCGAACTTCACCGTTGAATAATGTTCGATACCTGAAATTCGCTTCTTTGCATGATAAGCACAAGCTTTTATCAACTCGAATATCTGAATGTTGAATTTTGTGTACAGGTGACCAAGTTTCAATGTGGAGGATTTGTCCTGGGCTTGTGCATGAACCATTGCATGTTTGATGGCATTGGTGCAATGAAATTCGTTAACTCATGGGGCGAAGCAGCCCGAGACTTACCGCTAACTATCCCGCCCTTTTTGGACAGAACCGTTCTGAAAGCCCGCAGCCCGCCTAAGATAGATCACCTGCATCAGGAATTTGCTGAGATAGAGGACAAGTCTAACACTGTTGATCTGTACAAAGATGAAATGCTGTATAGATCTTTCTGTTTTGAGCCCGAGAAGATTGAAAAACTAAAGGAAAACGCTATGGAAGATGGTGTTCTTGAGAAATGTACTACTTTCGAAGCTCTTTCAGCATTCGTGTGGAGGGCTCGAACTAAGGCACTTAACATGCTGTCTGGCCAACAAACAAAGCTTCTCTTCGCGGTTGATGGAAGGCCTAGATTCAATCCTCCGCTACCAAAAGGTTACTTCGGCAATGGTATTGTATTGACGAATTCCATATGCCAAGCAGGTGAGCTATTGAAGAAGCCGTTTTCACACGCCGTGGGGCTTATTCAGGATGCAATTAAGATGGTTACAGATGATCACATGAGATCAGCTATAGATTGCTTCGAGGTTACAAGAGCTAGGCCATCTTTGTCATCCACTCTTCTCATCACTACATGGTCTAGGCTATCTTTCCACACTACAGATTTCGGATGGGGAGAGCCTGTTCTATCGGGGCCGGTTGCATTGCCGGAGAAGGAAGTCATCTTGTTCCTATCTCATGGAAAAGAGAGGAAAAGCATAAATGTCCTCATAGGGTTGCCTGCTCCTGCCATGAAGGCCTTCCAGGAACAGATGCACGTTTAGATAAACAACAAATGTTTGCATAATGCAGTTCTCATCTTCTGTTTGTGGAACATCGCTACGTTGGTCTGTAAGGCATGCAGCTGATCAGCAAAAGAAAAGTCCTGCATGACCTAGTAAAGTTGGAGGGTCGTTTTTCGTTTTTATTTTAATGTGGATTTTCATCTATCGAGAGCCGGAGGCACATCGATTCCGACTTGCATTTCCCATAGCTTATGTATCTTGATTTAAAACTCAATCCTTTGTATAATAATAATAGTATTGTCTTATGTTTCATTCTTTATTCAAGAGGTAAGTCTCTATGCCTGCTTTGTATATACCCTGGATAACCTGCAGAAGAAGACATTGCAGATTAAGTGGTTGAGGATTGGAAAAGTCCATCCTCTAATACACAAAAATATCAATACGAAACCGAAGAGAAACAAATACAGAAGACCAAAGCTGAAGTTCGTTCGCAAATATCGGGCAGGAGAGCTCATATGAAACACATCTTCCTCACTTTCTTGCCCCATGTATTTGGCAGAGTAAGTGCCAAAAGTAACATATATGGTACATCAATCATGTATGTCCACAAGCTTGACCTTCACTCCATATGCATAGAAGCAATGAAAGGGTGAAAATACCTATTAACATAACAGTCTATGGAGTTCCACCATTTAATGCAACATAAAACGAAAGTAAATATGGCATTAAATACAATATAATTTGGAAGGGTCCAAGTCTATCCCCCAGTCCCGATATAACAAGAATTTATCAAGATTCACAGATGGAAGAGAATCGTGTATGTGTCGATGAATCCATAAGCTTTCCATTATAGATGAAAATAATGAAGTGAACAAATAAAAACAAAAGGCAGCTATCGAATGCAAGAAACACCCATTTTTATAAAGACACGAATACATCATCACCGACTCACTGTTACTCGAGAATGCCCTCACACATACCACGCAAGAATGAAGGATGTCACTGTTCTACTTATTATTTTGTGCTTCCAGCGACCACGGCCATAGCCAGACACATCTCAGGAACCCTTGAGGCCATTTTAGCAGCGTGACCCTTGAATCAAGACCGGTTTCCTTTTTACAATATGGAACACGAACAGAAGTTTTTCTGCGGCGGTTCGTCCACCTTCTTTTCTGCTATATACAACAATTAACCACATTTTAACATTCAACATATACAAGAAAGAAAGCGTAAAAAAACTGCTTGCAGCGGGAAAAGTTGTGACAAGATCGAAGTACCTGTTTTTGCTTTTGATACGGAGGGCTGCACAACAACATGCATGGTGATGACCGCTTTAGGGAGATCATCGAAAGGTGCTCTACATTGGCCAACAGTCTTGTTGTTCTCCAAAATTTTCCCGGCATTTATCAGCTTGATGTCATTGGCTCCCTTGGGTGCAATCTTTTTATCTAACACATACCAAAACAATTTAGATCCAACATTATTTTTATCCAGATCTTTCCTACAAGCATCCTACCATAATGAAGGTACAGAAATATACTTTTCGATTCTAAAGTGTGTGCACTCTCATGAATGATTAGTCCTTAACAAAAGAAAAGTTCCCATCCACGGACAAAGTAAAGACAAGTGGCACCAGAGGGGCACACCAAACCATCTAGCAGTCTCAAGTCTAAGATATAGTCCAACACTTTAGAAGAAACCTTGGAAATTCGCCATATTCTTGTAAGCAACGTATCATCAAACAGGTAAAACCTTTTAAAGTCGGGCGGGTAAACGTAAACTCAAACAGTATTGCCAACATAGCCATTGCTAAACTTGATGGTATAAATATCATTCAACGCGACAGAGCAGAACAAGAAGATGGGATAAGAAAACAAATAAAACATACAAATTCAGCAATGAAAGCAGGATGAACGAACAAGGCATCCTACCCACCGAAAGGATGAAAAAACAAAGTTTTATGCTTTGCAGAGTTAGTTTAGCAAGTAAAATACATAATGGAATATAAGATCATCTTATCCTTACATTGAAATCAAAGATTAAAATAAAGACAGAAAATACATATGTCAAACCACTTTTTTGATCTCGGAATAACGTCCACGTATGTAGGACATCCGATCATTAATAGTATGCATTATGCAACACAAGTATGGAAGAGTAGTAGTCTAAACAAGGGACCAAGAACCAACAGAGAATAGGATGGCAGAGAAAACTCCTGAATATCGTCATCGATTAACAGCTTCCTCCAAACTAAAATTATTCATGTCTGAGAGTAAGAATCCACTTATAGGATCCAAAAATAGAAGGTGGAGCTGCTGGGGATTAGACAACTTAAGAAGTCTCCAACAAGAACACCATATCCATCGCCATCTTTGCCAAAATGGTAGAAAACTTGCAGATTTGCACAAACCAATTACCATTTATCATCTGAACTAAAGCCTCCCAGTGACTAGTGATGCCATCAATCGATATACGGGAAAAAAACTGATTGATTAACTTATACAAACAGGTCCACCTATTATTTCCCAAAAAGTGAACATTGTTAAGGTGAAACAACCAGCTAATAAATGCCGCTTGAGCCCTTTCAAACAATCCAACTTAAATTCTGCATTCAAAGTAACTTGAATTCAAGGAATCTAAACACAAAACTTCCCACCACATTATCTTAAAGCCATGGAGAAAATAATTAAATCAAGCCATAACTATAAAAAGAACAAAACAGTTATGCATATCCCTAGAGACAACATTTTAGCAAAGCACCCTTAATTTATTAGAATTATGCCTCCTTTGAACAAGCTTAAATTTGGATTTAGTTAGAAATTTACAATGCAATTTGGTATAAAAGCTGTCAACTTTTGTAGAGAAAATTGAAGCACTGACCTTTGGGCCACTCAGCAACGATCCTTTCCTTGAGCATAGCAACGGTTGAAGCAGGCGAGTATCGAAATGGACCGATATCCGATCCATCGTACAATCGGAATTTAAGTTCAACCAAGTCCTCCTCCGGCATTTGAATTTTCAAACTTTTTCCACCAAATTCAAAAAAGTAAAAACCTTCACTTTGAACAGAAAATAAAATTAATAATCACTCTAAATTCACCACTAAAACGCAATATTTCCCCCTCCTACAGCAAAATCCAAACAATAAAAACACGCCCTTTGTTTTGATTGCAAAGAAAATGCAAGAAAATTGAACAGAAAGCTATAAAATAAAACAGAAAACCCAATTTGGGTTACCAGGAAAATGAAAGAACATGCCCAGATTCCAAAACAAGAATTAAAATCACAACAAATTTAATATAAAGTAAATATAATAGAATACCTTTAAAATAATAGACGAAAAGAATCGTTTCGAACTCTTTTTTTTTTCTTTCTTGAGGGTTTTATATGATTATGAGCAAGAAGACTTTGCAGACACCAAGATAGGGTTAAATCCTCAGATTAGACTCCATCTTCACGGTTTCCATTTTTTACAGTACTTTTATTAGCTTTGTTTATAAATTTCAATTCTTTTTCCTTTTTAATTTATGAAAATAGTTTTGACGATAAAAAGGAAACAAAACAAAACAAAAAAAAGTGAGATTCGCGTGGAATCTGTCAGTAAATGTTCAGTTTAAGACATTGTAAGAAAAGTCCAAGTTATGGTCTTCTGTTTCAATCTTTTTGTGCTCCCAATAACTCCAGCAATTATGATTGGGATTAATTTCGTAAATTACTACATGGAAGATTTGTATTGGTCCATGGAAAAAGCAAAGGAGAAGGTGGAAGCAGGGGATTCGGTACTTTTTCAGTCATTTTGACCAAAATTTAAGACCAAATTAAACACACACGCCGATAAAGTAAAATGACAAATCGCGCGTGGCCTTTCATTTTTAATATCTTCCAGAGATCTTTGACCTTGAGTACTAAAATAAATAAATGAACTACATAATTACTAATTTAATTTCTTCTTTTATGTATTGTTTTAGTAAATTAAAAAAATAAAATTTTCAATGCTAACTTTTTTTTTATCATGAATGTATTCTTATTTAATTTAGGGCATTTCTGTGTTATTTTATAATATAAAAAAATTGAGACCAAAATCAATACAAAATAGGCAAAAAAAAATTTAAACTAAAAATTTTAGTTTTAACGCTAAAGGACTTATTTTGCCCTCGAGTTTTACCCCAATTAAAAATGTTGTTCTTCGCGCGAAAACGCGTTTAATTATGTTATTTAGTTTGCACATTAAAGTAAATTAGTCCCTTGACTAATGAAACTGTTAAACTGACTATTATTCCGTTAACACGTCAGCCGTCTGCGCCGCATGGCATAGCATGTCAACGTTGAAAAATTAAATGTTGACGTGCTAAAAAAATAAAATAAAATTTATTTTTTTATATTAATTTTTAACCAATCAGATGATGACATGTAACCGATAAATAAAAAGGTTTGATTTTCCTCGAAGTTCAGAGATTACAACCTCATGGTTGAATATTACAGGGCGCCATTCCTTGCTGCCATGAATCACCCACCGAAAGATTCAGCCCCTGAGGTCCGAGCAACCATTCGGGTCGACGAGTTGCACAAGTATTCCGCCCGATGAACGGGGGCCAATGTTCTAGTTTTCAATACCGGACATTGGTGGAACAAGGAAAAAACTGTTAAGATGTATGGACTATGGACTTGCTCTTCTTTTAATGGCTTCCATTTCTGATGGAATATTAAGATATGTTGCATTTCAGGAAGGAGATGAAGTGAACATGACGATGGATGTGATGGATGGGTTTCGGAGGTCTCTGCAAACATTGAACTGTTGAAGTTTTGTATAACCAACAATTTAAACCCCGGCCGGAGCCATGTGTTTATTCCAAACTATTCACCGGCTAATTACAAGAACAAGACGTGGAATGATGGCGGCATGTACGATGCGGAAAGGGAACCGGAAAAGAACCACAAGAAGCTGAAAGCGGAGCCTTGGAATAATCGATATATTGGCGATGTGATTCAATAATGTTGCATAATCTCCCTTCCCTCGAAAATTACAGTGAACTAAGGTAAATAAAAATATTTGATTTCTTAAGCCATGGGAATAGAATTGTTGGTGGAAGTGTTCTTCAACATACTCCTGAACTCACCGTTGCTGATGGAAGAAGAAGAAAAAGCAGGCATGCTATTTAGATAAGGTTATAACTTATATTGTGTTTTTATTGGTTTGGTGGTAAAGCACCAGGCTTTACACCAAGTCTCGAGTTCAATCTCCATCTCCTCTATTTCATGGGTTATTTTAACTTTTTTAATTTAAAATCAATTTGATGATGACACGTGACATGACATGTTATGTGACGCAAAATTTAATATAAAAATAGAATATTATTTTTTTATTTTTTATCACGTCAGTATTTGACTTTTCAACGCTGACATGACATGTCATGTGGCGCAAACGGCTGACGCGTTAACGGAATAACGGTTAGTTTAACGGTTCAGTTAATTAAGATGCTAATTTACTTTAATGTGCGAACCGAAAGATCTAATTAAACGCGTTTTCGCGCGAAATGCAACATTACTAATTAGGGTCGAACTCGAAGTCAAAATAAGCCATTTATCCTAGTTTTAAGTAAAATTATATATGTCTTCATTCATATAATCAAAATTTTTATTTTTAAAAACAATATTTGAAACATAATTGTCATTGTCAAATAAAGATTTCTTCCTATTTTGGCTAAGACGCGGACACATTAATTTCTATCATTATATTTATGAGTACATTTAGAGAATGTCATCAGTATCAAGGAGAGAGGCACTCTTAGGGTTGGAGAGTTGTTTCACTTCCAATTTTTTGGTATAATGATATTTTAAGTTATTTTTTATTTAAATATTAATTTGTCTCTTTTAATTTTTTATTTAAATACTTAAATATCTTTAATTTCTCCTAATACTTGATCCTAACTTTGTCTTTGATCAACATCATATGATTATGTTAGTTTTTACCGTAAGATCCAATAATACAATCTCATTTCTCAATATTAATTAATTTGATTACTACGAGTCTAGACGTTGATAACTTAAGAGCCGTGCAAATTATTGTTTCAAATTTATGGTAATTTTTTAGTTATATTTTGATACATAAGATGTGTAAAAAAAATTATATAATCTTTTATATTTGAACTGTAAAATCTAAACTTTAAAATTAGAGGCGAGGAAGGGTGGATGTATACATCTATAGAGGTCATTATGATTTTATTTTAGTTTATTGTATGGATAGATGGAATCTAGAGTGATTCTTCCTCAGATTGGGCCATCTGTTAGGTTTGAAGGCAAATTATTAGAGATAATATAAGATAAAAATAGAGTGGAACAAAATCTTGAGGGTCTATTGATATTTGGGTGGCTTTAAAAGGTACTTGTATTTCTATACACTTTGTATGAATCGATTCTTCAACAAAACAATACTTGTGTGATGTTCAATGTCACACCATACGTGCATTTCATCAACATCTTAATTTCCAACTTTTAAAGATTTGAATTGTCAAAGATGCCCTCATTCCTTTTATTTATTTTCTTTGTTTATTATTATAAGAGGTGAGTGTCACCCCTTGTGAACTTGGGGCCAACTTGATATCTAAACTAAAGTTATGGATCCGGGAATCAAAACCACACTTCATTTACCTTATCCTACACACATTTATTGGGAATAATAATGGGGGAATGTCGGAAGCATCCAAACTAACATTCCTTTCTGCTACGATCCACAGTTTCCAGGTACTGCATTATTAAGTAAAGTCAGATCATTGGATTTAGATTAGAGTGGATAGGAATGGACCGAGGGGTGTTGAAAGGGGCAGTCACACCCCTTAAAAATTTTAATTTCTTTTATTATTTAAAAATTTTATAATTCCGCACTCTTGTATTTCTAATAGTTCGTACTCCTTTATATTAAATCATGTGTCCGTTTCTAGGGATGGTTGAACGAGAGAAAATGAGAGATGGGATTCTGGTGTTGAGTTTTATGGCGGAAAGAAAGAATTGTGTAGATAGATGCAGCGCCACTGCATTTGGTCAACTCCCAACACCATAGCCAATAAGCCATAGGCGCTCCCCAGGAACCACCTGGCACCTGCCACTCCCTCTCTTTAATATTCCTAGCCCCACAAAGAGGCATACACCATCATCATCTCAAACCAAATAAATTAGACGACATATACCAGTAAGATTTCACTAAAAAAAAAATCCCTTTTTTGAGTTAATCAAACCTAATTATTCTTTTTTAGTCAAATTATTTGATTTTTTTAGTTGAATTTTATATTTTTAGTAAATTGAATAGACTGATTGATAAAACTGGATTCAACTAAGAAATTGTTTCTTTATTATTTTGAGCTAATTTAATTGAGTTATTTGATTTTTTTAATTAAATGATTTGATTCTTTGAGTTTGGTTCAAGTTAAATTTTAAAACACAAACAATTTAAATAACAAATTAGTATAAATATCATTTACGTCTTTGTTAATTTTAAAATATATAAATTAAAACTCTCAATCAAATTTAAAAAACAAAAACAAAAATCTTCAATAATATTAAGAATTATATAAAATATTCTAAAATGATAAATTCAAGGTGTTGATCAAATAAGCTGCCAAACCAAGTTTAGTATCTTTTCTTTTCTTGTTTTGCATTAAAAAAGTTTTCAAATATCTATGGTCTTAATTTTATTTGTTATATAGCTCGAAAGTTAGCCTATTGCCATTGAGATTTTAATTCTTTTCACATAAATGTAATGCATTCGATTAAACTCAAATTTTATTTCACTTAACTTAATTAAAAAAACTAATGGAATGAATATAAAATAAACTGTCTAACTTTAAATTATTTTACTCCATTCAATTTTATTCGGTGAAAAAGGGACCCCTCCTCAGTCCTCTCCCCCTACTCTATGGGTAAAGGGGTCATTCCATATCCGATCATGACCGGTGAGGCAGCCATGGTCCACAAAATGAAGGCTCCGTGCCTTCCGAACAGTAACCTTAGTGGTGTTTAAGTTGGGTTTTGAACTCGATCGCGTCTTGTCCTTCACTGGTTTTAAGCCTCAAAGGGAGGAAACACGGTTGCAGGTCGATCGTCCACCATTAATCTTCTACCATTTGCATACATTATATATAGAGATAGACGAAAATATCAACATAAACAAAACGAAAACTGTGGAAATAAAATAACTATATATATATAGTTTGTTTTGATTCGTACGTACAGAGGAGGGAGCCATTATATTTGAGTCTTGAAATCAAGAGTAATGAAAAACAGAGAACAAACCATAAAAGACCCACACCACCAACAACAACAAAAAAAAACCCTAAAAACTAAGACACATGAGTCATTTCTGTATCCAAAATAAAGGAGATCACTCCAATACCACTACTCCTCTTCCTCTGCCATACTTTCCAGTTTCCAGTTTCCTGTACCAGTATTTTAAAGAAAATCAGAGCCAGAGGGCTCCAGCTTGTTTGAGTAGAGGCACAAGAGTGCCATTGATATGAGAAGCCATGACCCTGTCCATTGCACCCACAAGCTTCCCACCAACGAAAACAACCGGAACAGCAGGAGAGGCACCCAGCAGCCTTATCAAAGCCTTCTCCATATCTCTCCCTCGTGGCTCTTGATCCAGTTCAATCACGCTTGGGTTAACTCCCATGCCACAAAACAGCCTCTTCACGGCGTGGCACATGCAGCAGCTGCTCACACTGAAGATAACCACCGCATTCTCCGAAGCCAACCTCTCTATCCTCTCCAATGGATCCCCGACAACAACCGTAGCAGCAGTCCTCGTGGTCGGCATGTAAGACCCCCATGAACCCGTCGTCTGGCAATGCATTTTCAACAGCTACAAAAATTAGCAGAGACAAAAGAAAGTTTTTGGGTTTAGCTTGGTAGTGAGAATACATGATGGTTTTGGATTGGTCGGTATTTATAGACAGAAAGAGAATCCAAAATACGGACAAGTTTTTAAGAAATTAATTTTAAAGAATCCAAAATACTAGTATTAATTAATCGTATGATAAAGAGGTGGAGATGATGAGGTCGAATGTGAATATTCTCAAGGGCTGTGAATGTGATACTCCGTTTATCTTTGAGTTGGGCGGTTTCCTTCATTTTCCTCTTTTTTCTAGAGAAAATCTTAAAAAAGAAAAAAAAAACATGAATGTGATTATGGTCGACGTAAGTATACTTAGTTTTAATTAGGTTGCAATCATTTGTTACAAGTGGGACTTATATAAACAATATTATCGGTTTAGCATCTTTGACATGGAGAGATAGCTTCAACTATGTAAGAATTTGATCTTTACCATTTCAGACTAATTCCCTGTTCTTAAGATGCCTGGAATTATATCTATCTTATATATATTAGCTCTTTTAATTTGTTCCTAAAGAAAAAGCCTACGCACTCATTCATCATATTATATAATTCACCAAAATGTTCCAATTCACTTTAATTAAGATATACACAAAGTAGAACCTTTTTTAAAAACCTAGCCACTTCTTTTTCTCTCACTCATTTTTCTTATATTTTTTTAATATATTTCTTTCATCGTCATGTGTGAGTTAACCGTTAATTATTTTTTTCCGGACTTTATTATAACTTTTGTCGTGTTTTGTTTTGCATAACAGAATTATATTATATTATTTTGTTTGATTAAGCTTCTATTTTAGATATAAGTTTACATGATCCATCGCAACTTATAATATCAATTGATGAAAAAAAAGTTCCCACGGGTGAGCACATGCAATGTTGCTGCCATGGCTCACAGCAGGGCATGCCTTAGTGTATGCATGCAGACATGTCCGACATATATGCAACAATGCCTGTCTTTTCTGAGTTTCTGCTCAACATCATGAAGTCAAATTAAGAATGGAGGAAATGTTTAAAACATAAAAACACACACACACACACCTTTTTTAGGTTAAAGCTAAAGAGGAGGCGTCCGTACATGGTGTTGGAAAACCAAACAAAAAAGGGTTGGTTTTGGTTTTTGCAAGGATGAGAATTGGAGAGGGAAACAAGGCCAGGGGTATATGTTAACGTTATAATGGAAATGGAGGATGAAGAAAAAGAGAATGATATTATTCGATTGTGCTTGTCGGCTTCTTTTTATTCAATGGATGTTTTAAGTTTTCAAGAATTAATTAAATTTTATTCATGAAATTATAGTATTTATTCACAATCGCGCACGTATTAATATATGTCGGATTAAATGATAAGAAGTTCGACCCGGCTCTAATGTTACATTCACAATCACAATGAACAGTTTCACTTAACTCAAATGAATATATTTTGTTTAGAAAAAATGCTCTTCCATTTTCCCTTTTTACCAAATGAAAAGTTTAAAAGTTCATAGGATTATGTCTAGTTTTAGCCCACTCCAATGCTAGAAACGTACTAAAAGCAAAGTAAAAGAAGAGAAAAAGGATATGGTGGTGGTGCTGGTGAATGGTGATTCAGAAACTACTAATGCGTGCTACTAGCTGTTGTAAGAAAGAGATGATTTGATGATTCAACTTTCAAGCTTTTGGAGAGAAGGAGATCATGTCGATGAGATAATCATAGCCGTTTGATACGTTGACAGAAGTTGATCAAATGGTGGGGGTTTAATATTCAACAAGTAGAACAAGAACAAGCTAGTTGCTGCAGCACAGCAGTTGTTTGTATACGAATACACATATTGGCCGGGTGTGGCGTGATTGAATCGCCAGCTTTTTTCATTGTTTTATTGCGTTCAGTTCAACTTTTTTTTGCTTCGTTTTCTTTACCTTTTTATAGTGAAACAAAGCTCAGGGTCAGGTTTCAAGAATGGTTTGGAATAATCGTAATTTAGGAACAGTGTTGGTTTCCAAAAGCTACCATCTAAGGTAAAATATTTAAGGATATGGTGAAGAACAAATGGGAGAGATAATGGTGTGGGAGAAGGTAAATAAAGCAAGCAACCAACAAACCTGTCAATGTTATGGTGAAACTGTTTAAAATAAAGCAGACAAAACAAAACGATTCCCCGATATCCAATGCAATGGATTGTTACTTTTAATACTTCTTCCATCTTTGAATTTGGTTAGCAGCCTGCAGCATGCCTTGAGTTCCTTCAGAACTGAGTTTTGGACACTTAAAATTTTAAATCTACTCTTATAAGATTTGACTGAAAAAAGTTGAATTTTTTAGATTCGACCGATTAATTAAGATCAAATTTTAGAGAGGTTTTTGTATACTTGTAGTTATTATCATCAATTTATTGTTTTGATAGTTTTTTCGATTCCATGAATTACATTATATCTATTCGCAAAATACCTCGACGATTCCCGCTCGTTAATACATAAAGCTTAATAAGAATATATTGGATCGGTACGGAAATGAGATCCCCAATAGTCGGAGACAAGAGATTTATATTAGAAAAAATAAATAAATAAGTCTTTACTTGTGCCTCTAAAGATAAAAGTACATGAACAATCATGTGATCCCATCAAAATTTGCATTGAATCCCTTACAAATTAATGGGTGTAAAAAAATAGCGCGTCCTTGTACTAAAATATGTTGAAATGTCTATATATAATAATATAATTTTTTTTCATTCATAATATCAGAAATTATATATTTGACCTTATAAAATTTAAATGCTATCTTTCTCATCTGAATATTATTCTCTTTCCAAATAATACTTTGCTAATGGATTTTTCCCTCTTAAATAAGTTGGTTTAATTGGTGAAGTATTTTTTTGTTTTTGTTTTGGGTATATCAATGTAATTGACAATTTTATTTCATGTGTTCACTTTTGCTCACCGAATATTAAAAAATAATATTTTAGTCACTCACGTTGTCATTTTGTAACGTTTTGGTCATTGAGACATTAAACACCTTTAGTTTGGTGATATGGCACGTTAATAAAAAATGTTTAATATTTAATTTGACCCTTGAACTAGAGATAATATATGACTTTGACCCTTAAACTTTAGATAACTATCTAATTGTCTAAACCTTTCTCTCAATCAATTTTTATTCAAATTTCCTATATTTTTCTCCAAGATTTTTTTCATTTTCTCTTTGATTTCTTGTTTTCCAAACACGAATAAACAAAAATCTTTTATCTAGTTCAAAAATATACTATCAAAAACACCTCAAGAAGACCTTCAAAGTTGTTGAATTTTCATTTTGCTCCAAGAAAGGATTTTGTTTGATTCAACACTTTGATTCAAGGAATCTCATTTTCAAAATAATAAAACGTTTATTAACTTCTTTTCAAGTTATTCAAACCTTAAAAATGAGATTTTTATCATTATTTCAAGTTATTCAAACTTTAAAAATGAGTTTTTATTTGTGGGGCTTTAATGGTGATTATTGTTTGATGAAGTGATTTTTTTTTATAATAAAGTGAAACTTATTCTGACTTAAATTCTTGATATAAAAGAGTGAGAATAAAAGAATCGAGAGAGAATTACTATAATGAAATTCTTGAAAAAAATTTTGTGGCAAAATTGGGCATATAGGCCAATTTTGCTTGATTATTTAGGGGATGGGGGTCGGTTGGCCGAAAATTGAGGAATTAGGCCAATATCTACAGTAGCAACAGGACCTCGCCACCTGCAGCCGGCGTGGTCCTGTTGGAGGCAGGATTTCCAGCGTGAACGGCTCAGCTCCTCAGCCTGCTATGCATGCCACTCTGCTGTTGCGCTGCCATTGGCTGACCTGCAGCCTGCACGAGCCGCGCCATTGGCTGGGAGAGCCGGTCACCAGGAAAACTAGGGACCTCGCCGTTTGCACCTGGCGAGGTCCAAGAACGCCAGCAGCACATGGCGATGTACTGTAGCTTTTGGCCTATTCTCCAAATTAATCGTGGAGATGGCCTATTCCCCTAAAAAACAATTTTGTTTGGCCTAAATGGCCAATTCTTCCAATTTTTGTATATATTTTCAAAATTTTCAAACACTATTGGGCTGTTTTGATTAAATTAATATTTTATATAAAGTTTAAAGTCAAATACTAATAGTTTATCTAAAATTTAGGAGTTCCATTAAAATTAATTTTTTTATTAATGTGTTGCGTTAGTATAAAATGATATTTGATGTTCCAATAATCAAAATGTTCTAAATCGATTACAAATCTTTTTCTTTAAAATGCAAGGGTGCAAATCAAAGAAGCATAGCTAATCTTTTTGCTTCAAAATGCAAGGGTGTAACACTTGCAAACTGGTTATCGAATGCGACACCAAAATTTATGCAAATTTTACTTTAAAAGAGGTTTAATACACCGAACGATACCCGAATTTATCATTTGTTACAAATGTAGCACCTGTATCTTTTTTTCATTTGATATATCTATCTGTAAAAAAATGATACATTTTCAATTTGATACTTAAAATTGATGGTTTTAATATATACCTAATTAATTTTTAAAATATTTAAGTAATTACATATTAATAATTGTCAAATATCTAAAATTTGATAAATTTAGACGTGTTGAATTATCATTTTTTATGAGACAGCTATTTTAACTTATAACTCAAAAGTCAATGCTTATCGTCTCGTCCATGCTATTTTGCAGTTTATCTTCCACCTAGGGGTGTTAATTTCGAATGTTCAAAAAAATTTGGATCACTTAAATAGTGATTCGTAACTGATCCAAAAAAATCGGATATCCGAAAATTCGGATATTCAAATTTTTGGATCGGATATTCGAAATTTATGAGTTTATTTGATTATTTTTTTTAATTTAATGGTTCTATCCATGAAAAATTTAGGTTTTCGAATATAAAAATCAATAAATTATTTTTTTTGATAATAGGTGGCCTCGTTAAAACCCCCCTCATATCCTTCGATCCCATAAAGGGTCGAAAAATAGCAGAAGGGGAAAAAAAGTGCCAATTTATTCATAAAAGCCATAGTTCAAATACAATGTCAATCAACATATTACAACCTGTTAACCAATTCCTCTATCCCATCCCTTTTCCGAAACCCTTAATCGGAAGAAAATAGACTATCTTGTGGTCCCTAATGTTAACCAATACCAGCTTTTGTCAACGAGTCAGCCTTACCATTGCAGCGTCTAGGAATGATTCTAAAAATGCCACCCCTCCGTTCCCCCATGACCTTGATATCCTCCACCAAATCCTTAAAGATGTTGGGGCAACTCACCGGATCCTTTATCCATGACAACGCCATCGCACAATCGCTCTCCACCATTGGTCTCTCCTTCCGACATTCTGGAGATGACAGAAAAAGTTGAAGCTCTCTTTTAAGCGCCAGCAGTTCAGGTAATATCGGAGGACCCGGGCCGCATCGTTCCGAAAACTGAAATACCACCTTGCCTTCATTGTTCCACGCTAGTCTACCAATCCCACCGGCCGATTTGTCCGCCTTCATGGCACCATCCACGTTTATCCTAATGAAACCCTCTGCTGGAGGACGCCAAACAACAGACGGAGCACACTGCTTCGACCGCGAAGCAAACCCATCCGCGGCCCTCAAGTTGTTCATAACATCTACCCGTGCCACCTGCACCTCCTGATACTTGGCAAAAAACCAACTAACCAACTTAAATTTCAAAATAAAATCAATCTGTAATACATCCAATTTGTTACCCTTAAAAACAATGTCGTTCCTAAACAACCATAATGTCCACGTAACCGCCGCCGAAATTAGGAACCAGATGGATCTTCTGTCGTTCGTGGGAGGATTATCGAACCACATCCTTAGCAGCAAGCAAAAATCTCCAGGCATCACCATACGCAACTCCCACCATGAGACCATTGACATCTAAATTTTCCACGATACAGGGCATGTGATGAAAAGGTGCTCCACCGACTCGAACGCCGATGAACATAATGGACAAGAATCGTTTGCCAACACCCCCATCCCTCTTTTCAGTAATTCCCCTTTCACTGCTAGTTTTCTTCGAGCCACTTTCCACATGAAAAACTCAACGCGCGGAGGAACAAGACCATTCCAAATACACTCTTTCCAGAAATTACCTTTCTGGCCACATCTGATGCAGAGATTGTAACATGACTTAACCGAAAAGGTGCCGTCACCAGCTCCCTCCCATACCAAGTTGTCTCGGGCAAAGCCTTCCGAACTGAAGTTACTAATGCTGGCCAAGAATTCATGCCATTGAGAGATTTTCCAGCCAAAAGGTTCCCTGCGCAAAATAACGTTCCACACCCACCTGTTATTAACCTTGCACCCCATCTCGGCAATCTAGCCCTCTTTATTCCTTGCTAGAGCATATATACGGGAGAAGGCTTCCCGCAAGGGAGCAGTCCCAGTCCATAATTCCGACCAAAATGAAATCATCTTACCATCGCTAACCTGAGTTCGCATGTTTTTTCGGAACGTGAAGCCAAAATCATCCCCCCACATGTCGCCTTTAGTACACTCTTCCACTGCCACGATGCCGTTCTAGGGAAAATCAATAAATTATTGAATATAATAATATTTGTATTCATGAAAATTTCAATTTTTCATATATAACAAGTAAAAATATCGATTATAATAAGATTTATAACTATAATTTTTTTTGAATTTTCGGATATCGGATATCCGATCCGAATGTAAAACCACTATCCGTATCCGATTCAGAATTTTCGAATATCCGAAAAATAAAAAAAGGATCGAATATCTGAAATTTCGAATGAGATCAAATTTTTTAACACCCCTGCTTTCACCTTAATAATCCTAATTACCAAGTAATTTAAAACTAAAAATAATCCCACATAAATAAATAAATAGAGATGAAAGTAAAGAAAAACAACTTCTTTCTTTATAATAATATTAGAGTAATTGTTCTATACACAAGCGCTTGTGGAAATTTTTTTACACAAGCGTCTTAATTTTAGGGGTTAGAGACTCCGTTTAGGGTTTAAAATTTAGGGGTATAAGTGTAGTAGTTTTGAATTTAGAGATTGTTGATAAAATTTTGAGTTTAGGGTTAAAATTTAGGGTTTATAGGTTAAAACCTAAATCCCTACACATATTACCCTAAAACTAAACCCTAACCCTAAACCCTAAATTCTAACCCTTAATTCTAAATTCTAAACATGAACCATAAATTCTAAACATTTACATTAAAACCCCTAAACTCTAAACCCTAAGCCCTAACCCTAAACCCTATAATTGAGGCGCTTATAGAAATAAAAAATTTCCACCGCCAGTGTATAGGATATTAATCCATAATATTAATATTAATTTTAGAAAAACTTCGCGGGTGGCCACCGACGCAATCTTTGTAATCATAAATAAATCTTAATTAAAAATAATAAAGTAAAATCTGAGGAAATCCAATAACGAAACTCCACTCCGCACACTTGAAACTCCAAATCAAATCAAATTTCCAAAAAAAAATATAGAAGATGAGGTATGGCGTTTCAAAGAGGAAGCGAGCTTTCGTGCGGTGGTTCCTGATTCTCTGCGCTGCGTTTACTTTCGTAAGCTGGCTGCTGCTGAATCTAAGATCCGTCGATGAACCGCCATTCACGACGAATGGAGCAATGCTGGATTTGTCTGCCCAGCTGGAGCTCAGGGGGCTTAGGGACGGCTTTTTATCTCCTGCGGCGCCGCCGATGAAATCTCCTCCGAAGAATTGCGCGACGGTGGAGGAAATGGGGAACGTTTTTAAAGGGAGGATTTTGAAGGAGAGTCTTAGAGTTCGAAGGATTGTTCAACGTCACTTTTCTATAAACGGTAATTATATTTAGTTTTCGGTTTCTTTATAATTCGTACTTATATTTACCTTGATTTCCATTGTAAAATTAAACAATTTCCCTTTTCCCCCTTTGTTCCTGGAGAAATAATATTTCCTTTTGAATTTGAAATCAGAATAATTTAAGGTTGAAATTAACAAAAATCTAACTTCATCTCTTGGCGTTTAAAATTAGTCACCTAGCCTATGGAAACTGTACTAATGCCCATGAAGAATTCCTCCATTTTCATGAAATTTTGATGCGGAACTTTTCAATTAATGAGGAACAAAGTGATGGAGGGCATTAGAAAAATCATATATAAGATTAATCCTTTGAAAGAAGTCGGCTTTAGGAAATATTGGGTCCGTTTTGACAGAAAATATGATGAAATTTTCCATTTTTCAGGCGCTCCAAGAATTCGTGAGCTTCCTCCAGAGCAGTTCTGTAAACATGGGTTTGTGATGGGTAAATCGTCCGAAGCCGGTTTTGGGAATGAAATGTACAAGATATTAACTGGTGCAGCATTAAGTATAATGTTGAACCGGTCGCTGATCATTGGGCAAACCAGGCATATTGGTTCTTTCTCAATCCTTTCTGTTTTGTATTTAAATGTTCTTATTTGTATAATTACTCTTTTAAGGACACCCTAATATAAAATTCATACTATATGAATGGGTTAGAAACCGAGTCCAGTTTGTTTGCATTTTCCCCATGACTTATATACTAACTAGGAACGCACGGTAGTGTCTTTGCAAATGTGCCGTTGCGGATATGTTCATGCTTTTCTTGCATTCACTTATACTTTTACCTTCCTTTGTTTAGGGGTAAATATCCTTTTGGGGATTACATTTTGTATTCCAATCTCACCTTTACCTTGAGAGAAGTGAAGCATCTATGGAGACAAAATGGCTGTGTACAAAACTATGGAAGACATCTGGTAATGAGGATTGATGATTTTGAGAAGCCAGCAAAAACAAATGCTCTGTGTAGCAATTGGAGAAAGTGGCAGCAACCTATTATATGGTAGAGTGTGAACTATACTGATATAAATTGTTGTAGATTGTTGCGTAATTAACCGCTATAATACTTCAGGTATCAAGGTACCACAGATGCTGTAGGAGCTCAATTTTTCTTGAAGAACATACATCCTGATATGAGGGACGCTGCGTCTGAGTTATTTGGAAAACCAGAATCTCTTCAATGGCACCCTAATGTATTTGGTGAACTGATGAGAATTCTCATTTCTCCTTCAAGAGATGTTGAGGAAGCAGTCAATTGGGTTCTTGGTGGTGATAGGGACCCTGATATTACGTTGCACATGCGTATGCTTATGAATAGGTATACTGGCAAGTGGCAACCATTTCAGAGTAATGAAAATTATTAAACGGATAAAATTGAAAATCCTTAACATTAATTGAGTCAATTTTATCTGAATGGTCTTTTTTCATCTGGAGGGTATATAAACTGATTGGGGATACCGGTTCTTGTCTTCTGTGTTTCAGGTCCATAAGAGCTGCACAGGCTGCATTGAACTGCCTCAAAAGAGCAATAAGCAACTTACAAGCAGGGTCAAGACCCAGGGTGGTTGTAGTATCTGATACCCCATCTTTCGTTAAAAGCATTGTTCCGAATATAAGTGAATTTTCTGAGGTATTAAATAAGCATGGGATTCTGGCCCCCATCTCCCAAATGAAATTCAATCTAAAACGATGTAAAACCTTCATGAATGAATAATAAGGTATACTGATCTAGTTTCACTTTCTTCTCAGGTTCTTAGTTTTGATTATGAACTTTTCAGAGGTAATATGTCATATAGTATCAAGGCGTCAACAAATTTGGAATTCAGAGCGAAAGATTGGGGGCCGGCACCCAGATGGGTTGCTTTTGTGGACTTCTTTCTTGCATCTCGTGCAAAGCACGCAGTTGTTTCCGGGGCTCATAGACGTGTTGGGACTACGTACGCGCAGTTAATTGCTGCACTAGCTGCAGCAAACAGTATAGGTAACTATGCTCCTTGCATTCATTCATGGCTTATTGCTTTTAACTTCTTATTTTGCTGGATTGTTCTTTCCGTCCATCGACGATGCAGTAACTTATAGGTCCTTGATTGTAATGTTCAGGGGAAAATTCAACGGCTTCAAGTTTTTCTTTCCTAAGTAGCTTCCAGGGTAATTTATTGACAGAAGGATTGAACCTTCAGGTGGGGTGGGGGCATGTATGGAACCGATTTGCCGGGCCGTTGAGTTGTCGAGGACAGTCAAATCAGTGTGCCGACACACCACTTCTGCCTCCGGCTTGGTGGGAGGGACTTTGGCAGTCGCCCCTTCCACGTGACATCAATCGGCTGGAACAATACGGTGTCCAACTCTCAGACAACGGAACAATAGACGAAAACCAGCTTCATTCGTATTGTAGTTCTAGGAAAAATGTAGTGAAAACTTTTATATACATATAATAAGATGTAATTGCTGAACCTGCAATTCTTTGTCTCCTTCAATGCATTATTATTTTCCAGTTAGTGGAAAATCTCTCCTTTTTCTATAAAAATTTTCCTGGAAACCTGTTAATTCCATTCCCAATATCGATGTTCCTTTCACGTTCATGGTCGGATTCAGCACGCCAGCAAAATCAATGGGTATGGCCAATGGGTTGTTTCCATTTGATAACTCACGTTTTTAACAGTTGTTTGGATACCGTTTTCTTAAATAATTATATTCTAAAATATTCCGAGTTTTGAAAATGGCAATGCCGAGGTTCATTATTGTAATCATTGCAATTCCATCCTCATGACTTCCAAGGGAGGTGACGGTGCAAACCAAATGCAATCATGGACACAGTTGTTGCATGCATGAATTTCATCATTCAAATATAATAGTATTTCTAGTAATAAGATTATTCATTTGATTGTAAAATGATTAGTTCCTCTAAATTTTAAGTTATGAACTGAGAAAATTAAATTAAAAATATCGTTCTCATATAATTAATTTTTATAAAACTCAAATTAAATTATAGTTAACAAATTAAATACTGATAATTAAACAAAAAAATAGAAACGAAACCTCTTGAAGGCACAACAAAATTTTAAAAAATAAAAGGAACTGAAAAAATTGGTAAAAATCATATTATCCTTTTTTTTCACATATATAATTCAGTATTGTCTTAAATTTTTAAAAATTAAATAATGCCTCAATAAATAATGTTTAGTATAAATAACTAAATAAGGATATTTTGTTATATTATCTTTTTTTAATATATTTGTGTGATTGTACGGTAGTATTTGTTGGTATTTTTTAAGTCTTTGACAAGACACACACCTTGCACACATGTGCTCGAACCTCAGTATCCTATGGTGAACATCATCATCTTTCTACGGGAGCCATTTTTTAATAAAAATTTTCTGTCTTTTTTGATACCCCTATTTATTCTAACACAAAAAAAATAAATTTGGTGTTTAAGACAAAAGTTTAGGTTAAGGTTTAGAGTTAGGAGGTAGAGTGTATAGTGTATGGCTTTTTTTTAGTATTTAGGATTTAGTTTTAGAATTTAAGATTAAGTTTAAGATTTAATTTTTTTTAGTATTTGGGCATAAATAAGAGCATAGAAAAAGCGCATATGATTTTTGTTCTTCGTTGGACTCATTATCTTTATTATAAATAAGGATGAAAAATATATTAAACAATGTTGTGAGTGAAGGTTAATTACGAAAGTAAAGTGAAAATTAAAAAATTAAACTAATAAAAATTAATAATGAAAAAAATCACGTATTATAAATAAATAGTTCATTCATGGTTATCACTAAAGTAAGGTGTCATTTTCAAGGGAAAAAATGTCGGCTCCGAGATTTTCGGACGTGAAGAATGCTAACTCTAATGTATCGCGATCTGGGATCACGATTGCGCCGGTTGTCTCTGCAGCGACAAATCGGCCACCAGATCAAAGTCGGAGTGTACCGTTCCTGTCTGTGGACTGGTCGTCATGCTCCAAAACGAGTGTTTCCTTTGGTGGAGATATGATTGAAAAGGGGGAGACTGGCAAGGGCACAGTGGTATCGATGGATTCTGCCCCGGTGGATATGGAAGTTATTGGTGATGCTGATGGTTCTGCTCCGGCAGTGATGGAGGTACAACGAATGGTGGCAGTGGGTGTTAGGGTAGAGGAAGTGGTGGCTGCGAATGGTGCGACCGTTGTATCGAAGTCGTCTTTTCGCGGCATGGTGGTGGGTAGTTCTTCTGCAACCAAGCCGGTGTCTGCTATTACGGAGCTTGATGTGAAATGATAAGTTCTCAAATGTGACATACTTCATTTGCTATTTTTCTAGTTATTAAGACTTCTTGCTGCTTAATACATGTTGTTTTTGTTATATTTTGTGCAGGGACCCAATTCTGAAAATAGCAGTAAAAAGGGGACATTTCTGCAGTTTTTATTATAATTCTGTCATGACTGGCATCGTGGGCACGACACCAGGCACGACGCGTCTGACATGGTAGTGACGTGGCAACCTCTAGAAGATCCTGGAATATTCCGAGAGAAGATCCGATCAGATTATCAGCTCTATCCGTTTGGTTTTATTTTGAATTTTAAAAACATTTGAATTTGAATTGTTATTTTGATTTTCTTATCTCTTATCCTTGTAATCTACGCCTATAAATACCAACCTTTGGTGAAGGCTTAAGATCATCTTCTTAGCTTTGAGTATTTTTATCTTTTCCTTTGTAAACATTTTCTAGTTTTAATTCAAGTTCTTTTTACTTTATTTTCTTGTTTCGTTTTTTATGCCATTTAATTAATTTTCTAAAGTCAAGTTAAGTATGATAATCAATATCATGCTTAGCTAAATCTTTTAAGCCAATAACCATTCAAGTCAATTCGATTCGTGAAAATTGAACTTTGCTTAAATTCTTTTGAGAAATCATTTTTATCTTTCTGCTTAGATAGTTTGGCAATCGACCTTACTAAAAGTTTTTAACTGTTTTTCAAATCAAAAAGGGCTCGTTGGTCTGAAATCGCTTAAAAACACAGTTGGGAGGAAGGATCGGCCTGTGGCAATTTTGACTTTCTATGAACACTCTTAGCGGCGGTCCGCTAAGGATAGATAAAATCAGAAGCGATTCTTTTTAGACAATTTCTGAGTCAGGTTTTTCCTGCTTTTATTCTAAATATTTTAAGGCGATAGACGTGGTTGATTTATTTAAGAACCATCTTTCGGAGATAGACTTGGGAGGATTGGTTACTCGAGAGAGAAACAAGTTACGATGGATTGAGCCTCGTAGACTGTAACCGCCATGATCCCCGAAATAAAAATCTATTTCAGTGATCGAAAGAATTGAAGGAGATGGTTCGAGGCTATTTCACATACTTGGTTTTTCTTATTCTTTTTACCTCTGCATTTAAATCTTGCTATTTCATTTTCATCCAATATCATATCACCCCCCATTTTATTTACTTATTCTACAGATATTCCTGGAAGTAGTAATCGAAGCAGCCTTCAGTCAATAATTCAAGCCAATCTCCTTACGGATCGACCATCTTTCTCTATATCTACTTAATTTCTTTATTTTATTTATTGTTGAAAGAAGTTAAATATTTATTTATTTTTGACCGGTTAAACGACGACTTGTCATAGAAGTTGGTGAGGGGGATGTTGAGATGAGTTCCGTTGAGGGTACGCCGGTGATCAAGTTTTCGGATCGATTGCATGATCTAATTGATGCTAAATTGGCTAATTCAGTTGTGGTAAGGTTGTTAGGGCGTGCTATTGGCTTTGATGCATTGGAGACTAGAATTCGATCTCTGTGGAGCCCTAAGGGGGATATTTCTTTGGTGGATCTGGATAATGACTATTATCTGGTACGATTCGCGGAGGTGGAGGATTATACGAGGGTTCTGATGGGAGGACTGTGACTCATCTATGGGTGCTATCTAACGGTGCAACCGTGGAGTAGAGAGTTCTCGACAGCGGCTGATCACCCGGCAAAGATTATGGTTTGGGTACGGCTTCCAGGTTTGCCATATCGTTATTATACCAAAAGTTTGTTTAGAATTATTGCTGGTGCAGTGGGGAAGATAGTTCGGATCGACTACAATACTACGGAAGGGAGATGGGGTAAGTTTGCAAGACTTGCGATTGTTGTTGATTTGAATGCACCTTTGTCGTCGAGCATTATTATAGATGGTGTCCATCAGAGGATTGAGTATGAAGGGTTGCATACTATTTGTTATTCTTGTGGTTTGTATGGCCATGTTGAAGCGTTGTGCAAAGGTCATAAGGGTAATGAAGCAAACAAGGGGGATAGCGAGGTAACGGAGATGGCGATCACGGAAGTTGTTGCGAAGTATGGTCTTTGGATGCAAGTTCAGGCTCGCAAGCCTCGGAAGCAGCTTAATGGGAAAGCAGGTGGAAGCTCAGTTCCAAACAAAAACACGTCGGGGTTGAACATTGGACGTTTTGCTGCTATTGCTATTGAGGATGAGGATGTGGGGGAGTCGGTAGGTGCGAAACGAATATCAGTGAATGGTGTAGTTGGGACGAGTGGTACGGTGAGTTCCAAGTCGGTTCGGATGCATGCTCAATCAAGTATATGCGGGACTGCTTCATCTGTGATAGAGGGGGTGTCGAAGGGTAGGAGACATGGGAAAGAGCCTGTGGTGGCAAACGTTGAGGCAGGCCACACTGTGTCAGAGTCAAGGGTTTTGTAAGTCACGCGAGGCGTGGGGAAGGTGAATGGGATTGTTATCGGTTCTGTGGAAAATAAAGGTGGGGATAAGGGTATTCGTAGTGAGGTGGCGGCTGCTGGTCATGTTGTTCCAGTGTCGGTGACGTTGAGTTCAAGTAATCACACATCTGTTAAAGTGGTAGAGCGGACAAAGGCTTCGAGTGTGCCAGTGTTGGATGGAAGTTCTAAGACCAAGGACGGCGACAAAAATTTGATTGGGCCGATTCTGGTGCGAAGGTTGTCTAAAATTAAAAGTGCGGCGCGATCGAGTCTGTATTCGCAGCGTAAGAAGTCGTTTGTGCAGCAAGAGAATAGGGATCCTAATCTTGTGAATGTAGGGGACTGGGTTGCCGAAACTTCAAAGGAACTGGATGTAGCAAACATGACGAGGGTGTGGATGAGAATGTTTATCCAAAGGGTGTCGAGGTTAGAGAGGAGGGGGTCAAGTGGCGTGATAACACGGCATTTGATGTGGAGCCGGTGGTGCAATTGTAGGGTGTGAGGTTCGTCTTCTCTTTTTTAATTTTTAATGGTTAAAGCTTTATTTTGGAGTGTTCAGGGTGCTCTTGACCCTGGTTTTAATCGCTATTTGAGTTTATTTATAATGCAGCATGATCCGGATATTGTGGTCTTGATGGAACCTAGAATTAGTGGTCGGAAAGCTGATAGGTTTATTCGTCGGCACGAGTTTTTGCATTCATATCGCGTGGAAGCTTCCGGTTTTTCAGGGGGAATTTGGCTTTTTTGGCTTTTTTGGAATAATTTGGTGATTATGGATGTGATTGCCGTTTCAAGTCAATTTATTCACTCGTTGTGTACTGATCGCAATTCAGGAATTAAGAGCTTGGTTACGTGCGTGTATGTTAGTCCTGATCGACTCAGTCGGAATGGGTTGTGGGACATGTTGCGTGCTCTTGCATCTTCTTCTGAGTTACTGTGGGTTATTGGCGGAGATTTTAATGCCATTCTTGATCATCGAGATAAACTTGGGGTCTCGTCTAGACGTTCAGGTGTGTGTAGCAAATTTGGGGAGTTTATGCAGTAGGAGAGCATGACGGATATGGGGTTTCAAGGGCCACGATTCACGTGGAAGCGTGGGAGTTTGCAGCAGCGCCTTGATCGCTGTATTGCGAATGACGCATGGTGTGATGCATGGCCGATGGCTCGGGTCTTGCATCTCCCGCGATTGGGGTCAGATCATAAGCCTTTGTTATTGTTGTTTGAGGCTTCAGACACTTCTAAATGCACACCAAGTTTCAAGTATCTCGCTGCTTGGCAAAGTGATAATTCCTTCTGTGATATGCTTGTTGAGGCTTGGGATTCCAATGGAACGATTGAGTCAAACTTGGTTAATTTTCAGGACAATGCTGCACACTGGAACATAGAAAAATTTGGACACATTGGTCGTCAAAAAAATAAACTTTTAGCACGCATTAAAGGAATTGAAGAAGTGGCATAATTTTCTACTAATGTTAGTCTCCATGAATTGGAATATGAGTTGAAAAGAGACCTTGATCTTGTGATGTGTTAGGAAGAATTGTTGTGGTTTCAACGCTCTCGAAGTCAGTGGATCAAAGATGGTGATAGGAATACAAAGTATTATCACAGTGCTACGAAGCAACGACAGAAACACAAGCTTCACACGATGATCAAGCTTGAGGATGGGAATTGGCGTGATAATGTTGAGCTTATTAAAGCAGGTCTTGTCTGATTTTTTCATGGTCTCTTTTCTAAGGAGGCGGGGGCTCTTGCGGATTGGAATCATAGGGGGTTGTTTTGCGCTATCTCGAGTGGAGAAAGGGTGATGCTTGAAAAGGATATTGATGCGACGGAGGTCCGTGCTGCTCTCTTTTCTATGGACCCGTTGAAGGCGCCAAGGGTCGATGGTATTCATGCGATGTTTTATCAGAAAAATTGGGACATTGTGGGTTCGCAAGTTGTTGACTTTGTGCGCAGTTGTTTCCATGGGGACTCCTTACCGCATGGATTTAACCGGACAATCATTGTTTTATTGCCTAAGGTATTGGTGCCTGAGTCCTTTAGTCAGTTTCGCCCTATCAGCTTGTGTCCGGTTATTTACAAGGTGCTTTCGAAGTGTATCGTGAATAGATTAAAGCCTTTCCTCCCGAACTGGATCTCGCACAACCAAGTTAGTTTTGTTCCCGGACGGTGCATAATGGATAATGTTGTCGTGGCCCAGGAAGCAATTCACTCTATGTGTAAGAAAAAGGGCAGGTTGGTTGGATGGAAATAATGATCGATTTGGAAAAAGCGTATGACAGATTAGATTGGAATTTTATTGCGGATACGTTTCGTGATTTGGGTCTACCCCAAGGTCTCCTTCAGTTAATCATGGATTGCATTACGTCCGTCTCTTCACATGTTATGTGGAATGGTGAGATAAGTGAGCATTTTTATCCGACTAGAGGTATCAGGCAGGGTGATCCCCTTTCTCCATACATTTTTGTTCTATGTATGGAGCGGTTATCACAACTGATTAATTTACAAGATGATCAGGGGAATTGGGTCGAGGTCAGATTAAGTCGGAATGGCCGGGTTTATCGCAATTGTTTTTTGTTGACGATGTGATTCTGTTTTCGGAAGCGCCGGTCACTCAGTTGGGTGTTATTGGTCAAGTGCTGAATGAGTTTTATGCATCGTCTGGGCACAAGGTTAGTGCTGCGAAGACTCATATTTTCTTCTCTAGAAACACTGGTATTGCTTTACGTAGAGCCATCTCGGATGGTTTGGGGTTTTATGAGGTGAGCAATTTGGGTAAATACCTTGGGATTCCTCTTTTGCATTCTAGAGTGACTTCTGCGACGTATGAATATTTAGTGGAAAAAGTGAAAGGTCACCTTGCTTCTTGGCCAGCTTGTTTGTTATCCTTTGCCGAAAGGGTCACGTTGGCGAAGTCTGTCCTCCAAGCCATTCCTAGCTATACTATGCAGGCTTCTTGGTTACCTAAGTATGTGTGTTTGGAAATTGAAAAGCTGATACGATCGTTCGTTTGGGGTAGTACATCGGAGCATAGGAGTATGTATTTGGTACGTTGGGAGGAGATGCAGAAGCCAATTGAGTATGGTGGGTTGGGGTTTCGCGATCTTGAGAAAGTGAATTTTACTTTTCTTATGAAGTTGGGTTTCAGTTAATTAATGACACTGATAAGTTGTGGGTTAGAATTTTGCATGCGAAGTATAAGTGGTGGGATACTCTACCTTTTAGTATTCATCGGCGTAACTGTTCTCTCTTGTGGACGGGAATTAGCCGGGTTTGGGATGTGGTTCGACAAGGGATTGTTTGGGTTGTTCATGATGGTAGGTCTGTTGATTTTTGGCATGATGTGTGGATTTCGGATTTGGGTCCTTTGGCGCCCTTTTTCTTAGGTTCATCTCCACCAGCTTCTTGTGTTGTTGCCGCGATGGTCAATAGTGAGGGTAGTTGGGATTTGGATTTGTTACGAATGCTTCTTCATGAGGATTGTGTTCTTAGAGTTTTAACATTTGTTCCGTCTTCTGATATGCTTGGTCCGGATCGGCTTGGATGGAAGGGGAGGCGAATCTTCTTTTTTCAGTTCGATCTGCGTATAAATCTCTTAGTCTACCGTCCGAATGTTGTGTGGAAATGCTTGTGGCGTTCTCCAGTCCCTCAACGGATTCAGACCTTCCTTTGGCTTGCCTACAAAGGGAAACTTCTTACGAATGAGGAACGCGTGAGACGTCATATGGCATCTAATGACCACTGTGATTGGTGCAGGGGAGGTGTTGAGAGTGTGCTGCACGTTTTGCGTGACTGCATACATGCTAGACGGGTTTGGCTATAGTTGTGCAATCCGGATGATTGGGGTTGTTTTTTGTCATAGTCTTGCGAGACTTGGATTCACGCCAACATCACGGGGAAAGGTGTGTGTGGAGATGACAATTGGAAGGTGTTGTTCGCGGTGGTTTGTTGGAAGTTGTGGTCAAGAAGAAATAGTAGATTATTTGATATGGATTGGATTGAGAAGGTTGATTTTGTTGCCGAGGCGCGTAGATTTGCACATCTTATTTTGGAGTGCCATGAGGATTGAAGAGGGGGTACGTTGAATCCGGCTAGGACAGAGGTTGTTGTGACTCGGTGGATGCCACTCGGGTTGGGTGAAGGTGAATGTTGATGCGGCGAGGTCTATTCCCAACAGTATGACAGCGGTAGGGGGTGTTATCCGGGGTGATCAGGGTGAATGGTTGGTTGGTTTTACTCGCTTCTTAGGGCGGTGTGACATTGTCACAGCTGAATTATGGGTGATTAAAGAAGGGATTGGGCATGCTCGAGACTTTGGATTCGACAAGGTTATCATTGAGTCGGATTGCGCCGAGGCAATTCGAATGGTGCAAGGTATGGTGGACTCTAGTAGGGAAAATGCGCTCCTAACGAATATCAAAGTGAGTTTGAGGGGGAATGGGAGGTTGCTTCGAGGCACATTGATCGATCGGCAAACACTGTTGCCGATAGGCTTGCGGCGAAATCATTGGACGACGTCTCTGCTGGTGTGATGTTAGTTGTTGAACCAGCTGATTTGTGGCGATGGTTGGACCAAGATCGGATGCACAATACGGTGCTTGAGTAGTCCCGAGGAGTTGGGGTGCCTGTGGGGTGTTGTTTTTGTATTCCCGTTTGTGGCGTTGGTTATTATGGTTATCCTATGTAGCTACATTCGAGTGCACTCTTTTTCCTCCACTTAGGCTTAGGGAGGTTTTTTAATGAGGCATAAGAATGTAGCAAGTCCTCTTCTTTAATCAAAAAAATAAATAAATAGTTCATTCATTAAAAAGTGGCTTAATACCAGAATGAGTGCCTAAACTATTTCGTTTTTCCTTTTAGGTGCCTAAACTATTTTTTCTCATTTTAAGTGCCTAAACTATCACATTTTTTCTTTTTAGGTGCCTAATTTTTTTTGCCGCTTTTAGATGTCCAAACTATCTTTTTTGGTCAAAATAGGTGCCTCAGTTTAACCTTAAAAGAAACAAAAAATATGGTTTGAGCACCAAAAAAGGAAAAAGTTTAGTAACCTAAAAGAGAAAAATAGGATAATTTAGACACTAAAAAAGGCAAAAATAGTTTAGGTACTTAAAAAACATGATAGTTTTGACACTTATTTTGGCATTAAACCTTAAAAAGTGAGGAAATGAAATCCATAAAATAAAACATACGAATGTTTAATTGTCTATACTGGTAATAATAATGGACAAAATTTATGATAAATAAATAAAAAAATTTAGGAAAATTTTACGACATGTGACGAACACTGTTGAACACCATTAACGTTGAATATCATTAAATTAATTAATAAAGATTAAAAATTTTAAGGACTCGACATATAGTTATAAATTATTTGAAGTAAATTTTTAATTAAATTGTTTTCTATATATATATATTATTTTTAATTTTTTTTAATAATTGGATAAAATACCAACCTTAGTCAATTTAAAAAATAAAACTCAAAACCATAAACCATAAACTCTAAAACCGTAAACCTGAAACCCAAAACCTAAAACCCAAAACTCTAAACTCTAAACCCAAACATTAGGTTTAGGGTTTCATGTTTAAAGTTTAAAGTTTTGAGTTTTGAGTTTATGGTTTATGTTTACCTTTTTAGTGTTTAGTGTTTTAGGTTTATGGTTTTGGAGTTATGGTTTTGGATTTAGGGCTTCAGGTTTATGGTGTTAGGTTTTGGTTATTTTTAAAAGGGTAAACTACTTAATTATGAGTAAGGTTACATTTGGGTCACCTAATTATTAAAAGTTACATTTGGGTCACTCAATTATGGGTAAGGTTACATTTGGGTCACCCAATTATTGAAGGTTACATTTGGGTCACTCAATTATGAGTAAAGTTATGTTTGGGTCACCCTTCATATTTAAAAAAGTACATCAATTTTGTCATTTTTTCTTCCAAATCATGTGTATATCCTCGTTAACATTAGAATACTTCATTTGAAATCATTAATTAATATAATACACAAATTGATACTTTTTTAAATATGAAGGGTGACCCAAATGTAACCTTACCCATAATTGAGTGATCTAAATGTAACCTTTAATAAATGGGTGACCTAAATGTAACCTTGCCCATAATTGAGTGACCCAAATGTAACTTTTAATAATTGAGTGATCCAAATGTAACCTTACCCATAATTGAGTGACCTTCGTTGTTGTTTGCCCTTTTTAAAATTAACTAAGGTTGATATTTGATCCAATTATTTAATAATTAATTTAATGATGTTCAGCGGTGTTGGTCGCACATGGTAGACTCATCCATAAAATTGAAATGTTTTTTTAATGATCTAAAGGTGATTAAAAGTAATATTTGTTCATAAATATTCTTAACCCTTTGACAATATACATACACCTTATAAACAAAGCGATTTGAACTCGTGCGTCCTAAAATGAACACCATACGCTTTTCTACTGGAACACTTATTATGTTCGCAATTGGAATGTTTCTTGAGAGGATATAAAACAATTAATATTAAAATAAAATGTCATAGGTAAGAAAGATTTAAAAAAAGTATTTATGTACTTTTTTGCTGTTTTAACAAAAATTAAATATAATAGTATTTGTTCATATATATTTTTTATTTTTTGAGAATGCGCACAGACGCTTTATAGATAAATCGATTTGAACTCAAATTTATTAAAATGAACATCATCTTTTTACTGAAACAATTTGTTAGGTTCAATTAAACTGATGAAGTTAAAAGGATTAAAAAGGATCGTTTTACCTTTTTAAATATCCAACAACCATGCATATAAAACAATAATAACAATAATAAACGGATAACTTAGGTCAACATATGGATGGTTATTTTAATTTCCTTCCAAAAACTCTCATTTACCAACCTTAAATTACTCAATTAAATCATGTTAACATGTGCAATTAAATTGCATTACCATGTGGAATCATTATATTAATAAGATACATATCCATATGTAAAGTTAGTAGCTTTAACAAGGATATCAGTTTATATAAATTCTAACATCCAAGCATGATATATGTATTTTGTATATTATAATAATCCAAATATAAATACTATATAAATTAAAGGAAATTTTCCATGCACAAGCACTTGTAAAGACTTTAGGTTTATGTTTAGGGTTTAATGGTTTAAGTGTAGTAAATTTGAATTTAGAGGTTGTTGATAGAATTTTGGGGTTATGGTTAAAATTTAAGATTTAAAGGTTAAAACCTAAATCCTAACCATGAATCTTATATTCTAACCATAAACCCTAATTTCTAAACCCCTATGCTAAACCTCTAAACTTTAAACCCTAAACTAAACCTTAAACTCTAAAATTAAAATAATTATGAAAACAAAAAAAATTCACCACCGTGTATGGAATAATAATCCTATAAATTAATTTGGGTGGAAACACAATATATAGTGTTTACTATATTATTATTATTTACTAATTATATAGATATATATTTCAAAATCACCCATTTGTTATTAATACAACGTTGGGCACTTAAATTCTAAACCCAAACGATATTAGTAAGGGAATGTTTAGATACCACACAAAATGTAAAATAATATAATTATTATGATAACCATTATACCTCAGGAGTTAGAATTGGTAACATTTTAGTTTTTTTAGTGTAATCACCAATATGTAATATATTAACAGACTAATATAAACTATTTAATATAGAGATTTATTACGGAGTGACTTTTTCAATTTAGTTTATTTAATTCATAACGCCACAAGTCAAATTTCTAATTTTATATAAAAAAGTAATTAATGTCTCATCTTATTATATCAACCGATTGTTGATATTAACATATTTTAATTGATAAAGTATTGCTATTTCATACAACTTGATGATATCCATCATTAAGATTGAATGAGAAAAGCTTGAAAGTTATAATCACAATATAATTTCGTTAAAAAAACTAATTACAATATAATTACTTCAATTCTCATCATTTTTAAGTTAAATAATACAATTAGTTGTTTGTTACGGTGGCGGATGCACCCAGCCCAGTGGGGATGGGTGGGGTGCATCCGCATCCCTATTTTTCATTTTTTTTCTAAAAATAAGTTTAATTTAGTGTAATTTTTAAAAAAATAATTTTGTTTAATTTGTAAAGAAAAATTTCATTTTTGCATACTTATTTAAGAGAAAAAAATATATTTTGAACTCTGTTCTTAAATTTTTAGATTCGCCACTAATTTGTTACGCTAAATTCATTGGAAATTGTCGATCACAATACTCATCCAAACATACTATACTAATGTAATTATGAATAATTATTTTGAAGGAAAGACTAAAGAGTATTGAATATTCTTCATGATATTGCTATTAACATTATCTTCTCATGGATTATGACTAAACATTAGAAAAGATCTAACATTTATTCTTTTATCATTGAAATGAGACAATTTTTATTGATAAAGACAAAAATTCAAGATCAAATACAAATAATTTGAGACTGTACCAAACTCAATATTTATTTTATATATATGGAAAAATATTTCATGCATTTACGTTGAAAATTTTTTATTTTCACAAGCGCACTAATTTTAGGTATATAATTTAAGGTTTGAGTTTAGAATTAAAAGATTATAGTTAGAATTTAAGATTAAGATGTTAGATTTTAGGTCTTAGGATAATATGTTAATGTTATAGGTTTAGACTTTAACCTAGAAACACTAAATTCTAACCATAAATCATACATTCTAACCATAATCCTTAAATTCTAAGCACATAAACTTAAATTCCTAAACCACAACTATAAACTAAATTTCTAAACCCTAAAATAAGGCACTTATAAAAACAAAAAATTTCAGCCATTAGTGCATGATATAATTACCCATATATATAATTAATATCAAACATCAACCATCTAAATTCAATCTTCAACAATAATATTAGCAATTGCATTAATATTTAAATTAAAAGTTATTTTAACTTTAAACGTTACGTATCTAAATTTAACCTTAAAAATATTTGTATCAATTAATTTTTTGTTGCCTTTCTAAGTTTTAGGGTTTGCCTTGACTAATTCAGATCGACACGCGTCGTATACTTGATTTTAGTGAATGAGTCTTTCAGTAAAAAAAATTTGCATACATAACATCTCAAACTCAAAATTTACTTAAGCCATATTAAACTGCTTATCAGTTATACCAACCCGTTAATTTGTATCAGCTAAATTTATATTCAAATTAAATCGACTTAAATTTATAATTTACTAAAGTAGTACAAGGTGGAGAAACTAAAATAATAAAGGCAGATGTTAAAAAGGCGAACCGGGATAGGCCCACATATGGGTCTGGCAGCGCAGGCTGATAATTTTGGTTCACCCACCACAACCGGTCCAACTCAGCCATTGCCCACATCATCACTGTAAAGCTCAATCAATCAAGCATCTCTGTTAATCCAAACTCTCTTTAGAAGAAAAAAAAACAGACAACGTGCCCTGGACTTTGTTTCCAAAAAGCTCGTGCCTTGTCGCCGACTCGGCTTTCAACTCTTTCAACTCACCCCGCCCTGACTCAGTCCTCCCACGCCCTTTCTTTGCTCAACCTGAAAACTCCTTCCTTGTTTCTTCAAAGTTCGTTTCTTTTCTTTTTTATTATAAATATATTTTTAATTTTTACTCTTTTTTCCCTCCTGAGAGTTAGAGAGAAAACGAGAGAAAGATGTATGTGGTGCCGCCACCCCATGGATCGGATCCGGCTTCCACCGCCGGCGGGTCGAGTGATTTACGGGTTTACCAAACTTGGAAAGGCAGCAATGTAAGCTTCCCCTGCTTTTACTGCTACATCCTATTTTGGGACGTTTAGAATCGTGTTTCCTTCGAAACCCTTCATTCCCTTATTTTATTTCTACTTGTACTGTAATTTCAATTACAATTAGGGACAAAATATAACATTTTTATGCATGAGCTTTTGCAAGACAACATATTTACATTTTCTTTCTTTTTCGATGTTTGCAGGTATTTTTATTTCAAGGGAGGTTTATATTTGGACCAGATGTAAGATCATTAGGGCTGACTATTTTACTTATAGTAGCTCCGGTGTCCATTTTCTGTGCTTTTGTTGCCACGAAATTGATGGATGACTTTTCTCATCACTTGGGTATTTCAATCATGACCGTTGCTATTGTCTTCACTTTCTATGTAAGTCTCTTTACAATTTCATGTTTGAATGAGTTGCTATATTTGCAAAAGGATATGTTATTTGTTAGGATGATGATAGATAACATGGTCCCACTCAGTTGGGGTTTCTATGAGGGTGTTATTTCTTTTCTTCTTCTTCTTCTTTTCACATTTAGTGCTAATTCATTACATCATTTTGCCTGGTGATGATTTATAGTCCTCCTTTCCTTCCTTATCGGTTAGACATATTGACTCGAATTTGTAAGTTTTTTGTGATCATAGCTTATATTCTAACTGTAGTTTAGTATAGTATGAACAGTTGGATAGCAGTACTGATCAGGTTTGCATTTATTGGTACAAGAATGCCAGGGAATTCTACCATGTAAAGTAAATATAGATTTGCAATTGCTGTTCTTTCTTTTGGTTTGTTTTAAGGGGTCCTAAATGCTTAATTGGTCTCTTGGCTTATTATGACTAGTGTGTTTGTTTGCCTTGATTATTGGAGCAAATACCATTCAGAATAGCCTGGAGTGTCAGTTGGCCTGACTTTCCGGCTGGCCATTGGCATTTACAATGCATTTGTTTGAGTTTTGGAGAAGCAACGGATGTTGAACCTCATAAATGTGTTTTGTCTTCTTTCAGGATTTAGTTCTTCTACTACTAACATCCGGAAGAGATCCTGGTATAATTCCGCGCAATGCACACCCTCCAGAGCCAGAAGGTTTTGATGGGAATGTAGACGCTGGTACAGGTCAAACTCCACAGTTACGATTGCCACGCATTAAAGAAGTGGAGGTCAATGGGATCGCTGTGAAGATCAAGTACTGTGACACGTGCATGCTTTATAGACCTCCCCGCTGCTCACACTGTTCTATCTGCAATAACTGTGTAGAACGATTTGATCATCACTGCCCTTGGGTTGGGCAATGTATTGGACGGGTATGTAATCATTTCTTTAGAATAATGTCCTATTCTTTAACATCCAAAGAACATATGCTCTCCCATCATCCAAAGGTAATGGAAAATATCAAAATAAGAAGCCTCCATTTTGTGTTTGCATTCTACATGTCTATGCTGCATTATCCAAAGTTGTGTATACTGATTTTTACCAGTACGAGTTGTTGTTTGGATAACACAATTGGCATTGAAGATGAAAATGACATGTTTTTGTTGTTCTTTTAATGGAGGTCGCATTTTTAGAGCAAAAGCTAAAAGTAGCAAATGTTCTACATGCTTGTATCTATATTGGAGAAACTTGTTCAGAGGGGTGTCCTGCTATTGAAACTTACTCATTGTAGTCCATTTAATTTCAGCCAATCTGCAACACTAGAAACCCTAAACCAAGGTCTTAGAGCCATGGAGGAACCTTGCTTAGCTTTGCATGTTTCTGGTTGCAAAAAATTTAAACTAGTAGTGGTTAAAACTGCTTGAATGTGATGTTTTCTGATTTCCTCTTCCTCGTACTGTGTACTCATCTCAGAGTGATCTTATTTTTTGTGTTGCAGAGAAATTATCGATTCTTCTTCATGTTTGTGTCCTCTACGACCCTTCTTTGTATATATGTTTTTGCATTCTGTTGGGTCTACATTAGAAGGATCATGGCATCAGAGGAGACAACAATTTGGAGAGCCATGATTAAGACCCCAGCTTCCATTGTTTTAATAGTTTACACGTTCATTGCAATGTGGTTTGTTGGTGGTTTGACTGCCTTCCATTTGTATCTAATCAGTACAAATCAGGTAAGATACCTGTATTCTCTTACATGATTATGCTGCATCAAAGAGTCCGTTAAAATATCGTTACATTAGTTTATTTGTTAGAATGGTGTAACAGTCGGGGGTATCTTGCTTCTGCAGACAACATATGAGAATTTCAGATACCGATATGATCGTCGAGCAAACCCCTATAACAAAGGAGTGGCTGAGAATTTCAAAGAGATATTTTGTTCTAGCATTCCATCATCCAAAAACAACTTCAGGGCAAAGGTTCCCAGGGAACCTGTGTTACCAACCCGACCTGGTGGCTTTATGAGTCCAAATATAGGGAATGCCGTGGATGACATAGAAATGGGTAGGAAAGCAGTGTGGGGTGATATGGGGGCTGGCATCGACCAGTGTGAAGGGCAAGTCACGAGCGACCGTGTAAATGTTAAGGAGGATGAGTTGGGAGAATTGACCCCAGAAATTAGAAGTACAGTAGATGACACAGGTGACCGTGCCAGGCGGTCGAGTTGGGGTAGAAAAAGTGGTAGTTGGGAAATGTCACCGGAAGTTGTTGCATTGGCAGCTAGAGTTGGGGAAACAAATCGAGCAGTTGGGAGTAGCAGCAGCAGCTTGGCAACCGAGAAGCCCCAGACATGACCAATGATGTAATATTGAGAGTAGAGGAATATTGAAATCGTCGCTAAGGTTGCTTAACTTCATCCACGATTTCAGCGGGGTGTTTGAAAGTGTGTGTGTTGGGCTGTGTGCTTTGAGGAAGAACTGATGTGGTTGTTGTATAAGAGTGAGCTTTGATGTTGTATTTGTGAAATTAGTTAGTTTTTTTTTCTTCCTATGAACAAGTTTGTTAGTTTCTAATTGTGTATTGACTGGCCCTGGGGATTCGTTTTAGTGTTATATACTTTTCAGCTCCAAAACTAGCCGTGAGGCTATGGGGTAAATTCGCAGAACATGCACAAAAAGTAGGGTAGTTTAAGGCAATAGCCTTAACATCTGGAGTTTATGATGAGGTTGTAATGACATGGAAAATATTTGTCAGTTTCCCAAAAGCTTTGATTGCTGAATCAGTTTGTTGATGATTTTATCTCATCCCAATACCATTTATCCACTTGTGTGTGTATTGGGCAATGACAACCACGAAAAAGAAAGAAACTTGTATGGTGCACGACTGGTATCTTTCTAGCTATACCACTTTATTACAATGCTATTATCCTCTTTTCAAGAGACATGTGCGTTTCTTTTTGACGTAGTATCAATGTCCCTGCCTCAATCTCGTGACGGGTCAGTTGTCACGGTTGTCCACTTTGTCTACTTTGTTCATATGCGCTCGGCACGAAATTGGACAGTCAAAGGATTGCTCCTATACCACTTGTTATAAGACTATTACACTTTTTCAAAAGACATATTTGATAAGATGTGCATTACACCGACATATTTTAAGATTTTTTTTTTCGATATGAGATTAATATCCTCGACTCTTCTTAGTTGTGACAATTTCATATCACATTAACACAGGACAGATATTGCACACAATTGCAGAACATTACTGGTCTCTCTCTCTTTTCTACCAAATCAAGTTATAAATTGATGTAATTAAATGTGAATTTATGAGGAAACCTAACAGAGACCAAATTCAATAACCGTAAGGAAGGGAATCAAAGACAAAGGTTAGGGTTTACCTTTTTTTGTTTGTTTGTTTGAACACTCGGTAAAGCAAGCAGCCAAGCATTATCGTACACATGATTGATTCTGTTTGCTTTAGCTTTACTTAGCCAACCTAATTGCTTGTAAAATGGAACCTTTGACCCCAACACTCACACATGAACTCCACCTTTCACAACTAAGTCTAACAACCTTTGAATAATTGGAACAAAATAGTATATAATTGAATTATTATGTTGTATTATATTATTTAAACATTAATTACTCCAAACAAATAACACATGACCTAAATCTTAGGCCTTAGCTACTTCATTCCATCATATTAGCCAACCTAAATAATTCCAACTCTACCGGTTAAAACGTTTTATATTGGTCCTTAATTATGACCAGTCCTAAATTGATTTCTAAATTTTAAAACGTTATATACCATTCTTCAAACTTTCGATATGCTTTCATTTTGATTCTTTTATTAACATGTCACTAAATCTACTAATTAAAAAATAATAATGGATTTGTTTGGTAAAGAAAGGTTTGGACAAAAATTAGAGGTTTGAGGCATAATTAGAGGTTTGACCAGTCAAATCCGCTAATATTGTTGTTTGATAAATAGCGGATTGGGGTGAAACCGCTAATTTTGAAAAAGCTCATAATAAGAGCTTTTTGAGATTAGAGGTTTGATATTAGAGTTGTAAAGACTCTTTTACCCTCATTAGTTACCAAAAATCTCAAAATAACATAAATTAAATATTTTTTCACCATATTTATAAACTAATCCTATTTACTTTTTTTTCTTTTTATTATCACATATTTATATGTATTTAAATTTATTTATTAATTAAATTATATTAAAATAATTATATAAATGATAAATTAATATATAAATCATTTAAATATGTTTAGAAAAGTTAAATTAAAAATAATTTTATAGATTTAATTAATATTGATTAGATACAAAACATTGATAACTAATAATTATTCAAACAAGTATTGAATATAATCATGTCCTTATATGTCATTTTGCTTGTTTAGATAATCTAACAACTATCGGTTAATTTTACCAAACACTTTTATACAATCAGCTAATATAATCTGTTAGTCAAATCAGCTAATGCAATCAGCTATCAGCTAATGTAATTCAATATCCGCTAATTGCCAAACAAGGCCAATATATTTTTAAAGGTGTTCAGAATTGAACCTGTGGCTTTTTAAAAAATTCCTAAGGACTTAAAAACAAATTATTTTTTAGGTCACTAGTTCCATTTTCAAGACCTAAAAAATAGATTGAATATTTTAACCAAAAGAGTTAACGAAATGATCAAAATGGAATGATATTATAGTTTGAGGAGTGATATAGAAAGTTTTAAAGTTTAGATACTAATTTAGAATGGTTCATATGATACTGATATATAATATTTTAAATTTTAAAGACCAATCTAGAATGTTGACATAGTTTAGGGATGTTCTATGCAATCAACTCATTAATTAATTCTCACCTTACCATTCATGTAGCTAGGAAAGTCTCAACCAAGCTTACAATTCCCTTTTGGCTAAATTAATAATTAAAAATAATAATGAGTTCATATATTCATGGTGGAATAAAAAATTCTATAAATGAAATTAAGATGATGTTATTTATCCGTATAAAAAATAAAAAATAAAAAATACATATAACAATATTCTAAACCATTTATTAACTTTTTAGTCTATAGTTTTTTAGCAATGGAGTGTACTGTTTGTTTATTAAATAATAATCTTAGAAAATATTAAATTTCATTATATTATTTAAATAAGTATTCATATTTTTTCCATTTAAATAAAATCTTAATTTTTAAGCTCGTATCTAAGTAAGCTCTTTTTCTTTAATTTATGAATAGATAAATGTTTAAATATAGTTTTAGTAACTGAACTAAATATATTCTTCCAGGTTAGCCCTTAAAAAGTTTTTGCTCCCAATTTAACATCCAAACTTTAATCCCATCCACTCTCTTGACACTTTTACAAACATATTTAGTCCAAAATATTTATACATTCTATATTTTTGTTCTAATTTAAAATAATTAAATAATCCAACCTTTCATATTTAAAAATCGATTCATTTTTTGTGATGCTGTCAAATCAATCTAGCCTACCAGATCAAAGCAACAATTGGATATTAATGTTAAATTTTTATTATACTAGGAAAATAATTTAACATTTATAGGAGATTAACAAATAATTTAGGGGAAGAACAAAGAGTACATTGATAGGATTTTTAAATATAGATTGTTAAATTTATTGAATTATTTTGAGTTGAGACCAAATTGATAAAATGTATAACTCTTGGTATCAACTTGGGAGAAGGTGCCTAATTCAATTATCAACTAGGAATTTTTTTTAAGTACCAACTTGAGAGAAAATGCCTAGTTCATGTATCAATTTGAGAAAAAAATTTCTTTAGATACTAATGTGAGAGATGATGTCTAGTTTAGGTACCAAAGGTAAACTTAAGCCATAAATAAATAAATACTTAACATAAACCTACCTTTCAAAATAGGTTTAAGAGTTAAAGTTTGATGCACACACAATGCGTTTTTTACACGTATATTTATTTAAAGAACTCGCGGAGTGGTCCCAATGATAAAGGATGTTGTCTTTCATCCAGGTGACTCAGGTTCGAGCACTATGTGTGCACGGTGTGTTCTTTATTAAAGGGCTAAGAAAAATTGAACATATACTACCTTGTAATCACATCAGCATATTCAAAAAATATATATTTATTTAAAGAAACTATACTATATAAAATTTTAATCTTTAAACCTAAACTCAAAATCTTAAAGACATAATGTCAAAAAATTGTTCATAACTTTTGATTGGATAGTTACTTTTGCTCTTATTTTTTGAAGTAATTTAACACTCAACGTTTAATTTTAGGTCAAAACTACATGCTATTGATGAAAACTGTTAGTCAACTAATGATAAACAACTTGACAAAATAGTACATCAACAGAAAAAATAATTTTATATTTTATATAATTTTATAAAATTATTTTTTGACTGACGTGTCTTTCTATTAAGTCAGTACTTTTATCAATATGACATTACTACGTCAATGTGTAGTTCTATGTAGGTTTGCCACGTTATTTCAAGTCATTTACCATTAGTTGACTAATAGCTTTCATTTACAGAAAAATGTTTTGACCTAAAATAAAACATTAAGTGTTAAAGTGCTTCAAAAATAAAAAAATAAAGGTCAAAGTGACTATCTGGTCAAACATTAAGGACGTTTTTTGAAATTATGTCAATTTTAATTTCTAACTAAAATTTTGAACTTTAAACTTTAAATCATAAAACTTAAACACATAAACTCTAAAATAAATATATGAACTCTAAATTAGATCTATTCGTGCAAAATAATTTTTTTTATCGCCCATGATGAAATATTTCCTCAAGGTTTAATTAATTAGATACAAATCAAAAGATAAAATCTTTCGACGTGTAAGAAACAAAGTATATTTTGATAAAAAAAGGGTAAACTATATCATTGGCCACCGAACTAATTGTGAATTTCTATTTTGACCACCGAACTAACGAACTCGTCAATCAGACCACCTAACTTATAAAATCAACCTATTTTGACCACCGCCGTTAAAAATCTAACGGTGGAGTGACGGAACTGCCACGTGGCAGCTAACAGGAAAATTTTAAAATTACACATTTGGTCCTTGTTATTTACACATTCTTTCAATTTAGTCATAATTTTAAATTAATAAAATAATAAATTATTTAATTAGGTAGTGACACGTGTCAACACCTTATTGGAGGACTTTAATTATTTAAATTTAATTTTATTAATTTATTTTCCTCCTCCAACCAAGTGGTGACACCTATTTAGAGGAGGAAAATAAAATTAAGCGCAAATGCCACCCAGGGGAATCAAACCTAAGTGGTGTAGGTGAAAAGGCAGTGGTTAAGCCACTGCACCAAGCCCAACATTGTGCTTCAAAACAGCCAACTTAATATATAACTCTTATTGGTTTCTACATTTATAACCCAAAAGCTCAAACCATAAACACTAATTTCACATATATAACCCTAAACCTTAAACCCTAAATATTTCAAATTAATTTTACACTCAACATTTCAAATTAATTTTACATATATAAATCATAAACCCTAAACTCAAACCCTAAACTCTAAAGCCTAATTTAAAATATTTGGTGTGAAATTAATTTCACATATATAACCCTAAACCTTAAACTCTAAATATTTCAAATTAATTTTACACTAAAAATTTCAAATTAAATTCACATATATAAACCCTAAACCTTAAACCCTAAATATTTCAACTTGATTTTACACTAAACATTTCAAATTAATTTCACATATATAAACCCTGAACCCAAACCCTAAATATTTCAAATTAATTTCACGCTTAATTTCAATTAATTTCACATATATAAACCTTAAACCCTAACCCCTAAATATTTCAAATTAATTTCACACTAAATATTTTAAATTGGGCTTTAGAGTTTAGGGTTTGGGTTTAGGGTTTATATATGTAAAATTAATTTGAAATGTTGAGTGTAAAATTAATTTGAAACATTTAGGGTTTAAGGTTTAGGGTTATATATGTGAAATTAGTGTTTAGGGTTTGAGCTTTTGGGTTATAAATGTAGAAACCAATAAGAGTTATATATTAAGTTGGGTGTTTTAAAGCACAATGTTGGGCTTGGTGCAGTGGCTTAACCATTGCCTTTCCACGTACACCACCCAGGTTCGATTCCCTTGGGTGGCATTTGCACTTAATTTCGTTTTCCTCCTCTAAATAGGTGGTGACACGTGTCACCACCTGATTGGAGAAGGAAAATAAATTAATAAAATTAAATCTAAATAATTAAAGTTCTCCAATAAGGTGTTGACACGTGTCACTACCTAATTAAATAATTTATTATTTTATTAATTTAAAATTAGGACTAAATTGAAAGAATATGTAAATAACATGGACTAAATGTGTAATTTTAAAATTTTCCCGTTAGCTGCCACGTGGCAGTTCCGTCACTCCACCGTTATATTTTTAACGGCGGTGGTCAAAATAGGTTGATTTTATAAGTTCGATGGTCTGATTGACGAGTTCGTTAGTTCGGTGGTCAAAATAGGAATCCCCAATTAGTTCGGTGGCCAATGATATAGTTTACCCTAAAAAAAAGAAACAAAGTATATGGTCAAGGCAGCTCAGTCCACCGTGGAAACACGTCATGCCCATTAGGCAACAAGACCCTATCTATCCAACTATATTTCCTTGTATATTTTACAGCTATAAATTCCTAGCTGATTTTAGCTATATTTAATCAAGTATTTATCACCAGTGTCTTATCCAATTATCGCTTTCCACGTCACTTCCAGTTGTTAATTTAACAAGTGGATATCCAAATCCCCACCGACACTCCCATGCATCCGGGAGTAGCAGATAAATTAACCGTTTTTTAAGTACAAAGTTACAAAACGCAATTAGGTGTGAATTTTAGAACAGGTCAAAAAAGGCATACAAAAGTGGAGGGAATCTATAATATATATAATTGAATATTCCCTTTCCCCCTCCTTAAAATACCAAACCTGTTCTCTAAATCTTCGTCATAATTCATAAATCAATTCAAAGAATCCCCTTTGTTGAGCCCTTTCAGTTTTCGATTTTTCTTCAATAAAACAATGGCTGCTGCTCTTAAAGCTTTTCATGTCTCCGATGTGCCGTACCTCGACCGAGTCCCGGAAAAACCTTCCCTTTCTCTCTACTCCACCCGGTTTTCCAAAGGTACGTACTTTTTAATCTAAAATCACATCTTTTTATTTGTTTCTTGTTTCTCGATCATGATTATAATCTGGGTTGTTCTTTGTTTTTGATGTTGATGAATGTATTGCGAACCGTATGATGATGTGGCCTTTTTTTGTGTTTGGTTGGGTGTAGGGGTGGAGATGAACAGAGCGGCATCGTGTAGGATGCCGAACTTTTTGCTTATAGGGCACAGAGGGCATGGCATGAACATTTTACAAAGCTCTGATTCAAGAATGAAAGCCATTAAAGAGAACTCCCTTCTGTCTTTCAACACTGCTGCTAAATTTCCCCTTGATTTCATTGAATTTGATGTTCAGGTAACCATTCAAATTCTTGCAAATTTCCTCTCTTTTTTCTGCCCCAACCCACAATTTGTTGTTGCCTGAAAGAATCGAAATCTTATTAGGTCGAACACATGAATCTCAAATCTGAATTGTTCTTTTCCAAGTTAAAGATTACTGATTGTGTTTTTTTTTTCTTTTTTGGTGCTCTTTTTTTTGTCAAATGAAATAAAAGATTTTATCACAGGAAAAAAATAAAGAAAGCCATTGTGGTTTTTTTGTAGGTAACAAAGGATGACTGCCCTGTCATTTTCCATGACGACGTTATCCTCTCTGAAGAGAATGTATGTTCATTTTTCTTGCATATTGTCTTTGTTCGTATACATTTTCCTTCAATATTGAACTTTGAAAACCAATTTGGTATTAATTCCAGGGAATTATTTTCGAGAAAAGAGTTACAGAATTGTGTTTAGCAGAGTTCCTTTGCTATGGACCCCAGAAAGAAGCAGGGAAAGAAGGGAAATGTTTATATAGGAAAACAAAGGATGGGAAATTTGAGAAGTGGAATGTTGAAACTGATGATTCACTTTGTACACTGCAAGAAGCTTTCCAGAAAGTGGAGCCTTCTTTAGGTTTCAATATTGAGTTGAAATTTGATGACTACAAGGTTTATCAGCACGACCATCTTACTCATACTCTCCAAATTATCTTACAGGTAAACATATATATATCTTAAAAAGGATGAAATTTACATATCATCAAAAATAAAGGATTTTTGTATTCATAATTGCTGTAAAATTTATGACAGGTGGTGTTTGAGTTTGCCAGAGATAGGCCAATAATCTTCTCTACCTTTCAGCCTGATGCAGCTCAACTTGTTAGGAAGTTGCAGAACTACTATCCTGTAAGAACTCCAACCTACATTCTTACTGCTTGATTCGGTTGGTTTTAGGATGATCTGTTTTATTAATGTGTGCTTTGTTGGAAAAATCCGACAGGTTTACTTTTTAACGGAAGGCGGGACCGAAACTTACTATGATGCTCGGAGGAATTCCCTGGAGGAGGCCTTGAAGGTGTGCTTGGAAGGTGGTTTACAAGGGATTGTTTCAGAGATCAAAGGAGTGTTTAAAGATCCCGGCGCAGTGCCGAAGATCAAAGAGTCGAATCTCTCTCTCCTGACGTATGGCAAACTGAAGTAAGTTGTTAAATTTTGCAACATGCTTAGAAGAACCAAGACCTTTTTTAAATGCTTGCAAGGTTCTTGTATCTGACTAGTTTTGCATTTTTGTAATTGCAGCAATGTGCCTGAGGCAGTGTACATGCAGTATTTAATGGGAATCGATGGAGTGATAGTCGATTTTGTTGAAGAGATCTCGCGGACCATGGACGGCATGATTAAGCCGGACGAAGAGATCATTGGAGAAGAGAGATTGAGTGAGGCAAATTCGAAGGTTCAATTCTCAGAGAACGAGCTGTCCTTTCTGTTAAAGCTTATCCCAGAGTTAATACAATAGCACTAAGTCATGTCCTTAACAACATTCTTTTTTACCCTTAAGGGCTGTAAACCAGTCATATGTTTGTAGATAAAATTGTTACTTTCTGATGTTTGAACATTTTGCACATTGCTTTGCGTTGCTTTAGAGTCAGCGATAGAATCATATAAAATAAGAAATTAAGGTTTTGTAAGCACCATGAATATTAAAGGAAGTCGAACAAGACTCCACTGCCTGATAGATAGCCAAATCCAAACAAAAACGTTTCAGAACAGAGCAAACAAAACATAAAAAGCAGAGGCTAAAATACAAATATAAAGATAAAAGGAAGAAAAGCTGAAATGCAAGAGTAGGGCTAAAATACTAGAATATGTTAAGAGCCCAAATATCGTGGACATGGACAAACTTCATTAAACTAATGTATATGTAGAGTTGAATATGCGTTTGGGTATCCACGTTGGCTTAAATCCATCTTATCCGGAGAGTTACAAAATCCACAAGCAAAAAAAAAAAAAAAAAAAAAAAAAAAACTAGAGGCTGGCCGTTGTTCTTTTCGACAGTCGGTCTCCCATCTCTCATCTCTTTTTTTGACTTGATTCTTTCGGTGTCCGCTTAAGTTTGTTTCACGGCGTTAAAGATTGTTGTCTGAATTTTTGGTTCGACTATTTTTTTTCGTCAATCACTCTTCGTCGACTACAGGTCTTTTCGCGTAAGTTGTCGATGACACATCTTTCTGTATTTTCACTCAAGACTTATGCTCCGATAAATTCAGATTGACATGTAATGGTAGACGACCCCGCTGCTTATGATTTATGCTTCGATTTTCATTCGGCTTGATGGCTTGTTGTGCCTTATCCTTACTTTTTTTATTCTCTGAATGTGTTTGTCTAATATTGTTTTGTGGATGGTTTTGTCTAGGGGTGGGAATTGTCGGGTACCCGATTCATCCGGGTATCTCAATCTTCGGCCTGTGTCTTGGCCCATCTCATCCGGGTACCCAAGTTTCGGGTACTCGGGTAATCGGATACCGGGTACCCGTCTATTTTTTTAATTTTAAAATTTAAAAAAATCACATACTAAACATAAAAATATTTTTTAAAAAATTTAAACTTAAAACTTAAAGTATATAATACAAACATAAAAAGAATTTAGACATTTAAATTTTGTTTTAAAGTAAAAATATTAAGAAATTTAAAATAAAAATATAATTAAAAATATAAAAAATATATTAAATATTATCGGGTCGAGTCGAGTACCTGATAACTTAAAAATCCCGGCCCGTGTCCCGGGAAAATTCTCGGGTCGAATAATTTTTTTAGAAAATTACTTGATATTTTTAAGTTCGGGTTATCGGGTTGTTTAGTCGAGTTAACCGGGTCGAATATTCTTACCCACTCTTAATTTTGTCCAGGGGGTATTTTGTGTACTTTTTTTTTTGTTGTTTGTTTTGTTGTTCATGTTTGGTTTATTTTCCATCCTCTCCTCTTGTTTTTTTTATGTTTTGTTTGTATGTTTTGTTCGATCTAATAAACGGACTTTATTAAAAAAAACTCCATCTTATCCGAGTCTCAATGTAACTTTATTCAAAAAAAGGAGAAATGATCAGTAACCTAACCCACCCTTTTAACTCTCTAAATTTGCCTTTGAATTCCCTTGTTTTCTCTACAGATGTATAATAACTGGAGATGGACAATGGAGTGCTGGGTTACAGTTGTAGAAATATATATTATACATAATCCATATTTTCTATTAGTATAAATAAGTATATTTTTAAAAATATATATTATGAATGATAATTATAGTTTTCCCTCACTTTTACTTTTTTATTTTTTAAAATGTTTTTATACAAATGCATGTGATATATATTTTAAACTTAGTTTTAATGTGTGTGTATTAAATTTGAGATTGAATGCATTTTTCTTTTGTCTTTTGCCTTTATATTTTAAACAATTTTCCATTAAACTTTTCTGAGTAACGTTACTTAATTTTAAATAAAAATAATTAAATAAATGCATCTCAAGGTTGATACATAATTAAATTAAAGGATGAGTATGTAGCGCTCGACGAGTACCGATAAACACCACTAACGACGAGCATCGATAAGCACCATTAATCTAATTTATAAAGATTTAAAATTTAAAAGACTTACCATATAATTTTAATAATTTTAATTTTATTAAATTTATTTTCTTATTTTTCATATTATTTTAAAAAATATTAACTCAAAATTTTTATCCCAAAACCCTAGTTTCATCTACCACCCTGCTGCCGCCGCCGCCGCTGGTCACTTCCTCACCGTCCCACCGTCTTCTGTCTGCGGCCGCCGTTGAACTCTGCATCCATTCCCCTCCTTCGTTGCAATTAGGTAATTTGTCCCCAAATTCTCATTCGAACCCTATTTTTTTAAAATTATGCCACTTTAGAGACCTAATTCCCAAATTGAGTATTGTAATTCCTATATTAGAACCCCAATTAGTTTACTAGTATCCTAATTTATTTGTTAGAACAATAAATTCCATGCCCAATTCGAAATCCCCAAATTAGAGTTCGTCGACCGTACCGGTACGCGAGTTTATGCGTATCGGTGCGGGTTGCATATCGATACTAGAAGGCGTTATTATTTTTTTATTCCATCATAGTGTACCGGTACGAAAAACTACCGTACCGGTACAATATGCTCGATCCTTCAAAATTGTTGGTTTAAATTTGATGCATGCATGCTTAATTTTTAACTCTTTATCGTAGATGATGGATCTAAACTTAATGCCTTCAAAACAAGTTACGATGATGGAGTCCAAGCTCGTATCGACATGTGTTCAGAGAAGACAAACAACGAGGTACACTCATTATAATTACCTAAAAATTCAGTAATAATGTTAATTTTTTTTGTTAAGAGTTTTATTTTATACACATATAGAAAAAAGTTAAAGTTGTACATGAGGAAAACATAAGAACTCTTTATCAGAGTGATTATAAGTTCGAGACTTTTATTCATTCGGTGCAAAATATTAAAAAGAAATTTGTTAAAATGAATGGTCAATTTGAAAAATTTAATGACCAATTTAAAAAATTGGTGACCATATTAACATCAAGTAATGTTAAAAGTTCAATACAAGACGATGATTTAGTAAAATGAGAAGATATACATAATAAATCATTAAAGAAGGATGGTCTAAAGAATATATCAGAACAAATTAATTTATATAGTGGTCCTTTGAAAGATGTTGGTTTAGAAAATAAATCTCACAAGGAAGAAGGATTAACTGCCGCATCATTGAAGGAGGAATATGAGATTGGTATTAAAAATCGATTATGTCTCCATTTATTAATTCTGATATGGATTATTATTTTCCATCATTAGAACCTACTGATAAAAGAAAACTTAAAGTTATCTTTGAAGACAAAATCAAGACTGACACAGATGGTTTCTCAAAAATTCCTAGCGAGGTTTTGAAGTTTGAATTTAGTCCATATCGATTTCCTAGTCAACTAGTTACGTTGAAGGAAACTCCAATAAGTAAAAAATATGGCCTAAAATGTCTAACGGTCCGAAGCTATCGTCAAAGTGTAAAGACTGTCAACCGAAAAAGAGTGTGAGATGTTCCACTGCATGTTCTGATTTGACTGATAATCTAAAGTCAAAAGATATGACATCAAAAAGACCTCGAACTTCTAAAGTGAATACAAAGGTATGTATAAATCATTCTTTATTGGTTATATTTAATCTTATAGCGTGATATTATTTAATGATAGTGAAAAAATATCAAATGTTGAAAGTTCTGAAAAAAATAAAGTAGTAACGTGATGAGTAATATAATTCTCTTTGTAGAGTGAAAATTTAAAAAAAATATTATGTTCAAATATTTTATTTGTATTAAATATGTGATCAACTACTCTTTGATTGTGCAAGTTGAGAGCAAGAATAAGGTTTGTAATTTTAAGATTGAACAAGGATCGAAAGATTTGTTCGCAGAAACTCATATCAAATTGAAAACAAGAAAGGTGAAAACTATACACACAATTTTTAATATCGACATTTAATTTTTAGGTTATTATAATTTGTAATAGTTAATTGTATGTCATGCAATATAAATATGAACCAGATAATCTTTTATCAAAAGATTGCAATGAAACTGGTAAGATAAGTGATGTGTACAAGTAATATTTGAAGTACTTAACGCCTGAAGAAAGTAGAGTTTGTACGAATGTTGCTACTTGAAATGATAAATCCAACAATCTTTGCATGGCCAAAAATAATTTTTTGGACGTTGCCAATGCTCGTACTGTTTTTTTCAAAAAATTGATTATCTGATTGGATATTGTTGGTATCTATATTTGTTAAATATTATAATTACTATTTTTTATTTTATCTGTTATTAACACAAGTGTTTTTATTTTTTTTAATATTTAATAGTTTATCGATATCTATGTATACGATTTGCACTTGAGACAAAATCATATGCCAACGAAGTTATATCTACCTCTGTCCTTTTAGGTAAAAATAATTTATGGGCTAGAGTTCATATTATTTTCAGTTCATGATTTCATGACAATTTTAAATTTAATGTTTTTCGCAGAGTTTGATAGAAGATTTCACACATGCTAAGAAGTCGGAAATATATCTAAGCATGTTCAACTTTCATACCCGACGGATAGAAAATTTTATGCCTACTGATAGTAGTAATGTTGAACAAGTATATTTATAATTTGTTGTTTGCTTGTATGTAGTTGACAGTAATTTTTAACTCATATAATTTAACAGGTATATGTGTCTTTACATGATGCACAAGGTAAATATTGGTTTGTATTAGTTGTTAATGTTGCGAAGAGACATAATTAAATTTTGGACTCTCTTGGCGCCAATGAAGTGCGTAAAAAAATTGTACAAAATATAGTAAGTTCTTTATTTATTTATAAGAACTAATAGAATTCGTATAATTTTTAACTATGAATTTTTTAATTTTGTTTTGACTTTTTTAACAGTTGAATAAAGCTCTACTTTGCTATAAGGGTCATGCTCATTTGGGTACATTATTTGAATATGTTATAAAATTTTCACTTTATTTTGTAGAATTACTGAAGCAATTAAATTCTTACGTAATTTAAATTTAAAATAAAAATTATTTTGAAGATATCTCTGTTAATTTTTCTTAATAGATTAATTTATTTTATATTTGATTCAGAAATAATTGTGGCATGTACACATTGAAGTATATTGAAGCTGATAACAAAAGTGATTGGTCGAAGATTTTTTTACGGTAAAGTGATTAATTTATTTTATATTTGAAGATATCTCTGTGAATTTCTTTCACATTAAAGTATATTGAAGCCAATACTATTTTTTGGGTGGTTCTCAACCTTCCATATTTTTTTACTTTTCATTTATTTTGTTCATGTAGTGTTTATTTGTAATGAGTTAAGATTTTTAGAGCTTGATATATATGTGAGTATTATGATTTTTATAGTCTGTATTATATATTTTTTGTTTAAATACTAGTTCTTTAAAAAATAGCAATTAATTCAGCATAATATGTGTTAATTCTGAAAAATAGATTAAGCACAAAATATGTATTAAGAGCAAAAAAAAATTAAACATTTGAAAGTTTGATTATCTTTTTTTATACAAAGTTTAGTGAACTTTATCCATAAAAAACTAAACTCTATTAATCCACAAAAATATAATACTTGGAACATGAACGATTTATTTGATTATGCAAAAAATATATTTACTTGAGATGAGTTAATGCGGGGAAATAATAAACCAAATTAGAATATCGTACCGGTACAGAACCTAAACGTACCAGTACGCACACCTAAGCCGTTTTGGTACAGCTATGTGTATTTGTACGTTTATAGCTCACTGGATTTTAACATTAAAGTACTGTATCGATAAGCTTAGTACACTGTACCAATACACATGAGTAAAACTGGATACATGAGTCCTTCTACCCTTAGAAAATGTGTGTATAACCACTCGTTCAACATTAAATATACACAAAAAGATAGATATTGCATTACACGATTAAATTGGCCAAATTAACGACTTTTGTCAGTTTTTGAAATATTATTTCACGCGAAACACAAATAATTGTTCTCATAAAGCATCCCCAACACTAACTTTTGAATTTTTTCAAGTTTGTTCTATTGTTTCATGTAACTTTAAAATTTTATTTGAACACTTACATTTTTTTGTACTGATATTTGAACATTTTTCTCTTTTTCAACTTTGAATTTTTTATTCATGTCAATACTTTAAAAATTTCAGTTGAAAACTTTACTCTTTTTAACAGTTGCTTGAACACATATCAAAATATACAATAGGAAACAATCCTTAGTAATCCAAAAAATGAAGCAAACAATCTATCATATTCAAGATAATCAACATATATATCATATAACTAGGATAATCCCAAAGATAAAGTATCATGTAATCTAAAAATAAATAAAATAAAATATAGAAACAAATCATGTGTAATCCCAAGATAATCCCAAAATAAAGTATCATATATAATCCCACATAATCCAAAGTAATCCAATCGATAGAATAAAGCTAAGCCTCTGGTGCATCGTCCCTGCCATCAACATCAACATCATCGTCGGTATCATCCTGAAGAAGCTAAACTAAATACTCCAAGGTCTCTAGACGCTCACCAACTGCATCAAAACGATGCATAATGCAATCCTCCATCTGAGTGATTAACTCTGACAGTGATGCCAAAGAGACATCTCCTTTGGGTACTGTAGCAACTGGTTGACGAGCCACTTAGGAGCTGGAGTTGCCCGTGGATGACGAGGAATCCATTCACTGTTGACGAGATCGAAATGAGCATTTTGAGGAGATGAAGCACCAATCTTATGTCCTAGACAGAAAAAAATATCTATGGAGCAATCTATGTTCTCATTTTTAAAGATATGACTGAGGAAGAAAATGTAATAAAAATAGGTGACCATAGAGCTGCGACGGTGGTTGATGATGTAAATTAGGTCGGTAAAAATTATCTGAGCAAGATTGATGCGTCGGTCAGTGTAAAAACACTGAATTCACCAAGCATCGACAGTCTTAATGGTAAAATATTTACATCCGAATGGCTAAAATCACCAAGTGACAATGAGATGAAAAACAAACGATCATGGGCATATAGAGAAGTAACAGAGCCGATGGCTGGAGAACCAAAAATATATTCATCAACACTATCAAGATCGGTGTTTTCTAGACCTAGATGACTGACAATTATTTTAGTGTCTAGCACAAAGGTCTTCCCCATGAGGTAAGACTCTATGTCAATAACAGTGTTATTAATTTCATTACCAACACACCGAGCGTTGGAAAAGAAAATTCGGGTTAAAGTGAGATAATATTCGGGATTGAGTTGAAGCATGTTGCAAAATTTCCATCGCCTCATAAGACTAAGGTAAGGAAACTTAAAATTAGGATCATACATAAATTCAAAATCTACAACACGCTCATATCAAATAGTGAAATTTTTAAACATTTCAAAGTTTGCCCTTTGGTTTTGCACTCCGGGTTCATCAAAACATGTATCAAATGAGGTAGGTAAAATAGTATGAGGTTCAAGATCGACTACGGGCTGACTTGTAAAATTTGTACTCGTGCGACGATGTTTTGTCGTAAGTTTATATTTTTGTGCTACTTCAAATAATAAAAGAAATAATATGCACAATTTCAGTCCATAATGTAAAAATACCTACAAACTAAGATGCAATACTTTAAGGTTCTATAAACTAATATGAACAAATGAACAAATGAACTAATATGCTCAATTTCAGTCCAATAACTTAGATACAATACATTTTAAGGTTATACACCATTTTAAGGTTCTATAAACTAATATGAACAAATAAACAAAACACTAAACAAATGAACAAATAAACTAATATGCAAAATTTTAGTCCAATAACTTAGATACATTACACTTTAAGATTATACATCATTTTAAGGTTTTATAAACTAATACGAACAATGAACAAAACACTAACCAAATGAACAAATAAACTAATATGCACAATTTGGTTACGGTTTGGAAAAAATTCATGAAAAAAAATTATAATCATAATCTCATTTTATTCGTACCATTTGATCATTGAATGTTTCATCAAATTTTGCCCCAAATTATCGTATATATACATGCATATATAGATATGGCTGTTTAATGTAAGCACACAAATAACATTTATAAAAAGTAAGTCCAAAATCAACTTCATACGATCCAGAATATTAAAACGGAACATTATTTCTTGCATGTAACTAGTATTTTCTCTTTGTATAACTAGAATAACGTAACTAAACTAAATCTTCCAATGAACACATAATATAAAGAAAACCGCGACCCTCATCCACTATGCGGTAGTTACTTTGAATATTGATATGTTATCGAGGCATGATCAGATGTAGTCCTATTTATCAAGAGAGGGAAAACCCGTAGAAATTAACATTAGCAATCACAAAAAAAAACAAATAAACTAAAACAAATTTTTGAAATCAAAGAATGCTTAACTTACAAGACTAAAAAGTATAATTTTTAGACAACCCTGCACACTACCAATTGTTTTGTGGTTGCCTATCCAAAATAGTTAGATCTTTTTCCATATTTTCCAGTACATCACTATATGCAGGTTGCGTAAAAATATATTATCAATATACATAATAACAAACCATAATTATTATTCTATTTTATATTTAATTACCTCAGAGATGTCGTTTTCTTTGTATGTGTTAGGCATGAATCTAACTAGTTTTGATTTCTGAAGTGCATCAGTATGCCTCATATCCTGATCAAAAGGCTTGTCCGGAGAAGCTTCATCCATTGTTTTGTGCGAGTCCAATGTGACATCTTCATTATATGAAACACGTGTCGGGCTAGACGATGAAGCTTGACGCTTATTTTTTTGGGTTTTCCTATAACGCTCGGGGTTTAGGGCCCGAGAGATAATCATGTTTGGTTAAACCGATTCGAGTTAATTTAATTGAGAGAAGACATTTTTATCGAACATTAAAAGGGTTTTTATTGAATAAGGGTAAAATGGATTTTGAACAAAAGAAATAAAGAAAAGGTTTTGAAAAGCTATCATCTTCTCCAAAAATCCACTTTTCACGTAAAACCCTTCTAAACCCCATTTCACTATTTCATTGCTCCTAACTCTTTATCCAAGCAAGATTTTTCAAGGTAATTTCTTCTTTGCTTAGATTTTTACTTATTTGACTTGTACTCATTGAAAACTTTCCTTTAAACCCATTAAAATGCATTTTTGATTTTGGGCTGGAGAAATGTGTATTTTTCATGGGATTTTCGTGGGTTTGTTTTACACTGGTTATATATGTGCTTTAATCCAAGTTTTAATTAGTAAAACATGTGGGGTGATGGTTGGATATGAGGAAACCCGAAGTGGGTCTAAAAATGGGATTTTGGGATTGAAAAGGTAGAGTTTTTGGCTTGGTTTTGGGTTGAAATCGTGGCTGATGATTAATTTGCTATTAGGGGATGATTTTAGATGATATTTGGTGTGTATTGATGTTTGGAAATGATGGGTTCAGCTTGAGGTTTCATTAGAACGAATTTGGGTGAAGTTTGGGTTAAATGTCGATGTGTTTTGTTGCAAGATTGTTGAGTTCTGAGTTGCTGCTATGTTTGAGGGTATATTAGCATCCTAATGTTCTATTTTGGGTTGTCTAAAGAAGAGGAAATGGATTTGGGCTTCGTGGACGTGAATCCGGGTAGTTTAAAAGGCTTTAATCGGCATCTTGGATAGCGTTTGTGTATTGGCTGGTGAGTGGAAATTGTTTTGAAGCTTTAAATTGTTCAGTGAAGTTTTCTTGGGGTTTGGGTGGAGCCTTAGAGGCTAACCTAGACCCAAGCGTAAGTTTATCTATTCTCGCCTTGTTTAGTTGATTGTTGGCGTTCGTGTTTATGTTTGTCATGGTGTCGATTGCGAAATGCTTTTATCCCCGTTTTAATGTTGTTGTGTTTTCGTAGTTTATGTTAGGCCTCACGTGATGGTTAGTCATTGTGTACGGTGATGTGTAGTCCTACCGGTAGTGACTAGTAGATGAGTACGGTGATGTGTAGTCCCACCAGAAATGGTTGTGCATTTGAATACCATGTTTCGTTTATGCTTCTGTTTCATTGCATTTCTTCCTTAAATGGTTTTGGTTTTAAAACTAAGATATATGTTTTGAACTGCATTGTTGTTGTGTTTTAGAGCTCCGCTCACTAAGCTTTTAAGCTTACGCTATCTTTTTCCAACAATGAAGATCGTTAGTAGCTTCGGAGGCAAGCGGGGCAAGGGAGGAGTTCTTGGAGTTCTTTGCTAGCTCAAAGTATGGTTTTTATAGTTGTAATAATAATTATGCAATGAGAATTCTAGACCAGGTTAGGGAGTTGGTGTTCAAACTCCCATGTTTGGCTTTTGTTAATGATGCTAGCATGTTTTAAACGTTGTTACTTTGTTATGTTGAGGCTTGCTATAGCCTTGGGTAAATTGCTATTTGTTTTGACTTGTTGGTGTTTTTGAACTTAAGTGTTCTTATGAGCTTTTGGACTGCATGTATGCATGTTGAAGCTTGTCTTTAGGGTTTTTTGCCTCTAGGTTGTTTGTATGATAATTTGCCATGTGGTTTGTGATGTTTTGGGGTAAGTTTGGGAACGTTTGGAGATGCCAAAATGTATTTTCGAGCCAAACTGTGTCCAGGTATTTCAGAACGTCTGATATAGTTTCAAAACGGCTAAGCTTCAAGGGCACCCATATCGGAATGGGGTTGGTGCCGTTTCGGTACGATTTTCCACTAGAAGCTCCTGTTTCGGAACGTCTGATATAGTTTCGGAACGACCAAGCTTCAGGGGCACCCGTATCGGAACGGGGGTGGTGCCGTTTCGGTACGATTTGCCACTGGAGGCTCTTGTTTCAGAACCATGAGGAGCCGGTCCGGAATGGCTTGATGTTGCTTTTTGAATGAAGCCCGTGTTTCGGAACGGGTAGTCCTGTTTCGAAACGCATGTAGTTAAACGGATAAAAGGTATCTTTAAAGGTTTCCAAATGTTACGGTTTAGTCTCTAATGCTCATATGCTTCCTAAATGAGTTTATATGTATCCTTTGTGATGGTTTTGCCTCGTGTGCATGGAACTTGACTAATAACTACTTGGTAAGGCTAAATTACCTTTATGTCTCTGCTCGGTTCGTATCTGTGTTTGCTTTTTCGTTGGTTGCCATTACATATAGGGTTAATTGTGACATTTAGACAAGATTAGTAAAACGAAAAAGAAAAAAATAGGGTTGCTAATCGGAGTGAGGCCTTAGCGGGTTTCGCTTCGGTTTTCCCTGTGTAACCCGTTCGGTTCAGTCTGCTGGATAGGCCGGGACAAGGGGGTTACATTTGGTGGTATCAGAGCCTCGATTACGAGGTCTCTCAGGAAGGTAAGTCATGTAAGTTGGTTTGTTTGGTTTGTTTGCCATTGCATAGTGTGTGAAAGCATGTTATATTGTTCTTGTTGTTGGTTGAATTGTAGTCGAGCGTCCCCATTGCTAAGTATTGTTATTGGAAAATGGTTTTGGTTAAAGAGCTTGAGCACTTGGATCCTTGCCCTTGCTAACCCAATGTTTTCTTGTGCGTGATGTGTTTATTGTTTAGATTTTATCTTCGTTATGTTAAGACCGAGAGGACGGCATAGAGCGGGTGACTAGGTACCCGGGGATATGCCTCTTGTTCCTCCTGATCCCGATGGTAATGGGGCGAATGTCAGAGATAATGTGCCTCAGGCCAGTGCGAATGTTGGAGGTAATGGTAATGGACCTCAGGCTGGTGCGAATGTTGAAGGAAATGGAGCTCATGCTGGTCAGGGTCCGCCAGGTACGAACATGACTCATTTTATTTAGACTATAGCTGGGGCTTTTCAGACAGCTTTGGCCAGTATACATGCTGCAGCGCCACCTCAGGGTGCGGGGACTGGTTTACCCCTTAAGAGACTTCGTAGCTTGGGTGGAGTTGAGTTCCGTGGTTTGACTCCCGAGGGTTCAGAGGCTTGGCTCGAGAGCACTACACGCATCTTAGGTCAGATGGAGTGCTTAAACGCTCGTAAGTTGGGTTGTGTCGTCTCCTTGCTTCAGAGAGATGTGTATGCTTGGTGGACTACCGTTACTTCGGGTATGGCAGAAGCGGATGTCACTTAGGAATTCTTCAGAACAACCTTTAAGAAGAAGTATCTCGGAGCACGATACCAGGATGGAAAGAAGAGAGAATTTATAACCTTGGTTCAGGGTAGTAAGACGGTGTTAGAGTATGAGGTTCAGTTTGTGAGGTTGAGCCAGTATGCTCCCGAGTTGGTTCCCAGTGAGAGGGAACGGTGTGAGCGTTTCCGTTATGGTTTGACTAGGGATGTGAAGACTTATATGCTCGCTTCTGATTACACCGAATTTGATGTTTTGGTCTCTAAGGCCAAAGATATTGAGCAGAACTTAGGCTCGAGTACTCGTGCTAGTGGGTCTAATTCCGGGAAGAGACATGCGGATTGGGACAAATATCATTCCAAGAGGTGCAGAGATAAGAGGTATCAGCCCGATTCGAGACATAGAGCGGTAGCCATGGACGGAGCCATCAGAGACAAGGGGCTGTCGTTCACACTCTTGAGTGCACCAGATACGAGAGACGCCATCCGGGAGAGTGTATGGGAACCTTTGGAGTATGTTGGAACTGTGGTTCCCGAGATCATTTGAGGCATAAATGTCCACACTCTGCTAGGGGCGGACATGTTCCAGCTAAGGAGTTTGAGCCTCAGAGAGGCCGTGGGCGCGGTCGAGGTAATTTTCAGCCGAGGAACGATGATCAGAGGAACTTAGCTCATGTGGTGGCAGTTCAGCCCGAGGGTGGAGGACCCGCTAGGGTGTATGCACAGCGAGAGACTGGGAATGACACGGATGTCATCGCAGGTAATTTCTCGTTACAGTCTTTAACTTTGCTTTCTTTGATAGATTCGGGCTCGACACATTCGTACATTTTGGGTGAACATACAAGGCCTCTAGGTTTACCGTATGAGTGGTTAGAGGTAGGTGTGAATTTTACTAGTTCTTTCGGTGAGACCGTGGTAGTTAGGAAGATGTATAGGAGGTGTCCTTTGATTATTCAGGGCCATGTGTTTCTGGTTGACATGATGAAATTGTCATTCTATGGTTTTTGATGTGATTTTAGGCATGGATTGGCTCGTAGAGCATAGAGCTAGGGTAGACTTTGAGACCAAGAGAGTCTCATTGAGGCTTACAGATGATTTGAAGTTGTAGTGGTTGGCGAGAATATTAAGTTCTTGTCCAATGTTGTTTCTGCTTTAGAAGCTCGGAGATTGATGGGTTCGGGTTGTCAGGCGTATTTGGCTTATGTGATGAATCTGAATATGAGTGAGGTTAGATCGCAAGACATCAAAACAATTTGTGATTTTCTGAGTGTTTTTCCGAAAGAGTTGTCGGGTTTGCCTCCATATAGGGAAGTTGAGTTTGCTATTGAGACGTATTCCAATTTTGCACCCGTGTCTATTGCTCAGTATAGAATAGCACTGAAAGAGTTGAAAGAGTTGAAAACACAACTTCAAGAACTGTCAGATAGAGGTTTCATTAGGGCCCGGGAGATAACCGAGTTTGGTTAAACTGGTTCTGGCTAATTTAATTGAGAGAAAACATTTTTATTGAACACTAAAAGAGTTTTTATTGAATAAGAGCAAAATGGGAATTTTGAACAAAAGAAATAAAAGAAAAGGTTTTGAAAAGCTATCATCTTCTCCAAAAATCCCCTTTCCACGTAAAACCCCTCATAAACCCCATTTCACTATTCCATTGCTCCTAACTCTTTATCCAAGCAAGATTTTTCAAGGTAATTTCGTCCTTGCTTAGATTTTACTTATTTGACTTGTACTCATTGAAAATTTTCCTTTAAACCCTTTAAAATGCATTTTTGGTTTTGGGTTGGAGAAATGGGTAATTTTTATGGGATTTTCGTGGGTTTGTTTTACAATGGTTATATATGTGCTTTAATCCAAGTTTTAAGTAGTAAAACATGTTGGGATGATGGTTGGATATGGGGAAACCCGAAATAGGTCTAAAAATGGGATTTTTAGGTTGAAAAGATAGAGTTTTTGGCTTGGTTTTGGGTTGAAATCGTGGTTGATGATTTCTTTGCTATTTGGGGATGTTTTTAGATGATATTTGGTGTGTTTTGATGTTTGGAAATGATGGGCTCAACTTGAGGTTTCATTAGAATGAATTTGGGTGAAGTTTGGATTAAATGTCGATGTGTTTTGTTGCAAGATTGTTGAGTTCTAAGTTGTTATGTTTGTGGGTATATTAGCATCATAATGTTCTGTTTTGGGTTGCCTAAAGTAGAAGAAATGGATTTGGACTTCGTGGACGAGAATCTGGGTAGTTCAGAGGCTTGAATCGGCATCTTAGATAACGTTTGTGTGTTGGCTTGTGACTGGAAATTGTTTTGAAGCTTTAAATTGTTCAACGAAGTTTTCTTGGGGTTTGGATGGAGCCTTAGAGTCTAACCTAGACCCAAGCACAAGTTTATCTATTCTCGCATTGTTTAGTTGATCATTGGCGTTCGTGTTTATGTGTGTCGTGGTGTCGATTGTGGAATGCTTTTATCCCCGTTTTAATGTTGTTGTGTTGTCGTAGTTGATGTCATGCCTCACCTGATGGTTAGTCGTTGTGTACAGTGATGTGTAATTCCACCGGTAGTGACTAGTAGATGAGTACGGTGATGTGTAGTCCCACCAGAAATATGCTAGTTGTTGTGTACGGTGATGTGTAGTCCCACCGGAAATGGTTGTGCATGTGCATACCATGTTTCGTTTATGCTTTCGTTTCATTGCATTTCTTCCTTAAATGGTTTTGCTTTTACAACTAAGATATATGTTTTGAATTGTATTGTTGTTGTGTTTTAGAGCTCCACTCACCAAGCTTTTAAGCTTACGCTCTATTTTTTCCAACAATGAAGATCGTTAGTAGCTTCGGAGGCAAGCGAGGCAAGGGAGGAGTTCTTGGAGTTCTTTGCTAGCTCAAAGTATGGTTTTTATAGTTGTAATAATACTTATGCAATGAGAATGCTAGACCATGTTAGGGAGTTCGTGTTCAAACTCCTATGTTTGGCTTTTGTTAATGATGCTAGCATGTTTTAAATGTTGTTACTTTGTTATGTTGAGGCTTGCTATATTCTTGGGTAAATTGTTATGTGTTTTGACTTGCTGGTGTTTTTGAACTAAAGTGTTCTTATGAGCTTTTGGATTTGAGATCCATTTCTGCATGTATTTATGTTGAAGCTTGTCTTTTGGGTGTTTTGCCTCTAGGTTGTTTGTATGATAAGTTGCCATGTGGTTTGTGATGTTTTGGGGTAAGTTTGGGAACTTTTGGAGATGCCGAAATGTATTTTTGAGCCAAACTGTGTCCAGGCATTTCGGAACGTCTGATATAGTTTCGGAATGGCTAAGCTTCAGGGGCACTCGTATTAGAATGGGGATAGTGCCGTTTCGGTACGATTTGCCACTGGAAGCTCCTGTTTCGGAACGTCTGATATAGTTTCGGAACGACCAAGCTTCAGGGGCACCCGTATCAGAACGGGGGTGGTGCCGTTTCGGTACGATTTGCCACTAGAGGCTCCTGTTTAGGAACCAGAAGGAGCCGTTCCAAAACGTCCTGATGTTGCTTTTTGAATGAAGCCCGCGTTTCGAAACGAGTAGTCCTGTTTCGAAACGCAGGTAGTTAAAACGACTAAAAGGCATCTTTAATGGTTTCCTAATGTTACAGTTTAGTCTTTAATGCTCGTATGCTTCCTAAATGAGTTTATATGTATCCTTTATGATGGTTTTGCCTCGTGTGCATGGAACTTGACTAATAACTACTTGGTAAGGCTAAGTTACGTTTATGCCTCTGCTCGGTTCGTATCCGTGTTCACTTTTTTTCTGGTTGCCATTACACATAGGGTTAATCGTGACATTTAGACAAGATTAATAAAATGAAAAAGAAAAAAGTAGGTTTGCTAATCGGAGTGAGGCCTTAGTGGGTTTCACTTCGGCTTTCCCCGTGTAACCCTTTTGGTTCGGTCTGCTCGCTAGGCCTAGACGAGGAGGTTACATTTCCTCTACCTGTTCCAAGAACTATAGGATCGTCAATTCGAACAGTCTCTTTGCCTTTAGTGGTTATTTTTTACATCTAACTTTAACCGCTTACAATTTAAGACTCATTCTTGCAAATTGATCTTTGACATCATTGAAAGTCTTGTATGTCTGTGATGCACGGTGACATATAGTCATACAATAAGAGGCTAGAGTAGAATATCTGGCTTTAACTATTGCTAGATTATTATCTTCGACATCTACATTCTTATTTTCAAATCCAACATCTTTCTTCGCATAAATAGTCCACTGTTTCATTATACATCCTTGGGGTATTTCCTTTGTCTTTTCATATTTCAACACGGTAAACATATGGCGACATGGAAATCCAACCGACTCCAACTTTATACAACAACAATACATGTTATCATTTGTGGTGTCTTTAACTAAAATATACTATTTATCATTTTCAACATGCTCTAACCAATAACACATACATGCATTGTGTACTTTACTTTTTTTGACCAAATAATAACCCTCATAAGACATTTCTTTGCACAATGTAGCAAAAGAATTTATCATATATACCTGGGATGCATTACGTTTTAAAGATCCCAACACACCGTCACAGTGTGGTTGTTCATCCATTGTTTTGTAGTCTTGATGACCTTCCTCCCATCTTATAGATTGAAGTTGTTTATGATAGTTCTCAACAAATTGATACAACATTACATTTTTGTCCAATTAAATTTTAATGTTCTATTCATTGACTCGCACCGTTGAGTAGTTCTCATTTCTGCACACAAAAAATGTTTAATAATTTAGTTCAATACAATACACATATATAATAATATATACAAATAAAGTTTACATATTGCTACATGTATAAAAATATCCTTGCAAATATGCTTCTGCTCATTTCTCTTTATCTTCGTACAATTCTTCCACCCATCTCTTTCCTTCAACTTTATGCTTGTTCACTAATTCTTTTCAAGCCTTTTTAAAATAATTTAGTTCAATACAATAAACATGTCAGCGCATCTCAAATATCCATCAAGAAAAGTGTGTTCAACATGAAAATACGCATTCCTCATGATATGCCATAAACACAATCTATGTTTTGCTCAGGGTAGTACTTGAGAAATGTCATTTGCCATTGCTTTATCTCTATCAGTAATGACAATAAATGATTTGTAGCCATCTCCTGCTTCAATCAATTGTTGTAATACACATATATAGGTATTCTCTTTCTCGTTTACTACCAATGCACATCCAAATTGCACAGTGTTTCGATGATGATTAACACCAACCAAAACAACGAACGTCTTGTTGTATGCATTGCACTTGTAAGTCGTATCAAATGTGAGTACATGACCGAATTCTATATAGTCGACGCGTGATATACCATCGCACCAGAACAATTTCTCCAAGTGTCCAAATTCATCCCTCGTATGCCTCACAAAAAAGAAAGGATCAAATTCTTGCTTTTCATATAAATACGCCATCATTGTTTCAGCATCACCATCTCCCACTTCTTCTCGTTTAATTCTATATAGATAATTGTACAAAATCCTTCTATAGAAAACCAACATTCTCAATTGAATTGGCTTCGTTCACGAAATTACGCATCATCTTACATGGAGTAATTCCATAGTGGTGCATGCTCTTAATCTTAATTTTGTCTAACTAACTAATTTTCCGAAATGACCTACAAAATAAATCGTTAAAAACATTAAATATACATATAAGGTAGAAGTTAGTATGTAACAATTTACTTATCAATGAACTACATACTTAATATAAGCAACTTGTGTTGCCTGAACCATGTAATGGTTATGTTCTGCTTCGAAATTTGACAACCTTCCAATATTGATATCGTTCGTCCAATTTGAATCTTATAAATGCTCCACATCCAACTCTGTTTGTTGGTCTTTCTTCACGTTTTCTGTTTGGCAAATTACTTCACTTTTCTACTCTATATCCCTCCTTACGGTACACTAGTTTTTTTTTTGCAATTATGTGATCACCAATTCGACTTTTTACTGTTTGATCAACTCAAACGCAAAAACCTTTTACTTTGGCATAGGTATGATGAAATTTAATGCAATCATCTAAAGTCTTCCACTTCAACATACTCATATCATTCGCATCGTAGTCTTTCAATTGTTTCCCAATCTTGTCCTATATGCTTCCGCCAATGAAGTAATCAAGGGTCTTCTCATCATCTATATGTTTGTCATCATCAACAGGATAATCAGTTTGTTTTTCTTCAGTATCAATTTCACAATCTGGTTCACTATTGTAAATATCCTTATCCTGATTATGCTCATCTGCATCCTCATTATTAAGTATCAACTTTGTAGTTTGAATTTTGGTATCTTCGTTATCAATCATATCGACAAAATCTGAAATTTAACATAATTAAAGAAAAGAAACATTATTATAAAAGTACATGACAAGGGAATTGAACTTAAATCAAAATTTCAAAAATATAATTACAGAAAGAAAAACGAACTTAAACCAACAATTTTGAAGGATCGAGCATATCGTACCAGTACGGTGGTTTTTCGTACCGGTACTCTATGCTGAAAAAATAGTAACGTCTTCTAGTATCGATATGCAACCCGCACCGATACGCATAAACCGGCGTATCGATACGCTAAAACCACCGTACCGGTACAACCAACAAACTCTGATTTGGGGATTTCGAATTGGGCATGGGGTTTAGTCTTCTAACAAACAAATTAGGATACTAGTAAACTAATCGGGGTTCTAATATGGGAATTACAATATGTGAAACCAAAATTGATTTTGATATAACATATAAACTTAAGGACCAATTTGCAAAACAATAAATTTTTAAGTATTCTTTAAAGTCTCACAGTTGACAAGTATTTTAAACAAAATAATATCTCAAGACAAGCTCTTAAATATATGAAAAATTCTCTAAGTCTTTTCCTATGATTTTCAAGCCAAACTATGCAAAACCGCCCAGGCGTATCGATACCTTTAGGCGTATCGATACTGTCTTTTGCCACTGGAATTTTGATTTTCAAGCCAAACTATACAAAAATGCCCAGGCGTATCGATACCCTTAGGCGTATCGATACGGGCTTTTGCCATTGGAATTTTAATGGACTTAACGTACCGATACGGCGTTACCCCGTATCGATACGATATTCATCCGGGCAACTCTTTTAATGAAACTGTACCGATACGCTTTGAAACCGTATCGATACGATAAGCATATCTTTGAAAAATATTTGCATTTAATTTTTCGACCGTTACTTGTCAGTTGGTTGGTTTCCCAATTTTTAAAAGACCGTTATACCGTACCGATACGCTTGGTATGCGTATCGATACGATCTTTAATAAAACCAAACTTGGGATTCCAGTAAGCAAACATCGTATCGATACGGCCATCCGTACCGATACGCCCCTTAAAACCGTACCGGTACGCCTTCTATGCGTATCGATACGCTCTGTTTTTCAGTCACAACGGCTCTTTCCTCTTTGATGCAGGTATCGATACGCCCTCTTCGAGTACCGATATGGTAGGCTGCAGAGCTATATTTATTACGGGAAATATGGTCCCAACGGCTCTATTGATGATCTCAACTACCCAAACGGCTAGAATTCAATGTAAGGGTATAAAAACAAGCTTCAATTGACCAAGCAACAACTATTGAACCTACAAGCAACATCAAAGCAAAAATTCCAAACCCTAGTGCTCTTCATAGTCAAATTCTTGTACCCAACTCTTGTGATTTTATTCTTATCTTGTATTGTGAGTTTGGGGAGTTTGAAATTGTATTTGGGTAAACATTTATCCTTTGAGAGGAATTGTTAGAGTTTACCAAATTCATCTATTTGTAAAAGTGAGTGGATTAAGCTTTGGGTAGAAAGCTTAATCAATTTGTAAGGTTACCTCCTCATCCAAGAAAAGGGGAAGAATTCAAGTAGTGAATTGGTTGAAAATCCTTAGTGGGAACTAAGGTAGTGGATGTAGAGTTCATTTGGAAGGATTAACTCAACAATTGGTATCAGAGCTACACTTATTGGAAGGATTACAACCCTCTTGAGTCGATTCTAGGAGAGTTTGATCAACAACTAGTCAAGCAATGGCATCCACCTCCAACTCCAACCTCTACGAGTCCCAATCTACCACCAAGCCACCATTCTTCAATGGGGATAACTATCCATATTTGAAGAATATGATGAGGCTCTTCATCAAGTCTACCAATTACATGGTGTGGAATGTAGTTGAAGAAGGTCTATACATTCCCATGAAGAGAGATAGTGAAGCTAGACTTGTCCCAAAGGTGAAAGCCAAGATGACGGAAGATGAACGAAAAATGATGCAAGTGAATGATAAAGCTCTCCATGTCATATTTTGTGCACTTGGTCCGGATATCTACTCCAATGTGTCTTCGATCGAAAATGCCAAGGAGGTTTGGGACACCCTCGAGACAACATATGAGGGAACTAGTGATGTCAGGGAAACAAAAATTGGGCTACTCAATCTAAGCTACGAAAATTTCAAGATGGATCCCGACGAGAGTGTTTCCAAGATGTTTGATCGATTCTCAGTCATTGTCAACGGATTAAAGGGTTTTAGTGAGATCATTCCCGAAGACAATCTAGTGAGGAAATTGTTGTACTCTCTTCCGGAGTCATGAGATAGTAAGAGAACGACTATTATTGAAGCTCGAGATTTGAAGACTCTCAAGCTTGATGCTCTTGTTGGATCTCTACTCACCCATGAGATCATGAGGAAGGGAAGATAAGAAGAAAAGAAAATGGTTGAGAAGAAGGATGTTGAGAAGAAAAAGGTTGGAATCGCTCTTAAAGCTTCATATCATGAAAGTGATTCAAGTGAAGATGAGGAGATGGTCATGTTGGCCAAACGGTTCACTCGCTTCATGAAATCCAATTGTGGGAGAAAGTTCATTAGAAAAAGAGACTTCAAGAGCAAGAGTAAGGAAGAGAAGAATGACCAAATCACTTGCTATGAATGCAAAAAGTCCGGCCATATCCGTTCCGAATGTCCTCAATTGAAGAGGAAGAGCTTTGGGAAGAAGAACAAGCTCAAAGCTCAAGTAGCAACTTGGAGTGACGATGAGTCATCCGAGGAGGAGGAGGAAGTGGCCAATCTTTGTCTCATGGCCATTGATGATGAACCAAAGGTAAATCCTAACTCATCTAATTTTGATTTTACCTTTGATGAGCTTCAAGATGCTTATGATGAATTGCAAGAGATTTACGATGAGTTAGTAGGAAAATATAAAGAATCCATTTTGAGAAACAAGAAAACTATTTTCGATTTGAAAAATCAAAATGAAACATTTTCAAAAACTAACTCCGAATTAGAAAAGAAAATTTTGTTTTTAGTAAATCTTTCAAATGATCTTAAAACGAAAAATCTTGAACTTGAAAAACTTCTTTCCAATTTTCAAGATTATCACACAAAGGAAGTGGATAATCTTAAAACATCAATTGCTATTGGGAAAAACCATTTTGAAAAAGGAAACTCTTCTAAATCCCAATATGTGAAAAGAAAACATTTTATTCCTAAACAAAGAAATTTTCATAAGCAATCTAGAGGGCAAAAGGTTAGAAGTGTTTCGGTTCCTAAGGAACTCGTTATTTCTAATAATATGAATGCTATTGTTTCTTGGATTCCTAAGGGAACCAAATTTTTGAAGGCTAACACACATGGACCCAAAATGATTTGGGTACCAAAAATGAAGTCCTAATTTCTTTGTTTGTAGGGGGAGCATTGCTACAAGGCCAAAGCTTCAAGCCAAAACTCATGGTACCTTGATAGTGGATGCTCAAGACATATGACCGGTGACAAGAGTAGATTCGTGGAACTAAAGCCAAAGAGTGGTGGAGTGGTAACTTTCGGTGACAACTCCAAAGGCCACATTGAAGGAATAGGCTCCATTGGTAATCACTCTTCTATTTTCATTGAAAATGTTTTGTATGTCAACGGTCTTAAACATAATTTATTGAGCATTAGTCAATTATGTGATAAGGGTTTTAATGTTTTATTTGATAAAAGTGGTTGCAAAATTGTGAACATTAAAACAAATCAACTAATGCTCATAGGACATAGAATAAGCAATATCTACATGGTGCATTTAGATGACATTCATTCATCCCATACATGCTTAGTTGCACATGATGAACATGACTCACGGCTTTGGCATAGAAAATTAGGACATGCTAGCATGAGCGTCTTAGAGAAACTAATTTCCCTTAATCTAGTTAGAGATTTACCCAAACTTAAATTTTCTAACGATAAAATTTGTGATGCATGTTCAAAGGGTAAACAACATAGAACTTCATTTAAATCCATTAATGATGTCTCTACTAGTAGATGTTTACAATTGATTCATATGGATCTTTTTGGGCCTATTAGAACAATGAGATTTTGTGGTAAATCATATGCCTTTGTGCTTGTAGATGACTATTCTAGGTTTACTTGGGTTCTATTCTTAAGTACAAAAGATGGGGCTTTAGAAAAATTCATCACATTTTCTAAAATAACTCAAAATGATCTTGAACTTAAAATTTCTCACATTAGAAGTGATCATGGAACCGAATTTCAAAATCTAGGTTTTGATGAGTTTTTAAATGAAAATGGGATTAGCCACAATTTTTCTGCACCTCGCACTCCTCAACAAAATGAGGTAGTTGAGAGGAAAAATCGAACTTTAGAAGAAATGGCTAGAACTATGCTTTGCGAAAATAATTTACCTAAATATTTTTTGGCGGAAGCCACAAATACTGCTTGCTATATTATAAATCGAGTAATGATTAGGCCATTTTGAAGAAAACACCTTATGAGATTTTAAAATCTAAGAAGCCTAACATTAGATATTTTCATCCTTTTGGTTGCAAGTGTTTTGTTTTGAATAATGGTAAAGAAAACTTAGGTAAATTTGATGCTAAAAGTGATGAAGCAATTTTCTTAGGGTACTCTTAAACTCTAAAGCCTATCGTGTATTTAATAAAAGAACTCTAGTAGTTGAAGAGTCTATACATGTTGTTTTCGATGATAACCTCCTTCCGAGGAATGAATCTTGTGATGATGATGATGTAGGAATACTTGATGCCATTGATGGAAGACAAACGTCAAAGGTGGATGAGGTTCCAACTAAAGATGAGGATACACAAGATCCACCTCTTGAAGCCTTGAAGGATTTGGCTCTCGAGGAAAAGGAGGTATCTTACCCAAGGAAGTTCAACTATGTCAAAGGTGGTGAAATCTTGGGTGATCCATCCAAGGGGGTAACTACTAGATCCTCTCTCAAATTAATGAACCATGTTGCATTCCTTTCATGCATTGAACCTAAAAATATTAAAGAAGCTTTAAAAGATAATTTTTGGATTTTGGCCATGCAAGAGGAATTAAATCAATTTGAGAGAAATAAAGTTTGGACATTAGTTGAAAGGCCTAGTAATCAATCTACTATAGGAACTAAATGGGTATTTAGGAATAAATTAGATGAAAATGGTAATATAGTGAGAAATAAGGCTAGGCTTGTTGCTCAAGGCTATACCCAAGAAGAGAGAATTGATTTTGATGAGACATATGCACCCGTAGCTAGGATGGAAGCCATTAGGATGCTTTTAGCATTTGCATGTTATAATGATTTCAAGCTTTTTCAAATGGATGTGAAAAGTGCCTTTTTAAACGATTTTATAAATGAAGAAGTGTATGTTGAACAACCATCGAGTTTTGAGGATTCAAAATTTCCAAACCATGTGTTTAAACTAACTAAAGCTCTTTATGGTTTAAAACAAGCTCCTAGAGCTTGGTATGAGAGACTTTCAAATTTCTTAATTGAAAAGAGTTTTGAAAAAGGAAAGGTGGACACTACACTCTTCATAAAAAGATAGGGTAAACTATACTAAAGACCACCGAACTATGGGGTTGGTGTCGATTTGACCACTATATTTTCAATTGTGTTAAATACACCACATAATTATTTAATTGGTTCCAATGTAGCCACCTGCCGTTAAAAAACGAAAAAGTTAACGGGACTGTTAAAATTATTGGTATAATTACAGATTTAGTCCCCTTTATTTATAAAATCATTCAATTTAGTCCTAAAATTAATCTAATAAAATAAATTAATTATTCAATTTATCTATTTTTATTAGATTTATTAAATTTATTTTACTTCCCCAATCAGGTGGTGACACGTGTCACCACCAATTGGAGTAAGAAAAATGAAATAGTGGAAAATGGCCCCAAGGGGAATCAAACTTGGGTTATTAGGGAGAAAGAGCAATGCTCTTGCCACCAAGCCAAGCTTGTTTCTGATATATGAAATACCAAATATAATATATATCTTATATGTGTTATCCGATTGGAGAAATAAAATTGAATATTTTTTATGTCAGTAAATCCTTACTGGAGATGGGTACAAAAGACTTGACCTTTGTGCAACTCAATCAGTTGATTGGAAGTAAAACTGGAGGAATATCAGTTTATCCATTTACATCATCTATACCAGGCAAGGAAGATCCCTCCAGCCATATAATTGTTCGAGGCGAATCAAAGCCTAGGCGTGCCGATGACCTATTTAATCTGGTATGTGTGTGTGTATCTCATTTTATGAATAGATATCTTATATTCCCTACAGATTTTCTGTTTACATCCCAGTAACAGTACAATAAATTGTAGGTTAAGGTGTTCTGATCATAATTTTTTTCTTTGAAAATCTTTTCTTTCAATTGATCTAAAGGTTTTTTCATGTCATTCAACTGTAGATTAATTGTGTTCTTCAATAAATACAATTTACGGACCAACAACGGTTCAAGCAGATTGTGTCCGAAAGCAAAAGAATAATGAGGGTATATATTTTGATTCTTTTAAAGGGTTATCTGGGAGATACAAAGACTGAAACCTTAATTTAAACCAATGGATTGTGCTCATTTCCAGAATCGAATGAGAATATTTGGTAAAGGAATTGCAGAATGTAGGATGAATGCGAAGTTAAATGTTGCCAGTTGGATTTCTGATAAAATGGAGGGCGTTAGGTAGTCTTCATGGATTCCATTATGTGTTTTCTTCCTCAGGCCTATCCTGCATTTTACCTTGCCATGCAATTCTCTATCATACTCATTCTGTTTTTTTCTTCCAGTTACCTGAAATTTCTTCGAGCGTTGGAAGAGAAAGTCGATAATGACTGGGCTGGAATTTCATCATCTCTTGAGAAGATCTGTAAATCTTTACTTTCCAGGGAAGGTTGCTTGGTAAATATGACATCCGATGGTAAAAATCTCTCTGATACAGAAAAGTTGGTTAGCAAATTCCTTGATTTGCTTCCTAGCAAACCTTTAGTTAAAAGATCTAGCTGGAGTGCTCGACTTCCTTCAAACAACGAAGCCATTGTAATGTCGACCGAGCTAAATAAATTGGCTCTTCTTATAGTCATTTGTAATGACGATATATATTATATTTGGTATTCCATATACCAGAAACAAGCTTGCCTTAGTGGCAAGAGCGTTGCTCTTTTTCCCTAATGACCTAGGTTTGATTCCCCTTGGGGCCATTTTCTACTATTTCATTTTTCTTACTCCAATTGGTGGTGACACGTGTCACCACCTGATTGGGGAAGTAAAATAAATTTAATGAATCTAATAAAAATAGATAAATTGAATAATTAATTTATTTTATTAGATTAATTTTAGGACTAAATTGAATGATTTTATAAATAAAGGGGACTAAATGTGTAATTATACCAATAATTTTAACAGTCCCGTTAACTTTTTCGCTTTTTTTAACGGCAGGTGACTACATTGGAACCAATTAAATAGTTATGTGGTATATTTAACACCATTGGAAATATAGTGGTCAAATCGACACCAACCCAATAGTTCGGTGGTCATTAGTATAGTTTACCCAAAAAGATATAACAATGACATCTTAGTAGTACAAATCTATGTTGATGATATCATTTTGGTTCTACTATTGAGTGTTATTGTAAAGAATTTTCTAAGCTAATGCAAGGTGAGTTCGAGATGAGCATGATGGGAGAGCTCTCATTCTTTTTGGGACTCCAAATCAAACAAAGGAAAGATGGCACCTTCATAAATCAAGCTAAGTACGTGAATGATATGCTCAAAAAGTTCAGCTTGGAGAATGCAAAACCTCAAGTAGACCAGAAGGAGGTAAGTGTGTTGATTCTAAGCTTTATAGATCCATGATAGGTTCTTTGTTTTACCTTATCGCAAGTAGACCAGATATTATGTTTAGTGTTTGCTTGTGTGCTAGGAGAATGCAAAAAGTTCAGCTTGGAGAATGCAAAAAGTTCACCAATGAGCTCTTCTATAAAGCTTGACAAAGATGAAGGAGGTAAATGTGTTGATTCTAAGCTTTATAGATTCATGATAGGTTCTTTGTTTTACCTTATCGCAAGTATACCAGATATTATGTTTAGTGTTTGCTTGTGTGCTAGGTTTCAAGCTAGTCCTAGAGAATCACACTTAGTTGCCATTAAGAGAATTTTTAGATACCTTAGAGACACACCTACCTTAAGCCTTTGGTATTCTAAAGATTCCTCCTTTAGCCTTCATGCTTATTCGGATGCGGATTATGGGGGATGCAAGATATATAGGAAAAGTACTTTCGGGACATGCCAATTCTTAGGTAGTATGCTCGTATCTTGGTTCTCTAAGAAACAAAATAGCGTAGCCTTATCTACCACCGAGGTGAAGTACATATCCTTAGGGAGTTGTTGTGCTCAAGTCCTTTGGATGAAGCAACAACTCTTAGATTATGGTGTTGAAATAGAAATCATACCCCTTAGGTGTGACAACACTAGTGTCATTTGTCTCACTAAGAATCCCATCCAACACTCTAGAACTAAACATATAGAAATTAGACATCATTTCATTAGAGATCATGTTGAAAAATGATGTTGTTATAGAATATGTTGACTCCTTGAACCAATTAGCGGATATATTCACAAAGCCTTTAGATAAAGAGCGCTTTTGGACCCTTAGGAGAGAGTTAGGTTTAACTAGCCTTTCTTGACCCCTTCTAGGTCCCAAAATGTCAAAAGTTTGTTTGAAATTGTTTGTGATTCATGCTTGTGTTAATTTTGATCTTTTTTCTTCTATGCATGTTGCTAGGGGAGTATGCATTAAGATTAGCCATTAAAATTTGTTCATAGGACATTTACATGCATTTAGGGACGTTTCAAGTTGTATTTTTGCACTTAAATCTGTCAAAAATGCCTAATCTGGTAAAGGCGTATCGATACGGCTGAAGCATATCGATACAGGTTCATAACTGGGAAACTTTGAAGCTAAACGAGTATTGATACGACCCCGCGTATCGATACGGTTAAAATCAAGGGAAACAGCCAAAGCCAAGTCGTACCGATACGGTCATGCATATCGATATGGTAGTAACGACGAATAAAACATTAGGGTTAAAGGGTATCGATACGCGTGTTTAGCATATCGATACGGCCTCGACGGAGAGGCTATTTAGGGTTGCAATTGTTAAAAAGCTTTAAAAACAAAAAACCCTCTTTTCTCTCCAAAACCCTAGCCGCAATACCCTATAAAACCCCCCTCAATCCTTCAATTTTTAACATCAAACTTAAAAAAATTTTGAGGGTTTTTTAATCTCCACATCAAGGCTAAGCTTTGTCAACAAATCTTGTGCATTCACATCACCTCATTCATCCAATCTAAGATTCAAGGTATAAAACTCTTCTTTTTTATTTTTTTTGATTTTCGTTTGATTTTTATAATTGTTTCAATTTAATTTTTGTACAAAACATAGTTTTATATTATGGGTTTCAACTTTTTCATAAATTTTTTTTTCAAAAATCAAAATTTTTTCATTCGAATATATTTTGTTCTATTCGTATTTTTTCTATTTTTTAACAATTTTTCTAAACTTGTATATGCCTTTTTAAAATTAAATTTCTTTTTAAATTACCTTGAATTATTAGAATTTATTGGATTGAATATGATGTTAATTGCATACATATTCTAATCGTTTTGATGTGTTTTTAGGGTTATGACACCATCGAAAAAGAGAACTAAGCGTTATCGTTCTACTTCCGATCCTAATAAGGATGACGATGGTAACCCTAAACCTAATCTTCTATATATTATCCAATTGAGTTTTCCCGATGATGGTGATATAGCTAGGTACAAACTATTTCAAAGCATGAGTATTAGGGAAGAACGTGTTGTGGCAGTCCCATTCTTAAGTTATGCCCGTTTTAAATTCCAATACCTACATTTAATTAAGCAATGGAAGTTTTTACCTTTTTTGAGCATTCCTCCTATCCTATATAGGAATCTAGTCATTGTATTCTTTTCCAATGTCGTATGTGTTCATGATGAAGATAGGGAGAATGTCATTGCTATTGAATCTTCTGTTATGGGCAAAACCTTTCAAATTAATCAAAAAAAAATTATGTAATGTCTTTGGTTTTGAAAATATTGGTATTGATGATGAGAAATCTTTAGGTACGGGTCCTTTAGGCTCAGCCAAAGTTTTAAATGCTCATGATCGTATCCTTCATCTTCTTGTCTCTTGGTTTTTTCGTCCATCGGGAGGGAAATTTTCGACTATTCGTCAAGTAGATGACTTTTGGCTTAGGTGTTTTGGGGAAGGTCAACGTCTAAATCTTTGTCAAATTATGTTTGCCGAACTTGTCTATTTAGTCCAACATCGTCACACCAAACAAGTCACATCCTTTTACTACTCTACGGCTTTGAGTTATCTCTTTCATTCCCTTGACATTGATTGTTCCCATGACTATCCCGAAACCCTTGGCCTACCCATAGATGAGCGTTCTCTAGCTCGCTCCGGTTTCTCGTATGTTGATAATGAATGGGTTCGTAACACTCAAGATCCTCCACAAGATGCTTCAGTCGATTCTTCTCGTGCTTCTTCGAGCTCTCACCGTGCTCCGATTGATTCCTCTTCCATGGGCACTCTTATGACTTTCCTCAATGAGAAGTTCACTTCCATGGAAGCCGGGTTTACTGCGATGGACACCAGATTCACATCCTTGGAAGATCGCGTCAAAGGTAAGGAGAAGAAAATGGAAACCATGGCTGCTCGCCAAAACTCCATGGATATCTCTCTTACCGCCTTCCATGGTGCTTGGCTTAACCAAAACCGAAGGAATCAACCCTCTCAAGATGATGAAGATGAAGAGGAAGAAGACGATGATGATGATGAAGGGGACGAGTAGTTCATGCATATCATCTTATGGCATTTAGTCTTTTATATTCTGTTATTGCACTCTTGTTTTTAGGATCTAAGTATATGCCTATTATCTATGTTTTAGGTTTTTAAAGTTTGGATTATGATGTTTGCTTTGAAGTTTATGCATTTGAACTATTATGTTTACTTTGAAGTTTATGCATTTTAACTATTATGATTGCTTTGAGTTTAATGAATTAATTGTTGCTATTATCCTTGTATTTATATTTGATCTAACAAAAAGGGGGAGAAGGATTATAGAGTCAATTTTTTATTTTTGAAAATCTATCTTAAATTAAGGGGGAGAAAGCTTTTCAAAGTTTCAAAAACTTAAAAATTTATTTGTGGTTTTGTTATATCAAAAAGGGGGAGATTGTGAAACCAAAATTGATTTTGATATAACATATAAACTTAAGGACCAATTTGCAAAACAATAAATTTTTAAGTATTCTTTAAAGTCTCACAATTGACAAGTATTTTAAACAATATAATATCTCAAGACAAGCTCTTAAATATATGAAAAATTCTCTAAGTCTTTTCCTATGATTTTCAAGCCAAACTATGCAAAAACGCCCAGGTGTATCGATACCCTTAGGCGTATCGATACTGTCTTTTGCCACTCGAATTTTGATTTTCAAGCCAAACTATACAAAAATGCCCAGGCGAATCGATATGGGCTTTTGGCACTGAAATTTTAATGGACTTAACGTACCGATACGGCGTTACCCCGTATCGATACGATATTCATCTGGGCAACTCTTTTAATGAAACCGTACCGATACGCTTTGAAACAGTATCGATACGATAAGCATATCTTTGAAAAATCTTTGCATTTAATTTTTCGACCGTTATTTGTCAGTTGGTTGGTTTCCAATTTTTAAAAGACTGTTATACCGTACCGATACGCTTGGTATGCGTATCGATACGCTCTTTAATAAAACTAAACTTGGGATTCCAGTGAGCAAACATCGTATCGATATGGCCATCCGTACCGATACGCCCCTTAAAACCGTACCGATACGCCTTCTATGCGTATCGATACGCTCTGTTTTTCAGTCATAACGACTCTTTTCTCTTTGATGCAGGTATCGATACGCCCTCTTCGAGTACCGATACAGTAGGCTGCAGAGCTGCATTTATTGCGGGAAAAATGCTCCCAACGGCTCTATTGATGATCCCAACTACCCAAACGGCTAGAATTCAATGCAATGGTATAAAAACAAGCTTCAATTGACCAAGCAACAACTATTGAACCTACAAGCAACATCAAAGCAAAAATTCCAAACCCTAGTGCTCTTCATAGTCAAATTCTTATACTCAACTCTTGTGATTTTATTCTTATCTTGTATTGTGAGTTTGGGGAGTTTGAAATTGTATTTGGGTAAACATTTATCCTTTGAGAGGAATTGTTAGAGTTTACCAAATCCATCTATTTGTAAAAGTGAGTGGATTAAGCTTTGGGTAGAAAGCTTAATCTATTTGTAAGGTTACCTCCTCATCCAAGAAAAGGGGAAGAATTCAAGTAGTGAATTGGTTTAAAATCCTTAGTGGGAACTAAGGTAGTGGATGTAGAGTTCATTTGGAGAACTTGAACCACTCTAACCACTTGTGTCACTTTTTATTTTTCACTCATACCTCCTACCAAATTTTTAATTGTCAATTCACCCCCTCTTGGTCATTTGCAATTGTGTGATCAACTCAACACAATACTCAATCAAACAAATCAGGATACTAGTAAACTAATCGGGGTTCTAATATGGGAATTACAATACTCAATTTAGGAATTAAGTCTCTAAAGTGGCATAATTTAAAAAAATTAGGGTTCGTATGGGGAATTTTGGACAAATTACCTAATTGCAATGAAGGAGGGGAACGACGGTAGAGTTCAACGACGACCATAAACAGGAGACAACGAGACGGTGAGGAAGTGACCGGTGGCGGCGTCTATCGACGGCGGCAGCAGAGTGATAGATGAAACTAGGATTTTGGGGATTTGGGGATAGAAAATTTGAGTTAATAATTTTTAAAATAATTTGAAAAATAAAAAATGAATTTAATAAAATTACCTTTAGATTTTTCAAAATATTAAAATTATATAGTAAGTCTTTTAGATTTTAAATATTTATAAATTAGATTAATGATACTCATCGGTGCTCGACAAACGTTGTAGAATTTTCCTAAATTAAATATAATTTTTTTAAAACAATTAACTTTCAGTGTTGGGCTTGACTCTCTCATTGTTTCTACTCCCCTCAGTCTCAAAGTGTTTGGCTTAACTCTTTCAGTGTCGGCTTAAGCTTGCTTCGCGACATTAAAGGTTGTTGTCTGAATCTTCGGCTTGATTCTTTCTTTTCGTTCATCATTCTTCGTCGACTTCATATCTTGTCGTGTTGGTTGTTGATGACACATCTTTTTGTATTTTCACTCTCAAGACTTATGCTCCAATAACTCCGCATTGACATGTAGTGGTAGATGAGCCTGCTGCCTATGATTTATGCTTCGATTTTCGTTTGGCTTAATGGCTTGTTGTGCCTTATCCTTGCTATTTTTTTCTATTCTCTAAATGTGTTTGTCTAGTATTGTTTTGTGGATGGTTTTGTCTAGGGGTGGGAATTGTCGGGTACCCGGTTTATCCGGGTACCTCAATATTCGGCATGTGTCTCGACCTATCTCATCCGAGTACCCGAGTTTCGAGTACTCGGGTAATCGAGTACCGGGTACCCGTCTATTTTTTTAATTCTAAAATTTAAAAAAAAAATCACATATTAAACACAAAAATATTTTTAAAAAATTTTAAACTCTAATGTTTTTGTTATATTTGTCTAGTGTTGTTTTGTGGATCGTTTTGTCCATGGCTTATTATGTGTGCTTTTGTTGTTGTTGTTGTTTGTTTGTTTTGTTGCTCATGTTTGGTTTATTCTCCATCCACTCCTCTTGTTTTGTTTGTATGTTTTGTTCGATCCAATAAGCCGACTTCATTAAAAAAGAAAAACTCCATCTTATCTGAATCTCAATGTGACTTTATTCAAAAAGGAAAAATGATAAGTAACCTAACCTACCCTTTTAACTCTCTAAAATTGCCTAAGGGAAGAGAAAAAACTCGTGGGATTCTGAAACCCTAGCGCTGCTGCCCCTCCACCTTGTTGTCCCGAGGAGGGTTTCCTCCCCTAATGGCCCCATCTTCTCTAGGTGGTAACTTCCACCTGTCACTCTCCTTGCCTTGTTCTTCTTTTTTCTTTGAGTTTTTTGGTTACTTTTTCCGGCCATGGTCCTCGTTTGTTGGAACCATTTGTCGTTCGATGAAGATCGAGTCTCCCGACATCACTTTGGTCATCCACCGGAGTCACGGTGGTTTTGTAGGTGATAAAATTTCGTTGAACAAAGAAAGAATTGAGGATAAGGTGTGTGTCTCTCTTCTCCAACGTTCTCCGACGGAGCTGTCTGTTAACGTTCGACTGACCTTAAAGCCTCCCTTCTCACCCTGTTTCTCCTTTTTCAGGATCCTCATATGCCCTCTGTGCAATTTCACAGATTTGGTTGTTGCTCACTGGCGGTTCTTACCGTCTCTTGGAGTGTTGTTGTTATACTGTTCAGTCGTTGATGTTTCTGCTGGTGGTCAACCGATGATGCGGACTGAGAACCTTAGGGTTCAACCAGTCATCTCCGAGCAAGGAGCTCTCTCAGATATGTCTTCCAGGTTACCAAAAATGTTGAAGGAGATCAGTAGTATTATAGAAGCCTTCCTTAATGTTGCAATGGCGGTTTCTCTGTTGGCCATATTGTTGTACGTTGTTGTGCTGGCTGTGAAGCCTCTCGTTGGCCATTGTGTCAACTTTGTTGTTAGGGTTTCTTTCCCTATTTTTGCTATGCTTTGTTTCCTTTATTTCGGTTTAAGCTATGTGGATCGATTTGTATGTGGATATTTGGTTGCCCTTTATCTTTAAGCCTTTGAGGCCCTCGTTTGTGTTTACTTTGGTTTATGGTAATGAAGCTTTGCATTTAAAAAAAACTCTCGAAATTTGCATTTGAATTCCCTTGTTTTCCCTACAGATGTATAATAACCGGAGATAGACGATGGAGTGCTGGGTTACAGATGTAGAAATATATATTATATATTATACATAATCCATATTTTCTATTAGTATAAATAAGTAGATTTTTAAAAATATATATTTTGAATGATAATTATAGTTTTCCCTCACTTTTACTTTTTTTAATATTTTTATACAAATGCATGTTATATATTTTAAACTTAGTTTTAATGTGTGCGTATTAAATATGAGATGAATGCATTTTTCTTTTATCTTTTGCCTTTATTTTTTAAACATTCTGAGTAATGTTAGTTAATTTTAAATAAAAATAATTAGATAAATGCATTTCAAGGTTGATACATAATTAAATTAAATATAACCTTTTTAAAACAATTAACATTATTTGAAGTCAAATCAAAATATAATCTAATTATTTGAAGTCAATGATTGAAATTATATATGGAACATATTAAGGAATAACATGGAGACCATAATTAGAGTTACATTAGGACAAGAAAGCTCAGCCTAGCTAGGGACAGCTGCAAATAGAACTTGATATATACAAATGTTTTCAAATAAATAAGCTATATGGTTCGTGAACATGAACTAAAAGACAATAATATTCTATGTAGAAAAAGTAATACGGCTATGACAAATTAATGAATTAATTAAAGAAAATGACAATCCATCTATATGAATATATTAGAACAATCAATCAATCATGGAAATGGAGGGGAAGATATCATTTATAAAATTTATGATCAAAAGAAATTCTTAATAACTTACACTAATTTGTATCAACGATGATACAAACAGAAAGAATCGTGATATATTCGAATATAAATATTACAATATAATAAGATTTAAATCGAAATAAAATTAAAGAAACCCAGAGCTCGAGTATTAATGAATGTCATAATCATGGTTGACTAGGTTTTGGATTAAGAAATGGTGCAAATTGCAATTGGGATAGACTTTTCTTCTCTTGTATTTATAGTGATTTTTATGCGTATGTTGTTTTTGTCATTTCTTTATATTATATTGGAAAGGGGTGGTCGTTTTTGGTTGGAATTCTTCTTTAAATGCCACAACGGGGTTGCTTGATGTTGATCCATTCCCGATAAACTAATTGAGAGGCATACTTGACCATTACGTTTCATTATTTACAGTAACAGAGTATAAAGCTTTTGTTTTTCTAGTGAATGGTTTTACATTCACATTTATCACATGTTTTGAATACTTTGAATTGAATTCAACGTCTTATACAAAGTGAATCAAACACTCAAACAGTATGAGTTTGGAGAATAAAACATTTACTTAGATTTTATATCATACTATGAATATATATATATATATCTTAAAATCAACCTTAATTTTACCTAAACTTGGAGTAGAAAACAAAGATAAATTAGTGTGTAGTAATTTTCTTGGACTGTTTTACTTTTACTTTCTTTCATTATAAGACTCTAAATTTGATGTATTTATTTTATTTAATGCTCAAACAAGTACACGAACTTTTAAGGGTTTGTCCAAATAAGGGTAAAATATTTTTAACTCTATTCAAATATATGTCGAATCTTTTAAAATAGCCCGACAAGAATATAGCATTTTCGGATCTATTCAAATAAGTAGGGGTGAGTAAAATTCGACTCGAAAAAATTGAATTATTCGAGGCGAAAAAATTAACTCGTTTTGACTCGACTCGAAAAATTTTCAAATAGAGTTTGAGTTATGAAATGGAAATTCGAATAACTCGAAATTTTTAATAATTAGTTTATCGATTTCCATATTAAAGTCGAGTCTATCAATTTTGCATGGTATATGTATATCACATGTAAAAATATGAATATATATATATATATATATATGCGTGTGTATTATATCACATATGCATATAGAAAACTGTTAAAATTAGAATCAATATGTGCACCGCTATGTGTATATATATATATATAATTAAATTTGTACAGAAACTTGAAAGCTCGACTCAATTCGAAATGACTCGGCTCGACTTGACTCAATCGAACATAAGGCCCTATAAATAAGGGTTCAATTTTTTCACGAATAATTTATTTTCTTGGGTCATCTTCACATGTGGTCTCTTTTGTTTGGGGTTTGTTCTACTTTGGTCACCCAAATTCAAAAAAGATCATTCTTTTTGGGGAAGAGGGTCGAGATCAGGTGGTGGGCGGAGAAATAAAATTTTAATTTTTTTTCGGAAGATAGTGAAAAATAAAGTTTTGAAAGTTTGGGGTTAAATTAAAAATTAATTTTTTATTAACGAAAGTTAACGGCCAATGGACCAAAATAGACACGATTCAAAGCATAAGTGGCAAGAAAACCATTTTTGAATTTGGATGACCAAAATAGAACAAACTCCAAATAAAAGGGACAACGGGTAAAGATTACCCTGTTTTCTTTTATTATTTGAGTATATTCGAAAACATTAAATCTTTATATAAGTAAATCTGAAAATGTAATAATTTTATTCAATTATTTTTTAAGGGTAAACTACTCTAGTGACCACCCAACTAAAAAAATTTTAAAATTCGACCATCCAACTATTTAAATAGACCTATCTTGACCATCGGCCGTTAAAATCTAACGGAATGATGACGTGGCCGTTAAGTAAAATTTGTATAATTACACATTTGGTTCATATTAGTTCTTTATTATATCAATTTAGTCCTAATTGGATGATTTTAATCTAATTTGTATTTAATTTAAAATTAATTAGCTAATCAGGTGACGACACGTGTCATCACCCGATTGGATGATCTTAATCTATTTTTATTTAATTTAATTTAATATTTAATATATTTATTTCCCTCCAATCAGATGGTGACACGTGTCACCGTCTAGTGGAAGGAAAATATAAAAATAAGGAGTGCTGACACGTGTCGTCAGCTGATTGGTTAATTAATTTTATTATTTATTTAAATTAAAATTAGGACTAAATTGATATAATAAAGAACTAACAATGACCAAATGTGTAATTATACAAATTTTACTTAATGGCCACGTCACCATTCCCTTATATTTTTACGGTTGATGGTCAAAATAGGTCAATTTAAATAGTTGAATGGTCAAATTTTGAACTTTTTAGTTTGGTCGTCAAAACAGGTCGCGACCCATAGTTGGGTGGTGGGGTAGTTTGCCTTTTATTTATTTAAATAAATCCTTTTCTAAACAATCAGGCTTTAGTTTTTCTTAATTTAAACTTTTCCCTCCCTTAGCTCGTTAAAGAATTGTGTAGTGAGAAACAGTTAACATTTAGTGGGAACAGAAGCTGTAAAAAAGATAGAAAAGTCAAAAGATGAATGATAATTAATATTCCATAACCAACAAAATGATGAACCAAATCTAGTAGTTGTGAAGTAAAAACCAAAACTTTAGCTTTCATTCTAAGCCAAAGAAAACTTACAATTACAACACAGTAACAAGTAAAAATCAAGTTGGAGGCTAACAAAATCCTACAGCAAAATCTCCATCTCATGATCAACTTCAAGGCTTAGAATCCAGGAAACAAAAGGATCCCACTTCTCACTTTGGGTAAATTCTAAGGTTTTCCCTTCCAATGAAAATCGATTCAATCAATCTTGTAATTTTCTTTAACACTTCTAATTGATGACACCCACAATTATCATTCTTTTCTGGGGAAAAAAATCTTTGTTGTTGCCCTCTTTTGAATACATTAACCAAAGTTGAGGGAATTAAGGAAGAATTTTGTTAACCACTAAAGATGGAAGCTCAACATTTTTCAAAAGTTTCATCCATCTCTTACCAGGGTTTGGTTTGGTGAACTATTTAAACCAATCATAATGCTGTAAAGTTGATGGTATTTGAAATGGACGGTTGGGATAGAATGAATCAAGTGATATGAGCTCTCGGATGATGTGTTGGCCTGTTGGTTGGGTCCATGAAGGGCTCCACTTAGCACCAAAGTGGGGTCATTGCAGAAGAGAGCAGAGAGAGAGGTCCTTGACCAAAAAACGGTAGAAGTTTTCTTACACGTTTGTGTAAGAAAAGACCCGTCAACATAAAGCAATGGGGGGAAGGGGCTGCTTATTTTATTACAGTCAATGAATGAGTTCCGACCTCTCCGAGTCAGAAATAAGAAGAGTTATTTCCACTTTGGCCAATACCCATTTCTCTCCTATATATAAAAGGAACCTCTCTTGTCTTTCTTCTCCCTACAAGTTTTGCTTTCGGTTTCTTTACTTTGGGGGTTTCCTTTTTCTGTATTTGTACATGGGTTTCTTTGCCTGATTTCAATAAGCTAAGCTAGCTCCAGTTTGGTTTTGGTCTGGTCTGGGACTTGAGGGATTCAGACAATTGAAAACAACATACATGGAAGGTCAAAACTTTGTTGTTAATGGAGGGGTGAAGATGCCCATTGGCTATAGGTTCCATCCTACGGATGAAGAGCTTGTGGTTCATTACTTGAAGAGAAAAGCTTTGAATCTCCCTTTACCTGCTTCTGTCATTCCCGAGCTCGACGTTTTGCAGACAAATCCATGGAGCCTGACCGGTTAGTTTCCCCATTCGTTTAGTTCTCAACGTTAATGCTTTTAGTATCGTCGTTAATACTGTGTGGGTTTTCAGGTGAAGAAAACAAGTATTTCTTTAGCAAAAGGTATGGAAATGACAGTAACAACAAATGCAAGAGAGTAGCTGGTTGTGGTTACTGGAAACCCATAGGCAAAGAGAAGCCAATTTTGGCTTCTGGAACCAATCAGCTACTTGGGATGAGAAAAGCTTTGGTTTTCTGTGAAAAGAAGCGTTCCAATGAGACCAAGACACGCTGGATCTTACATCAATTTCGCCTTATCGGCTCTGCAGAAACCCTTTATCCAACCCAGGTATGGTATAACAAGTAACAACAGCAAATTTCTGCAAATATAGCAGCGGTTCATAAAGAGTTGTGCTTACCTTAGCTATGGGTTTTAGATATTGCAGATGTTCAACAGGGAATGGTTAGTTTTCAAGGTGATTCAGAGGAAGAGAAAAGCTAAAAGGCAGGGTTGTAGCAAAAGTCAGACAAGCAGTGCAGACCACATGCCTGTTTGTATTGATTTCACAGTGGAAGACAGCTCTGTCTTTGCTCCTCCTCCTCAACCTACTTCACCAAGTTCAAGTGAAACTACCGAGGATGGATTATTAGATGAGAACATCACTTCTTTTCCACAATGTTGTACGAGAAACCAGTAAAACAAAAACCGGTTTCACTAGACTTTGTACGAGATCTTCTTTTTTAACTGTGTTGTGCAAGAAATGAAAAAAAAAGGAGGAAAACTGAACATCAAACTTCAGGAGTTGAGAAATTGTGTTGTACAAGCAAATCCCATAACTTTTCTTTTACCCAAATCGATTGGTTTTCTTCAAATATGGAACAATTATTGTGAGAGGGAAAGTGGTGGCACAAATTATTGCATATTTTATCATCAAAAGGCAAATGATTTTTCTAAAGATGACTAAAAGTAGATACAAATATGAAAAGAAATACACACACGAAATATAGACATGAGGCATCCAAGTGTATGTTTTCAAAAATAATAATAATAACGTTTCGGCAATGGTGATTGGTGGCAATTGGCATCTGCACATGGGGACTGATTCTCTCCCTATATAGTAGTATATAAATACATGAAGAACTCAATGCCCTTTGTAAAATATGCTTCCATTGATCGAATCTATGAGAGAACTTTCTAGTGTTTGTGTTATTTCACATTATTTTTAATAGGGGCCGAGTTCGAGACAACATGTTTATTTATTAGTTATCTGAGTGGTTAAAAATATTTACATTGTTCTATCTTATATGAATTCAAATTTTAACATTTATTTTTAAAATATACAAACTTTTTATTTAATAAAAAAATAAAAATGATTCTGAATAATTAATGTGTTATTCTGATAGAAAGAATGGTTTTGGTTATGTTGGAGAAGGGAACAAAGACAGGCACAAGTGTATTTTTAAATAATTTCCCAGGATTGAATCATAACGCAACTACTAAATTCTAATGGCACGATGTCCAGAATAGGATTCTTCTCTCCAGCCAATGAACCCCCCTCCCCCCCCCCCCCCCCCCCAAATAAAAAAACGCATACATCAAGATTTCAATCAAATTATGAATTTAGTGTTTCTATTATCTTAAATTCAGAAATTAATGTCATTAACCAGTATAAATACTTAATACCATTAATCATTCCAATTAAAACTCTAACGTGAATTTTCTCTTCAGAATACTACTTGCATCATAAAAAGTTTTCATATTAGTATGAGTTGTAAAAAGTATTTTTAATAAAAAAAATCTTTATTAACATTTATATTATCAATTGGGGTGAAAATAAATATAAGGTTTAATACATTTTTTTCTAAAGTTTATTTGTTTTCTCAATTTGATATATTTTTGTCATATCGTTATCCATTTTAGTCCAAAACTAATCCTCATTTAAAAAAAAATTGGCGAACCAAAACATGTCATGTGATAATTTTGACAAAAAACTATCTAATTATAATGAAAAAAAAGATAAATGATATGTCATGCCTTTTATATTTTCTTTTTGACTTAACATTCAAATAAGTACTCAAACTAAATCTTTTTTTAGATAGTTGACTGAACTATATCTTTTTTTGGGCCAAATATTCATTTCGTGACTCATTTAAGGTTTCACTCTAATATATGTTTTTTTTTGTTTTCCAATGAAATTCGAACACGTGGAATGATTGATCATTTTTTAAAATTAAAATCCGAAAATTACAAAAATAAAATAATCAAACCATGCCACTGCCACGTGTTCGAATTTCATTGGATTTTTATTATTTTATTTTTCTAACACATGGCATGGTTGATGACACAATGCTTTAGGCAGTGAACAGTGAATCACCAACTTGTAGGGATGCCAGACAATGTAGGGAGATATGAATTGGGGGTTCGATTGAAAAAAATTAAAACTTTGAGATTTTTTAAGAAATTCGGAGTTTTAAAGAAATTTAAAATTTAAAATTATAAAAAAAACATGTCGTGTGTCATGTTCTGATTGGAATGACATAATTTTTTTAACGGCCGTTGATGGAAAAACCTTAAATAAGTCACGAATAGAAACGTTATGTAACCCCCTCGTCCCGGTCTGGCCGGATGACCGGTCCGAGTGGGCCACACGGGGAAAACCGAGTGAAACCCGTTAAGGTTCCCCCTCGGTTAGCAACCCTATTTTTTTTCTTTTTATTTTAATCTTGTCTAAAGGGATATTAAGTCCTAAGTGATTCACAACAGCGGAAAACATCTAAAGAGAGATCACATTCGAACCCCGACCATACATAACTAGTCCATTTTTAAGCTTACAGGGCAGACCGTATCGGTACCCTAACTAGGGGTATCGATACGCCCTAACCAGGTCAACCCAAAGAGTCAACTCCGGGAAGACCGTATCGATACAGCCCTTGAGCGTATCGATACGCCCTTCTCGATCAACTCTTCTTGGTCAACAGAGTAGACCCGTATCGATACGCGTGAACCACGTATCGGTATGCCCTACTCTTACCCAAAACTCCAAATTCCAGTAACTTTGGAGGGTATCGATACCCCCAGGGTTTCGGTACGCCAGGCAAAAATCGTGGCATTTGGGCAAGGCCGTATCGATACGGCCCTCAGACGTATCGATACGCCCTGCTCTGCAATTCCACCATTTTCAACTTGGTGACCTCAAACACGACTCTAGATGCATTTTTAGACTCTCCTATGCACATACAAACATTTAAGCAATAATACTTGAGCCAAATGTAGCAATCAAACATGAGACAAGGCATCCATACATGGCATTCCAACAAAAGGGCAAATTTAGCATTTAAGGTCATACATGAAAGCTCAAAAGGCCCCAAAAGGCACAAGTCGACATATAGGAGGTTTGCACACACTAACAAGGCAACCTAAACATCTAGAGGCATGTCACCACACACAAACATTCATCATAGCATATCATGCTTTACAAAACATGGTCAATACAAAATATCAACATACATGAGTCATACATAGCTCATACAAATACCCTTGCCACATTGCTAACTAGTACATAATTAACAACCGTACTTGAGCCACAAACTTGGAAAGCCCTTCTTGCCTTGCTCCGAGCTAACACCACGCTAATGATCTGCATTGTTGAAAATTGAGAGCGTAAGCTATAAGCTTAGTGAGGGTGCTCTAAAACGAAAACATCAATAATGCAGGGTTCAAGCATGTATCCCCTAAATCTCATATCTAACATGCATAGATAATTTCACAAGTAGACATAGCTAGTCTTTCAAAAGGCATAATATGGCATCTTACATCATACTAAGCTCTAACATCATTTATCAACATCACGCACCAACATCATATATTGCAATCATATAAACAAGTTTAATTGGCCACTATTAGTTACCCGGATGTGCGGATTTAACCTCAACAATCACATTACCTCGGTGTGATTACACTCATCACCGGACCTTGCATGGGTGTGATTCCACTCATCGCCACATGCCCTACGGATGGGATTCCACTCATCATCCGATAGAAATATATAAAAATTTCCGGTGAAATATTACATCACCGTACTCCTCCTTGATGACTTAACGCCATCAAGGTCACGTACGTTTTGACTCAATTTGTGTGCACACTAATCCTAATGATCGATCATTTACAACCGGTAATTTATTTAGTGCCAATTTTCATTTACCACATCACATTTCCATCAACCATATCATCATGCTCATCACATGTTCATACCATGGCATACATGTACAAGTTAATCATATATCACTAGAGCATAGATAGGCATTACACAAGCATTAAATGGAAATTAATAACTAAAATCAACAACTTGAATTAAATAGAAATGGCCTACCAAGCACACTTCACTCACACACTACACACACTCGAACCAAACTTTAAACCATGATTAAAACCACTCACCGCCCCTCCTTAGCAACCAACGCAAAACTCCTACGAGCTCGGATTCGGTCCCAATGCTCCTTCGACGTCTCCTCTTGCTTTTAGCCAACCAAAAACACAACCAACAACCTCAATCAATGCTAACATTCAAACAACACTCAACCTTTGAGCTCAAACCAACTTCACCCAAATTTCCAAATCAAATTAATCCCCAAATATATCAATTTTCGTGCTCCCTCAAACCCTAGCTGAAATTTCCATTTTCAATCACCCAAATGACTCCCAAAAGGTCCCAAAACAACCTCCTAATCTATATAGACCATCAGCCCTTTAATTTCAACCTAAAATTCACCAAAAATTGAGTTTTTGACACCTTTAAAATTGCCTCAAAACCCCATTTCGGGTTTTCACCCAAACCCAACCAAATGACATATATAATATATCTTAACATGAGTAAACAAAAACCCAATTCCATTTTTCGAAACGAAGTGAAAATCACCATAAAAACTCAAGCTTTAGCAAAACCCTAACATTTCAAAAGTTCATATTTTTGAAATCTAAGACTATGGATAGATAAAGGGTGAAGAGGAGAGTGAGAATATGATTTTACCTTTCAAAATGGTCTTGAAATGAAGTTGAAAATCAATGGATTAGTAACCTTAAGCTTGGGAGAGTTTGAAGATGGTGTTTGGGTATCCAACGTTGGAAAAGGGGTGTGTTGGGGAGAGAAGATGACAACTTTTGAAAAGTGGTCTTGCTTTTAAAAACATTTGGGTCAAATTACCCCTTTAGTCCCTCCCCTTTTTACTAAAGTCCAATTAGATCTTAATTTAGGTGGAATTGATTTTATTTAATTTTATTGACTCGGATTACAAACTCGTCTAACTCCTAACCCCAAAACACGAGCGTTACACGTTAGGCACTTATTTGACCCAAAGTATAATTTAGTCACTTATATGAAAAAAGTATAGTTTAAGCACTTATTTAACTGTTAAGTCTTTCTTTTTATTCAGTTTAGCCCTATTTGTATTTAAATTTTATAATTTAGTCTAATAGTTATAATTTTTGTATTTAATAAATTAATAACATTCAATAAGATAACATCATGTGTCATCATCTTCCTTGTGGAATTTTTACTCAAATAACATTTCTCAAATCATTTAACAAAATTTAACACATAAAAATTACTTACAAAAATAACACTCTTTTATGTCACATAAGGGAAAAACGTGTCACATTAACTACGCCTTCTAAATAGTGTGTTACATTAATTATACCTTTCAAAAACATGTCTATTTTATGAAAAAACGTGTCACGTCAACCACATTTTTTAAAAAACACATCTATGCCTTTAACTTATGTGGCACTAAAAAAAAGAGCATCGAAAGACAAAATAAAATTAAACTAACAATAAACAAAGTAGTTATTTAACGTCATGAATTGCAAATATTATTGACGTTAGTTTATATAGACGCAATTGGAGTGTTAGTAATTATTTCTTAACAATTTGGAATTCAATAGTTTAAAAAGTAGATACCAAATGAAAAACTCTATAGGCAAAATCTTTAGCTTTTGAATCACATATCAATACGATTATACGAAAGAAAGACTAACGCTTCAATTATGTACGCCTATATAAACTAACACCAATAACGACTTTGGTTCTTATCAATTTAATTTTTTTATTCTGATCATTCAATGCACTATAAGTCATGATTGATGTGATACTTTTTAAAAGATATGACTGACGTAATGTAGTTTTTATATTGTGTGACACAAATAGATGTTATTTTCGTAAATAATATGGGACGCGTCCTATCCATTTAATGATTTAAAAAAATATTATTTGAGCAAAAATATATGGCATGGTACAATAGTTAGGCTTTGGACATCTTTCCGAATTGTATTGGTTTGAGCCCTAAAATACAATACATTATACATACATATGTTGTCATCTTATTAAATGATATCAATTTATTAAATAAATAAAAATATAATATTATAAATAGTATGTTAAATCTATGTTAAAAAATAAATAGTAGGTTAAGTTATAAAATTTAAAATCAAATAAAGGTTAACTTAGAATTAATAAAATTTTTAGGGGCTACGCTAAATAAAAATCTGGGACGACATGTCAATTTTCATTAAATTCATGTGTATTTTTAACCATGATTGTTTTTGATTGGTAAAAAATAAATTTAACGTCATTGGCTTTTTTTGGGGGTGAAATAAGTAATTAACCAAACATTAGGGGCCATTAATGGCAAAGGCACCAATCGGAAAACAAGTGAACATTAAAGGAAAATTTATTAAACTTAATTATTATGATGATGATATTTTTATCTTTTAATATATTTCTATATAATCTTTAAATAAGGAAATTAAAAGACACTACTTGAGTACTTAACATAAGACATAAGATTGATATACGGGTAATTAAAATACTTTACCATTCAAAATCATTCATTAAATAAATTTTATAAATATTTTTTTACATATAGTATTGTCTAACTCAAATCGTAAGTGTGGTGTAATCTAATAAATACTGAATGGTGTTACCTATTTGGTCTAATTAATGCCAAAATAAAAGTATATGGTTAAGTCCATCATTGAAGTATGGTATATGTAAAAAAAAAACCCATAATTTCACCTCCAAATATAAAGATCCATAAAAGTAAACTCATACTGATACACGCCACTTGAAACAATGCAATTGGTCAAAATATGCTATTATTCCTGTATTTTGGTAAAATTTAAGATCTAATCCTTCCATTTAGAGAGTTAATATTTAAATCTTATTTCATGTTTAAAAATAAAAGTTCTATTCCAATTGAACGCAACAAAGGGTCCCGGTAAAAAAACGGATGATGTTCATTCTAGTAGATTCGAGTTCAATGGCTATGCTTGCAAAGTGTGTGTGCATTGTCAAAGAGTTAAGAATATTTATGAGCAGATGGTATCTTGTAATTATTTTTAGAAACATTAACTATCATTTTAACAGTTCGATTAACTGAACAGTTTTTTAACAATTTTTACCTAGGGAAGGGGAAGTGGAAATTTGCTCCCTAATGAGTTTTGAACTCAAAACCTAGGAGAAAGAAAATGATGTCAATTGAGAGCTTTAACCACTTGTTTTAGAAACTGTTGACCTATAAACTGAATTATTTAAACTTAACGATTCGATTAATTAACTTATAAACTGTAAAAATTATATGGATTAATGGTTAAGGTTTAATATCCGCACCCTAATTGTGAGAATTGGATTTGTAAGAGATGAGTGGAGAAGCAGAGTTGATATGGTGAAAAGGTTAGAATGAGAAGCGGAGTATCTAAAAGGGATTGGTTTGTTAGAGGTGTGACGAATTAAAATGGAGGTTGGTTCATCAGATAAATCAGAAGCGTGCAATCCCTTGATTCCTGCAACACCATCATCTGTCTCTTTTCTTTTTTCTGTTTCGGGTACGAGTAGGACCCAATGCAAGTTGGGGTCTACGACAACTCACATGTGTTATTCTACAACATGCTACTGTTGTCTGTACTGTACTAACAAACCACGACATTTAGGTGTTCTTTTTTTCCCCTTAAAAAAAGCAATAGTTATTGTTGGAGTGCTAGAGGAATTGAGGAATGTGGTAGGCTTGTATGCCGATTGTGTTCCCACCGTATGGAAGTGGTGAAAGGGAAGGGAAGTACATTAAAGAAAAGCAAGCAGCTGGTTGACTTGTGTGCCAGGTTGGGGATCTGCCGACCAAAGTTTTCTTGTGGCAATGGGTTTGTAAAACGGATGAAATCAATGATCATGGACGGTATTTGCATGAAAAACTATTAGATGAGTCTGGCTCACCACGTCATCTATGTTTTTTAATAATATAAATAGTTATTTAGAAGTTAGACTAAAATAAGTAAATATTATTAAATGGATCATGAATGAGGTGATGAACCGGATTATTTTTGATAAATTTTTGTTTTTGTGTGTGTTTTCCCGTAAAAGACGCAATTAGAGGTGGTTTGCGGCGTAGATTGCTGACTTTACCACTCCCGTTACTTGACAGTGCATGGAAAAAGTAGGCCTAGTTGTTGCCATAACAATATTTAATCTTGTAAACTATCATTGCCAATGCCAACAAGAATCCGGGCCGAGATGGTTTTATGAACGTAAAATCTTTACTGAAGCCCACACAATAGTTGGATCGGGCAGACTGTCTGGGCTATGTCGATGAAGCTATAGAGCATGCATGACACGATGCCCACGAAATGGAGCTTTTATGACATAACCGTAACCAGGCTTCCGAGCTCTAGAAACTCAGAACGGAGGTTCTTCAATCTTCATGATCACGAATCTTCCACAGCATCTTGCTAAATGAGACTAAGGGCGAGTATACGGTGCAGTCGACTCACAAGTTCTTTCTTTTGTCAGTTCAAAAGATTTTGGTACAGATATATTAAAAAAGGTAAACTACACAAATGATCACCATACTTTGGGTTTAGTCTCGATTTGATTACTATACTTTTTTTCGAAGCAATTAGACTATTATATTATTAAAATAGATTCAATTCGACCATCTCTCGTTAGAACCTAACAAAAGGGGTAACGTGACAGTTAATAAAAATTTGTATAATTACACATTTGGTCCTTATTACTTATACATTATATTAATTTGATCATAAGTTTAGTATAATAAAACAAATTAAACATTCAATTACGTAGTGACACGTGCCAACATCTTCCATTAAGCAGGGGGTGAAGGGAGTAGCTTAACCTCTGCAACAAAAACAAATTTGTACTATAAATCACTAACTTTAATATATATTTTATTGCTTTCAACCATATATTTGCAGGTTTGCAGTGGGAATTGGGATTTGAAGTCCGGTTATTGTTTGCGTTCAAAAACTAAACATTATGAACATTTCTCTATCAAAAACTAGAACATGTGTAAACATTATGCACTCAAACTTGTACAGTTGTATGCCATACTTTATTCGTACACCTCAATTTTAAGCTAATTTTCTCCAGGATCTTTCATTATTGGATAGACAAAGTAGAAATTCCCCGACGACTAGGAAGTATTCAGCATGTGAGAATGCCTAAAAAGCAAACAAAGTGAAATTTGCAGGTTTTTATTTAGTTGAAAAATATAAGTTTTACGTGGTTATCGATGGGCATGAGAAGTTGGAAGAAGGAATAAGTGAAATTTGCGGTCACTACTGTTTTCTAGTTACAACTTACAACTTACAAAGCAATAAGTGGAAGACTGGAAGTAGGACAGAAGCGGCGGATAAGTGGATGAGTCAGGGTCCTCGGCAGTTGCCACCCAACACCTTGTCTCCTCTCCTCCTCCAATTTCCTTTTCTCCATCGGATTCCCTCTGTTCTGCCACGTGTCCTACCCACTCCCTGTCCTTATTGCTACGTATTATCATGTTCCTGGTCTTACCCTTTCTACATTACAAATAGGTTAACTACTGGGTTGATCACTTATATTTTACTCTAGTACAGATTTGATCATCGATTTTTAAAAACGATCAGTAAAGTTACTTATATTTTCGATCTGTAAACTTTTGTTCACTAAGACGTTTGTTACCGTTAAACTTAAATGAGAGGCTGATCTAGCACAATAAAAAAAATTACATAGATAGCCCCTAAACTATTACTTCACTCATATTTTGATCACTGAAATAAAAATAATTTGTATAACTACACATTTAATCCTTCATATTTTCTTCTCCCCTCCACCATCTAATATATTCTTCTACATCTAACTCAATCCCTAATTACACATTTAATCCAAATGTTGGTTTTGTTTATTTTAGTCTTATTGCTTTTCATTTTTCTTTTTCTCAAATCCAAGAACCCAACTACGATTGTCTTGGATATAGGTTAAAATTCAAAGTGTTATGAAGGTGCCAGCACATATACCAAAGTACAACCAATTAAAGAACGAACTATGAGCTTTGCACTCCTCTTCATCTTGTCCATCAAACTGATCTACAGCAAAAGCTTGAGCACACGATTTGTGCCCACCTTGTCCAAATGCTACTAGATACAATGAGAAAAAGAATAGTATCACTTGAAATCGAAGAGAAGGAAGAGTTATTGATAGAGTCAACAAACCAAATCCCTGTAAATCTTTTCAAATTAAGACAACACAAAGAACATCTAACAAGCACTTTAATATGTTACTAAAACAATTAAAATAATCCTGAACATTAAGTTCTTTAAACATTCCAACGTGTTTCCAAATTTAATATCTTCTTCTTTGTAGTAACCTTATTCATGATGGCCTACCGGCCAAAGAAAAATTTTCATAGAGAAAGCACCAAACATGTTTGAATTATGGAATCTTGCACTATCAACTCTATATCGCATGAAATTGACAAAAAAATATTCAGGCTTAAAATCTATAAAGTAATGGTTGAACAAACACTAAACTTTTTCAACATACAAAACACCAGGCTACTTTATTATATAAAAAAGATTGAACCAGCACCAAAATTTTATAATCCAGCAGCTCTCAAAAACTACTTTCCATTTCTTCTAACTTCACTTACAACGAGAACATCATCGTATATTATGAAATTGGGAAAGTTAAGGATGTGATCATTGTGGGTGGTGATGACGGAAAATATAACACCCCTCACCTTTGATTAGGAATAAAGAGTGTTAAACAGATTCGTTTTATTTTATTACATGTGGGCAGCGGAAACAGATAAATTTTTTTATTATACAAAAGGTATCCTTCTAATTATTTACTAGTCCAGTTAATACTAATCGAATTACTAACTGACAATCTCAAATTAAATCTCAATTTAATTATCCAATTTTTAAACAAACATGTAACATATCACAATTTATTCTATTTAGCACAATATTCCAAATTACTATGGTGGACCGTACTTGTAATTTTACAATTTAACATTCCAAACATTTAAGTACTAAAAACATATCACCATATTATATCAACCAAATATGTATCGTTTCGTTTCCCTTTTTACATAGAATTTTTTTGGGGTAACCGAACATCAAGGCTACAACCTAGTGGTCGCCTATACAAAATATAACAAAACAACTTAAGCCATATAAAAATACTACAAGGGTTAATTTATACCCCATATTTACCACATACATACATAATAAAATGAGGGAAACCTTAACTGAATATTTAGAGATTCTTCATATAATAATTCATAAACATAACCATAAGTGCAAACTGAACTAACATGCTGACGACTAAGCCACCCATCATAACTACATCAAAGATAACAAAATGCATACTTCTATTCTTCTGACAGCTAACAAAATTAGGGTGAACATGCTAATAATCAACTTTTTGTGGTTTAAGAAGAAGGAAAACATGAGTGATAAGTACTTATAGTACTCAGTGAGGAAACCTTAGTCTAACCATTTTAAAATTTCTTGATTTAATTAATCATTCAATTAATTCAACTCTAATTTAGAGTATGACCAGTCCATACAATTCGAACTATTTTTTAAATAAACGTTCAAATTTACAAGCCAACAACATAGCAACCTTAAACATATCCCATGCCTACAATTAATTTTACAATCATAAATACTACTAATTTAAATACAAACAACAACAAACTGCAGCGGAATAAATAATTAGAATTTAGTTTATTAATTAAGTGCTTCATTATACTTTCAATTATCAATTGATCGAAATCAAACATCACAGTTTAAAAATTCATTTAATTGTTAACTTGATTATTATGCTTTGGTTCATATAGTTAACTAGGTAGTCGAGTCACGTGTTAGAGATGTGTGAATTATTTCACCATATCATGTGTACTCAAGTATCACTTTCGTATTATCATATTACATGTCATCTTAGTGCCAATTACACCAAACAAATAAGTACACTCACGTACCATAGCAATCAGGTACACTCGCATACCAATTTTAAAGAGCTCTAAACTCTAGGCATGGTTTACTACCTAAACTGACCATATAACAAAAGACATTATTCATTAGGTAATTTAAAAATTTTCATTCAACAATTTACACAAAATTCACCATCATGAATTCATATCACATACGATTCCATATTATGTTATACATATTGAATTTTCCAACATTCAATTTGAACTTTTAATTCAACAAGTCAATCATTGTTCATACCTTACCAGTTTATAACATATCTCGTGTAATAATTAGGAATTATAAGATTTCCTATCTTAACACAAATTTTCAGCAACTAGATGCATACATATCATTGGATCAATTCGACCATTTTACCATGGTCTTATGAAATTCGAACTAACAATAATGAGCATCAACAATTATCCATGAAATCGAGCATGCACACATTCGAGTTAATCAAGTTTCTTAATTACTTATCAAGATGAAGGCATAAATAATACTTTAACTACATACTCGATTTAGCAAGCAAAGTTTCTAGCAACCAACCTATGTTAGCCAATAGAAATCAAGTCCACGAAATTTAAACTACTATAGAAATTGGATATAAAGGTCATCAAACATATCAATCAAGAACACATATAATTCAACCATACAACATCATATCACAAGCATGTTCCTTTTAATCCTTATCTCCATTAATTACCAATTTATATTAATGTCCATTTTCATGCAATTAAATAACAAAAATTTAAACAAACTTAGTTGAGACACTATTCTCAACTCTAAGATTGTTTCACTCACAGTCGTCGTGTTATTATTGAATTCATATGCTCTTTTCACGGTATTTTGACTATTCGGCTATTGGATTCTCTTCGGTACCTTCTTCTCTAGGTTCTAATAAATCATTTACAATCATATGAGACATAATTAAGAATCAATCAAACCAATTTATTATTCAATTTAACGATCTCATTTTAGTCCCTGAGCTAATTTTAATTTCGGACAGATTTGAACTAATTTACTAAAGTACTTGTATCTCTTAATTCGCAACTCGACTTTACAATTAACTTATACCAATTTAGAACTAATGAACTCTGTTTAATGTTAATTAATCTCCTTGTTATAATTTTTATCGATTCAATTCATATTTTTACTCAAAGTTCATTATTATTTTTAATCGGACAGTTTTGACCACCTTTACGAATTTAGCTCCAGATTTCACTATACTATTCAGAATTAAATTCTTTTTGTTTCCATGTTCAATTAACATACTCAACTATCACATCTCAAAATTTTAGACCTAAATTATAAGTGTACAATTTTATGTGAATTTTTAAAGTTCACTGCCAAGACTAAAATAATGTTAAGCAGTTTAGAGTGTCTTTGTCATTTCCTTTCTAAATTTTTCTATAATACTCGAAACTTAATGTCGTTTGTTTCCCATTAAAACAGACATATTAAGGTATGCTCTATTAAATTTTCAGACCAAAACTCAAAATATTCTATTTTTAATGAATTTTTAAAGTTGTCTGTTTGAACTCAAAACAGTGCTAAACAGATTTAAGGATTCTAACTTAACTTAAATTTAAACTTCAATGTCTTATTGAACATACACCCTATTCAATTTCCTTCTTATCACAACTATATGAATTTTCCAGCAACTTCTTAATAGTAATGTAGTCTTTAATTAACTAAAATTTCTAACCATTATTCCTAACTTATAACAATCTCTCAATTGGTCACCTATCCCTTGAATCTTTCGGTTAACAACCTATCTATTTTTTTATTCGAAAAACACTATATCATTTGAGCTTCTCTTTTAAAAATTCTTCTTCACTATTTGCATGTCATCTATACTAATTAACACTCAATTTTTCATAACAATTCAAAATTTAAAACACAAAAAAACCCTATAATATTATTACATTCAAATGTAGAGAAATAGTTTAAACTTACTTGTAGTTGTTGATTAGTTATCCTAGGCCAAAATCAAGGACATGCAAAGCTTTTTCCTTCTTCTTACTCCTTAACAATGGTCGAACCAAAGCTCTCTTCTCTCTATTTTTTCTTGTTATTTGTTTATTTCTTCCTTCCTTTCCCACTTAGGGAACCAACCAAGAGTAGAGACATAATGAGGGCGACAAGATGGCCACCTAATTACTCACCACAAAGTCTAATTTGTCTCTAGCTTATCCATTAAATCATTTCACTAAGGAGGGCAATTCGGAAATCCCGATTTGTTGCATGCAAACCTTCATAGTTTTCTTTCTATTCGATTTGACCACCTCTACTTGGTCATTTAGTTCTTTCTAAATTTTCAATCTAGTCCCCAACGCCATTAATTTAATTCAATTGCCTTGATTTTCTAATCTAATTGAGCCACTAGTTTGTTCGATTAACCCTTAAAAATTAGGCTATGTTTTAGGGTGTTACATTTCTCTCCCCCTTAAAGAAAGAATTCGTCCCAGAATTCTTACCTGAATTGAATAGATAGGGATATTGCTTTTGCATCATATCTTCTGGTTCCCACGTTGTTTCTTCCATCTTATGATTTCTCCACAATACTTTGATCAATGGAACACTTTTATTTCGGAGTCTATTGATTTCTTTGTCGAGAATTTGAACTGGTTCTTCTTCATAAAATAGACCAGGATTCAATTCTACTTCTCCCGGCTCCAAAATATTAGATGGATCAGATCTATATTTTCTGAGCATTGAAACATGAAAGACATTATGGATTTTATCAAACTCGCTGGGAAGTGCAAGTCGGATAAGCTATTGGGCCAATTCTCTCAATAATGTCAAAAGGTCCAATAAATCGAGGACTAAGGTTTCCTCTTTTACCAACCGAAATACTTTCTTTCATAGAGAGACTTTAAGAAAGACTTTGTCTCCCACGTTGTACTAAATATCTCTTCGCTTCAAACCAGCATAAGCTTTTTGCCTATCGAAAGCATGTTTTAACCGAAAATGAATAGTTTGGACATGCTCTTCCGTTTCCCTGAGTAGTTGAGGTCATAATATCTTGTTATCGCCAAGTTTAGACCAACAAAGAGGGGTTCTGCATTTTCTGCCATACAACGCTTCAAAAGAAGCCATCTGAATAGAAGACTGATAGATGTTGTTGTAGGCAAATTCTACCGGTGATAGCGACTTTTCCCAATTCTTCCCGAAATCGATAATATAGGCTCTAACCATATCTTCAAGAATCTGAATTACTCGCTCAGATTGACCATCACTTTGCGGATGGAAAGCAATGCTTAAATTTAGTTTGGTTCCCATAGCTCGTTGTATAGTTTTCCAAAATCGAGAGATAAATCTTAGATCACGATCAGAGACAATTGAGGTAGGAATTCTATGTAAATGGACGATTTCCTGAATGTACAAATTAGCTAAAGTCTCTAAGTTGTAGTTTGTACGAACATGAATAAAATGTGCTGATTTGGTGAACCGGTCAACAATCGCCCAAATAGCATCACGCTTTCGTGGCGAGCAAGGAAGACCAAACACGAAATCAATTGTAATTCGTTCCCATTTCCATTGAGGTAGTTCGAGCGGTTGGAGTAATCTGGTAGGGACTCGATGCTCAGCTTTGATCCTTTGACAGTTGAGGCATTTAGATACAAATTCTTTAATCGTTGCTTTCATGCCAGGCCACCAATACAATGATTTGAGATCTTTATACATCTTAATCGATCCAGGGTGAATCGAAAAAGAACTCTGATGAGCTTCTTCTAGAAGATCTCTTTTTAATTTCTCATCATTTGGAACACAAATTCTATCTTTAAAATATAGGAGGCCATTTGTGTGAATACAGAACCCTTCATCAACCTTTGTATCAAGTTTGGAGATAATGTATTGTAATTCAGGATCAGTTTGCTGAAGACTTCTAATCCTCGAGATTAGACTAGACTGAATTTGGAGTTTGGACAAAAATCCTTGTTTTTGATACACTCGCAGATGAGCGTTGATAGCATTTGAAGCTACAAGAATAAATCAAAACAATTTAAAATGAGCTATTATTGAAGGAATATTTATTTATTTATATTATTTTTATTTTTAAGAATCAAGGATTTGAAAATTACCCAATGTCGGTTTACGACTCAAAGCGTCTACAACCACATTGGCTTTTCTTGGATGGTAGTCAATAACTAAGTCATAATCTTTCAACAATTCAATCCACCTTCGCTGTATCAAATTTAGATCTTTTTGAGTTAGGAGATATTTTAGGCTATTGTGATCGGTAAATAGATAACACTTTTCACCATACAAGTAGTGTCTCCATATATTGAGAGCGAACACGATAGCAGCAAGTTCCAAATCATGTGTCGGATAATTCAGTTCATGAGGTTTCAATTAGCGTGAAGCATAAGCAATCATGTTGTCACCTTGCATTAGGACACATCCAAGACCCGAATGAGAAGCATCGTTATATACTGTGAATTCCTTTCCCGATTCTGGTTGGATCAAGACTGGAGCACGAGTCAAAGCTTCCTTAAGTTGGTCAAAACTTTTCTGTTGCTTTTCAGACCATTCAAATGGTTGATCTTTGTGAAGAAGTTTAGTCAAAGGCAAAGCCATAGTGGAAAATCCCTTTGACAAATCTTCGGTAATAACCAACCAAACCAAGAAAACTTTGTACTTCACTAACATTTCTAGGAGGTCACCAATCAACAATCAACAGTATTTTCTTTGGATCTACTTTAATTCCTTCGGCTAAATTACATGGCCGAGAAATGAAACTTCCGTTAACCAGAACTCGCACTTAGAATTTTCGGTGAATAACTGAAGTTCTCGGAGAGTTTGCAAGACAATGCGAAGGTGTTCAACATGTTCTTCCTGATTACGGGAGTAGACCAGAATGTCATCAATGAAGACGACTACAATATTATCGAGATAAGTCTTGAATACTTGATTCATGAGATCCATGAATGCCGCCGGAGCATTTGTTAATCCGAATGGCATTACCAAAAATTCATAATGACCATAACGAGTTCTAAAGGCTATTTTTGATACACCCTTCTTGACTCTCATTTGATAGTATCCTGATCGAAGGTCGATCTTTGAAAACACCGATGCATCTCTAAGTTGATCGAAAAAATCTTCTATTCTTAGGAGTGGATATCGGTTCTTAATTGTGATCTTGTTCAATTGACGGTAGTCAATGAAAAGGCGCATCGCTCCATCCAATTTTTTACAAATAAAATAGGTGCACCCCAAGGAGAAGTGCTAGGCCAAATGAAACCCTTATCTTGAAGTTCTTGAAGTTGCTTTTGTAATTCTTTCAATTCAAGAGGTGCAATCCGGTATGAAGTGATAGACACCGGACTTGAGCCAGGTTGTATTTCGATCCCAAATTCTACTTCCCTAGTCGGAGGAAGACCAGGTAGTTCCTCGGGAAACACATCAATAAATTCAGAAACAACAGACATTTCAGGTAATCCAAATTCAATTTGATCTTGTAAGACCATAGATGCAAAAATGGAAATGGGCTTTTTATCAATCACGAGTATGGATTCTTTTCCTAAGCCCCGAAGGTATAATCTCCTATTTTGACAGTCTACCCAAGCTTCATGTTTACTTAATCAATCTAACCCCAGAATTAGATCGAATTCACATGATGGTAATATGTAGATATCAATAGGGAATGACAGATTACTAATATGCAATGAACAATTTCTACATATTAAGTTGATGTTTGAATTTCCTTCTAAAGGATTTGAGACTATCAGAGTTGTTTTCACAATTTCAGGCTCTAATTTCAATTCCTTAACCCTAGATAGACGTATAAATGAATGAGTGGATCCCGAATCTATTAAGGCATAAACATGATATGAATTTAGTTCAACAGTACATGCAATCACTTCAAGAGATTCCTCGTCATCCCTACCACGAATGTGGTAAATTCGAGCAGGAGCTCGGGATTCCTAACGAGTGAGAGCATTAGAATGAGTACCCCTGCCTCTTCTTTGATAGCTCGGTTGAGCTGGTTTAGCATTCTTGTTCCGATTAGATGGTGTCAGATTAGGAATTGCAGAGTTCTGAGCTGGAATTGATTCGGGCTTCTAAGGACAATCTTTAATGTAATGATCGTCACCACCACATGCATAACACAGATTCGACTGAAATCTGTATTGGCCACGATATAGTTTCTGACAGAACTTACAAGGAGAAATCTTCTCTGAATTTCCCGTGCTATTGACTGATATAGCTGGTACTGAGGATTTTATCACAGTGGAAGGTTTCAAAGTATAATTGCCCCTCGGAGTAGAGGTAAAATTAGAAGACCCTTCTTTTTGAAATTTAGTCTTCTTAGACTGCCATTGAGATTTGTCGTCCCGTTTCTACTTTTTGTCAGGTCGATTACTCCATTTTCTTCTTTCAGCAACTCTCATTTTAGCTTCTGTTGCAATAGCCCGATTAACAAGATTTTAGAAATCAGTGATTCCCAAAGCAGTAAAGATTGGGCTCAATTCATCGTTCAGACCATCAATAAACATTCGGCACTTATCAGCTTCAGTTTTGATGTATTTCGAACCATATTTGCAATACTTGCAAAAGTCTGCAACATACTACTTAATAGGTATGTTGGCCTGCTTAAGGTACAAAAATCGCTTCCTTCTTTCAGCCAAATACTGCTCACTGATATACTTCTTTTTAAACTCCTCAATGAAGAAATTCCATGTCACAAATTCAGCTGGAACAATTAGAGTAGTGGTTTCCCACCAGTTCATAGCTTCATCCGCTAACAAGGCCACAACACACTCAAGTTTGTGTTCGTCTGAGCATTGCAACTGCTTAGTTACAATCTTAGTGGTGTTTTCAAGTCATTACTCAACATCTTTCGTCTTTTCGTTATTTGTACCAGCAAACGTGTAGGCTCGGTGTTGGGCAAGTTTATCTATCGGTGCTCTGCTGGGTACTGTTGCGTGTAAAATAGTCTATCGCAATTATAGTGCAAGTATACACGACGCAAGTAGTAAAGTGATACAAAGTATCGGATATCGTCTCCACAGGGATTGAGCTAATGACTTCACCTTATTTCACTGCACAAAGTAAAAGAAATAGTTTGAGAGTTGTCACGAATAATATTGTAAAAATGCAAATAAAAGGAATTGAGATATCAAGATAGAGAGAATGGGCTGGTATTGAGTTGCTCAGTAGTGTAGGTATTGAATTGCTTAGGATCTCCAGTTCTGCCGTCGCACCCGTCGCCGACAGCACCTGTCGCGGCGTCTGTCCGTTAGCTGTCGCGGCAGCGAACACTAACTCCGTACTTCAAGCTTGGCAAGAATCCCTGATCTGCCTTGCCATATCCCTAGGCACAAGTCTGTCGATGATCATGTCTTTGATGATACCTCCCGGCGTGAATCGAAGGATGAACACCGATGTGTATGAATTCTTCCTTAGCCACTTAACCTCGCCTTATCCCTAAGCACGAGATGGTTCAACTATAAACTAGAGAACGCGATTTTACCTCTTTCGTATACTTAACTCTCCCGATGCTAAGTAAATAGATAACCTCACAATGCTCTCCCGATGCTCTTGCAAGATATTAAAACCAAGATAAAAGAACTTGAAGTTTATTTTATTGAACTTGAAAAATCCTAAAACAAAGCAACCCTTGCAACTACTTTACAAAACAACTCGTAGCCCTAGGGGAATTTAGAACATATCGGTGACAGGTAAACGGTAGGGTTTTGGTTTCGGTTATGGGGTAGTCGGCTATCCTTAGGTTTAATCTATGCCCTTTATATAAGCTTTGGGCTCAAGTTATCTAAGGTAACAAGAATTACAACTTTAATTAAAAGTAAGATTCTAATGAAGACTAAATCTCTAAGGATTCCTACTTTTCAGCCGCCTCCTTGTTTCATGGAAATTCTTCTCCTTGAGCTTTGGCTTGACATATCTTTTGATCCGGGGCTTGGAAAAATATTCGGCTTCCACACGACAGACGAGCAGATTTTTCTCTATCTATCGAGGTCCACTTCATTTTTCCTCTTCATAAATCTGCTGTCACCATGCTGTCACGACAGGTCCATGACAGGTTCGTCTTCTTCAGCTGCTTTTCCAGTTAGCTCTCCTGCTTATCTGCCCTGCGCCTGCCTTCGACATCTACTGTGACAGATACCTGCAAAAATAGCCATCTTTCAGTAGAATCCGTGCCTTTTATATAATTGTGATGTTTTATTGAAAACTAACCTAAATGCAATGCAATGATGCTTGAATGCAGCAGAAATATGGGTTAAAAAGGGTGTAAATAATATAACTTTTACACACTCAACACACCCCCAAACTCAAGTTTTTGCTTGCCCTCAAGCAATGAAGACTTAAAAGAAAACTAAAAATTTTTGTGTTGGCTTTCAAACAGTGAACTGTCCCTCACATGTCGCTCATTCTCTATGGCGGCAGCAACCTGTCGGAAGGGTTAGGATCTGTCCGGAATCTCCCTATAGCTCTCGTGCAGTGTGTGCATGCTTGTGAACAGTTATATGCTAAGACTCTCTTAGTTTCACTAGAATATTCAACTCCTTAACTTGAATTTTATGCCAAAGTTTACTTTCTTTTAGAAGGCACATTTTCATGCTTTTTCTTCTATTTTCAAGCTAAGTTTTTCTAGAGCCAGTTTTGGGCACCTCTAGTTAGCTTCCTAGAGTCGGTTTCGGGCACCTCTAGGTTTTTTTTTTTGAATTTTCTTTTGCTAAACTTCTTTCCTAGAGCCAGTGTTAGGCACCTCTAGGGGCTATTCAAGTTCTAAGCATCCTATTCTAGTTTGGCTAAAAGAAATCTAAGCAATATAACAGTCACAAAAGTGTTTAAGTTTTCAGAACTATAGAAAGGCTCTAAACTTTTCCTTAACCTGTCCTAAAGATGATGCCACGACAGAGCCGTCATGACAGGTAAGTTAACTTCACAGTTTTAAGCCAACAGTTTAAATTTTCTGATTTTTTTTTAAAAGATAAAAGAAAATAAATAACTAATAAGACACAACAATTAAACAAAAGATGTGCCAAAGACTCCATTAAATATGGAGGGTTGCCACCCCCAAACTCAAGGGTTGCATTGCCCTCGATGCAAAATGACACATAAACAAATAAAGAAAAACACGAAAAATAAAAGTACATCACAAATATATAAGGGCAGGCAACAATAAGAGGAGTAAAAGAAATAAAAACTTAAATTTTATGCGCTGTCCTCGCTGCTGCTGCTGACGCGGATCTGATGGTAGTGTCTGCGTTGGGGAGGTGGCTGGGCAGGTTCCTGAGCAGGTTGATCAACAGGTTCATCAGCCTGTTGAGGTGCAGGTTCTTCCTCCGGTTGGGGGACAGGGTCGTCAGCAGGTTGAATGGCAGGTGGCTCCACTAGTCGGACATCAGAACTGCTGCTGTTGTTCAGCTGTTACTCGTGATGGCTTTGGACAGTCGTCTCTTGTTGGCAACATGCTTAATTCTTTTCACCCGTGTGAAAGCGCTGTCCAAGTTCCTCCGGACAAGAGGGCTGTCATCAGTGGCAGCTCGCTTGGTGCCTCTAGGGGAGGTGTCTGCCGATGGGCTGCCGTCTGCTGTCGGGGAAGGTGTGGAGGAGGCAGATTCTTCGTGGGGAGAGACAGGTGGTGTGGGAGTGGGGGAGGGGATATTGAAATAATGGGCAGGGAAGGTAGGGAAAATGACATCCGGAAAATTCAAAGTATTGGTAATGAAATTTACCGTTGCATTGGAGAAGTCGCGGATGAATATCATCAAACCCATCTGGCGCTCCTCTATCCTCAAGATGGCAGCAAGGATGTGGGCGTTCTGATCTGCCGGAGCGGTGTTGGTGGCAGCTTCTGGGGCAGGTTCGGTGGCAGGTTCATCATCAGACTCAGCAGGAGGGGCGTTTGGATCGAAGGCGTTGAGGGGCGATACAACGATGATCTCCATGAGGCTGGAGATGTTGCTGTCTGTCCAGCCGCTGCCCTTCTTGATTTTGTCTGAAGGGTCCTCCGGTACGGCAGCGCAGCGGCAGAGGGCAGTAATAGTGAAGGGCAGGCATAGTCGTGAATCTGATCGGAAGGCACAATCGAGAATGCTGTCTCGCATGTACCTGCCCACATTGATGGGCCTGTCATGCATGATAGAGTGGATGAGGGCCAACCGCTGCCTGTTGACTGTCGTATGGTGGGACGAGGGCAGGATACGCTTTTTAATAAAATCATTCCATAATTTTGCCTCGGGGAGTAGCTCTGCCCTGTTGACGGAGTTGGGGTTTTTCTTGCTGGTGCTCCAGGTTGTGCCTGCCTCTGTCAACTCCCTCATGACAGCATCATGTCCGGCAGAATCGAGGGTGTCCCAAAACTGTTGATGAGCATCGTCAGTGGGGCCAAAGAAGAGGCCGAATACATGGTTGATGCTGCTGGCGGTGAAAGGAACTGTCACTCCTCGGACGACGACAGATGTCGCCGTCTTACTTTCGATCGCCTCATAAAATTCCCTGACCAGAGTGTCGTTAAGCTCTGCCGGCTGCTCGGCAAAGTCTTCCCAAAGTTGTGCCGTAATGGCCTTCATAATGAACGGCCGGAGTCCAAAAAGAGGGGCATCTCTGTTATAGATGAAGCTCTGTTCCTCCCATAGTTCTTTGTTAGCGAACGGAGATGCTGCTGCTGAAGAAGAAGCGGCAGCAGCATTCTGACGGGTTTGTCGTGAAGACATTTTGGTTGCAACGGCTGAAAAAAAAAAAAAGAAAGTAGATAAAACTAGAAGGGAATAACAAGAGAGAAAATCAGAAGTGATGAAAAATGAAAAGGGGAAGGGGTTTATATAGCGGTCGAGTAGCTGCCCATTTAATGCCGCAACGGCAAGCGGGAAAAACGGGGCGGCAGATTGGATATTGCGTGTCTGACGCGTCTGACACGCATTAATGCGTCTGCTGTGCGTCTGCCGCACGCTTCTTCGTCTGCTGTGCGTCTGTTGACAGCCTGTCAAATCCGTCTGCGCCGGCAGCCGAAACGACAGGTTACCATAAATGGGCTTTATTGGGCTGGTGGATGAGCGGTGGGCTTGGGCCACTTCTTCTTTCTCACTTGACTCCTTTATTTCCTAAAAACTGAAATTAAAAACAAAACATTATTCGAATAAAATAAATCTAATTCCTAATAAATAATAAAATAAAATAAAATAAAAATTAGGTTAAATTAGGGATGCCTTGTGGGGCATCACCTAAGGTAACCACTTCCTGTATTCCTGGGGCTTCAGTCCCCTGATAATGCTTGAGGCGTTGTCCATTGACTTTGAATTGGTGCCCGTCCTTTAATGATTGAATTGTAATGGCACCATGGGGGAAAACTTGAATCACTTGGAACGGACCAGACCATCTAGATTTAAGCTTCCCTGGGAAGAGTTTCAATCTAGAATTAAACAACAATACAAGCTGCCCTGGGCAGAACTGTCGTGGCAGCAACTTTTTGTCATGCCACTTCTTTGTTTTCTCCTTGTATATTCTTGCGTTGTCGTAGGCCATCGTCCGTATTTCATCGATCTCATTCAAATCTAACAGCCTTTTCTGGCCTGCTTTGTCCAAGTCCATGTTTACTGCCTTGATTGCCCAATATGCCTTGTGCTCTATCTCGACAGGCAGGTGGTAGGTTTTCCCATAAATCAATCGGAATGGAGACATGCCGAATGGAGTTTTGAAAGCTGTTCTGTATGCCCATAATGCATCATTTAGAAGTAAAGACCAATCTTTCCTAGTTGGTTTAACCATCTTTTCAAGAATGTTCTTCACTTCCCTGTTGGAAATCTCAGCATGTCCATTGGTCTGTGGGTGGTATGCTGTCGCTATCCTGTGCTTGACACCATATTTCTTCAAGGCGGCAGCAATCACCCTATTGTCAAAATGTCTCCCTTCATCACTGATAATCGCCCTAGGGATGCCAAATCTAGAAAAGATGTTTTTGTGCAAAAACTTTTGGACCGTTTTGGCATCATTCTTTTGAGTTGCGATTGCTTCTACCCACTTGGAGACATAATCTACTGCTAGGAGGATGTAAAGATTTCCACATGAAGATGGAAAAGGTCCCATAAAATCAATCCCCCAAACATCGAAGATCTCGACTTCAAGGATGTTCTGCAGTGGCATCTCGTTTCTCCTCGAGATATTACCTGTCCGCTGGCACCTGTCACAGTTTTTGTAAAATTCCTGTGCGTCCTTGTACAGTGTCGGCCAGTAGAACCCTGACTGCAGCACCTTGGCAGCAGTTTTATTGCCTCCTAAGTGTCCTCCATATTGTGAAGCATGACAGTGATGGAGAATGTCTTCTTGTTCTTCTTGTGGTACACATCTCCTTATAACCTGATCTGCGCACATTTTGAAAAGAAGAGGTTCGTCCCAATAATAATGTTTAACATCATTTTGAAACCTCTTCCTGGCTTGATAAGTAAGATCAGAAGGTAATATTCCGCTAACTATAAAATTAACGAAATCAGCATACCAGGGAAGGTTAGAAGACTTACCTGCCGCCATGGCTGTCGCGACAGCTATTGCGGCAGCAAAGAGCTGCTCATCTGGGAAGGTCTCTAGTATGTGTGTCTCATCTACAGGTAGACTCTGTCCCATCTCTAACCTCGACAAGTGATCTGCCACCTAATTTTCTGTCCCCTTTTTGTCTTTGATTTCAAGGTCGAATTCTTGTAATAGCAAGATCCATCGTATCAACCTAGGCTTTGCATCCTTCTTTGCGAACAAGTACTTAAGGGCAGAATGATCGGTGTGCACTATTACCTTCGTTCCAAGTATATAAGAACGAAACTTGTCGATGGAGAACACCACAGCCAACAACTCCTTTTCTGTGGTGGTATAATTCACTTGGGCATCATTCAATGTTTTGCTGGCATAATATATGACATGAAACAGCCTGTCCTTGCGCTGCCCAAGTGCTGCCCCGACAGCATAGTCACTAGCATCACACATAATTTCAAACGGTTGCGTCCAGTCTGGTGGCTGTACTATGGGGGCTGTCACTAGCTTTTCCTTCAGAACCTTGAATGCTTCAGTACATTCTTCATTAAAGTCAAAGGGTCGGTTCTGCTCTAAGAGATGACATAGGGGCTTCGTGATTTTTGAGAAGTTTGCAATAAATCTCCTATAAAAACCAGCATGCCCTAAAAAACTCCTAATGCCCTTGACTGTGGTTGGCGGCGGCAGCTTCTCTATGACTTCAATCTTTGCCCGGTCGACCTCTATCCCACGGCAGCTAATCTTATGGCCTAAAACTATCCCTTCATCTACCATAAAATGGCATTTTTCCCAATTAAGAACAAGATTAGCTTTTTCACATCTTTCAAGTACCTTTTTAAGGTTGCCGAGGCAGCTCTCAAAATCGTCTCCAAAGACGGAAAAATCATCCATGAAAATTTCGAGGAAATCCTCTACCATGTCGGAGAATATTGCCATCATGCACCTTTGGAAGGTGGCAGGTGCGTTACATAGGCCGAACGGCATCCTCCTAAATGCGTATGTTCCGTAAGGGCATGTGAAAGTCGTTTTCTCTTGGTCCTCCGGTGCAATAGCAATTTGATTATAACCTGAATAACCATCAAGAAAACAATAGTAAGGTTTACCCGCTAATCTATCAAGCATTTGATCAATAAAGGGTAAAGGAAAGTGGTCTTTTCGGGTAGCTTTGTTGAGCTTCCGGTAGTCCATACAAACCCTCCAACCGGTCACAGTCCTGGTTGGGATTAATTCATTGTTTTCGTTGGTTATCACGGTCATGCCTCCTTTCTTGGGAACACATTGCACCGGGCTTACCCATTTGCTATCGGAGATGGCGTAAATAATACCAGCATCTAACCATTTAATTATTTCTTTACGCACTACCTCCTTCATTGCAAGGTTTAACCGCCTTTGGGCATCAATAGTCGGCTTATGATCTTCCTCTAGGAGGATTTTGTGCATACAGATTGCCGGACTAATGCCCTGAATGTCTGCTATCGTCCATCCTATCGCCCTTTTATGCTGCCTCAACATGTCGATCAGCTGTCGTTCCTGTTCCTGCGGCAGCTTAGCAGAGATGATTACGGGCAGTGTTTTATCACAACCAAGATAAGCATATTTGAGCTGCCCTGGCAGGGGCTTAAGTTCTAAGACAGGTGGTTCAACAGTAGATGGCTTTTGGATTAAATGGTTATCCGAAGTGTAATTCAAGGGTTCGAATAACTTACCTGGGCGATGGTCTAACCAGTCTACCTCCTTATGACCTTTAGTATCAGATGTATCGGATTCAGAGGAGTCGCTGTCGTCGGTGCTGTCGTCGTTGCTGTCGTGACAGGCTTGTAAATGGCTGTCGCAGCAGTGACCAAATTTTATATCACGACAGCCCGACCTGATGCAGGGTTGATCAAAGGTCACCTCAATGATGGCCTTGCATTCCTCATCCACATCAGCATGTTTCATTGCTTGGAGAACATTCAACTTAATTTCTTGATCGTTTACGCGCATGGTGAGTTCTCCTTTCTCCACATCAATCAATGATCTTCCTGTGGCTAAGAAGGGTCGCCCTAGGATGACTGGTGCGTTCTCATCTGCCTCACAATCTAAAATAAGAAAGTCAGCAGGAAATATAAGCTTATCCACTCTTACCAAAATATCTTCATTTTTTCCTTCGGGGTGAACGTAAGAGCGATCGGCTAGCTGTAGGGTAACTGTCGTGGGCCGCGCCTTGCCAATACCTAGTTTCTGAAAAACAGATTTAGGCATTAGATTAACACTAGCACCAAGATCACATAATGCCTTACCCACAAATCTGTCGCCGATTACGCAAGGTATGAGGAAGCTCCCCGGATCCTTCTTTTTCTGGGGTGGTTGCCGATGAAGAATACTCATGCAACCTTCTTGCATCCTTACCGTTTCAAATTCCCCAAGTTTAGATTTTTTAGACATGACATCCTTGAGAAATTTAGCATAACCGGGCATCTCCCTAACAGCATCTAACAACGGAATATTGATATGAACCTGTTTAAAAATATCATAAATCTTTTTAAGTTGAGATTCATGCTTAGCTTGCTGTATCCGTTGAGGAAAAGGTGGTGGAGGGCGGTAATCAGCAATGCGTCCTTCCCACTGCATGCGAATCTGAGGACGATACTCATCTTTTTTCTCCTCTGTCGCTTCTGTTGTCGTAACAGGCTCATCGGCAGCAGCCTGTTTATCACTTGTCGGGGCAGCTTCCTCGGCAGGCTTATCCAAAACAGGTTCCTTTTCTGTTTCAGCTTCTTTTTTCGGCCCTGGTAACTTTTTCCCACTCCTAGTAGTAATCGCCTTACATTGTTCGTGTGGGGGCGGTCTAGCATTTTCAGTATTGCTAGGGAAACCTCCATTCTGCCTCGGCTTAATATGCTGCGACACCTGACCCATTTGTGTCTCTAGAGATTTCAAGGTGGCCTCATGGTTTGTCATTCTCATCTTGGTTTCATCCATAAAGTCTTCCGTTTTCTTGACAAACTTATTGATGTTCTCCATATACGTACCAGTCTGAGACATAAAGGTGGCCAGAGTCTGCTCCAATATACTACTCGTGGCAGGTGGTGGCTGCTGTTGTTGCTGAGGCGGCAGGTTTGCGGCTGCGGCTGCTGTCGCGTCAACAATCTAGGACCCCCCTGATTCTGATTATATGCTTGTGGATTTAGGGCATTGTTAGGGTTACTCCAGGAAAATTTGGGATCTTTCCTCCAATTAGGGTTGTAGTTGTTGGAATTGTAGTTTGGCTTGTAATTCCCAACATATTTTCCTTCTTCTATATTTATAGGGCACTCATCCCTACTATGATTTCCCTCACATGTAGCACAAACTTCCTCGACAGCAAACCCTCGTACTTCCTCTTCACTCAATAAGTGTTTCATGGCTTTGGTGAGGAATGCTACCTGTGATTTCATAGTGCTGTCGGCCTCATAATCCTTGACAGCAAGTACCCGTTTACCTCCTCTTCTAGCGGTTGGAAACTGCTCCTCATTCTTAGCCAGATGTTTCAAAACTTGCAGGGCCTCGTCCGGATCTTTATCCAATAATAGTCCATTCGCTGCAGAATCAATTCGAATGCGAGTTTGTAAGTTAGCAGCATTATAAAACTTAGTTACCTGATTCCAGACGGGGAATCCATGCATTGGGCAGTTTCGAAGAAGAGTTGTGAATCTGTCCCAGGCCTCGTGCATTGGCTTGTCATCTTCCTGTTGAAAAGTAGCAATTTCGTTACGTAATCGCTCAGCTAAATGTGAAGGATTAAAACGAGACAAGAATTCACGAGTTAAATCTGCCCAAGTCATAATAGAACCCGGTGTAAGTTTATTCCACCAAGTTTTAGCTCTGTCCCTCAATGAATGGGGAAATAACCGAAGCCTCAGTATCTCCGGACTAACTCCTGGTAGTCTAAACGAACCACAGATCTCCTGGAACGTTTTGAGATGCTCCCTGGCATCTTCTGTCGCAGAACCACTGAACTGTCCGGCGTTGTTGATCATACTAAACATGACAGGTTTAAGCTCGAAGTTGTCAACATCAATATCCGGCAACGTGGTCTCCAGCTCTACATGATCATTCAGCATGTAGTCACGACATGACCGTCGTCCACCTGCCGCGGGCGGGTCACCGACAGGCGGGATTTCTTCACCGGCAGGCTGATTACGGGACATCTGCTCTAGCTGTTCTTCAAGGTACTCGTTCCGGTCTAAAAGGTGGCGAATCTGTTTCTTGAGATTGAAGGAACGTTCGATCTCCGGATCTAATTTATACTCAGGATCTTCGCCTCTTTTAGATCTGCGCATAAACAGGAAAACCTTGTGAAAAGCAAGAGTTTAAAACACAAAAGAAAAATTAAAGAAAATAAAAATAAAAACAAAAACAAAAAAAATGCAAGGAAAGAAAGGTGTAGTTATGTTGCCAATCCCCGGCAACGGCGCCAAAAACTTGTTGCGTGTAAAATAGTCTATCGCAATTATAGTGCAAGTATACACGACGCAAGTAGTAAAGTGATACAAAGTATCGGATATCGTCTCCACAGGGATTGGGCTAATGACTTCACCTTATTTCACTGCACAAAGTAAAAGAAATAGTTTGAGAGTTGTCACGAATAATATTGTAAAAATGCAAATAAAAGGAATTGAGATATCAAGATAGAGAGAATGGGCTGGTATTGAGTTGCTCAGTAGTGTAGGTATTGAATTGCTTAGGATCTCCAGTTCTGTCGTCGCACCCGTCGCCGACAGCACCTGTCGCGGCGTCTGTCCGTTAGCTGTCGCGGCAGCGAACACTAACTCCGTACTTCAAGCTTGGCAAGAATCCCTGATCTGCCTTGCCCTATCCCTAGGCACAAGTCTGTCGATGATCATGTCTTTGATGATACCTCCCGGCGTGAATCGAATGATGAACACCGATGTGTATGAATTCTTCCTTAGCCACTTAACCTCGCCTTATCCCTAAGCACGAGATGGTTCAACTATAAACTAGAGAACGCGCTTTTACCTCTTTCGTATACTTAACTCTCCCGATGCTAAGTAAATAGATAACCTCACAATGCTCTCCCGATGCTCTTGCAAGATATTAAAACCAAAATAAAAGAACTTGAAGTTTATTTTATTGAACTTGAAAAATCCTAAAACAAAGCAACCCTTGCAACTACTTTACAAAACAACCCGTAGCCCTAGGGGAATTTAGAACATATCGGTGACAGGTAAACGACAGGGTTTTGGTTTCGGTTATGGGGTAGTCGGCTATCCTTAGGTTTAATCTATGCCCTTTATATAAGCTTTGGGCTCAAGTAATCTAAGGTAACAAGGATTACAACTTTAATTAAAAGTAAGATTCTAATGAAGACTAAATCTCTAAGGATTCCTACTTTTCAGCCGCCTCCTTGTTTCATGGAAATTCTTCTCCTTGAGCTTTGGCTTGACATATCTTTTGATCCGGGGCTTGGAAAAATATTCGGCTTCCACACGACAGACGAGCAGATTTTTCTCTATCTATCGAGGTCCACTTCATTTTTCCTCTTCATAAATCTGCTGTCACCATGCTGTCACGACAGGTCCATGACAGGTTCGTCTTCTTCAGCTGCTTTTCCAGTTAGCTCTCCTGCTTATCTGCCCTGCGCCTGCCTTCGACATCTACTGTGACAGATACCTGCAAAAATAGCCATCTTTCAGTAGAATCCGTGCCTTTTATATAATTGTGATGTTTTATTGAAAACTAACCTAAATGCAATGCAATGATGCTTGAATGCAGCAGAAATATGGGTTAAAAAGGGTGTAAATAATAGAACTTTTACACACTCAACAGGTACAATAGTAGTAGAAGCAGTAGGTTGTTCTTGTTTAAGATTTGACAGAAGTTGATTGAATATCTTATTCATACTAAGGAGACATTCCCTCTGAGCCGATTGGACTATGGGATTTTTCAGGCTGAGGTTGCTCACGCTCAGTACTTTGAGCAAGTTCTCTATTTTCCGTCTTTTTTGGAACTTCAATTCGTAATGGTGGGTTCTCATCTAACCTCACGCTTTCACTTTCACTTGAAGATTCGTGTGAACTTCCATTTTTTGGTCAGACATTCTATCATGAATCAAACAAGAAAAGATTAGAGAAGTACATTACAATTATCTCAGTGTACGACTCATGGGTGGCATACTTAAAATGTAGTAAATGCATGCAGACTCGATTAAACCTTAGGAATTAACCTAAAAAACTCTTATACCACTTTCTATAACACCCATCACCCCTGATTAAGAGTAAAGAGTGTTAGACAGATTCGTTTTATCTTATTACAAGTGGGCAACGGAAACAAACAATTTTTTTTATTATTCTAAAGGCATCCTTGTAATTACTTCCTAGTCCAGTTAATGCCAATCGAATTACTAACCGATAATCTCAGATTAAACCCCAATTTAATTATCCAATTTCTAAACAAGCATGTAACATATCACAATTTATTCTATTTAGCACAATGTTCCAATTTACTATGGTGGACCATACTTGTAATTTTGCAATTTAACAATCCAAACATTTAAGTACTAAAAACACACCACCATATTATATCAACCAAATATATATTGTTTCGTTTCCCTTTTTACAGAGAATTTTTTCGGGGTAACCGAACATCAAGGCTACAACCTAGTGGTCGCATATACAAAATATAATAAAACAAATCAAGAACCCTATACAAAATACTACAAAGGCTAATCTATACCCTATATTTACCCCATACTTACATAACAAAATGAGGGAAACCTTAACCGAATATTCAGAGATTCTTCATATAATAATTCATAAACATAACCATAAGTGCAAACTGAACTAACATGCTGATGACTAGGCCACCCATTATAAATACAACAAAAATAACAAAAGACATACTTCTATTCTTCTAACAGCTAACAAGATTAGAGTGAACAAGATGATAATCAACTTCATATGGTTTGAGAAGAAGGAATACACGAGTGATAAGTCCATACAATACTTAGTAAGGAAACCTTAATCTAACCATTTTAGAATTTCTTGATTTAGTTAATCATTCAATTAATTCAACTCTAATTTAGAGTATGATCAGTCTATACAATTCGAACTATTTTTTAAATTAACATTCAAATTTACAAGCCAACAACATAGCAACCTCAAACATATCCCATGCCTACAATCAATTTTACAATCATAAATACTACTAATTTAAATACAAACAACAACAAACTGTAACAAAGTAAATAATTAAAATTTAGTTTATCAATTAAGTGCTTCACTACACTACCAATTATCAATTGATCGAAATCAAAGAAATTAAACATCAAAGTTTACAAATTTATTTAATTGTTAACTTGATTATTATGCCTTGGTTCATATAGTTAGCTAGGTATTCGAGTCACATGTTAGAGATGTGTGAATTATTTCACCATATCATAGGTACCCAAGTACCACTTTCGTATTATCGTATTACATATCATCTTAGTGCCAATTACACTAAGTGAATAGGTACACTCACGTACCATAGCAATCAGGTACACCCACGTACAAATTTTATAGAGCTCTAGACTCTAGGCATGGTGTACTACCTAAACTGACCATATAACTAAGAGTTTTATTCATTAGGTAATTTAAAATTTTTCATTCAGCAATTTACACAAAATTGCACCATCATGAATTCATATCACATACGATTCCATATCATTTTATACATATTGAATTTTCCAACATCCAATTTGAACTTTCAATTCAACAAGTCAATCCTTGTTCATACCTTATCAGTTTATAACATGTCTCGTGTAACAATTAGGATTTATAAGATTTTCTATCTTAACACAAATTTCTAGCAACCAGATGCATACGTATCATTGAATCAATCCGACCATTTTATCATGGTCTTATGAAATCCGAACTAACAACAATGACCATCAATTGCAATCAACCATGAAATCGAGCATGCACACATTCGAGTTAATCAAGTTTCTTAATTACTTATCAAGATGAAGGCATAAATCATACTTTAACTACATACTTGATTTAGCAAGCAAAGTTTCCAGCAACCAACCTATGTTAATCAATAGAAATCAAGTTCACAGAATTTAAACTACTATAGAAATTGGATATAAAGGTTATTAACATATCAATCAAGAACACATATAATTCAACCATACAACATCATATCACAAGCATGTTCCCTTTAATCCTTCTTCCCATTAATTACCAATCCATATTAATGTCCATTTTCATGCAATTGAATAACAAAAATTTAAACAAACTTAGTTGAGACACTATTCCCAACTCTAAGATTGTTTCACTCACAGTCGTTGTGTTAGTCTTGAATTCGGATGCTCTTTTCACGCTCTTTTGGCGATCCGGCTATCAGATTCTCTTCGATACCTTCTCCTCTAAGTTCTAATAAATCATTTACAATTATATGAGACATAATTCAAAATCAATCAAACCAAATTATTATTTAATTTAACGATCTCATTTTAGTCCCCGAAATAATTTTAATTCCAGACAGATTGGAACTAATTTACTAAACTACTTGTATCTCTTAATCCGCAACTCGACTTTACAATTAAATTATACCAATTTAGAACTAATGAACTCTTCTTTAATGTTAATTAATCTCCTTATTATAATTCTTATCGATTCAATTCATATTTTTACTCAAAGTTCATTATTATTTTCAATCGTATAGTTTTGACCACCTTTACAGATTTAGCTCCAGATTTCACTATGCTATTCAGAATTAAATTCCGTGTTTTTACATGTTCAATTAACATAATCAACTATCACATCTCAAAATTTTGGACCTAAATTTTACGTGTACAATTTTATGTGAATTTTCAAAGTTCATTGTCAAGACTAAAACAATGCTGGATAATTTAAAGTGTCTTTGCCATTTTCTTTCCAGATTTTTTTAAAATACTCGTAACTTAATGTCGTTTGTTTCTCATTAAAACATGCACCTCAAGGTATTCTTTATTAAATTTTCAGACCAAAAATTAAAGTAATCTATTTTTGAACTCAAAACAGTGCTGGACAGATTTAAGAATTCTAACTTAACTTAAATTTAAACTTCAATGTCTTATTGAACATACACCCTATTCAATTTCCTTCTTATCACAACTATATGAATTTTTCAGCAACTTCTTAATAGTAATGTATTCTTTAATTAACTAAATTTTCAACCATTATTCTCTAACTTATAACAATCTCTCAATTGGTCATCTATCCCTTGAATCTTTCGGTTAACAACCTATTCATTTTTTTATTCGAACAACACTATATCATTTGAGCTTCTCTTTTAAAAATTCTTCTTTGTTATTTGCATGTCATCTATACTAATTAACACTCAATTTTTCATAACAATTTAAAATTTAAAACACAAGAAACCCTCTAATATTATTACATTCAAATGGAGAGAAAGAGTTTAAACTTACTTATGGTTGTTGATTAGTTATCCTAGGCCAAAATCAAAGATATGCAAAGCTTTCTCCTTCTTCTTTCTCCTTAACAATGGCCGAACCAAAGCTCTCTTCTCTCTAATTTTTCTTGTTATTTGTTTATTTCTTCCTTCCTTTCCCGCTAAAAGAACCGACCAAGAGTAGAGACATGATGAAGGTGACAAGATGGTCACCTAATTACTCACCACAAAGTCTAATTTTTCTCTAGCTTATCCATTAAATCATTTCACTAAGGAGGGCAATTCGAAAATCTCGATTTGTTGCATGCAAACCTTCATAGTTTCCTTTCTATTCGATTTGACCATCTCTACTTGGTCATTGAATTTTTTCTAAATTTTCAATCTAGTCCTTAACGCCATTAATTTAATTCAATTGCCTTGATTTTCTAATCTAATTGAGCCAGTAGTTTGTTCGATTAACCTTTAAAATTTAGGCTAAATTTTAGGCGTTACAGAAAAGCCATGGTTGTAAAAGGTTGTTTAGATGATGAGCTGAAGGGTTTGGAGATTAAAGATAAAGAGAAAAAGAAGAGTAAAAAGTAGTAGGACTAAAATATACAAAATTAAAACTTGGATTAAATGTGTAATTATATGAAAATTAGGGATCGAGTTAGATGAAGAAGAATATGGAAGATGGTGGAGTTGAGAAGAAATAAAAAATTGTAAATATGGAAGATTAAATGTGTAATTATATAAATTATTTTTATTTCGATGATCAAAATTGAAGTGAAGTAATAGTTTAGGGACTACTTAGGTAATTTATCATTTGTTTATTGTGTCAGATCAGCCTCCCGTTTAAGTTTAACGGCAACAAACGTCTCAGTAACAAAAAATTTACAGATCGAAAACGTAAATAATCTTACCGGTCATTTTTGAAAATCGGTGATCAACTCTGTACTAAGAAGAAAGTGACCGTGTGAAAATTGAAGATTCTAAGAAAAAAAAGATTGTATCCTTAATTCTACTTTTGCCTTTTGGCAATATTCGACTAAGGTTTTCGTGAATTATTCTACGGGGTGTTCGTTTATTTTATTAAACGTACAAATGAGTGATATTTTTTGTTTGTTTAAGTAAATGAACAAACATGAACAAAAGGCTCGTTAATTTATTTTACGTTCGTGAACGTTCGATAATCCGTTCGTTTATATTTATTTAATTTTTTTATTTTCATAACAAAAATATTATATTTTAAAAAATTTAAATATATATATAATATGTAATAAAAAGAAAAAAAACAATACTCAATGTTCGATTACGTTTATTTATCATTTTAACAAACATGAACAAACACGAACAAGTTACATTACTTAACAAACGAACACAAACAAGAAATTATGTTCGCTTAATTTTTCATATTTTACTAAAATTAAGCGAACGAAACATACCCTCATTTGTATTCGTTCAATTCGTTTACGTGCCTACTTTTATTTGTTTGAAATGATCTAATAATTAATTTGGTGTTGATTTTTCTTAAGGCATTGGTGTTGATTTAGCTTTTACATGCATTTCATAAAAAATGTCACTAAACTACCCCGAAAAAATAAAATGATAAAAAAAAAACTTTCAAAAGTTACACAAGATAATTAAATTTTATGTTTTATTACAAAATGGTAAATGTACCGTTAACTTCTGTTAAAGAGGTTACATGGCTGTTAATTTTTTTTTGTATAATAGCACATTTAGTCCTCCATAATTATACATTCAATCAATTTAGTCATAATTTGAAGAAATTTAATAAATTTAACCCTCAATTTTTACCCATGATATAATTTAGTCCTAATTCTAAAAAAATTAACCCTTGTTATTTCAAAATTACTTCAATTTAATCCCTCTTCATCCCTTCATCTTTCCATTATCTCTCTTACATTTTCATCTTTTTCTCCATTTATTCAAGATTTGATTTTTCTTTCATTGCTAATCAGATCTAATCTTGGGATGAAGAGGGACTAAATTGAAGTAATTTTGAAATATAAAGGGTTAATTTTTTTAGAACTAGGACTAAATTATAATAATGTGCAAAAATTAAGGGTTAAATTTATTGAATTTCTTCAAATTATGACTAAATTGATTGAATGTGTAATTATTAAGGATTAAATATGTTATTATACAAAAAAAATTAATAGCCATATAACCTCTTTAACAAAGATTAACAACATAGTTACCATTTTGTAACAAAACATACAATTTAATTGTTATTATGTAACTTTTGAAAGTTTAGTTATCATTTTATTTTTTCGGGGATAATTTAGTGACCGTTTAGGTTCTTTATCCAAAAAAAAAACTTTTACCATTGTAGAAACGAGAAAGGGTCAAAGTCAAAAGCCATCGTTTATGGTAATGGTATGGGTGGGTGGTAGGCCTTGCATTACAAAGAATAACCCACTCTATTCATTGCAATGGCTTCCATCTATTCTCCCTTCACATTATTCAAACTTAGCATTCTTGTTTAAACAGAATCGAATCAGACTGTTAATTACTTTTTTTTTTGTTCTCTTTATTTTTCTAAATTTTATCCTAACTAATTAGAATTAACTGTGATGTACACACTATTTTAATAGGCGATTCTCCTAACAATAATATTTTAGCTATTTTTTTAATTCAATCATTTAAAAGTTTATTGTTGGATCATTGGATTTGGACTTGATGGTTTTGAGTTGAGAACAACTTGATGGTTTTGAGTTGAGAACAACTTGGTGTTATCCTAATCTCAAATGCCTTTTTTATTAATAATCACTTGAAACTTATATCCTTTAATCAAACTCAAATCTAAAAAATGTCGTATTTAATCTATGTATACTTAAGCTTTAATGTCAATATTTCTAGTGTATCGTTTAAGTTCATCGTTAATTTTTAAAATAACTTTTAATAACTTTTATATTCGTTTAACGATTTAATTTAACTATTTTCCTTAAATTCTTATAATTTTGTTTTTAGATTCGAGACCCTATTTGGTAAACAACTTTTTGAGTCAAACGTCAACTTTTTGAATCAGAGGTTTGGATAAAAGACTTAAGATTTTTTTGTCCTTGATAATTATAAATTTTTTAAATAACTTAAATTTGAATAACTAATAAAATTAGAAAAAATAATTTCACAAATAATAAACTAATATATACATATAAATTTAATAATTAATAAAATTATATTCAAAATATAATTTTATAAATAGGAAATTAATATATACATCTAAATTTAGTAATTATTAAAATTATATTAAAAAGATAAATTCACGAATAAAAATAATAATATATACATCATTCGTATATGTTTACTAATGATATTAAAAAAATTTAATTTTCATAATATAATCAATATTAATTGATACAAAATAATAATAATAATAATAACTAATAAATTATTCAAACAAGTATTGAATATAATCGTGTACTTATATGTCATTTTGCTTATTCAAATAATCAAATAGCTATCATCTATCAGTTAATTTTACCAAACACTTTTATACAATCAACTAATACAATTCGCTAGTCAAATCAGCTATTCGATATCAGCTAATGCTATCAGCTATCCGATATCAGCTAATATAAATCGCTATCCACTATTAACTATACGCTTATTGAGACTATGGCCCTGTTTGGTAAACAGCGTTTTGGCCAAAAATTAGAGGTTTGAGGTATAATTAGAGGTTTGACTAGTCAAATCCGTTAATATTGATGTTTGGTAAATAGCGGATTGAAAGAGCGGATTGTGGTGAAAAAGCTAATTTTAAAAAAGCTCCTAATATGAGCTTTTTGAGATTAGAGGTTTGATATTAGAGTTGTAATGACTTTTTTATCCTTAACAATTACTCAAAATCTCCAAATAACCTAAATTAAATAATAACATTTTTTAATATAAATAATAACATATTAAATATTGGACTTATTTGTTGTTACTATTAATTTACATGGTGACATTTGTAAGTTAATTCTATTTTTTTATTATCACATATTTATATGTGCATATAATTTTTTTAATAATTATATAAATAATAAATTAATAAATAAATCTTTCAAATATGTTTAGAAAATTTATATTAAAAATAATTTTTACAAATCTAATTAATATTTATTAGATACAAAATATTCATAACTGATAAATTATTCAAACAAGTATTGAATATAATCATGTCCTTATATGTCATTTTGCTTGTTTAAATAATCAAACAACTATCAGTTATCAGTTAATTTTACCAAACACTTTTATACAATCAGCTAATTCAATCCGCTAGTCAAATCAGCTAATGCAATCAGCTATCAGCTATCAACTAATATAATCCGCTATCAGCTATCAGCTATCCGCTAATTGCCAAACAGGGCCTATAATTTATTTTATTGAGACTATAATGCGCCTCTACCCCGTACCTCTCATTTGTTGAATTTTTTAAAATATATTTTAATTTGTTCATATATATATATATATATATATAAAAAATGCGGATCAAGCTTTCATACAATACTATTCAATACAGACTTAATCACTATCTAGATTATTTACACAATTTATAGGTGGGTCTTACACATATATATATGATGATTAATATATTAAAAATAAAGGTATATTATACCGTTGACCACCATACTTTGGTTAACGTATTAAAATGACCACCTTAAAAAAAATTGACTCAATTGACCACCCAAACTATTAAAATTGGATCAATGTGACCACCAGCCGTTAATGGGCTAAAGGAAGGTGACGTGGCAGTTAAAAAATTAAAGGTATAATCACACATTTGGTCCTTATTATTTACACATTCTTTCAATTTAGTCCTAATTTTAAACTAATAAAATAAATTAATTAGGTGGTGACACGTGTCAACACCTTATTGGAGGAATTTAATTATTTATATTTGATTAATAAATTATTTTCCTCCTCCAATCAGGTGGTGACACGTGTCACCACCTATTTAGAGGAGGAAAACAAAATCACCAAACTTGAGCTTGGAGGGAATCAAACCCGAGTGAATCGGGGATAAAAGCAGCGTTTTAACCACTGCACCAAGCACGTGTCACCACCTAATTAATTTATTTTATTAGTTTAAAATTAGGACTAAATTGAAAGAATGTGTAAATAATAAGGACCAAATGTGTGATTATACCTTTAATTTTTTAACTGCCATGTCACCTTCCGTTAGCCCATTAACGGCTGGTGGTCACTTGATCCAATTTTAACAGTTTGGGTGGTTAATTGAGTCAATTTTTTAAGGTGGTCATTTTAATACGTTAACCAAAGTATGGTGGTCAACGGTATAGTTTACCCTAAAAATAATAGATAAAATAGTAATTGATCAGATCTCAACCCATATAATACAAATATATCTCTATTACATAGACACGCACACATATATTTATAAAATATAAATAAATTAAATAACTTAATTAAATGATTGAATTATATTTTTCTAATGTAACCAAAAACTAAATATTAAGATAAATAACACAAAAAATTAACCAACGAGATTGGTCTGAGTAGTAAACAGTTTAGTATCGCTTAGGCAAGTCTCGAGTTCGAGGTATTATATATACATAAAATCCCTGTCAAAAGACATACCCACCAAAGCCAAGTGTGCGACCTGGGTCGGTCCGAATTAGTTAAGGCAACAAAAAATATTCAAAATATTAAAATCCTAACTTAAAATTAGAGTCAATTTAGAACAAGAGTCATAGTTTTCTAATAAAATTATAACGTTTAAAAAATTTGAGGACCAATTTAAAATGTGAGTCATAGTTTGAGGATGAAACTGAAATGCTCAAAAGTTTAGGACCTATTTAGAATAAAGCTCATAGTTTAAAAATAAAATTAAAATATTTTAAAATTTATAGATCAATTTAAAATAACTGTCATTTTAAGGACGTGTAGTACAACTAACTCAAAAATAAAAACTTTCAAACTACTTCGTATCTGGTACCTTACGGTCACGGATACCATAATCCTAACTTTTTTTACGATTAAATCATAAAAATAAAACCAAATCTTCAGTTAAACGATACCAAATTCAATCACTCAAACAAGATAACCCTAACTTCCTTCCTCGCATTAAAAAAATATTCTTTACAGCGAGACCTTGCAAACGTTTTCTCGAAAAATATTTTTTATAGGAAAAACCATTTTTCCCTTAAAAAAGGTGATAACAAAAATAAAAGAAAACGGAAAGAAAAAAATGGCGGATTATTAAAGAAGACGGTAAATTTGATTACCGTTTTACTTGATTTTTTCGTTATTAAAAATATTTAATTTTCATATTTTGGGAGTATAAACAGAGAAAGATGGGTGTTAATGTAATCCTTCCTTGCACTCACATTCTCAACATTTTCTTCTCTTTCTTCTTCTCCACCTTCCTTTCTCCTAGAAGACGCAGAACAAGAAAAACTTTTGTTCCCATCTTTAATTTTAATTCTTATTGCGCCTTCCGTTTTAATTTGGTGGAGAAATCAGTGTTTATATGTACGGGCAGATCATTCAGATGATTTATCTAGCAGGAGTTCTTGATCGCAACCTTCTTTATTGGTGAGCACATCAGTTGTTTTAATCTGTTGAATTTTTTGTCTTTTCATGTTAGTTTTTGCTGATCAAGCTTGGGTTTGCTTTAAACTTAACTGGGTTTCTCTTTTTTTTTGGCTGGCTGAATTTATTTGTTTACATATGCTGATGTTTATAACTTGTTAAGCTTTGCTTCTGGTGAATGGATGCCGTGAAAGAAACCCCTATTAGTGGTTTTGGCGTTTTTTGGGCTTTGTATTGGCGTCTTTTTTGTTGTCTCAAGGAATCAATTCAGCCCTCTAAGGTCTTTGTGATTGTCATTTGCTAGTTGTTATCATTTTTGGTTGGAAACAAATTCTGGGTTCTTTTGTTCATGTTCTTCCTTTGGATCCATGGTTGATTGGACTGTATTGATTTTGAGCTAGTTTAGTTGCTATCTTGCTCTCGTTTTGGTTTTAAAATATAGCTTTGTGCTCATTTATGTTGATTGAAGGAGCTGTTTACACAGCATTGGATTTGTCTTATCTCATAGTATTCATCGGCTTGTTTATCTTTTTGATGGATTTCTGTTGTTCATTAGAAGAATTTAAGGCTATGGTGGATTAACTTTTGAATTCTATGGAGTATAAGTTGGCAATACCGTGCACAGATACATTTGAGCTGAGTTCTGATTTTTTTTCTTCTTATCCAGCTTATATTTTCATCAGCACTTTTCAACAGGCGATCGCAGTGATTTTTCTTGTTAGCAACATGAATTCTACGTGCTTCGTTGCTTCCTGGTTCGGAGGCCAGAAGATTTGCGCTACTCATTATCATTGGATAGTTAGTTTGTGTTTGGCTTTTTCAAGGGAAGCTCATAATAGAACTGCAGCTGAGATGTGGATGCCATTGGTTGATACATAGTATAATCGTGTTAGTGCTATTAGTGAACTAGTTTTGCAGTCATCATTTCACTACTCTTCAATAATTTGCTAGAACTAGGAAACCTGAATTCCTTCTCTGTAATATTCTAGATGAATTTGAATAATTAGAATTGATTAGGAAATACTGCATCGTAGAAAAGTAATAGAGGCAAGAAAGTGAGCAAGGAAGTGGAGGAATAACTTATTTAGCTCCACTTACGTTACTTGGTTCACCATTCTCTGCAATTTTAGCCATGGGGTTGCCACAAGTTCCCTCAGATGATATTTCCGAGGAAGGTCAAGCCGCATCTGTAGATGCATTTTTGCAAAGCCCACCACAGCTTTCAGGTGTCAGCAGCTGTGGCACAGATTGTATCCGTGGAGGAAGTTTTAGCCAGACTATTGGGGGTTCCTTGTGTTCTTCACTAGGAGATTTTCAAAGGAAAACTTCTTTGGAGCTTTCAGAGGATTCTTTCAAATTAGGAGGGAAAACGAATACTTCACCCAATGCTCATGATCTGAAAATTGGCTATGCCAATGATGTTGGATCACTTGCCCCTCCTAGAAGTGCATTGAAAGTCCAAAACCCTGCTTCTAGGATTGTGGGTTTTGAATCACATGGAACTAGTAAGGTACTTGAGGGAGCTCCTAGTGATGTTCACTCTTCTCGTATTGGTGTCAGAGCTAATGAAATAGAGTCTAGTGTGTCATTAGTCAGGAAGCGACTGTTGTCTCCATTAAATAGCATGCTTTTCTCGGATCAATTTCATGGTGATCCTCTGGACATTAGCTACAGCAGCACTCAAGTAAACTCTTCTTCTTTAGCTGATAAGCACAGGGTTTCTGTTCCACAAGATAATAAGAAAGCAAACGTTGGCAGCAAAATGAATTTCACGAGACCATCCTGGTCTTTGTCAAGCTGCTTTGAACATGGAAACATTCTATATAACAAAAGGGGAACTGCTTCAGTTATTTTTACAGATGGTCCTTTACCGGAAAACAAGGAATCACATCTTTCTCGTAATTTTTCACTTTCATCTGGTCCAGATCAATCCCAAGAATCAAGTAAGTTAAGGTCCCAAAGTGGAGCAATATCTATATCCCCCCAAATTGCAACTTCACCTGTTTCTTTATCTCCACTTGGTCCAAAGTATAGTGAAAGGATAACAGCTGCTGGAGGATGCAGGAATCTTAAAAAGGATATTGATGATTCTCGTTCAACTCTAAAGAATTTAGAACAGTCAGTTGAAAGGTTTGACCCTGGTCTTATGTTTGCACCTGACGAAGAGGAGTTGGCTATTTCCAGCAGATCATTCGAAGATGTTGGTTATTTGCACAAAGAATTTCTTCCTTCTTCTCTGGATAATGTTGCTGGAGTAAGTTGGCCTTTCTGTCACGAGCCAGTCCCCACGTCTCCATGTATGAGATCTATGAAAGGCTTGGGTGGCCTTCCTGTTAGGAGGTCCTTGGTTGGTTCATTTGAGGAGTCATTATTGTCTGGAAGGTTCTTTTCTGGAAAGCACAGTCAGGTTAGTTGTAAATTAAGTCGGTTACTTTTTCTATTCTGAGTCTGAATAGGAAAGTTTTCACTCACAGATGACTGCATTTCTCATATGTCACTACTTATGTCTTGTATTCTTAGAGGATTGGTGGTTTCTTAGCTGTTCTAAGCATAACTGGAGGGAACTTCTCACCACAATCACAGAAACTTCCATTCTCTGTAACCAGTGTGGATGGAGACTGTTCTCTCATGTATTACGCATCCATAGATCTTTCAAGGAATTCTTCCTCGAATAAGAGTCGAGATCAGAAGCTGAAAAGAGGCCTTAGCAATGATGAACTGCAACCTGTCAGAAGTCGGTTGCATATTCCTATGAAAGGGCGCATACAATTGGTAAAACCTGCCGCAAATTGCTAGTCAGTGTCTTGATGTTATCAATTAACCAGTTAGACTCTGGTCGAGTGCTTCTCAGTGCCTTGATGTTATGAATTAAGCTTTAGTCTAGTTCTACAACATTATATCTTCTGTTGAAACTAAAATATTACCATTCTAATTAACAAAAAAGGCCTGCCACTAATTGCTAGTCTGTGTTTGAGCATTCATAGTATTTTTCTTTAGCCTTCTACGTCATGCTTTTCTTTTACTTTAGTTGGATTTGCACGTGGGACCTTGGTAGACAACCTACTAGAATTTGGTCATTCCTTGTGGCTAGTTCTTTGTTTCCCTATCATATTTGTTCTTGGACTTCTTAAATTGCATCGAACTACAGACATTTTTATCATGTCTTTATCCTTTCTAGAGAGTATCATGTCAGAAATGGGTTATATTTCTTCTTGGTGGGTTCCTATGCAGGTTCTTAGCAATCCAGAGAAAACACCTCTTCATACGTTCCTTTGCAACTATGATCTGAGTGACATGCCAGCTGGGACCAAGGTAATACGAATTTTAATCTGCATTGTCTTTTTTTCTTTAGCCATCAGAGACTGAATGTTACAAAAGCGAAAAAAAAATATACCTTACTAATTCTTTGCACTTCACAGATCAACACTGTTCTATAAAAAAAAGGATTGACTAAGATGCAATGAAAGGATTTAGTTTTGGTATCAAGTTGCTGTCAGTGTCATGGATGCTTATTTTTTTTCTGGATGTTTGTGCTTCCCCATAATTGCATCAATCCAAATGATGAATTTTCTAATTTTAAGACCTTTCTCTTGTTTGTAGACGTTTGTGCGCCAGAAGATTACACTAGCATCTTCTAACCCTAACTCTGTTGAGCTGAACAGTAGTGAAGTTAAAGGCAGTGAAGGCTCGGATTCAATAGAAATGACTGGCTGCAACAATGATCAGTGCAAGGAGTACACTTGCACTGATGCATGCCAGAAACCTAACCAGAAACTTCCCCATGGTGGTGTTAAGATCAACGAAAATACTAATGGTGCTGGTTCATTACGATATGCTCTTCATCTCCGTTTTCTTTGCCCTTCCCCCAAGAAATCTCCAAAGTCGTTCCAGAGATGTAAATCTGATTCGGGATCAGTTCCACAAAAGACTGGCCTTGACAAGAACGGGGACAAGAGGTTCTATTTGTACAATGACTTTAGAGTTGTCTTCCCTCAACGTCATTCAGATGCAGATGAGGGCAAGGTAATGCAATTTCCTACACTTGGGTCTTTTTACATCCTACAGCTTCCTGTCTGTTCTAATAAAGTTATTGTTGTCTAATGCAGTTGAATGTGGAATACCATTATCCAGACGATCCGAGATACTTCGATATCACCAACTAAAATGTCTAATTTACGAGGCATGCTTTTCTCCTTTGCCGACTTTGTACATAGTTTTAGCTTGTTTTGTTTCAGTCGTCTCATCTCGAAATGACACTAACCCTGATCAACATGTATATATATATCTTTAGTCTCTCCTCTCAAATAATTTGACGGGTTAAAAACATTGTTAAACTGGCTTGGCTTGGCTTGGCCTCCTTGTAGTGTTGAATGTACATATTTTACTCCTCTGGAAAGTAAACTACCCATGCAAAGGCTTGCAAACAAAACAAGGAAATGATACAGAGTGAGTGAGGGAGAAAAATAGAAGAGTGGAAATCTGACGGCGCCTGATAGCTAGGTTGTTCATAAAAATCTAGACTGATATACCTTTTGAAAAATTAGACGGTAATCGGTTCGGAAAAAAATAATCAAAACCGTACGGAAATAAACGGAATGTTCATGGATATAATTTTTGATGAAATGGTTAATCGAATAAACTATTAATATATTATTTATAATATTAGATATAAAATGGTAAAATTTGGCCTAAGTGTTTATTATTTATATTTTTAGTTTTTCAGATTTTATTATAACTTTTTGTGTTGACATTTTTTTTAAATTATTACAATTAGTAGTAATAAATAGATATACTATTTTTAATATTAGATGTAAAATGGTTAATTGTTAATTTAATAATCGTACTGAATAAATCGATTAAGTTTATATATAATAGGCGGTTTAAATGAAATTATTTTAGTTTATTAAAACATCGAATCAAAATTGTTGATAATTATATTGATAAGTTGTTTTGGTATTGTTAACCGTTCATAAACAACCCTAGTGATAGCTAGCGTACATATAGTTTGGGCTTCTTGATGAGCTGAAACAAGATGCATGAGTAAAATTAACACATGGTGTTTCAAACTAAAAGGAACATCAAGGTACAATGTGGCAGCACCATCAAGCATCGTTTAAAGTAACAGAAAAGAAGGATTGGGTTTTTACTTTCAACATCCCAAGCCAACCTAGATCTAGTAGAACAAATTGATTTATTAAAAAAATATCGAAGTTCTTGTGATATTTCTTTTTTTTTTTTCCCTAAGAGAATGCAATTCCCTTGCCGAATTGGTAACAAGCCTTGATCGTATTTTCCGATTCCAAGGTCATGCATTGTAATTGTATCTCCCTTGAGTTCACATAAATGTCCCCTCTGCGACTGCATAGGCTGAAAGAGAGCAGTGGAATATTTGGATTGGAGCAGCAGTCGCCAGTCGGCCACATAACATACTCATGAGGTGTACGTCCTTTATTCTCTTCATTCCCATTCTGCCCATCTCATTGAAGTTTTCCAATTCCACCAATTTAAACCATATCAGTTTGGCTGTGTGTTTTGCATGGATTATATTCCAAATACCAGAGGGGCAAATCCGTCCACAAACTCTCTGCCAGCCTTTTGCGGGTGTGAATACAAACAAAAACCTTAAACCCCATATAAACCCCCTGAACCCTTCCCTTCCTCTTCCTTATCTCTCTCTGTGTTTATCTTTGTTGATCCCTTTTTTTCTGTTTTAAACTCCAATGGCGGACCCTTCAGTGTACAACTTCTTCAACCATCACCCCGACCCGTCTTCAGCTTCAAAACCCATCAAGAAACACCCCCAAAGAGGAGCTTTACCATCTGCTGTTCCTAGGCTTTTCTACTGTCACTTCTGTCCAAGGAAGTTCTTCACTTCTCAAGCTCTCGGTGGCCACCAAAATGCCCACAGGCACGAACGAGCCGCCTATCGAAGGAGGCTCCCCGGCGACCACGACCAGGGCCTGCAATACAACTTTCAACAACAGGTTAACCCTTTCTCCATTAGGACCGACCCATCTATGGACTACCCTGGTGCTGTCGGGGCATCGTATCTCGACCCCTTCCATATCCAACACCAGTACTGTTCCTCTGTCGGCTTTGTTTCACAGGGTTTTATCGTGAGTACTGTTTCCTCTCACGAAACCTCATCTCCATCCACTGATGTTGATGAATCTGGAAATGTTGATCTCACCCTCCGTTTATAAACCTCCCGTTATTGTTTTTCGTTTCAACAACTAACTACCAGTGGTTGCTTTTGATGGGGTTTCTGCTTACCTGTTAGGGTTTTAAAAGTTTCATCGAATGTTTAGTTTGTTTAAGATTTGGTAATATTTTGTAAAAGGATATTAGTGTTTCTTGAGTTGGTGATGTTTTTAATCCCTTTGTGATTTGTAATTGCATGCTGTTTTGTTCTTGATTTTCTCCTTCATACGTTAATGTGAAAATGGTAGTATAATATTTATGATGTACTATAAAAGTTAGGGTCGGAAATCCCAACTCTACAATTCTTACTTTGTAAACCATTTGGCCATATTCCCAAATTCATTTGGTATAGCTTATACATACACATGTATGTGCGTGCATGTCATGAAAAATGCACTACCCTTACTTTGCCTCCGTACTGACCACAGTACTGCCACACATATATGCTTCATAATCATAAGTCCTAACTTGCACACATATATTTGTGTAGTATTAGTGCGTTCATCATCATCATATGTACTGTTAGGTCTCCATGATGGAGGGCCTTGATCCAATGTGAGATTCAAGAAACTGTATTATTAATTTATTATAAAAAATGGGGGTGAAATTGTACATAATTCGTTTCAAAAAAAAAACAATATATCCGATATGCCTTTGGTTTTCCCCAATCGATGCTAAACTAGGCTACATGATTTAGTAGGTGTTTATATTATAGGGTTATTTTTTCTATGTAATTTCATTCAAGATGATAATAGAAAAAATGTCTACATTTATGAGACAATTATAAGTTAATTTTTTAGAATAAAAAATAGGCTTGAAGCTCGAGAAGCCCCTAAACTTTTTAAAAATCAATGAAGCCTTTAAAGTTTTTTCGCACTCAATGTCACACTCAAACCTCAAAAATTAACCAATCCGACCCTTTGACTAACGGAATTTATTTTTGACCGTGACGGTGCTGACATGATAGTTCACGGTGCTGATGTGGCAGTCCACGTGTGAATGATGACGTGTCTAGAGGGACTTAATTGATTTTGTTAAAAAATTCGAGGGCTTAATTGATTTTGTTAGAAAGTTTGAGGACTTATTTAATCTTTAAGAAAAAAAATAAATTTAAGAAATTATTTGAATTAAATTAAAATATTAAAAATATAAAAGAATATTATAATACTAAAAAATTAAAAAATATACTAAAATTAAAAAAACACTATCAATGAATTTTTAGAAATATAAAGTTACATTTTTCTAATATAATTTTTTTCTTTGACCAAAGAAATGATCTCACTAAAAAAATACTTAGATTTTCTTATGATATTATTGCTTGGATGCATCGAGCAAGATGAAGTTCATTGTTTGATCGGATGAAAAAAAACTCTTTAATAAAGTCAAACACCATACAGTTCTTGTATGCCGCAAGAGTATTTCTTAATTTTTCTTATTTTCTAACTTAAATTCCATGAAAGTTGTTGGTTCAATCAAATAAAAGGTATGTAACTATATTGTGACATAAGCTTGCATCATATGTATTGAAATATACTTTAGATTTTACACAACTTATTAGGTTATAACATAATTTTAATCTTATTTTGTTATTACAATGGTCATATATATATTTAGTAATTTAATATTTATTTTAATAATTTTTTATTTTTGGTTAAAGATTAAATAAGTCCTCAATCTTTATAAAAAAATCAATTTAACCCTCGAATTTTAAAGAAAATCAATTAAGCCCTTTTTTCCACATCATCACTTTTTTTAACATAGACTGTCGCATTAGCACCGTCACAGTTAACGGCGGATTCTGCCAGTCAAAGGATCGAATTGGTTAATTTTTAGGTTTTGAGATTAACATTGAGTGTTAAAAAACTTTAAGAGCTTAATTGATTTCCCCCAAAAATTCAGGGGTTTCTCGAGCCCTTAAGCCTAAAAAATAATTCTATTATTCTCACAATTCTTTTTAAATTTTTGATATTTTTATGGGCCATAACCTTATTAGTTATAGACTAAGTCCACCACTGAATAGACGGGTAATATTAAAAGAAAGTAAAGGAAGGATGAAAAGTTAGGATCAATTGTTGGCCCAATTGTAAAGAATTGGGCTGAACAATAGAATGCTGTAGCCTGTAAGATGAAATTGGGGGCAGCTAGTTTTTAAGATTTGGTGCACTCTTCACAACTTCTAAAACTAAATGGTACTATAAAAAAACCATAAGAAACTAATCAACTAAGTATAAAAAAGTGTCAAAAAGTTTTTATATTTGTGATTAATATTTAATATAATATATGTGTATAATTTTATGTGCGGTTAGTAAATTAAATTGTAATACAATAGTATAAAATTTTAAAATTAAATTCATTTAATTTTTTTATAATATCATTATATATCTTATCGTTGGTATATAGAATTATACATTGCACCGTATTATAACCAGATTCATTTAACTTAGAAAAGAGTTTTCAACATTTTTATTTTGTCCGTTTCTTTCCCTTAATTTTTTTTGAACAATTTTTACATAGAGAAAGAGAAGAAGAAATTTGCTCCTAATGAATTTTAAACTCAAAACTTAAAAAATAGAGGAGGGTGCAAACTGAGAGCTTTAACCACTTGCTCTAGAAATTATTGACCCCTTAAATTAAAACTTTAATTTCCATCAAATTAAAATTGAATTATTTGTTTTGATTAGGTGACCTTTTATAATCAAGAGTGAGACGTGGCATCTGCTTGCAATAAAAAAAAAAATAGCCCAAAAGAAAAATCAAGAGATGGTGGAATTAAATACACTCATTTCTTGCAAAAAAACCAGCAATTAAGATTGTCTCCTACTTTCCACAAGTAAACAGGGCGCAGTTCTTACAGGATTGACAAATCACCTAACCTTCTCAATTCTCCTACTCAAATGCCTTTGTCGCCAGAATGTAATTAATTTGTTTCCACTGCAACATCTCCCCCATTTTTATTACATCTCTGCAGGTTGTTGGTCCAAGTCCTTTTCATTATTAACTTTTGTATAATGGAAAATAATAAGCCAATTTAATTATTTTGTTCAAGGTATTTATTTGATTGGCTTGCATTTGGATAAATACTACTATCTACTTTGGGTGCTTGGCAAGTGTCAAAAAAGAAGAAGAAAAACTCACCATCCTTCACTCTTCATCTCTTCGGTTTATTAATTAGCTTAGCTTTCCTTGTTTCTTGGAAAGTGCCTGTAAATGGCACCTGGAGAAAAAGCTTCGGGTATGGTTCAAGCCAAATCACTAGGCGTTGCAGTTTCGAACACCACCAAACGAGGTTTCTTCATGGCTCAAACCCTTGTCAGGTTTTTTGCTGCTGTTTTCACATTGGCTGCAATCTGTGTAATGGCAACAAGCTCCCAGACCATTGTTCTATTTGGTTTCACCATTAAAGCTCACTATAGCAACTCATCTTCTATGAGGTAATCAGTGGTTTAGGTTTAACAGTTCCTGGTCTTTCATATATGTTTATTTTAATGGCTAAACCTAAACCATTTTCTGGTGTCTGTTTTGCAGGTTTTTATTTGTGTCAGATGCTATAGTAAGTGCATCTTCTCTACTTTCACTGATCTTTGTTTACCATTTGCGACGTTCAGGATCAGGATCGAGTACCAAGAACTTCTTCTTTCTGTTCTTGCATGACATGGTAAGTAAATTGCTTGGTTTGTTGTTGAAACAATGAGTGGTTAATTTGAAGGGATATTGAAAACGGGTGCATTGCGTTTGCAGGTGATTATGGTGTTGGCCATATCCGGATGCGCGGCGGCCACGGCGACGGGTTATATCGGTCGATACGGAGAAGAAAAAATGGGTTGGATGGCTGTTTGCAACCGTGTGGGGATTTTTTGCAATCATATGATGATAGCCATGGTGTTATCTTACTTGGCTTTCTTTTCCTACTTTGCTCTCACCGTTATGTCTAGCAACAGAGTCATGTATGGAGCCAATGATGAGCACCAAAGCAGTGAAAGGCAAGCATGTCCTTGAAGATAGCTTCTTCGACTCAGGTCTCGAAAATTTTCACCTTTTTTTCCCTGTGTTTTTAGGGGTTTTAGATGCTGTTTCTTTAGAAAATCACACTGCTAGTAGGAGGTAAAATATATTTGTAATTGAAATTTAGTACTTTATGTCTTTAGGACAACTTTATGCAGCAAGATCTTCTGAAACTGCTGTAATTGTCATGTCTCATCCCAAGTAAATTTGGAACTTTTGCTTGGAAGTTGGAACAAAAGCAGGCTAATTCTATTGATCTGTTTATAAGGTTCATCAACAATACGGCGCAGTGCCGGTTCTAATGATCAATATGAAAGTAACACTTTTAACAAGAGTATCTGTCTGAAGTAAGGTAAGCTTGTATAAGAATAAAGATACAATGAAGGGGGAAAAGACTGTAAATAAAATGCTTTCATTCTGTTTCAATTTCATCTTCACAGTCTTTGAGGTGCTCTTTTAGGGGCTGGCCCTGTTTTTCCCCGTTTTCAGAATCCCAGGCAGGATCCATTGCAGGTAATTCATAGTCATCAGGTGTCAGTGATAGTTGGAAATCTGGTAGTTCAGGTAATGTTTGGAGAGCCCTGATCCACAACCAATATTAAAAGTTAACCCCTAACCATTTATTGAACAAAATATATTGAACTCCGAGTTGCAGTCGAAAAGTGCTCACTTCTCTTGTTCTAAGAGGTAGCCATACATCTGTGATTTCCTTGATGCAACCTCAGGTATTTTCTGATGTAAATGCTTCATAGCCCCCCAAAGTGGAGGTGCCCTGTTCCACCAAAGAAAAACAAAAGAAAGAATGTTACCCCGGCTTTTCATTTTCCTTAAGTATTCATTTCAGATACATGGGCGTATGAGTATCCGACATTTTAACCCGAGTCCGAGCAACATAGGATGATATAGCATGACAACTATGGATCTTCCGATCATGAGATTGAAAACCAACCTGGTTATAGGAGTTGCAAGGCAAAAGCTTATGCAGGCTTTCTTGCTCTCTACCAGTAGTTCTTGTGCAGCTAGGAAACAGCATACGGCACTAATATGACAGGTCGGTTCACTACCCTTGTCGAGAACCAGACCATGGTAGTAATAAGCAGCAGCCTGAAGATACAATCACATAGAAGTTAGATTCCTATATGAAATTGATTGAATGCTGGGATTGAGATGAGAATGTTTTGGTGTTAGAGATTGTGGTTAAAACCTTTGCTTCAACGAACTTCCATTTGATGAACCACATATGTTTCTTTCCATATCCATGACTCAAGTCACTTCCAGACAAGCATTGATAAGCCTGATTACACAACAGGAAAGAAAACCGACTGTAATCGATAAGTCATATCCATGGAACTCAAGGGATACATAGATTTCTCAAACCAAAAATTAGAACTAAACCTGACTGTAATAGATCAGCAGTTCACAGGCCAGCCTCCTCTTCACTGATAAAGTGGCCTTCTGACTTTCAATAGCTAGACCGAGCTGTATTTCGGTTCCCTGAATCGAAGCATTGAATTATATCAAGAAATCAAAGATCAATTTCCATTCTTCATTGAATTTCTTCAGTGACCTTAAGTAATGAATACCTGGCCTAATGCTTGGATGGAAATAGCTTCCAGTACACCATCCTGCAAATCTTTTGACAAACTTTGCCTGGGAACATTTATGAGAAGTTAATGGAAGCATGAAAATTTATGCTAAAAGAATGTTTCCAAGAGCTGTAAATTTATTTTCATACTTGATTTCTGGTGGTATACGACAGAGTACGTTCCGGACACAAAATTCTAGGTACCCTGCAGCCTTGAGCAATAAATCAACTGCATCTCTCTTACAATCTGGTGGTGATTATTGCAGATGATCACGGTGATTATGTTGAACTTTGAAATTTGCCAAATTGGATCCATGGAAAAGGCACAAACCTGTAGAAACGACCCGAAAGCCAGAACCAGAATAATCCTTGGGGATCATAAGTGTGTCAGCCTCAGATAATGTGAGCATAGCCATCATGTGAATAACCGATAACAATTCAAACCAGGCATTTGCCACACTAGTCTCCTGCACATTTTAGACACGGTTACAATTATTTATGGTTGCATGCCTGACAAGAACAAAATTATAGAGGAAACCATGCTTGGGTTCCTGATAAAACATACCTGTCTTCCATCTTCTAAAATTTTCCACTTGAATTCCACCAAGTCCTCAAGACCATGTTCTGAAATATGCACATTTATTCATCATATGAACTTGGACAAACATGGGACACTAAGTGAGAGAGTTAGATCAGCAGACTATAAAACCTTTCTTAGTAAGTTCAACTAGAATCGACAAGTACTCCTCCAGTGCCTGCCGCAGTTCGGTAATCGCGGATCCACCTGCAACACCCACAGTTCCACTTTAGATCACAAGACTCATCATGATATATATGAGAAACAAGAGGGTCATTAAGTGAGAGAGACCGGTGTCCTCTGCAACCAACACAATCCGGTTCCTTAGACAAGATAATCTGTCGATAACATCGCGAGGTATTAGACCCTTGAGCGCTCTTTGAAGATCACATTGTGCTGGAATTCTCATGCAAGGAACAAATACAACCACTTCTGGGATACTCAGCTTCTTTTTCTTCCCAACTCCATACACAGAATAAGTGCACCCCATCTTTTTCCCTGGGAATTCTTTTCACAAATCAACATCCTACAAAACCAATCAAATGATCAAATAATTCAGTTCCATAAAGAGCAACTTCTGGTAATTCAGAACATATGGACTTGAATGAAAAAGAAAAGAGAAAAAAGCTTGAGCACACATAACTGATAGTTCAAACATATAATTAAAGCTTATGGATATGAAGTGTGTTGTTTAAAGCAGATAAGATTCAAGTTCAAGAAACAAAATTAAACTTACAAAAGCAGCATCCAGAGCTATGCAAGAAATGGAAGAGAAGTGAATCAAAGCAATAAAAAAAAGAATACTGATGTATTACCATTTGTAGTGGAGATACTGAAGTAAATACAAAAGGAGAGAGATAGAGAGAAAGAGAAATGAAATTCCCAGTACGCAATGGAATGCTGAAGATATCTTAAATATCAAGAGAGAGAGAAAGAGGGAAAAAGAATCTGGCAATAGGAAGCTCAGGAACCAAGGCATATCTCACATGGCTGAGACATAGAAGTCTTCATTGGCATTGTTAAAGGAGCAAATTGGAACTTCCCATATAAAAACCTTTAGTTATTCATTTCTTTGACGCAACAACTGCTTATTCCATACAGAAAAATTCCAAGAAACACATCTCCAATACCCCCAATCTCCACTCCAATCATTTGCAATAGTATTAATTACTTGTATCCTAGGTTAACATCCATGGCCATGAATGAACTAGTAGTAGCATGTATCTTGATTCATTGAAGCTGAAGTCTGGACTTATCTTCAGGCAGCTTTGTAGTTAGGTGTAGATATGTTTTTATTATGGGGGGTTTTTGATAGTGTGCACGTGGGGACTAACCTTCATGTATGGAGCAAATGACAACTGGTGTTACATGTTTGGTTTACCATCATTTTTTGTATGGAATTTCAACCCAAAATCACTTTTTTAGATTTAATTCTTCAAATTTACTCTCCACATTGATAACTGATACATATAATAATCCATGCAGTCCTTGATATGGACTATACTCAAATCACTTGCCTATACGGCATAGGGATGTGAGCTACAAGTGAAGGTAACTTAAGTAGATTAACCTTTAATCAAGGATTTCTTTTTGTAAGTTAAAAAAGTAGAGATCTATGAGAAAAAATTTGTATGATTTGCGTTTACTTCTGGAACCAATAGAAAATGATATATGATTTGCAGTCAACAGTATATAATATATATGGAAGCTGAGCGGTTTGTCTATAGATCAGGTGTCAACTCCACCAGTATTCATCATAGTTCTGCCACAGTTGCAGTGTGTTTGGCAGAAAATTATCAAAATTACCACCTTCACAGATGCACCATGTTACCCTGGACAGGATACAGGCTGGTGCTTAGATGAGAAATCCAGTTTTATCCAACTTGGCGAAACATGACAATTGTACCAACATCATGGATTGTGACATCCATAGGCATAGCTGTGAAGTTTCGCCTTGGTTATTGCTTAATCCGATTTCCAAGGCCAAGCTGTTTAGGACCAGCACATCTGGTTAGATTCATTGCTTGTTGAATCAGCTGTTCAACGTGTAAATGTCGCAACTTTCTACATTAATTCCCAATCTCAATGGCTGCTTGCTTTCTTGCTGTGATTTTTGTTGAGATTACAACCTTTTGTTGAAAATTTATTTAATGGATCCGGCTCACCATGTCATTTGTAGTCTCAACCAATAACTACAGTTGGCGTAGTAAGCTGAATCCATCTAATAATTTTATTTTTTATAAGCCTTACTGTACGGAGGGTAGAAATGAGTACTGTTAGTTAAGGTATGGGCTTAAATCCCAAAACCTTTGTAGTCTTCTTGAGGCCCAAAGATGGTATAATAAAATTAGGCTTCATCTACATGGTTGGACGATTTGGTTATACAGAAGGACGGAACTATGCAGTGCTTGGGACTTGGGAGGGCCCTGGCCCCTTGTTTTTTGGTCATATGACACTCTTAAGTCCATATTACTTTAAGTATTGATCAAACTAAGTCTCGGCCACCTTCGATTTTTTTAGTTTAAATCCTTAATAAGTTCAAGCTCTTTTAAAGTTAAGCAAGTTAGTCCCTCTTGATGTTTAATCTTAGTTCCATCCCTTAGTATACTAAAATATTTTAGCATTGGCCCCTCTCTAGAAACAAGTCTACACAAAATTATAACGTCAAAGGCGCATAGTGTTATAAGTTTGATTGCTAAATACCACACTTGATTTTGTTTTTTGTTCATATGTTGTCAACATTTGATTCGAGTAACCTTATATTATAAATGAGATTATCTTATTTAGTTTTGTATCATTACTTGATGATGATATTATAAGATTAATAATATTGAAAAAAGTCTTTAGTGGCGTTTTTTTTCAGCCCTACGAGATTTTAAGCGTTTCTAAAAAAATCACCCGACGCTAGAAAGAGTGTCGCAAGAAGCACCACTAAATACCATGTCTGGAACAAACGCCGCCATTGACTATGTACTTCCGTCCCTCACCTCATTACTTAGCTCGATGATTTATACTAGTAATTCACTACTTTATAGAGTTTCAATAAGATATAAATACAATAAGATATAAATAGAGTCAATGTGAGATTTAAATATTTAAATCATATTGTAGTGTTTGTCTCACAAACGCCCCTAAAGTATGTGTTTGTAGCGGCGTTTGTTAGTACATGTCTATAGCGACGTTTGTTTAACAAACGCTACTAAAATATGCATATGTGGCAGTATTTCTTCAAAAACGTCACTATATATCAGTCTATCACAACATTTATTCAAAAAACGTCGCTAAAATCTTATTTTAGACACAATATGAGAATATAGAGATAGCATCATTACCTCTCGTTTATGAGGAAATGTATCGTTCTCATAAGAATGTAATAATTTAGATAATTTTATCCTTGAAATTTATTATTTTATTAACTTGATCCTTTGAATTTAGCAAAAGAATACTCTGGACTCTATCAGCAAGGGAACAAAGAAAGTCGATGAGAACAAAAGCCTTTCCTTAGTGGCGGGGTGGAAATTTGGCGGGAAATATTCAAAAATTATAAGATTCGAATTGATATGGTGGAGAATAACTGAAATCTTCACTCACGAAAACGGAGGCAAACGAAGTTTTATCACTGGAGCTCAAATGGGGAAGGGGACGAGGATTGTTATATTTGAACCGTGAGGATAACCGAACCGTAACCCTATAAATAATCGTAGGGATCCCAACAAATTAATATCCGTAAGAATCCTGATATTTTACAAGATTTTTAAAAATATATACTTATTTATTTATATACCCTTGTACATATCTTAATAAAAAACTCTAATTATATTATTATCACTTTAACTTTCTCTCAAACCTAGCTACACTCAAGTATCTCATCATGTTTTTATCTTAGTTTTTACATATAAGTTAAAAACCCTCGTTTAAATCTTCTAAAACACAACACCTTTCAATCTTATCATTTCGTAATTGCTTCCAATCGAAATATCCAAAATTTATATTTTAAACTGAATTGGTCATTTATTTTGGTTAGTAAAATAGTAATTTTGTTTAATTTTTTAAGTTGGAGATTCTACGAAAACCGTAGGATCCATGTGGAGAGAGTACGAGGACGAAAAAATCTCCAAAACAAATAGTGATTTTCTGAAATCGTAACCACAAATATTGAGGACAGAATAAAAAAACAAAACCGTTCCCGTCCCACCCGATTCCCGCCCCTTACTGAGTGCCAATGGCTTTGACTTTTTATAGATTTGGTTTGGTCAGCTGGCTGGGGCATCTCAAATTGGTGCCAAGAGAATCATGTGCCTCAGGAAATAAAGTATCGGAAAAGTCATATATGGAAATGGAATGGGGTTTCTATAGCAGCAAATGTGTTGACCAGGGTACCTCTTCTAGATTTTGTGCTTTCTTCCTTTCCAGCCAAAGTCAACAAGAGAATGCACTAAAAAAAGTGGTCACAAAGCCTCATACATGATGAGGACAGACGATAAGATAAAAGTACATTAAAGGTGAATATTTTTTTGGTATAGTTCATGTTCATTTTATAGTTTAGGTTTAAAATTCGTAACTATCTCTTTTAATAATGTCATTTTCAAGATTCAAATTTGTATTTAGAATTAGTTAATGAATAAAATGATGACACGACATCAAAAATGAATTTAAATTGTACTATGATTAATTTAAAAACCCTCACTGCTAGGTTTTTTCTCCAAAAGTATTTCTCTAATTATCTTCTTCAAAAGTGTCGTTTTTTAGACAGTTAGTGCCACCGGGTGACTTTTTCTTTGTTTTTAGTTTCGAATAAAAATGTCCGCTATTTTAGATTCTTCTATTTTGTATATTTCGTTGAGTTTGCCGTCTATCTCTATGACACGATTTTATCTGCTTATCGCACGATTTTTCGTCTACTTTTATAGTAATTTAACTTCTGTGTAGCAAGCATCATAACACAATAATTAGATTTTTATTTGTGATAGTTTGTCGATGGAATCAAAACCATTAGTTGAGTGACATGCAAAATTAAATTTCTCGATCACCACTTCTGCATCAATAATGTATGATTGAAATGTGTTTTCTTTGTTGTGTTTTCCTTATTGTTAATGAAACTCATCTTCTTGTTAAAACAATTTACGATGATTAGAATTATAACCATAAGACCATCCGATACTAATAGGTACATTAATTATATAACATGGTCCACCCCGAAGAAATTAAATGTGAATTAAGGGCGAGGTTAAAGTGTAATACCCTCTACTCTGTCTAGAAGAAAATTGAGTAAGAGATACTACCAGAAACATAAACAAAGAATCGGAGAATCAAAATTCATATAAGCATAAATAATCACACATTGCATTCCTTGATTTATCATTAAATAACCATATTTGTAAACAATTAAACTTTATGGACCATTTTGTATAGTTTCAAACTTTATGGACTAATTTGTATAATTCTAAAAATTTAAAGGACCAAAAGAATATTCACCCTTTTAGAATATATATAATTCTCAATCACTTGTTCATTGTAAAACTTGAATTTTAAAAAGAACGGTGACTGAATCAGAGTTTAATTGACAAAGTTATGAAATAATGACTAAAATGTAAAAAAGTCAAAACTAGGTTAAGAGTTTCGAAACTCTTGAAGAAGTTTCGAAACTTTGGATTCCATTAGCATTTCATGTATCGAAACTGAACCCAAATTTTAAAATTTTGCTATATTTTTTTACCGTTTTGGACTTTCTTGATCATTAAATCGGACTTTAAACCACATCAACTCACCAATTCACGACCAAGTTATTTTAAACATCAAATGAGTATATTTTCAAGCTAACACTACTTATATACTTAGTTCCATCCTATATAACTTCATCAACCATATAAACATCTATAACTCTTACAACATTAAAACATGATTTGCACATAATTCCACTAAACAAATCTCATATAAGATAAAGATTCAATCACCTAACACATGCATCATCCATATGAAAAAATATCATCTAAAAGTTTCTTTATTCCCTACATATTGTCACGGTCCGTTTGCGTGATAGGCAATACCGTGACAAGATGCTTGCTGGTCGTGCTTAAGTCGGGATGCGGGATAGCAATAAGGGTATAGTACGTGTCGTACAGCCGTTCAATCCTGGGGACGGGCGTGTTGGTTAGGCACCACAATGGTTGGGAGCTGTCCCTGCTTCCCTGATGAGCCCATGGGAGGGCGAAACCAGTAAGCATCGGAATGGAAAAGGCTGAGCCCCGGGCTTATGGGAGCCCTGGGTTGCCGCACGGGGGAGTTGTCCCTGCGTGAAGACTCTGACCCCGTGACAGATGGTATCAGAGCAGGACTGTGTGCTAGTTGTGAGCTTACCAAGCGCTTCATGTGCTGCGTAGCGAGTCAAAGTGGACGAGCGTGTGTCTCGCACCCGAGTGAAGGGGTGTTCGCGAGTGGGGCCTCTATAAAGAGATTGAGACGAGGTCGAGTAGGCAGGAAGCCGCAGCGAAAGTTCGCCAAGCATTCGAAGCCGCATGTGTCGGAGCCTCAAGTGAAGAGGTTGAGCAGGCAGGGAATTGCACACTAGATCTGGGCTAGTTCCTCATAGAATAGGGAAAGAGTTCTCTCCCCATGCACGAAGGCGTGCATGAATTGAGTGGGGGAGATTGTCACGGTCCGTTTGCTTGATAGGCAAGACCGTGACGAGATGCTTGCTGGTCGTGCTTAAGTCGGGATGCGGGATAGCAATAAGGTTGTAGTACGTGTCGTACAACCGTTTAGTCCTGGGGACGGGCGTGCTGGTTAGGCACCACACTGGTCGGGAGCTGTCCCCGCTTCCCTGATGAGCCCATGGGAGGGCGAAACCAGTAAGCATCGGAATGGAAAAGGCTGAGCCCCGGGCTTATGGGAGCCCTAGGTTGTCGCACAGGGAAGTTGTCCCTGCGTGAAGACTCTGACCTCGTGACAATATCATAATAATCAACCACTCAAGGTTTATCACAAGACACTAACATGTAATTCATACCTTTCACATAGAACATAATACTAATTAAACTTACTTTCAGCTAACCTTCAAGCAACAACCACCTTAATAATCAAACACCAAATTTAATTACCTACTTCACAGCCTTTATCATTCATGTCATTAGTTTACTTCACATATGTTCATAACCATGCATATAAAATAAAGCATAAAACCACCTTTTCATAGTTCATACATGTCAAGCATAAAACGTAACCTTTAACTTAAGTCATAAACTCATACAAAACCATATTTTTTACATATGCAACGTATATGCTTAGTTCATATTTCACCTATTAAGAGTTTTGAAAAAAAAGAGGTACATCACTCGATATGAATCAATGTAAATAAGGCATGTGATGTTATTCAATGCATATAAGTTAAAGACGGTATAGTTCAATCTTATTCTTTCAAATCATATCTTATATTAGCTTTGTTTTATGAAAGCTTTATCGAAATTCAAGAATTTTCAGAGCTTAAATAGGAAGTAATTTTGTATTTTCTTTCATGTCTTTCACGTATCATATCTTGTCGAAATTTTATCGGAGTTCTCATTAGAGTTCATATATGAGTCCATGAATTTTAACATTTGCCTTGGATCACATTGGACACAAGTAGCATTGGTCCGTGTTTGAACGTATTGGTCTGTTTTACACATAACACAAAGCACAAAGCAATGACTAGTCTGTAAAACCTCACTTACCTTTCTTTTATATGAAGAAACCTCATGATTAAATTATCCATATACTATTAATCTTTTCTCTTATTTGCTTTTTACTCACTAGATAGCTTTTGATTGAATTAAGCCCTTAATTACTCAACTTTTCGATTACTGGAACCAATAGTCTGATACTTTACACTTTTATAATATGGTCATTAACTTCTTAAACCTTCAAATTTGAATTTAATTAATTAAAATTAACATGTTGAAAAACAATTGGACCGTGGGAATCAAAAATCTTGTAAGCCGGCTTTTGGGTGTTACCTAAAGTTGAAGGAGTTGGTGAAAAAGGCTAGGTAAGATGCGCAATGGCATGCATATCTATAGATTATGCTACAACCACCCTAGCTAGTGTCTTCTATCTTTTCAAAGGGCTGCAAGATGCCAGGGGTGAGCAGTGGAATGGCCAGAAACTTCGACACCTTCCCTCAGTCTTTGTGGAGAGTGGAGACGGCCTATATCTCTGAAAACATGAGGTCCCTACGCGAATATATTCCCTTTTATGGGCAGCGAGAATTTGCAGATGGAGGAGGCATTCGAAATTATTAAAAGTGGCAAAACCGAATCTCATCTCCATTACCCTTTGATTTCATTTTGCTATAAATACAGACTTCAAAGCCTTGGTGTCGGCATCAAATTCGAGCTTTGAAAAATGAAAATATACGTGTAGAGATAGGAAGAAAGGTCTAACATGAAGATAAGAGTTGTGTTTGGTAGCCAAGGATGACTTGCCTGCTCCTTTCCCAGAGGTTTCAATATGTTAGAACCCTGGTTGGGTCCCAGGCAGTCACCTTGGCTAACTAGACATGCTCTTCTCTTTCATGCTAGGCCCTTATCTTCCTCCCCTTCTTAATCAAGATACTATCCGCAACCGCAATTTAATACATGCATGAAATGGAAGAGAGGTCTTCCATGAAGATAAGAGTCTTGTTTGGTAGCCAAGAATGACTTGCCTGCACCTCACAACAATATGGGTATTTAATTATGTTGATGGAAAGGGTGTTAGGCAATCGTTCTTGGCTAAGCTCACAGGCTCTTCTCTATCATGCTAGACCTTTCTCTTCTTCCTTTGAACAAGCAAGTCGTGGAGGAGTAGCAGCAGCATGCAGCTGAAAGCCTGAAACCATCTTTTTCTGTCAAGAAATGTGCTGTAATTCTGGATAGACATTGATCATATCTGTATATCTGTGGATTTTAACTGTGATGAGAAAAACGCGTGCATGGATGGATGATGGATTTCTTTTGACTCTGTTTAGGTACCATTTTTTTTTGACAAGTTTAAATTTACAGAATTTAGTTCGGTAAGTGATATAGAAAATACAAAGGCAGCTGATAATGAGCCACTCCTTGAGGATATGGCTCGTGTCAGTGTCCAGTGCCCCATATATATACATATAAAGCCTATGAAGCGAAAGAATCATATATTTTTACACATGGGAGAATTAATTTGGAAAATGACATAATTTGTTTGTTCATCAAGAAAAGAAAGATTTTCATTTTCCTTGGAACATGCATGGTTTTAACTTTTAATGCTTGAATCTTATCTTATCCTCTTTGCATGCATATAACAATAAGAACCCTAATTGAGAAAAAGGAAACTCAGATTGTTACCATATTCAAGCTTTCTATAATTGAGAGAGGGTAGAGTTCAAACTTTAAACAAATTAAGGAATGTCAACACTACTTAACCACTAAAACAATAAAACCAGCCATTTAATTTTTTTTTTGTTTTAATCCACTTAGTCTGCAGTTTTGCACGCTGGTTCTCGTCTGCAGTCTTGCACGCTGATTTTGTCTGCATCCTTGCACGTTTTCAGTTCAAGTGTTTGGGAAGAAAGCATGGAGACCAATCTCGCCTCGTTGTCCATAGATGATGGTGAGGAGGAGGCGTTGGTAATACCAGAAGAAGTAGGGGAGGTAACTGAGGATTATGAACTATGCCTTGTCGGCAGATTTATTACTTCAAGCGTAATTCACTTCTTGTCTATGAGGAACACCCTAGCAGATATTTGGCACCCACTGGAAGGAATTACAATATCCGATTTAGGGGATAAACGGATATGCTTTCGGTTTTATCATGAGGTAGATCTTAACAGGGTATTGGATGGATGCCCTTGGTTCTTCAACAATCATCTGCTTGTGCTACATAGGATGGGTCCTGGGGAAGACCCGATGAAGGTTCCTCTGGAGAATGCGATCTTTTGGGTCCAAATTCACGATCTCCCACCAGGTCTGATGTCTGAACAAATGGCCAAACAATTTGGAAGTTTTCTTGGTCAGTTTCTTGAATACGACTCAAAGCTAGTGATGTCGGGACGGAGACAATTCATGAGAGTCAAAGTGCTGTTAAACGTTAATCTGCCATTAAAAAGAAAGAAGAAGGTGGCCCTGGGGAAGGATTGACATGTTTATGTGCGTTTTCAATACGAAAAACTGAGTCTCTTTTGTTTTATTTGCGGCAAATTAGGCCATGGGGAAAATCATTGTGGTTTACGCATGTCTCTTAGCCCAACTGAAGTGGTGTTTGGCTGGGATCTCTCTCTTCGGGCTACGCCGCGTCGGAGTTTGCCACCACCAAGCAGATGGTTGAGGGAGGAAGTTACTGGTGTGCCGTTAGTGGACATTCATGCTGCAGCGAGTGGAGTGGGACAGTTACATGCACGTGGGAAAGGTGGGGAATCTCTCTCGTTACCCCAGTCGCCACGTGGAAATAGTTTTGTGGGTCCCTTCCAAGTAGAAAAGGGAACAACGTCGGGGGCATGCATGGATATTGAACGTGAAGCTAAGGACAACCCTATTTCAGTTGCAGAGGGGAAAAAGAGACAACGGCTTCAACAAGAAGTGCAGACAGTTTCAACAGACAATGATTCTGCTACACATGCGAAAGAAATATCGGCTAGCTCTGTTAAGCAGAGCAACCGGACGCCATGAAGCTCCTCAGTTGGAACGTCTGTGGGTTGGGGAAACCACGGGCGGTTAACCGTCTCAGGAACTCACTGAGAGGTAACCATCCCCACGTTTTGTTTCTAATGGAAACAAAATTGGATCGAAGACGGATGGAGAAGGTCAGGCGCAGATGTGGTTTTTTGTTTGGTATAGATGTCGATGCTAATGGATCGAGTGGAGGAATGTCATTAGGATGGAAGCCTGATATAGATGTTACACTCCTAAGTTTTTCAGGATCTCATATCGATGCAGTAATTAAAGACGATGATGCACAGTGGAGATTCACTGGTTTTTATGGAAATCCAGTGGAGAGTAGAAGATTTGAATCATGGAGGCTTTTGCGTCAGCTGGAATCTCAGCATAACCTTCCATGGCTAGTGGTGGGTGATTTCAACGAGATCACATTCTCTTTTGAGAAACAAGGTGGTCGACATCGCAATGAACGAAACATGGCTGGCTTTCGAGAAGTATTGGAGGACTGTAACCTGTGTGATCTTGGATTCAAGGGAGTTTGGTATACCTGGGAGAGAGGGCGGCTGCCGGAGAACAACGTTAGGGAGCGTCTAGATCGAGCAGTGGCTAACCCAGATTGGTGGGACTTATTTCAACAATACACGGTGTCTCATCTACCTCACACTATCTCAGATCATTGTCCCATTTTAGTGGATACAGTAGGGCAAGCCATGCAACGTAATAGGGCCAGAATTGAGTTTTTTCGATTCGATGCCAATTGGGTCCTTGAGGAGGGAGCTGCTCAAGTTGTTAAAAATAGTTGGGAAAACTCGGGTTCTTCTGTGCCTGAAAAATTGAGAGATCTTGGTATTGCTTTGATGTCATGGAGCAAAGAATACAAGAAGCAGTCTACCGCTCGAAAACGATCAATCTTGCACAGGTTGAATGAATTAACAACTCAAGATCCAGATGAGGAAGTTCTTGCTGAATTAACTGAGATTAAGTTGGGGCTTAATTTAGAAGCTGACAAGGATGAATTCTTTTGGGAACAACGCTCTCGCTCAAACTGGTTACGCCATGGGGATCAAAACACTTCTTTTTTCCATAGTCATGCTTCATATCGCAGAAGGAAAAATAGTATAAAGGGCCTCTTTGATGAGAATGGGGAATGGGTCACGGACGATAGTGCATTGCTCAATGTTGCAACGGAGTATTTTAAAGATATTTTCCATTCTTCAACATCTCTTGAAGCATCCAGCATATTGGCGAATGTTACTCCAAAGGTGACAAGTGACATGAATCGAATCCTCATGAGTCCATTCACAGCTGAAGAGATTTGGATGGCTGTGAAGAGTATGCCTCCCATGAAAGCCTCTGGGGTAGATGGTTTTCCTGTATTATTTTATCAGAAGTTCTGGGGAGTCATTGGTGCTGATATCACTGTTTTTTGCCTAGCTATACTCAATGGATCAATCGACATGAAGGACATCAACGCTACCCAAATTGTGTTAATTCCAAAGGTTAGTCACCCTCGAAATATGACTGATTTCAGGCCAATAAGCCTTTGTAATGTAATTTTCAAAATAGTTTCAAAGGTACTGGCTTGTCGATTTGCTCCCATGCTTGATCCGTGTATTGATAAAGCTCAAGGAGCATTTATCCCAGGGAGACAAATCACAGACAACATCTTGATAGCCTATGAAGTTTTGAATTCACTGCACAATAAACGCGTGGGCAAGAAGGGTACTTTCGCATTGAAGGTTGATTTAAGCAAGGCGTACGATCGAGTAGAGTGGCCATTTTTAGAAAGTATGCTGCTTAAACTTGGTTTTGCTGAAGGATGGGTGCGGTTGATTATGAAATGTGTCCAAACAGTCTCCTACTCCGTCTGTTTGAATGGGTGCAAGGGTGTTCAATTCCATCCCTCGAGGGGCCTTAGACAAGGGGACCCCCTTAGTCCATATTTGTTTCTAGTCTGTGCCGAGGGTTTATCCACTTTAATGAATGCTGCAAATGAGCTAAAAATAGTGAAGGCAGCTACCATTGGACGTGAGAGATTAGAGGTGGGACACTTGCTTTTCGCGGACGATTGCATCTTGTTTAGTGAAGCATCTATAGATGGGGCATCAAACATGAAAAGGATTCTGCATGACTTTGGCAATGCTACGGGACAAAAAGTAAACTTTGATAAGTCACTTGTGTTTTTCAGTTCGAATGTTGAACCTTCGCTTAGGGACCAAATAGGCTTGCTCCTGGGGGTTCGGGTGTCAACGAATCCAGAAAAATATCTAGGTCTTCCTACTATGGTTGGAAGGAACAAGAAGGAAGCTTTCAATTATTACCTAGATCGTTACAACAAGAAGATGAACAACTGGGGTATTCGATTCCTAAGTGTGGGAGGAAAGGAGGTTTTAATCAAGAGTGTTCTCCAATCCATTCCAGTGTATGCTATGAATTGTTTCTTGCTGCCAGCAACTTTATGTCGAGTTTTAGAACAAGCCATGGCTAAATTCTGGTGGCGATCCAATGGCATAAAGAGAGGTATACACTGGACTACATGGCAATCTCTGGCTCGTCCCAAACACTGTGGTGGTCTCGGATTTCGAGAGCTTGGCAAATTTAACATAGCTCTCCTTGCCAAACAATGTTGGAGACTAATCAAACAACCTGAATGCTTCTTGGCCAAAGTTTTAAAAGCACGCTACTATCCTGCAAGCAGCTTCATATCATCTTCTCTAGGTTCCAACCCATCTTATATATGGAGGAGTCTATGGAGTGCGAAGGGTCTTATTGAGAGAGGAATAGGGTGGCGAGTTGGCACCGGGCAAAGCATTAATCTATGGAATGATGCATGGCTTCCAGGCACAGGAGATGGAAGGGTGAAACGAGACACAATTGATACCAGGTACACTCTTGTTTCTGATTTAATCCATTCACCAACTTCAACTTGGAGAGTGGATGTTCTTGAAGATCTCTTTGATGCGCCACAAGTGTCCTTGATATCCTCAATTCCATTGTCAACTTTGGGGAAGGAAGACACTATAATCTGGAGGTTAGAGGGAACCGGGCAGTACATAGTGAAAAGTGGATATCGTATGCTACGTGATGAACAAGATTTAAATGCTGGTATAAGCAATCATCCTCCTCCGCCTTTACTTCAACAGTTTTATAAAGATATGTGGGCCATTCCTTTACCAGCAAAGGTTAAAATTTGTTTTTGGAAGATTACTCATAATTTCATTCCATCTTATGCTAATCTCCAAACTCGTCGGCTCAATGTCAACAATTTGTGTCCTTTTTGCTGCACTCCGGGAGAAACTGTTGCTCATCTAATGAGGGACTGCTCTTTTATTAATCAGTTGGTTGCAGCGCAGGGTTTCACGTTCGATACATGTAATACAAACTTCACATGGGAAGAATGGTTGCCACAATTTTACTGCAGTTTAAGCTTAAATGACAAAATGGCGTTAATGGTGACTTATTGGGCAGTATGGTATGAACGCAACAAGCTAATTCACGAGGGTTCAATAGCATCAGTACAAAGCACAGAGGCATTTATCAGGGCGTTTATCCGTGAACACGAAGAGGCTAACATGGCAAGTCCCCCAGGTTTAATGCATAGTGAAGGTAGATGGGAAGCTCCAGCAGAGGACCTAATAAAGTTTAATTTTGACGCTGCTTTCGATATACACACAAAATTATCTGTTTCAGCGGTGGTTGGAAGGAACCATGAAGGGCTTATAATGGCTTCCTGTGTTACTCATCATTCACATGTCCTTGACGCTTTTGTTGCTGAGACTTTAGCATGCTTGCAGGCTGTAAATTATGCAAAAGACCTAGGTTTCAGCAAAGTTATTATTGAGGGGGATAATACTACAGTGATAAAGAGACTATGTTCAAATTCACAGGATTGCTCTGTGATTGGTCCAATTATTCATGATATCAGATCCACTGCAGTTTACTTTGAAAGCATTGAGTACAGGTTTATTAATCGAAAGTTCAACCAAGTTGCCCACACCCTTGCTCAAGAAGGAAAGACACAACAATATGACTGCTATTGGATAGAAGAAGCACCACCAAGGACTTCAGCAGCAGCAGCTTTGGAAGCAGTAAGTTCTATTGCATCTTAATCTCTGCCATGAGCTCTGCAATAACGACCATGAAAGTGGATGACTATTTAGCTGGATTTGGCTATCTTTCGGAGTTTTAATTTATCTGCATTTTCTGAAGATGCCCTCCGATAATCACTAGTTTGAGAATTTGTTGGTTTTGTATCAGTTTATAGGGTTACAGTTTGTCTTGTTTTTCTACATACCCTTATCTTTATGTACGTTTTCGTTTCATTTATAATACAAAACCAACTCTTTCGCTTCAAAAAAAAAAAACAATAAAACTATTTGCGCCAATTTTTTTTTTTAAATTTTCATAATTGGAACTGTTTATATACAATGTTAAAAATGTATGTCGTTCTTTTAATATGCTCTAAAGCTTTTAACCACCTAGTGATTAATTGATTGAATGTTTCCTGGTAAAATAATGATCAAGCCTTCGTACCAGCCCGGTATTATGGATTAAAACCTATGACTTCCACGGGGTGTGCATATTAACCGTAATCGTTATATTTTATAAGTTAATTAACAAAACCGTTAAAGTTAAATAGTTTTAGTTAACTGAACTGTTAAAAATGATGGTTAATGGTTATGGTTATGGTTACGGTTACGAATTTTGACCAATAATTAACCTATAGGTTAACTGGTATTAATTTTTTTTGTATATATATTTAAAATATAAAATAACTTTAAAAAAATCAACTCACAGATACAACACACGTCCCCTTTTTTAATTCTAAACCCTATTTCTAAAGTTATCAAACTTTAATGATGTATTGCTACAATGTTATGTGTTGCAAATTTTTAAAATTTTAAACTTTAAAATATTATGAAGATTGTGTGTTTTGTCATGTGTTGAAACTTTATAGTATGTAAGTATTTTTTTATTTATGGAGTAAGTGATTAAAATTTCTTTATTTAAGTATTTTTTATGAATATTTTAATATAAAATTTATCGGAGAAATAATTATATTATTCTCAAAAAATAGTGAACATGTGAGAAAAAATTGTAATAGGTTACATGTTAACCTATAACCGAACCACCGGTTAATCGTGTCTTAATGATTAACCGACAACTGTTAATCGTTTCTTAACGGTTAGATTACAATTAGTAAAATTCAATAACTGCTATAATTGTTAACCAATCATTTAAGCTAAACGGTACGATTAACCTACCATGAACACCCCTAACTTTCACGGTTTAAAAAGCACAACGCATTACTAAAATAACCATTCTTAACAAATTAAGCCTTGACTGAGGCCTTTGAACACACCAGTAGATGCAAGGCAATAACTGACGTAGTTGCCGAGGAAGGACAATAAGAATAAACAAATCTTCATCCATCTTCAAGTTATAAGTTAGTTTCAAATGTGAAACATAATTTTAGGTGTTTTTCTCCCTCAATCAATAATTTTATTAATAACTAAGCCTCCAATTGAGGATTAAATTATAAGCTTTTGAATTTCAAAGGTAATTTTTTGAAAAATTTGAAAGTGTGATGGTTAAACTGCGAATTCTAGTAAAATCAGGACAATTGTAAAACTTTTATAATTTAAGATCAAAAGTGTACAATCAAAAAAAGTTTAGTGTCTCTTCTATAAGTTCTAAAAAGTTAAGTGGTTTAATCTCTTATTTACCCAATTTCAAAACTACGTCTGCGAAAATAACCTTAATGAATTTTTTTTTCGATGACCATATTAAAAATATGGTTTATCCTATTTTATTGAATAGTATCGGTTCATGAATATTTTTAACTCTTTGATAATACATATACACATTGTAAACAAAGCGATTTGAATTCGTATTTTACATAATAAATATTGGCCCTGTAAAATTAACTGATAGCTGATAGCTGTTAGATTATTTAAACAAACAAAATGACATATGAGGACATGATTATATTCAATATTTGTTTGAATAGTTTATTAGTTATCAATATTTTGTATCTAATTAATATTAATTAGATCAATAAAATTATTTTTAATATAATTTTTCCAAACATATTTGAATGGCTTATATATTAATTTATTATTTATATAAGTATTTTAATATAATTTAATTAATTAATAAATTTAAATACACCTATAAATATGTGATAATAAAAAGAAAAAAAAAATAAATAGGATTAGCTTATAAATAGGGTGAGAAAATATTTAATTTAAGTTATTTTGAGATTTTTGGTAACTAGTAAGGGTAAAAGAGTCTTTAGAACTCTAATATCAAACCTCTAATCACAAAAACTCTTATTATGAGCTTTTTCAAAATTAGCGGTTTCACCCTAATCCGCTCTTTCAATCCGATGTTCACCAAACAACAATATTAGCGAATTTAACTTGTCAAACCTCTAATTATTCCTCAAACCTCTAATTTTTGTTCAAACATTTCTTTATCAAATAGGACCGTTATCCGCTTTTTTACTGGACACTTGTTGGGTTGCGTTCTAATGTAGTTCCTATAAATAAATATATAAATTATTAATCATATACATAAATTATTAATAACCATAAAATAATAATACAGAGTTTTCTTTTTCATTTAAATGAAATACGACATCGTTACGTTTATTCAGCTCTTCACCCATTTCAATTCCCTATTTAAAGAGAATTCAAAATATTAATAATATAATAAATCTTCATTTCCAGCAGACCCATGGAGACGCTTACCGGAAATCCGTTGATCAAGGCGTTGATTATTCTTTTCTTGGTATCAGCAACCACCGCCACCGGCGACGCCCCCTTCATTATTGCCCACAAGAAGGCTTCACTCCACAGACTCAAAACCGGTGCCGAACGTGTCTCCGTCTCTATCGACGTCTACAATCAAGGCTTCTCGTGCGTTTCCCTTTTCCTTTTTTTTTTCAATTTTATTTTATTTTTCCTTAATAATGCAGATCTAGCTCTGTCTCCCCATCAAGGCGAAAGTTCTTAATTTTGAACCCATCTTCAATTCTCATTACAATTTCGAGCTATGATTTTTCATTTATATAGCTTGCATTCGTTTAGGCCTTACGTGATCAGCAACTTGTTTGTTTGTTTGTTTGTTTTTCGAATTTTGAAATCAAGAGAAAGGAAGTGAACACAAATCGAATTCATTTAGTCCTTTTCTTTATTTGGATGTGAGAGACGATATATGAAATTCTAAATCTGATAATTTTAAGCTAACAACAATAATAAACAATATCATTCCCTTTATGACCTTTGAATTTGCTTCTCTTACTTAGGAATTCTTAAATTTTCTATGCTTTCTTATAAGTTTTTCCCCTCCAAAATCTCGCCTTCATGAATTTGAATTTCCTACTGTCAGTTCGTGTAAAAGAGTGATGTTACTAAATAATCAAATTAATGCTTGAATGAAATTGTGAAATTTCAGAAACTTCTGCTTTGGTAACATGAAAGCAGGGCATGTTTTTTTTTTTGTTTTTTTCACCCTTTTTCCATATTCCTGCCAATGCACTTGGAAAGTTTTTATATTTTTTTAGATTTCTAATGCATATTTGTGGTGTGGGAATATTTATCTGACTTGAGGAACAATCTTTCTGAAAAATGAAAATAAAAACAGGACAGCGTATGATGTGAGCCTCGTTGATGATAGCTGGCCGCAAGATATGTTTGATATCGTCAGCGGTAACACTTCAAAATCATGGGAGAGACTTGATGCGTAAGTTTTTCCTTTCTGTAATTTTATTTAGTATGTTATTCCTACATTGAATTAATTAAATTGAAAAACTTTACAATCTTCAGAGGTGGTGTTCTATCACATTCATTTGAATTAGAGGCCAAAAAACAAGGAATGTTCAATGGTGCCCCGGCAGTTATTACATACCGTGTTCCCACAAAGGCCACTGTACAGGTTTGAGATCCATAACAGAGTCTATTTTCCTTGACATTTAAGGGAAAAGGTTGGTAACAAGCTTTGATGCTCCAATTTGTTGTGTGTTTTTAGGAGGCATATTCAACTCCAATCTTGCCTTTGGACATCCTTGCTGTAAGACCTCCTGAGAAGAAGCTTGAGTGGGTAAGTTCTGTCTACAATAACCATAACCAATGAATTGAAGTTTTCAGTATCCTTTTTCACGTTTCCAATGTTACTAAAGGCTTTTTTTTCGTTTTGTGGAACTCGCTTTGGTCATGACTCGTGACTAAATATTGAAGGCTAAGGTATGACTCCTCCTATATTCGTTAAATAATCAAGCTTCTAAAATCTTGATGGATAAGAATTGGCATGCATTCAGAGATGTCCAGATTCGGTTCAGGAATAGATTATTATATGCATAGTATATTTTTGGGACATCGACTTTCTCTTCAGATTCTGTTCAGGAATAGATTATTATATGCATAGTATTTCGCCTTATATAACAATTAAAAATAAATGGACCGTTGATGAATCTTCTAGGTCTGAACTGCTCTCATGTCATAATTTGAGTTGCAGAGTCCAAATGCTACTTCCTAGTTCCCAGCCCTTAAAATTAATATGAATGACCCTTTTGTGTCTGCAGAGGTTGCTGGCTCAGTATGGAAATCAAATATCAGTGGTCTCTATAGTGGTTTTGTTCATTTACCTAATCGCTAGCCCATCGAAATCCAGTGCTGCGAAAGCAAGCAAGAAGAAGCGCTAAGTATAGTTGCTGAGCTGAGAAAACCCAAATCAGTAACTTGTCTACACTCGCTTAATGCGGGAATCTTTCTTTCTGTTTTCATTTAGAATAGGGTTTTCTTGTTCTTTTCTTTTCCTTTCCCCTCAAAGTTGGGATTTTTGCAATTAGATGGGTGTTATGGGAGGTGAAATAAGTTATTCCCGGTTCCTTGATTCAAGCAGGTAATATCTGATGGATGATGTTACAATTTTGAAATTCAATGCTTACACACACATATATAGGGTTATATTTTGATACGAAATGCATAAAAAAGTTACACAATCGATCAAACAAATCCAACACATCTGAACCAGATTATGAAAATTCTCAACAAAAAAAAAAGGAAAAGAAAAGCCCTCTTAAAAAATGAATCATGGTAACTACATAGTTATAATCCTCTGTTTATGCAGCAGATGGAGGTTGAACAGCAACTCCAGTGGCTACAAAACTGGAAACGCTCTCAGACAAATGCTTGGACGCTTTCTCGTAATTCACAAACCCCATGTACCAGAAATCATGTCCATCCACCGTAACCATCTGTATATATTTCTCCGATGGATTCTCCCTCATTACTACAGGGTTCACTATCCCAACTTTGCTCAGTGGTATCATAACCTTGTAATAACTCCAGGTTTCCTGCCCTGAAGGAGCGGTGAAGGACAAGGGACGATCGCTGCAGAAAGCGACGTGGATATTGGACAGGTAAAGAGTTCCGGCAACCGGTCCAGTCGAAGTCGATAAATAGCAAGCGAATGATTTCTTCAGGTTCTCATTTGGATAAGTAGCGAATGTTTGCTTGTAAAGAGACTCGAATCCACCCCCTGATATTGCTTTCGCCGTCACGTTCATCTTCCCCCAGGCAGCTCCCGATACAGATGGACCGGTTTTAACTGTTTAATGGCAAAAGTAACAGGTAAGGGAAAGAAATTAAGACTAGATTGTAAGGAATGAGTGATTTTGAACATACGGTTGTGCCAGATGTTATTGGCCATGGACTCGGCTTTATGGCTCCAGGTGTTGAAGACTTGAAGCATGGATTCCATAGGGCTGTTGCTTGATTTTTCCACGGGGGAATATTGGAGATACGGGTGGTGGAAATTTTGAGCCTGGTCACCGGCGCCCCACATGGCTGCCTTCTTGTTATCTGGATGACTTGTGGGAACGGCTGGTGTTCCCATGACATGAGTCCCCCATTTCTCAGAACTCTGACCAGCAGGTTCAGAATGAGGGGGAGGCGATGACGATGATGGCGCTGCAGGGTGCATCTGCGGCTGTGTTGGCTGATGGAAAGGGTTGTAGTCTTCAGTTGGAGGGGAGATGGTGGGGTAATTAGGCTGTGATTCTTTGCCGTTGCTGTTCATTTTTGTGCCAAGAGGGAATCCAATACAAACTAAGCTTCTTTTTTGTTGTTGAACGTTTTAGCATTGAACGTTATATATGAAAAGGAGAGGAGCCAAAGTGCGTGTATCGGTTCCTTAACCACGTCCTGTATTTCTAGAAGTAGAAGAAAAATGGCATCTTCAATGGGGGTGGGTGTGAAAGCGAAAACTTTGACTTGAGAAACACGTTATGAAATCATCAATCTTTGGTTTCTTAGCCGTGTCTGCATTGGTTTAGTTACCCGTTGAATTTTACTACTTTTTTTATATTATTGATGATGAAACTTGAAATCCTCCCATTAAAATATAGTTTCATGGAGATCCACATCAACATGTGACTATGCTTAATTGCTCATCGGTTTCTGCATTTCTGGTCTTCCAGTTTCAGCCTTGAATCGCCCAATCAGAGGATGGTTAGGTTTGGCCTTTCCAGTTAGAGTTTCTACGAGGTCCATTAGAGCTGAAAAATCTCAAGATATTTCCTCAAGAAACTCTTCAATCATTTTGATCTTTCAATTCATAGTCAGGTAATTGGATGGTCTAGTTCAGAACCAACCTCACCAGGGTGCTCTTCTGCGCCGCCACCACCATATTCCACCGCCGCCACCATACTTGGCTTCTATGCCAGCCATACAAGGCGCACCAAAGGTGCAGAAGGGTACCCTCAATATAAACACTTTAAACCACTGTGAGCATTGTAATTACCAGAACAAATCTGAAACGTGCTGTTCTTTCCTACAGGACTTGAATGTCTCTCTGTTTCATTTCCTTGTTTTTTCGTCATTGGTTGATTATGCTTATTAAAGATCTGAATTTGATTGGTTGATTATATGTGGAATTTCCAAATCCTTAGATCACGCTCAAAAAAAACCCAGAAAGTTGGATTGTTTTAGGCCTCTTCTCTCTTATTTACAGGTACGATGGATTTGTTTTAGCACTACAGTACCAGTTAGATTCTTTTAGACTTGTATTGTGTTCCTCCCTTGATCTTGCCATAGGTTCAGATGATAAAAATGAAAAGTAGTATCCAAGATTGTTTGCAAAACATATCTTGATCATGTCAAAGATTAGTTGAGTGAAACCCCATTTTGTTATTTTCCAAGTAGATGATGATTGCTGAGGTTTCAAAGAGCTGACCACTATTTGAAATGATTGAGTCCATCACCACCTACAGATGATGAAGTCATCCACATCCCTCTTTGATCTTTATTACAATCTCATGAACCCAACATGTCCTAATCATGATGATTCAGGCTGAGTTCATGATGAACTTACCCCTCTTTAAGACCAAAGGGCCCTGCACTTCAATAAATTTGCAGATCCTTCTTCCCCTCAACAGTTCCTACTGTTTCAAGACTAGTTCTTCATCGACTTAACCCGAATGAAACCAACTTGAACTTGCAATGTGCAGAAAAGATGGACTTAAAATGACAAAGATTACGAATAGCAAATCACTTTGTAAATTAAACCATGGTAGCATACATCTAGATCACCAACCAGCTAAGGGTCCATGAAAGATTAATTGTCCTAACAAGGTGCTACTATTTAAATAAGCAGAAAAGTAAATGGTAGAGCCAAAACAATGCACCTATAAAAGCCACACAAATTCTGGTGCATCTTTCCTATGCCCGACCACCGTTCTATAAAGATACATCTTCTCTACCTTCTGCCTATCCTCGAGGTTGAATTCCGTCTGTTCGCTTTCGTTTATGATCTCGACGTTCAGGCTTGGCATCTTCTTTGCAAGCGTCTTGCAGGCTCCGAGGGTAACTTCGCAAGAGGACATCCAAAGGGATCGCATTGTTTCATACTTTCCCATGTCCTCTAGAAGTGCTGCATCGCCAAAGGGGCAGTCCCTGATCTCCAGCTTGCGGAGTTTCTTGCAACCATTCAACACATAAAGCATTCCTTTGTCACTGTCGCCGGCGAAAGCAATGGATAGCATCTCAAGCTGTTTGGCATGCATTCCTATGTAGTAAAAAACCTGATCGGTCAGAAGGCCGGAGAGTGATAGCCGCTTCAGACCCTTGCAAGACCGAACAATTGCACCAAAACCTTCATCCAATGGCTGATTGGTTACAGGGTCGGGTTTTATGGGGTCGAGGATGCACAATCTGAAACGGATGAAGTTTGTACAGTTCTTGGCTACAGTTATGAGGGCAGCATTGGTCATCTGCTGACAGAAGTAGAGCAATGAATTGAGCTTTGGACATCCTGCAGATACAAGGACCAAACCTTCCTCTGTTACCGCCGCATTTCCAGCATCAAAAGGATCGGATGGGAAAACCCTCAATTCCTGCAATTCTTTACATGTTGAAGCCACAACTCCAAGTCCTTTGTCTCCGATACAATCCAGTATCTGCAACATTTAAAGTTTAAACCAATTATTGTCATTCAGTTAGTTTAGACAGGCACCGTCAACCAGATAGCAAATAATTAAAAGACCATACCCATAGACGCTGAAGCTTCCTGCAGTACTGAATCAGCTTTGTGAGCTCAATACTTTGAAGGCCTGCAGCATAGCTCAAGTTCAAGAAGGTCAAGTTCTCACAAACCGGATAAACAGCCGACATACAACGAGGGGCAACCTCCAAAAACCCCGATAAACTCCTGATCAAATTGCAACTTTGAATGGCAGCTTTCAATTTGTTATAGGCCTCAGAAGATGGATCATGTACATAAGACCCAGTGCCCAAATCCACCAGTTGAGGTGCTCGCATCAACAGCCTTTGGAGCGTATCAAAAGGTACTGCACGGTTCAACCTCAAACTCTTGAGGTTGGGAGATCTTGCCACAAGTCTTTCGAGAGATGCTAAGTTTATTTCTCCTTTGAGGCAGGCGAAATTCAGCGAGACAAGAGACGTACAGTTCTCAGGGAAGCAACTAAGCCAATGTCCTCTATGATCCTCAACCTCATTTTCTTGCAAATCCAGCTCCCTAAGTAACCTAGAATCAAATAATTGCAGCTAAGAAGATGCATAGTACAAGTAAAACTTTGGTCACTTAAGCTGCACCTCACAATGCACCAAATCAAGTAGCAAACATATATACATACATATATATGGTAAAACTTTCACAGCACTTGCAAATTGCAGCCAGAACTAGCATCATTAGAATACTAAAACTCGGCCATAAGAACTAAGAATCTCATAAACATCTAATTATAGCAAAAATCCAAATAGAAAGAGAAACATCTTAAAAGCAATCTTACCTGCAATTGGCGGCAATAGCAGCAAGACCATCTGTGGTGAAACCTTCACAGCTAACAAGAACCAAAGACTTAAAATTGGGAAATGAGTTGGACAGCAGCTCAAGGCTCTCATCCGACACAACCATCCTCTTAAGTCTGAGCTCTTCCAGTCCGATTCTACTCCTAGCCATGGCTTTGATCCAAGGATAAAGGAAACCTCCCCAGTCATCTGGCACCAGATTAAAATCGGCAAAATGTGGCTTCCCTTTCAAAGTCAGTGACTTTAAACCCGGAAATCTGGCAATCAACCTCTCCGGACTGATGGAATAACAGTTTCCGATGAAAACCCTTTGCCTGCTGTACTTTTCGATCTTGTACCAGGATTTGCAAACTAAAGACACTGAGTTTCGGTCTTTATGTGATGTTATGAAATCAAACACGTGCTCTAGAACTTCATCTGGGAAATAATTCATGTTTATTGTTCTTCCACTTCCCCAGAACATAGAGAGCTCGGTTTTTTTTTTCAACTTTTTCCCAAGAAAACGGAAAATGAGGATGAAAAAGGAAGAGAAGCTGATTGGAAACTAAGAAAATGAGACCAGATCTGAAGATTTTAACTACGACCCACAGTGGGGAGAAGGAAAAAAAAAAGATGAAGCTTTTACTTCAAAATATTTCGCATCTCTTTCAAGGACCCAATTGAAAATGAGTGAAAATGAACTCGAATTCTCTCGAGAAAAACATAGATACTTTGGAAGTGAAAATGAAAGAATACAATGGATTCTTTCAAAAAAAAAAAACAAAGATTACAGTTTTAAACGAGAAAATGAAACGAAGGGAAATCTATGAAAGAAAACTTTTCATAGATCTGAAGAAGCTTTAGCTTCCATAAGTGGAAAACTGTTATCTGAATCGAAGCTTAATAATTTACAAACAAACAGAGAAAAATTATAAAAAGAAAACAGAAGAGAAAAAGAAGAGAAATTCCCCCTTTCTCTATCTTTCTTTCCTACTTACAAAACCAAAACCAGTTGAAATGTGTTGAGCTTGGAAGAGAGAGAGAACTAAACTGAAGTAAGTAACCATGGTTGGTTTTTTCCAACCAGGGCCGGGGGGTATAGATTTCTGTAAACCATGGTTAAATGATCGAAGGGTGGGTATTGTTTTGAGGAGAGAATTAAGAGAATCCAGAGCGTCGAAAAGCGTAGCATGCATGTGTCTGTATCTCTGGTTTCGAGTCATATACTAAAAGTAAAGCGACCGGTAGGCGATGGGGGTGTCAGAAAAAAGAACAACCTTTCTTTTCAATGTAATGACGAGAATGCCACTCGCAGTCGCAGATAAGGTTTATTGTTCTTTCACTCGCGCCTGTATAGGGTGCTCGTTGTCCCACTCCACGACACCTCCATGTGAGTGGGGCATAGCCCAATCAGAGTGTGCCAGGATTGCTTTTAATTATTTTACTTGCGTATTCCTATTTATATTTTCCCCAAATATGGTTTTCTTTTTGGCTTTAATATAAAATAATTGTTTAAATTATATTTTTTATATCAAGATAGGTTTTTTTTCATAAAATATGTGTTTTATATTTTATTACGTTATATTTTAATTTTTAAGCATATAACGTCTTATTTCGTTAATTTTTTAAGGTTGATTCGTTAAAAAAATTATTATCCATTCATTACATAACATGTGACTGGATTTTTATTTTTAATCTTTTTTAAAAAATTAAAGCATTAATTTACAGCGAAAAATCAAAATAACCCCAAATTTCAATTCTTTTATTGTCACTGAACATTCTATTGCCGCCATCAACACAACGATGTTAAGATCTTCTCATCGCAAGAGACATAAAGTCTAGTCGTCATTCGTTCATTCATCATGTTTGTCGTTTGTGAAATTTATTTTGCGTTCAACATTTAATTGACATTTCGTTTGTCGATTTGTAGCACTGGAAAAGTGCGATAATCGATAACGAAGTTCGACAACAGAGAGAATATATAGTGATTTATTTGTGACCGGCAAAGGATGAATTTAAATATTTGAAGATTAGGAATTGTTAGGTCGCCTGGCTCATTAAGTGGCAATGACTTAGCCCTTGTGGCTCTTCTCTTCATCTTTTTTGTCGTATTTTTTAGGAAAACAATTTTTTTTCATATAATAGTTTACCCGATGTTTGTTGTGGGTGGCCTTGTCCACTGATGGTCAGAGATTCGACAGCGCCTTCACCGTCTGGTGGTTTTTATGTTTTTTTTGTTCTTTTTTGTGCCCTTATCTTCATTTTGTTTTCATTTTTCGTTTTTTTTTTTGCAGGTGTCGGTGTCGATGCAGTTGTTGGCCATACCGACTTTGTCCCTCTCTGCTTCGCCGGTTGTTGTTCGATTGGCTTGGTTTTTTGTTGGTGAAATGGAACTGCAAAACCGGATGTTAGCACTGACTGGAAAAATATAAAAACAGTATGTAAAGATGTGAACCGTGTCGTGGTATGGTGGCCACTGCCTTAGAAACAAAACTGCCCCGAACAGTGTAGTTGTTTCACGGGCAGGCTGTCCCCCGAGGTGCACACGGACGCTCCTGGAACCGTACACTCGACTCCGGAGTGAACAACAGTGGAACTGCTCGAACAAACTGTGGAGGAAACAAATAGAATCGAAATGCTTTGTAATGTGTTTGATATATAAAATGGTGCATGCAGCACCTCTATTTATAGGCTGGATATCATGTCTATAAATGACATTTCACTGCTCAAATAATTACAGAATTAAATCTGTATAACAGCAGTATTAAACATGCTGTAACAGCTTCACATAATCACCATTTTAATTCTGTAATAACCATGCAATAACAGTGCTGTTACACCTTGAATTTAACTGAAAAACAGTCTAAATTCATCCACTAAACAGACTGTACATATTCGAATAAATTCGAATAAACTGCACTAGAATCAAACCGTTCGAATCAAGTAATTATTCTGAATGTTGCAGTTCAGATATGAATTAAAAAATAAATTCAGATTGATTCAAACAGTTTTCTCAAAAGCCTATAAATAAGAAAAAAATCTTTCACATATAATCTTTTGTTCATAAGAAAATTCCATACGAATTTTCTCTAAAAAGAATATATATGCGCGCGTACGTGTCGAAGACACGCGTTACCCGAGCCCGAGCCCGAGCCGAGCCGAGCTGGCCGGACGGCGGCGGCAGCGCGCGAGGACTTCCCTTGTTCTTTCCCACTCAACAAGGGAGGGAGGAAGCATGGGTATAAATACCCTTCCCTAGCTATTTTCCCAACCAATGTGGGATATAGCTTTGGTAACTCTTGAAGCATTACCAACATTCCCCCACTAATGCGAAAGAATTCATCTGTATCTCAAACACAGACCTCCTCAGACGAGCAATAGCGGAATTAGTTGCTTAAGCACTAGTGAACGTATCTTGAACTAGTACATAGTGATAATGAGCGATCCTTCTCTTAGATAAGTGAAACTAGTCTTGAACTTTCTAAGATAGGGGTAAACTCATAACACACAACTAACTCCTTCATCCACCGAAGTTCTCGATGTGTAAGATATATATACACAAGTGTATATTTGGCCATCTTACCCTCAGGATTCTAGTAAGTGTTTTAGAAAAACGGCCCAACGTTTTTCACAGAAGGTGGCTAATCCTTCTCACTTACATAGGTTATTTCATCAGGTTTATCTCAATATAAACCACCCTGAATCTGGGCTATGAAATAATTAAGAACCATTTGTAATGGTTCAACCTCTTATAGACTTATGGTGATTTCTTCAAGTCCATTTAAAATGAACCACCCAGTCTTAAGATAAGAAATCATTAAGAATAAATATTCAACCTCATTGTCGGTGAATTCAAAATGTCATTCTCAATAGGATCATTTAAACTTTGAATTCATTAAGAGTTTCTTGAAACTCAACCTTTCTGGCGGTAAGTCCATCTTGTCCTTCTCAATAGGACAACACATTCATACTTGTGTTATGAACTTATTAAGAATAATTATTCAACCATGATTCGGTAAATTCATCAAGTCTTTCTCACAAAGACCACCCAAAACCTGGGCTATGAATTTATTAAGAGTAATAGTACTCAACCTGGACATGTACATCATTCGTCATAGGGATAGGCAGTGAGAAATGTACACTATGAGTCTTTCCATGGTTTCGTTTGACCACATTGAGCTTAGATAACTAAGTTGGGTATCCACCATGAATTCCTCAACCAATGCGCTTTAAACCCATCCCCCTCGACGAATCAAGGACCAATTTCCGACTTAACCCTTTGGTAAGCGGATCTGCTAGGTTTCTTTCTGACTTCACATACTCTAAATAGAGTACTCTATTCCTTATTAAGTGTCTAACAGATTCATGCCTTATGCGAATGTGTCTCTTTTTACCATTGTAAACTAGACTCTTGGTAACACAAATCGCAGCTTGTGAATCACACAACAAGGAAACAGGAGGAGTCGGAGTTCCCCACAACGGAATATCAGCTAACAAACTCCTTAGCCAGTCAGCTTCTTGCCCAGCTAAGTCAAGAGCTATAAACTCTGACTCCATAGTAGAGCGAGCAATACAAGTCTGTTTTGAAGACTTCCAAGAAATTGCTGCTCCTCCCAAAGTAAATACATACCCACTCGTAGAGCTTACTTCATCACTATCGGAGACCCAGTTGGCATCACAATATCCTTCTAATGTAGCAGGAAAGCCAACAAACTTAAGTCTCCAGTCCATAGTACCCTTAAGGTACTTAAGTAAGCGTCTAAGAGCAACCCAGTGCTCACCACTAGGGTTATGAGTATATCTACTGAGTCTGCTAACAACATAGGCAATATCTGGTCGAGTATAGTTCATTAAGAACATCAAACTACCAATTATTTTGGCATATTCCGTTTGAGAAACGCTACTTCTTTTATTCTTAAAGAGATGTATGCTAGAGTCATAAGGAGTTCGAATAGGGACGACATCAAAACTGTCAAATTTCTTTAACACTTTCTCAATACAGTGTGTCTGGCTTAAAGAAAATCCCTTTTCAGATTTGATTACTTTGACTCCTAAGATTACATCGACTTCTCCCAAGTCAGTCATCTCAAACTTAGTGGACAAGAAACTTTTTGTTTTGTTAATGGACTCAATGTTAGTACTGAAAATCAGCATGTCGTCAACATACAAGCTTATGATGACACAATCAGTACCAAACATCCTCGAATACACGCATGCATCCGAACCATTCACAACAAAACCAAAACTAATAATAGTTTTGTGAAATTTCTCATACCACTGTTTAGGAGTTTGCTTCAGGCCATAAAGTGACTTTTTAAGTCTACATACTTTGCCTTCCATACCAGGCGCCTTGAAGCCAAGAGGTTGCTCCATATAGATCTCCTCATCTAGATCCCCATTCAAAAATGCAGTCTTTACATCCATTTGATGTACTTGCAACTTGTGAATGGAGGCTAGTGCAAACAATGCACGGATCGTTGAGATTTTTGTGACAGGAGAGTAAGTATCAAAGAAGTCTTGACCAAATCTTTGAGTGAACCCTTTGACTACTAGCCTTGCCTTATCTGGTCTAAGTTTCTTTCGAAAGACCCATTTACTGTTAATGGTTTTAAATCCTCTAGGCAAGTCAACTAATTCCCAAGTATGATTAGACATTATTGATTCTAGTTCATCTTTTATAGCGCTTTTCCAGAAACTAGCATCAATAGATCGTATAGCTTCTTCGTAAGTTTTAGGATCCTCATCTAACAAATAAGCTTGAGCTATAGGATCAGAAAGAGTGTCTAAATCATTTATCTCAGAAATGAAGGAAGTTATAAAGTTTGGTCCAAAAGAGGTTTCAACTCTTTGTCTCTTACTTCTTCTAGGCTCAAATTCAATCTCTTGAGAAGACCTAGCAGACACACTAGAAGAAGTGGATGGCAAGTTTTCTATTTGTGTTTCAACATTTAATCTAGGTTTCTTGAGAGGAAAGATTTCTTCAAAGAAAACAACATCCCTAGATTCACAAATAGAGAAGTCTTGTAAAGTCATGAATCTATATGCGGCACTGTTAGAAGCATAGCCTATAAAACACTGCATCAACGGTCTTAGGTCCAATGGTGGACTTCTTAAAGTCTGGCAACCCCACTTTGGCCAGACACCCCCACACTTTCAGGTATTGTAAATTTGGGACATACCCTTTCCATAATTCGTATGAGGTAGAATCAATTTTCTTATGAGGTACTCGGTTCAGAATATGATTAGCCGATAGAATGGCTTCCCCCCACATGTTGTCAGACAACCCATAACTTATCAACAATGAGTTCATCATCTCTTTTAAAGTTCTGTTTTTCCTCTCGGCTATACCGTTCTGTTGAGGAAAATAAGGGGCTGAAGTTTCATGTATTATGTCATTCGTCTCACAAACCTCTTTTAGAAAATTAGATCCATATTCACCACCTCTATCAGACCTAACACGTTTTATTCTCCTATCTAACTGATTTTCAACTTCTGCCTTATAAATAAGAAAGAAATTTTCAGCTTCATCTTTAGTTCTTAGGAGATAAACTTTTGTATACCTAGAGAAGTCATCTACAAAAGTTATGTAGTAGTGTTTTCCTCCTTTACTTTCAGCGTTTCTAAAGTCTGCTAGATCAGTATGAATAAGTTCTAACAGTTCAATCTTTCTTTTAGAAACATTTTTAAAGGTAGGTTTTGCATGCTTTGCTTCTACACAGACTTCACATTTATTATAGTTTGTTATGTCTAGTTTAGGCAAAATATTCATATTCATCATTTTCTTTAGGGATTGAATATTTACGTGTCCTAATCTAGCATGCCACATATCAACAGACTCAACAATATAAGCAGAAGTGGTAGCTTTATTAATTTCATTAAGTTGAGTTTCTATGACAAATAAACCTTCACTTAAAAAACCTTTCCCGACATAATCACCGTTATGGGAAAGTACAAGTTTATCTGCCTCAAAAACTAACTTAATGCCTGCCTTATTTAAGAGGCCACCACTGATCAAATTTCTACGTAGGGCAGGCACATATAGGACATTGTTAAGGGCCAAAGTTTTACCAGAAGTCAGCTTGAGTAAAACCTTGCCTTTGCCCATCACTTGAGAGCTGCTGGAGTTCCCCATGTACACACGTTCACCATTTTTCACGTCCTCGAACTCGGTGAAGAACTCCTTCTTTGCGCAGAAGTGTCGAGAAGCTCCGGTGTCTACGACCCACTCGGTGTTCTTCTCTACGAGGTTGACCTCCGAAACCACCGCGGCTTTGACATCATCATCCATGTCCTCCGTCACATGCATGCATGGTCTAGTCTCATTCTAGCGGTCCAAGCGGTGCTGACATTGGTACGCCTTGTGACCAGCTTGCCCACACACGTAGCACTTCATGTTTTTCACGTCGGGCTTAGCCTTGACGGGCTTCTTGAAGTTGGTAGTCTTCTGTGGTTTGGGCTTTTCGCTCTGAGGGCCTTTCTTAAAGGGCTTTTTGGACCCTGAAGCACCACCAGACTCAACTATGTTAGATTTAAAAGATAAGTGACTAAAGTTGTTCGTAACCTTATCTTTCAAATGGTTGGCCTCCTCGATTTTCATGTGACCGATCAGCTCCTGAAGTGGTATGTCCCTTTTCTTGTGCTTGAGGGAGTTGCGGTAATCGGACCAGGATTTTGGCAACTTCTCGATAAGGACATTTGCTTGCAGAACTTCACACATCTGCATGCCTTCCGCTATGATGTCCGAGACAAGATTCTCATAGTCATGCACTTGGTCCATGATGGGCTTGTTGTCGGTCATTTGGAACTTCAACCATTTGCCCACGACATATTTTTTGATCCCCGCATCATCAGTGCCATATTTGGTGTCCAAGGAATCCCATATCTCCTTTGCACTCCTCTCCTTTAGATACATGTCAAATAATTTGTTGGACATGTGACTTAGGAGATGGCCACAGACCGTCTTGTTGTCCTTCTCATATTTGGCAAAGGTGGCAGCAGCAAGGGCATCGGCGGCAGCATCAATTTGGCCTTGGTTATCGGCAGGAACAACAACGGTAGGTGGTGCAACTGCTGGTTCGTTGAGCAGCACATAATCGAGGTCCAATTGCTCAAAGAAAATCAGTATGCGCTGGGACCACCTTCGATAGTTGCTGCCATCTAAAGCATCGAGCTTGGAAAGGTCGGGAATGAGCTTGCTTAGTAGCGCGGATGAAGAAGCCATTTTGCAGAATCGGAGAAGAGTTTTGTTTCTAAATTGTTGGTGAAATGGAACTGCAAAACCGGCTGTTAGCACTGACTGGAAAAATATAAAAACAGTATGTAAAGATGTGAACCGTGTCGTGGTATGGTGGCCACTGCCTTAGAAACAAAACTGCCCCGAACAGTGTAGTCGCTTCACGGGCAGGCTGTCCCCCGAGGTGCACACGGACGCTCCTGGAACCGTACACTCGACTCCGGAGTGAACAACAGTGGAACTGCTCGAACAAACTGTGGAGGAAACAAAGAGAATCGAAATGATTTGTAATGTGTTTGATATATAAAATGGTGCATGCAACACCTCTATATATAGGCTGGATATCATGTCTATAAATGACATTTCACTGCTCAAATAATTACAGAATTAAATCTGTATAACAACAGTATTAAACATGCTGTAACAGCTTCACATAATCACCATTTTAATTCTGTAATAACCATGCAATAACAGTGTTGTTACACCTTGAATTTGACTGAAAAACAGTCTAAATTCATCCACTAAACAGACTGTACATATTCGAATAAATTCGAATAAACTGCACTGGAATCAAACCGTTCGAATCAAATAATTATTCTGAACGTTGCAGTTCAGATATGAATTAAAAAATAAATTCGGATTGATTCAAACAGTTTCTCAAAAGCCTATAAATAAGAAAAAATTCTCACATATAATCTTTTGTTCATAAGAAAATTCCATACGAATTTTCTCCAAAAAGAATATATACGCGCGCGTACGTGTCGAAGACACGCGTTACCCGAGCCCGAGCCCGAGCCCGCCGGACGGCGGCGGCGCGCGAGGACTTCCCTTGTTCTTTCCCACTCAACAAGGGAGGGAGGAAGCATGGGTATAAATACCCTTCCCTAGCTATTTTCCCAACCAATGTGGGATATAGCTTTGGTAACTCTTGAAGCATTACCAACATTCCCCCACTAATGCGAAAGAATTCATCTGTATCTCAAACACAGACCTCCTTAGACGAGCAATAGCAGAATTAGTTGCTTAAGCACTAGTGAACGTATCTTGAACTAGTACATAGTGATAATGAGCGATCCTTCTCTTAGATAAGTGAGTCTTGAGCTTTCTAATATAGGGGTAAACTCATAACACACAACTAACTCCTTCATCCACCGAAGTTCTCGATGTGTAAGATATATATATACACAAGTGGATATTTGGCCATCTTACCCTCAGGATTCTAGTAAGTGTTTTAGAAAAACGGCCCAACGTTTTTCACAGAAGGTGGCTAATCCTTCTCACTTACATAGGTTATTTCATCAGGTTTATCTCAATATAAACCACCCTGAATCTGGGCTATGAAATAATTAAGAACCATTTGTAATGGTTCAACCTCTTATAGACTTATGGTGATTTCTTCAAGTCCATTTAAAATGAACCACCAGTCTTGGGACAAGAAATCATTAAGAATAAATATTCAACCTCATTGTCGGTGAATTCAAAATGTCATTCTCAATAGGATCATTTAAACTTTGAATTCATTAAGAGTTTCTTGAAACTCAACCTTTCTGGCGGTAAGTCCATCTTGTCCTTCTCAATAGGACAACACATTCATACTTGTGTTATGAACTTATTAAGAATAAGTATTCAACCATGATTCGGTAAATTCATCAAGTCTTTATCACAAAGACCACCCAAAACCTGGGCTATGAATTTATTAAGAGTAATAGTACTCAACCTGGACATGTACATCATTCGTCATAGGGATAGGCAGTGAGAAATGTACACTATGAGTCTTTTCATGGTTTCGTTTGACCACATTGAACTTAGATAACTAAGTTGGGTATCCACCATGAATTCCTCAACCAATGCGCTTTAAACCCATCCCCCTCGACGAATCAAGGATCAATTTCCGACTTAACCCTTTGGTAAGCGGATCTGCTAGGTTTCTTTCCGACTTCACATACTCTAAAGAGAGTACTCCATTCCTTATTAAGTGTCTAACAGATTCATGCCTTATGCGAATGTGTCTCTTTTTACCATTGTAAACTAGACTCTTGGCAACACAAATCGCAGCTTGTGAATCACACAACAAGGAAACAGGAGGAGCTAAGTCAAGAGCTATAAACTCTGACTCCATAGTAGAGCGAGCAATACAAGTCTGTTTTGAAGACTTCCAAGAAATTGTTGCTCCTCCCAAAGTAAATACATACCCACTCGTAGAGCTTACTTCATCACTATCGGAGACCTAGTTGGCGTCACAATATCCTTCTAATGTAGCAGGAAAGCCAACAAACTCAAGTCTCCAGTCCATAGTACCCTTAAGGTACTTAAGTAAGCATCTAAGAGCAACCCAGTGCTCACCACTAGGGTTATGAGTATATTTACTGAGTCTGCTAACAGCATAGGCAATATCTGGCCGAGTATAGTTCATTAAGAACATCAAACTACCAATTATTTTGGCATATTCCGTTTGAGAAACGCTACTTCCTTTATTCTTAAAGAGATGTATGCTAGAGTCATAAGGAGTTCGAACAGGGACGACATCAAAACTGTCAAATTTCTTTATCACTTTCCCACTCAACAAGGGAGGGAGGAAGCATGGGTATAAATACCCTTCCCTAGCTATTTTCCCAACCAATGTGGGATATAGCTTTGGTAACTCTTGAAGCATTACCAACATTTTCGGCCCGTCTTCTTGTACATCAGCCATCAAAGCCTCATTCTCTGTGAACAATGTTGCTGCTAGCGTTCTGCGATGCATTTTTCAACCATTTTCACTCTCCGGTGACCCCCATAATGACATACAGTTAAGAGATTTGGTTGATGGCTCAGTGTTGTCTCGGCCTTGGACATTGCTCTATTGTTTCTTATCACGTTTCCCTTGCATTTCTCTTGTTCCCCCTACTTTAGCATTTTGCTTGTTGGTTCTGGGTTTCCTCTTCCCTATGTTCTTTCGGTTCTTCCAATGTTTTATTTTAGTCTTTTTGTAACCGTTTTTTGTATTGTTCTTTGTTTGTTTAATGCCATGTGATATTTATCTAAATTTTTTTTTTATTTCACTAGTTTTGACGTGAAATATTTGTTGTCATATATTCCCAACAATCAGTTTGTCTAGTGAGTAAGATATTAGATTCTTTAAGCAATGTTAGGGGGTCCTATCTTGAAATTGTGAATAGAGCAAACTGAGTTGGGATGGTCGCCCTCATAATGGGCATTTCAAGTACCATGATTCGGATAAATCAGCCAATAAGTTAGATATCAGTGGTTAGAGATGGGCATTTTACTCAACCCGACTCGATCGAGTTTTATTTTTTATAAAAAAAATAGGGTTCAGGTCGAGTTCGGGTTTAGGGTAGAAAAATATACGACCCGACCCAATTCGGGACTAATTGTGTAATTTTCTCTAATTTTTTAGGGATATTTATAATAATACCCCCTCTTTATATATTTTTTATAATTAGGTCCTGACTTTTTATTTACAATTTAGTCCTTAAAATTATATTTTTTTAGATTAAGTCTCATAATATTATTTTTTACAATTAGGTCCCTAAAATTATTTTTTCTATAGGTCAGGGTCGGGTTTAGTATTTTATTTTCGGGTCGGGTGGGCCAAAAACCCGACCCATGTCCATCCCTCCAGTGGTTAAACCAAAAAAATATAAAATAATATATTTAATTTAAATAATTAAGATCTTAAACAAAAAACCAAGGTATAACATCAAAAAATGTCTCTAACATTTGACTTGTCACTTTAGCTTTTATTCTTTTTTTGAGGCATTTTAACCCTCAACGTTTAATTTAGATCAAAATTGTCCCATCGTCAATCTATTATAAATTTTTTTGTTGTTGTGTCATTCTATCAAGTCATTTCAAGTTGTTTATCGTCATTTAACTAACAATTTTTCATTAACATTTGAACCATTTTGACCTAAAATGAAATAATGAGCGTTAAAGTACTTAAAAAAGAATAAGGACCATAGTATCAATTTATTCAAGCGTTAGCGGTATTTTTTTTAACATATTGATTACATTTAAATAATAATGGAATAAAAATATATAAATTTAATCAATTGAACCAAAATTAAGATTAAATTTACTATTCAAATCAATTTCTTGTATTTTCTACAACCTTTATATTTAGATATAAACAAAAAAGATATCTCTTTTTGTATTATCATCGATTTTCGGTTCACTTACTGTTTAATCTAAATCAAATATTATATATGTTCATCAACGAGGACAATTTTTCAACATAGTTTGCTTTATTCACAACTAAAAAATTAATAATCTAAAGGTGATTATAATATAACATTTGTTCACTGATATTATTAACTCTTTGACAATCCGCACATATCTTGCAGACAAAGCGATTGAGTTCAGGTCTCTTAAAATAATTTAATAAACATCACTCGCTTTTTTATTGGAACCACCTATTGAGTTTTACAACTTTAAAAATTTAAATTTTAAACATTATTTTAAGATATATTGTTTCATCTCACTAAATAAATTAATAGTTGATATAAACTTAAATCTTTAAATATGCGTTGAAATATTTTAACATAGAACATATTTTTTATTAGATTTTTTTTCATAGAAAGTTGTTTAATCAACATATGAAGCAATTGTTAAAGCTTCTTATTTTATGTTGTGCATATAACTCTTTTTTATTTTTCAAAATATTCGTTGAATGAGTTCAATGATTGATATTCACAATTTTAATCTATAGAAGAATAGTAGTTTTTATTTTTGCAAATCGAAATTAGAATGCTTTCATATATTTGAGTTATTTATTTTTATTCTTAATATAATTTGTAGATATATAATACTTTTAAAAGTCATTTGCTTATAATTTTTATGTTTATCGCTAATATAAATTTTAATAATATATATATTTACAAATTTACAAATTCTGTACATAATAATTATACATTAAAAAATAATAAAATAAGAAAAATCCGTACACATACAATAACTTTAGACATCGCGATTTTACTTGTTATTTATACTCGCGCATGTGGATTTAACACTTTAGCTTTAGATTTTACTATGGTTTGGCTGTGTCAGAAATTTTATTTATTTTACTTTTACTTTTACTTTGCTTTTTCTTCTTTTTAACCGGGTTTTTACTTTTTTACATAATCTGTGTATGTGGATAAACTGAATCCTGGATTTCTTTTAATCATTAGGAAATTCAGTGAATAAAAACAAAGAGAGAATGATTTTGACAAAAGCTAAGTTTGCTTTAAATGCATATATACGTACTTCAACTAAGAGTTTTGTTAATGATTGTAATTAGTAATTTTTTAGGGTAATTAACATATTATGACTCTTTGTTGTTACTTAATAATAATGCATGTTTGTAGACAAAGGTAAGTAGTATCTTAGTGACAATTTTGCATTACTTTGTAACAATTAATAATTTAGCTCATGATTTTTAACGTGTAATTGTATTATGTTTAGTGTAGCTTATGTATTAGTGTCATAGTCTAGTGGGTGAATCATTGGAAACGAAAACATAAATAAAGTTAACAATCTCTAGAGCAAGTGAATAAAAGTTTTCGGTTGACACATTTTTTTAAGTTGTATGTTTTAGACGCATTAGGAGTAAATTTTTTATTTCGCTTCCCCTAAATAGGAATTGTTTTTATATATATATATATATATATATGTGCAGTTTGAATCAACGAAGCCGCCCTATAAATGCTAGTTGATTTAGATTAAACATTAAGTTGTAATCATGGACGAAGCTATCCTTAATTAAGGGGTATCACATGACACAAAAAAAACTAGAGAATTATTTTTCCTGTAATGTAATATAAAATGATGTTAAAAAATAAAATTAACATAATTTTTAATGAATATTGTCCCTGGAAAATGACACTCATTGTTTGTTCTTATATACTTGCAATTCATTCGAAAATTTTAAATTCTGACACCTAAACTAAATTTTTGTGCTCCGCCCCAGGTTGTAAGTACTTCCTTGTATAATAATATACTCTCACAATAAGTGGTGAACAAAACTAGACTCGAAAAAATTAATTCTTTTGAATCGAATTTTATAAACTCAACTCGAAAAATAATCAAATAAAGTTTAAATGATAAGATAGGACTTGAATAATTATGCAACTTCAATTCCATTTTTTGAAAGTAATCTTTCACCTTTTGCAATTTAGTCTTTCAACTTTTTATTTTATTCAATTTAGTCATCTGATTATAACTATTTGCAAATTCTTTCTTTCCATCAAGTCTTTGTACTCTAATATTTATTTATTCAAAATCTCTTCTTTAAAAAATAATATTATGGATATATTATATAATTTTTGACGGTATTTGATTATTAAATAACATTATAAATCTCACTCACACTTATAAAAAATATTAAAAAAATAAATGTATATCGTATATGGTTATAAAAGTCGTTATATTGAAATTAATTAATACCCTAACATTATAAATTTTTACAATTAAATTTTAACATAAACTTGAACAACTTAACCTGACTCAAATCTTATAAGCTAGACTCGACTGAAATATTCAAATAAAGTTTGAATAATAAAATATGACTTGTCAACTCGACTAACTTAAAATAAATTAGTCAATTTGTTCGAATAATCACGCTCACGCACAATTTCTCAATGAGTACTCTCCGATGAATATTTAACACTCACCGTCACCGATAAATTGTCATGAAGATGGAGGAATTGGGGATGAAATTAGGGCATGGCTTGAAAAGGGTTGAAATTGGAGATGAAGGAGGGAAAATTGAGTTTCAATCTCTATGTGCTGATAGTGGAACGACACCGTATGGAAATCATGGGACGACGTCGTATGGAGATCGACACAATATGAGCACGGGAGAAGATCTGAAGCGGGTCCAAGCAGTCCGAAGGTGGCCCAACAAGGAAGCCCAATGAACCGATAACTAAAACAACTCTAACGGTTTACTAGCTGGAATTACACGTGTTTTTCACTTATTTTCTTGGTTATTTTATTTGTCTTTTATTTCCCAAATTAGTTGGATATATGCCAGGATTGTAACCGTTTTGCTCATTCATTCTGAAATAAAATGAAGTTTCTCTTTCTTTCTCAATCTCAAATTCTTCTCTATTTCTAACTCCTTTCTCTCAAACATCACTGTTCGTGACAAATTGGTAATCAGAGCTCAAGTTACACGATCATCAGACAAGCTGAGAAAATCTAAAAAAAATTAGAACATGGGGGTGACTACAGCAAGTGTGTCAGAAGAATCAGAACCATCTGAAACAACAATGAAAGGATGGGAAGAGCAACGAGCAGAGCTAGAAGTTCGAATGACAAGCATCGAGTCAAAACTGGAGGAGACCAACTCGAAACTAGAAGCAAACAACATTCTATTGGCCGATCTTCTGAAGGCAGTGGCAGACAAGGTAGGAGAACCTAGCCCAACTCCTGTCAAACACCGTAGCCCATTGGTTAGTAGTGATAATCAGAATAAAAATGAAAAGAAAAAGCCTATTGAAGTCACAGTACTATCTAGTAAGGAAAAATACACATTCAAACCTGAAGAACCAGAAATTTTTGGTGCAAGACCTAATGATGTACCTATGTATAACAACTTGAACCTAGGAGAAAATACATCTAACTTTGAGGAGATGAAGCTTGAAGAGTAGAACCTGGGAAATGCTATGAGTAACAATGGCCATTTTACCCCTATACCTAGGATTGAACTGTAATTTTTTTAGGGACGGAATCTTAGAGGATGGGTGAGGAGATGTTAGAAGTATTTCAATATATTTGCAGTGCCTGATAACTAAAAGGTAGAAATGACAACTATGTACCTGGGAGGAAAAGTAGAAACTTGGTTTGATGCCTATATTTCTCAGAAACACAGATTGACATGGCAAGAGTTTGCTGCAGATCTATGCCATAGATTCTGTGACCAGACTCACACTGACATTGTGGGGGAATTTAATAAGCTGGTACAGAAAGGGCCAGTTGAGGATTACCAAGAGAAGTTTGAGGAATTACAACCACTGATGGTGCAGCAAAACCCACAAGCCAGTGAGAGCTACTTTGTCTCAAGCTTTATAAGTGGCCTGAAAGATGAATTGAAACACAATGTCAAGATTTTACAACCCAGAACAATGTTTGAAGCATGTAGAGAAGACAAGTTATATGAATTAGCTGCAGAAATTGAGATCAAGAAGCTGAAGTATGTGCCCAGAACCAACTCCTACAACACTCAGTACACAAACCAAAAAGCAAATTTCATCCCTCAGAAACAAGTCACTCTCAGTCCAAACAACAAACAATCACTAGTTGATTACAGAAGAGCCCATAATCTATGCTTCAAATGTGGTGAAAAATTTACCTCTGGTCACCAATGTAAAACAAAACAACTCAATTGCATGGAAGAGGAAGATCTTACAAGAGAAACAGAGAAAGGAGAAGAAGAACTGAAAAAACCAGAAAGACAAGTTGAAGGGGGAGATCTAGAGATATCTATTAATGTCCTCACTGGAAACACTAGTCATAGCACTTTCAGAATACAAGGCTTGATTAGAAGGAGACCATTGAACATCCTGGTGGATAGTGGAAGCACACACAACTTTATTACTCCAAAATGGGCTAGAGATAGTGTGGAAGTGAAGCAAACAGATCCACTAACAATCACAGTGGCAAATGGTGAAAAATTGTATAGCACAGCTAAGAGTAATTCCTTGAGTTGGAAAATGCAAGGGTATTCCTTTGAACATGATTTCAGGGTATTATCCGTGGGAGGCAGTGATATGGTGTTGGGTGTGGATTGGATGAAGAGATACAGTCCCATTGTGATGGACTTTAAAGAGATGGCCATGAGCTTTCAAACAGAGGAAAAACTCATAACCTTAAAAGGGAAGGAAGACTCAAACAAGATTAAGTTAATACCAGAAGAGAAGTTGCAGAAGATTACTGAAAAAGAACCTGAGTTAATTGGTGAGATTTTTTTATGAATGTAGAAGTTAATGAGTTACCTATTCCTGAGATGTTGAAACCAGTTTTAGGATAGTACCATGATGTGTTTGAAGAACCTAAGGGTATGCCACCCCAAAGGTATCATGATCATGCAATTATCCTAAAATCAGGGGCACTACCAGTAAACTTAAGACCTTATAGATTCCCACACAACCAGAAGACAGAAGTGGAAAGGCAGATCAAGGGGATGCTCTCTGCTTCTATTATTCAGACTAGTCAAAGCCCCTTTGCTTCTCCATGCTTGTTGGTTAAGAAAAAAGATGGATCCTAGCGGCTATGTGTGGACTACAGACAACTCAATTCTATGACAATAAAGAATAAATTCCCTATTCCTATGGTTGAAGACCTTCTAGATGAATTGCATGGGGCAAAATATTTTTCCAAGATTGACCTAAGGTCTAGCTATTGGCAGATCAGAATTAAGCAAGAAAATATACAGAAGACTGCTTTCAGGAAACATCAAGGCCATTTTGAATTTAAAGTTATGCCCTTTGGCCTCACTAATGCTCCAGCTACATTCTAGTCCCTTATGAACAAGATTTTTGAGCCTTACTTAAGGAAATTTGTCCTGGTTTTCTTTGATGATATCCTAATCTACAACATAACCTTAGCAGATCATGTTCAACACCTCACTACAGCTTTGGCACTTTTACAACAGAACCAGCTCTATGCAAAAAAATCTAAATGCTTCTTTGGTCAAACTCAGGTTGAATGCTTAGGCTATATCATCTCTGACAAAAGAGTCTCTACTGATGAAGCAAAAATTAAGGTAATGAAGGACTGGCCCTTTCCTAAAAACATTAAGTCATTGAGAGACTTTCTTGGACTCACAAGTTATTATAGGAAATTTATTAGATGCTTTGGGATCATCAGCAAACCCTTATCAAATATGCTCAAGAAGGAAAATTTCTTATGGACATCTCAAGCCAAAGATGCCTTTGACAAACTTAAAGAGGCTATGTGTAAAGCCCATGTTCTAGCCTTGCCAGATTTCTCTAAAAGCTTCTGCCTAGAGACTGATGCAAGTTCTAAGGGGATATGTGCTGTTCTATCACAGAATGGAAGACCTTTGGCTTATCTGAGCAAAGCATTAGGGCCTAGACATATGGATCTATCCATATATGAAAAGGAATACTTGGCTATTCTGATGGTTGTAACTAAATGTCGCCATTACTTTGAAGGCAACTCCTTTGTCGTAAAGACTGATCATGAGCCTTTAAAGCACTTGTTGGAGTAGAAACTTTTCACTGCTATTCAGAAAAAAGGATTATCTAAGCTCTTGGATTGGACTATACTATTCAATACAAAAAAGGCAGATCAAATGTGGTTGTGGATGCTCTTTCTAGAGTTATGGACAATGAAGCTAAATGTTTGCAAATGACAACTACCGTTATTGTTCCCAAGTGGATACATGACATTGAGAGCAATTATGAAGGAGATGAGCATGCCCAAGACAAAATTACCACCTTGTCTATTAACAACACCATCATACCTAATTAGAGCCTTTTTAAAGGAATTCTGAGGTACAAGAAAAAAGTTTATGTGGGCAAATCAGATTCTCTTAGGCTTCAATTACTACAGTCACTCCATGATTCACCATAAGGTGGACACTCAGGTACTCAAGCTACTTATCAAAGATTAAAGTCCTCTTTCTTTTGGCCTGGCATGAAATCTATGGTGCACACTTATGTTCAACACTGTGAAGTTTGTCAAAGAGTAACACATGAACATGTTTCTAAGCCTGGGTTACTGCAGCCACTACCAATTCCTACTAAGGCTTGGGAAGTCATTACTATGGATTTTGTGGAAGGTTTAATCACATCTCAAAAAGCCAACTGTATCCTAGTAATTGTGGACAAATACACTAAATATGGGCATTTCTTACCCTTGTCCCATCCTTACATGCTCTAGAGGTGGTTCGAATCTACCTAGACCAGATTTATAAATTACATGGCCCCCCTAAAGTTTCTATTTCAGATCGAGACAGAACTTTTACTAGTCAGCTTTGGAAGGAAATTATGCATCAGTTAGGGACTTTTACTTATTTCAGTTCTGCTTATCACCCTGAAACTGATGGCCAGACATAGAGGCTCAATCAGTGTTTGGAACACTACCTGCGCAGTATGTGCTTCCTTAAGCCTCACACATGGGCTAAGTGGTTGTCACAGGCAGAATGGTGGTATAATTCTACTTATCACACATCCTTGGGGGTCTCTCCTTTCGAAGCAATGTATGGCTAAAAGCCACCTACCCTAGACTGGTCTCATGATACTGCTATCCAGAGTGTACAAGAGCTAATGGACAATCGACAACATTTAGCTAAACTTCTACAGGAGCAATTACAGAAGGCAACCAATCGAATGAAACAATTTGCAGATAGAAAATGCACTGACAGAGAATTTGCAGAAGGGGATTTGGTTTACCTTAAGCTGCAACCCTATCGTCAGTCTTCACTAGCCGTCCGCAAGAATTTGAAGCTAGCTGCCAGATTCTCTGGTCCCTACAAGATTCAGAAACGCATCGGGTTAGTGGCTTACAAGTTAGAGTTGCCAGCACATTCGAAGCTCCACCCCGTATTTCATGTAAGTCTCTTGGAAAAGCATGTGGGGAACAACACAATTACCTCTATCGACCCTTCGGAGTTAGCAGACGACGGGCAACTGAAAGTTTACCCTGCAATCGTGCTCGATAAACGCATGGTTAAACGTGACAACAAAGCCGTTACTCAGCTCCTCATTCAATGGTCGAATCTCGGACAAGAGCATGCACCTTGGGAAGATTACTCTGTGCTGAAGGCTCAGTTTTCGGATTTTGATCATTGGGGACAAGGATCCAGTGGAGGAGGGGGTATTGTCATGAAGATGGAGGAATTGGGGATGAAATTAGGGCATGGCTCGAAAAGGGTTGAAATTGGAGATGAAGGAGGGAAAATTGAGTTTCAATCTCTATGTGCTGATAGTGGAACGACACCATATGGAAATCATGGGACGACTTCGTATGGAGATCGACACAATATGGGCACGGGAGAAGATCTGAAGCGGGTCCAGGCAGTTCGAAGGTGGCCCAACAAAGAAGCCCAATGAACCGAGAACCAAAACAGCTCTAACGGTTTACTAGCTGGAATTACACGTATTTTTCACTTATTTGCTTGGTTATTTTATTTGTCTTTTATTTCTCAAATTAGCTGGATATATGCCAGGATTGTAACCGTTTTGCTCATCCATTCTGAAATGAAATAAAGTTTCTCTTTTTTTCTCAATCTCAAATTCCTCTCTATTTCTAAATCCTTTCTCTCAAACATCACTGTTTGTGACATAAAACAATGATTATATCACAAAACGAAATCGATGCAATATTTCTTAAATAAACTAATTTGTGTGATACAGTAAAACTCTCTCTACATCGTCTTGCTTAACAAGTATTCTTTAAATAGGTAGCAATTCTTAGACCCCGTTTTTGCTGCTAGAGTCCCCAACACCCCCGTTTGCCTCCCATTTTTACGCCAAACGACTATTTGTTTGGTCCTCAACGCCCGTCTGCCCATCATTTTTAGCACTTAAAACGAGCGTTTAATAGCAGCTAAAAACATCTAACTTTTAGCCAACAAATATTTACCCAACGTTGATTTACAACCACAATGGAAAAGGAGACTGAAACAAGGCTTTCCTATCGTCTTAAACAGTTAAACTAAGGTATGTTTAAGTTTGGACAAAATAAGTCAATTCTTAGAAAAGTCGTATTAAATTTTTTATACGACAATACTTCATTAAGTGGCTATTACCTCACTCACTGGATGATTAGAAAATGAAATTACTCAAACTTTTATATCGACTTTAATAATAATTGATTATTTTGAATAGGTGATAATGGGCCGAGCTGAGCCCGAGCCTGGCCAGGCTCGACTCGGTTCAAAATGGACAATTTTGCTATATTTTTTTATAAAAAGATGAGGTCTCGTTAAAAATCCCTTTCATAACCAACACTTAAACGAAATTTAATGTCGGGAAAGGAGAAAAGAATGCCAAAAAATTATATTAATCCAAATAACCAACAAAATATTCTTACAATACAAGAACATAATAAAAAAAAATGAAATTAAACAACAACCAACTAAGGAAAATCCCCAATTTATTTTAGTTAATTTACTTTTAGTAGATTTTCCCTAATTTATTTTATTATTTTTCTTTTACCAAACAGATTACTTTTAGTGCATATATAATATAATATAATATAATATAATATAATATAATATAATATAATATAATATAATATAATATAATATAATATAATATAATATAATATAATATAATTATTCCATCTTATTCACGAGCTTTTCGAGCCAAGCTTAGATCGACTCGACTTGGCTTATTAAGGTCTCGAGCCGAACTCGAGTCGAGTCCGAATAGCTCGTGAGTCGCTGCTTATTATCCCCTAATTTTGAATGTATTTTATGAATATTAATAACTTTAAAGCGTGCACTTCAATGCATCAATTAAAATCCTTAAATAAAAAAAAACAAAGAATTGATGGTTCTATTTTTCGTGGATTGATGATGATGTTCAATTATTCATGCATTTAATTCTTTGATGCGCCTAACTCTGATTTTCTCTTGACACATTGATTTTGATTTATAAATTATAGTTCGTTTCATTTATGGCTAAAGATTAGCATTTGCCGTAAATGTTAAAGGTAATATGTCGATGGTTATTTCATTTGGATTCGATGAGTTTTAATATGAACTTATAAGATCATTTTTTTTGAAATTATGTTTGAGTCGTGTTATATTTTGTAGAGGGTCAAGTCTGGTCGGATTTTAGTTTGAAGTAAAAAATATTCAACCTAATCTAATATAATAATATGTTTTTATTCTAAATATTTAAGGATAATTATTTTAATGTTCATATCTCTATATTTTTTTTATTAACTTTCTATTTTGTCAAATAGAATGAAATAAATATTATAATCCCGCTTGTTATATTTTTTTTTTCAAATCTCTTCGTTTTACCAAATAAAAATGAGACACATTTTTTGTAACTTCTTCCTCCCGGTTCGACGCTTGATCGGTCCGAGTGGGCCACACGGGGAAAACCAAAGCGAAACCCGTTAAGGTTCCACCTCGGTTAGCAACCCTAAAAATTTCTTTTTATTTAATTTTCTATAAAGGCACGTTTGCAATCCTATGTGATCACGACTGCGGAATAATCAAGAAGGACATGCGACTGAACACCAAACAGCAAGTAAACAGCCCAATTTTAAGTTATAAGGCAGGCCGTTTCGAAACACCCTTAAGGTGTATCAAAACACCTTGACCTGGTCAACAGCCCCAAGACCACACGAGAGGGCCGTATCGGAACGAAGGTCAACCGTTCCGAAACACCCTCAATGGTCAACTTCTTGTGGTCAACGAGATATTGACTGTTCCGAAACACCTTTACCCGTTTTGAAACCCCATCATCTCGGCAAATTCTCAGATTTCCAGTAGCCAAAGTGTTCCGAAACTTGTTTCGAAACAGGGATTCACAGTGGCCAAACCGTATCGAAACGAGTTCCAATACTGGGTCCCTGAAGCCAAACCCGTTCCGAAATAGCCCAGCCCGTGTTTCGAAACACTGGCTGTCTGCAAGTTCCAAAGCCAACTTTAATCATTTCCAACCAACCCCAAAAGCCCTAAACAACTCTAAGAAGCACACAACCCTTACAAGCATGATTTAGAGACATGAATCCTATAGCAAAATACACTCAAATCATACAAGGCATAAGATGAAGCATCCATACATGACATTTAGAAGGGGCATTAAGCTTCAACAAGACCAACACTTAGACAAAACAAGATAAGCAAAATACCAACAAGGTTTACAAGCAAGGCATACATCCCAAAAGCCAAACTAACCAACATATCAAAAGAGTCTAACATGCTCCTAAACACACATCATCATGCTCCAAAAGACATCACACCACAATCACATGTCCCATTGCTTGACCATTACATCGTAACTAAAAATGTTCATACTTGATAGCTAAACAAGCACCACGAAGCACACTTGGAGGCCCCTTCTTGCACTTAGCAACCCACGAGCTACTGATCTGCATTGTCGAACAAAGAGAGCGTAAGCAGTAAAGCTTTAGTGAGGGTAAGCTCTTTAAAAACAAACCTCGACAATGCAGGGTCCAAGCACGTTCTCAACCAAGGTAAATGCATGATCATACCTTTGATCCTCAAGAGCCAAAATGCCAATGATGCATGAACAAATATCCATTGTCATGCTCAGCAAGCTCATTTCCACGACATATGTAAACACATTTAATCATCCAAATCGGAAACACATTTCCACATCACATTGATACACATATCAATTTATATTGGCACCTAGCTATGACTCGAATACGCGGATAACCACGTTGGAACTCACATCCAGCAACCATTTTACCTCACGGTGGGATTACACTCATCACCGATCTCGCGGAGGGGATTCCACTCATCCTCACGCCCCGTAGATGGGATTCCACTCATCATCGACTAATATATATACATAACAATTTACGGGCGAACCCGTACTCCTCCTTGGTGACTCAACGCCACCAAGGCCACGCGCGAATTTGACTCATGTGTGCACACTAACATCCTAATGATCGATCATTTGTACCCAAGCATACTAGTGCCAACATTTACACAATCCACAATATCAATTACAACCAATTCCGTGCTTAACACGTGCTCACCATGATCACATTCATGAACAATCAACATGCATATCACAATGCATCACAACCATGCCTCATCATCCATGCATAACACATTCTACATAAACCATCATATCATAAACATTGCGAGGCATAAACATCAATTTAAAAGTTCAACCAATGTCTCTAGTTTAAGCTTAGGATTAGGCTACCACCCTATTCCTAACTCTAGGTGGGTCTACCAAGCCCGACCTAGTCCACATGCTCGAACCAAACACTTAAAAACACTTTAAAAACATTAACCACTCACCTTTACTTTCAAGCTCAATTTACCAAGCAAGCAACCACCTTCAAGCTTCTGGATTCACTCCCGATGCTTCACCAACACAAGTTCTTGCCTCTAAACAACCTCAACAAAACCAAACAACTTCCAATCATCCCAAGCATCAAAGTAGTTAACCCGAAATAGAATTCAAACATCAAACTCAACATTTCAAGCCATGAACAAACCCCAAATTTATCCAATTCGAGCAGCCTATAAACCTTGATCAAAACCCATGTTTTCAACACTTTTTATACCCCCAAATGATCCCAAAGCAACCCCCAACCATAGTACTAACATTAGCCCACCAATTCCAACCTAAAACAACCCCCAAAACTCATCCAAAACCCTTCAAAAACCCCCACAACACCCAAATCCGAAAATTAGTCTAAATCATGTAAAATTCATATATGTGGAACCATTTGACTCATAGACTTCATATCCAACAACATTAAATCGAAATTCCAAGTTAAACATAATAAAGTTATTGTTTTTAATCAAAATCTCTAAAAACTCAATTTTCAAAACATTGAGGAAAATGAAAACCATTTGTACTTTTGAAGAGAGGAAGTTGAGGACAAGTCAAAATGATATTACCTTTCAAAAACGAGTTGAAATGAAGAAACAATGTGATGGAATAGTGGAGGGGATGAGAGAGCTCTTCTTCACGTTGGTTTTTGTTTTGGAGAAGAGAATGAATAGTAAAAAATGATAAAAGGGGTTTTAAATTGAAACTTGTATTATTTACAAGTTTGCCACATTAATGGTTATTTTCCATTTTCTTTAAAATCTCTCCAAATTGTATTTCATTCATTTTAGTCCGACACAAAAATATTTGTTTTTGAAACCCGAGGCCCACAAGATTATTTTAATTATAGAACCGAACCCAAAATAATATTAAAATATTATTTTCACCGACCCCTAAACCCGGGTGTTACAACTCTCCCCCACTTAAAGAATTTCGTCCCCGAAATTACCTGAAGGAAACAAATACGGAAACTGCTCAAGCATATCAGCTTTCCTCTACCACGTGGCCTCTTCCACACCTCTATGTCTCTACAACACCTTGACCAAATCTATGGTCTTACCACGCAACACCTTGCTATCAGAAGCAAGTATCTCAACAGGCTCTTCATTATAAGATAAATCTGAATTCAACTCTATCTCCTCAACGAGCATAACATGAGAAGGATCTGATCTATATCTCCTAAGCATCGACACATGAAAGACATCATGGATCTTCTCTAACTCAGAAGGTAATCTCAAACGGTAAGCTACAGGCCCAATCCACTCAACTATCTCATACGTGCCAATGAACCTCGGACTCAACTTGCCTTTCCGGCCAAATCTCATCACCTTCTTCCACGAAGATACTTTTAAAAACACCTTCTCACCCACGGAGAACTCAATTTCTTTCCTCTTCAAATCTGCATAAGACTTCTGACGATCGGAAGCTGCCTTCAAACGGTTACAAATCAACTTTACTTTCTCGGTAGTCCCCTTAAGAAAACCCGGCATAGGTAACAATCTCTGACCCGTTTCAGCCCAACAAATCGGAGTCCTACATCGTCTACCATACAAAGCCTCATAGGGAGCCATCTGAATACTAGACTGATAACTGTTGTTGTAAGCAAACTCAACTAAAGGTAGGTGCTTCTCCCAAGAACCCTGAAAGTCAATCACACAACAACGAAGCATATCCTCTAGAATCTGTATCACTCGCTCTGACTGTCCATCGGACTGCGGATGATAAGAAGTACTGAAGTGCAGACGGCTACCTAGAGCACTATGCAAACAACCCCAGAATCTCGAAGTAATTCTAGGATCTCTATCTGAAACAATAGACTTCGGGACTCCATGAAGTCTCACAATCTCACGGATGTACAAGTTTGCCAACTTGTCTAAAGAATCTGTAGTGTTCACTGCTAAGAAGTGAGCACACTTAGTGAACCTATCAACAATCACCCAAATAGAATTCTTCTTCGAAGGAGACAACGGTAACCCCGACACAAAGTCCATGGTGATCCTCTCCCATTTCCATTCTGGAATCTTCAAAGGCTGTAACAAACCTGAAGGAACTTGATGTTCTGCCTTCACCCTCTGACAAACCATACAACGACTCACATACTCGACTACGTCCTTCTTCAAACCAACCCAGAAGTAATCATTCTTCAAGTCACGGTACATCTTAGTGCTACCCGGATGCATAGAAAAAGGACTCGAATGTGTTCCACTCAGAATCTGACGTTTCAACTCAACATCTTCTGGTACAACAATTCTATCTCTAAAGCACAACAAGTTCTCACCACTGAAACTATACTCGGTCGGTCTTCCTTCGGCTGTGTCCTGAACATGAGGAACTAGTGTCACATCTTGCAACTGCTTCTCTCTAATCAACTGCATCAAAAAAGGCTTCACTTGCAACTCGGTGATCAAACCACCATCATCGGATATACTCAATCTAGCAAACATAGCTCTCAACTCAACTGCAACTTTTCTACTCAAAGCATCGGCTACTACATTTGCTTTACCCGGATGGTACTCAATGGTCAAATCATAATCTTTTAACAACTCAAGCCGTCTTCTCTGTCTCAAGTTCAACTCTTTCTGTGCCATCAAATACTTCAAGCTCTTGTGATCAGTGTAAACTATACACTTCTCACCATACAAGTAATGACGCCAAATTTTCAATGCAAAGACAACTGCGGCTAACTCTATATCATGAGTAGGATAGTTCTTCTCATGAACCTTCAACTGCCTAGAAGCATAGGCAACAACTCTTCTTTCTTGCATCAAAACACAACATAACCCTATGTAGGAAGCATCACTATAAATCACAAATTCTTTACCTGAAACAGGTTGCACTAACACCGAAGCATTTGTCAAAACTTCTTTCAATTTCTCAAAGGCCTTCTGTCTTGCATCTGACCACTCAAACTTAACTCATTTTTGCAACAATTTAGTCAAAGGAGCAGCTACCCTAGAGAAACCATCAACAAATCTCATATAGTATCCGGCTAATCATAGGAAACTTCTAATCTCAGTCACAGACTTAGGTTGTTTCCACTCAACAATGGCTTCAATATTCGATGGATCAACACGGATACCTTCGGCCAAAACAACATGGCCAAGAAATACAACCTCTCGAATCCAGAACTCACATTTACTAAGCTTCCCATACAATTGATTGCTCAACAATCTCTGTAAAACAAATCTCAAGTGCTCATCATGCTCTTCTTCTGTCTTCGAGTACACAAGAATATCATCAATAAAAACAACTACAAAACGGTCTAGATAGTCCCTAAAAATTCTGTTCATCATATCTATGAATGTTGCAGGTGCATTTGTGAGCCCAAACGACATCACAAAGAACTCATAGTGACCATATCTAGTCCTAAAAGCTGTCTTCGGAACATCACACTCTTTCACTTTTAACTGATAATACCCCGATCTCAAGTCTATCTTCGAGAACACTAAAGTACCTCTCAACTGATCAAACAAATCATCTATGCGAGGCAACAGATACTTGTTCTTCACAGTCAACTGATTCAACTGCCTGTAGTCAATACACATACGCATACTGTCATCTTTCTTCTTTACAAACAACACAAGAGCACCCCAAGGAGAACTACTAGGCCTAATGAAACCACGGTCTAATAATTCTTGCAACTGACTCTTCAATTCTTTCAATTCTTTCGGAGCCATACGATACGGAGCTATCGAAACTGGACTAGACCCTGAAACAGTTTCAATCACAAACTCAACATCTCTGTCTGGAGGCAACCCTGGCAACTCTTCAGGAAACACATCCGAAAAGTCACAAACTGCTCTAATGTCCTTCGGTCTAGCCTCACTCATATTAGGATTCATAACATAAGCTAAGTAAGCCCCACATCCGGAATCCATCAACCTATGGGCCTCTAAAACTGACACAACATTAGACAAGAACGTAATGTTCTCGCCTACTACTACTACCTCGTAGTCATCAGAAAGTTTCAAGGAAATCCTCTTCGTCTCAAAATCCACGCTAGCTCGGTGCTTAACTAACCAATCCATACCCAGAATGATATCGAAACCATAAAAAAGAAGTTCCATCATATCAACAGAGAACACATGACCCTGAATCTTCAGTGGACATCTCCTATACTTACGTCTAACCACAATTGTCTCACCAAAAGAACTAGTCACATGCATACCTACATCTAGGATCTAACCAGGTATATCTAACTTACGTGCATGCTCACTCAAAATGTAGGAATGTGTAGAACCCGAATCAACCAAAGAAAGCAAAGACATAGACTGTAACTCAAAATTACCTACTATCACATCAGTGTCGTTCCCGGCCTCTCTCTGAGCATAAACTCTCGCTGGTCCTCCTGCCTCTGACTGCACTGCCACAACATGAGCAAGGTTCCTCTGACCATCTACCCTAGGTGCATCAGCCCTAGGCTGAAAGTAGCCACGACCGCGCCCACGGCCTCTTTGAAAATCAGTCGCTCTCGTCTGGAGCCTGAGCTATGTTCGGTGCTTGTGCCGCCTGATGCGGGCACTCCCTCCTAAAGTGGTCCCTTGAATCACAATTCCAACAAGCATGGAAGTTACCCCAACACTCATCAGTGTGCTGTCTCCCACAACGTGTACACTCGGGCAAACGCCCTCCAGCCCTCTGGCCCTGATGGCCCCTACCATGGTGGCCACCGCCACGTCTATGGTCAAACTGTTGTCCGCCACCTCTATGCCTCTTGGCATCTCTACTGTCAAAGTAGTGATGCCTCTTACCAGAATTAGAACCTCAAGAACGCTTGGCCAGCCCCAAGCTGTGCTCAATGTCCTTGGCTCTAGCAACCAAGACATCAAAGTCGGAATAATCTGAAGCTAAGGTGTACCTCTTAACTTCCTCATGAAGCCCATATCTGAAGCGATCACATCGGGCCCTCTCAGTAGGCACTAACTCTGGAGCATACTGACTCAAACGAACGAAACGAATCTCATAGTCAGTCACAGAAGCATCTCCCTGTACAAGAGTCATAAACTCTCGCTTCTTCTCATCAAGGTACCTCGGACCTAAGTATCTCTTTCTGAAAGCGGACTCAAAGAAATTCCAATCTCTCTCAGCCTCCGGGACTCCGGTAGTAATGGTGACCCACCAAGTGTAGGCATCACCCTGAAGCAAAGAGATCACGCAGCCCTATCTACGCGCACCCACACAACCCATCTGAGCTAAGATGCGAACGGTCTTCTCTAACCATAACTCAGACCTTTATGGAGTAGACCCTCTGAACTCCTCAGCCCCTAAGCTACGAAGCCTCTCCAACGGTAGACTAGCATCGTCACACCTAGGCTGAGCTGCAGCCTGAGCTCCCACAACTGCGGCCTGAAATGCTCCCGCTATTGCTTGCACAAGCAGAGTAATATCAATTCCGCCCGGACCTTGGCCACCCTGGCCACCCTGAGGTCCTACTCCTTCGGCTCCATCCTCGCCTCCAACTCCAGGTGGAGGAGGTGGTGGAGGAACTCCAACTCCAGCAGCAGCAGGCCCTTCTATATGAGCCTCCACTCCAACCACCGGCTCAACAGGAGCCGCAACGCGTGGTTCCTGACGAACCACTCTCGGCCTAGACATCGCTTACAAACAATAACTACAACCACAACAAACATACAAAATTGGGTTAGCAAGGCAAGGCTTCCAAGTGCTCAAGTACGTTCCCTCACTTTAAAAATTCTTTTCTGATGTAATAGTAGCAATGGGACTCTTAAACAACATACTTTTAAGCAAAACAATCAGCATACTTGTCACACAAGCAATCATGCTTACAATACAAGCAAACACCGTGCATATCAATACAAAACTTAAACTTACCTCACTTACCTGCCCAAGGTCTCGGTAACCTTAGTCTCTGATACCAACAAGTGTAACCCCCTCGTCCCGGTCCGGACGCTTGACCGGTCCGAGTGGGCCACACGGGGAAAACCAAAGCAAAACCCGTTAAGGTTCAACCTCGGTTAGCAACCCTAAAAATTTCTTTTTATTTAATCTTCTCTAAAGGCACGTTTGCAATCCTATGTGATCACGACATCGGAATAATCAAGAAGGACATGCGACTGAACGCCAAACAACAAGTAAACAACCCAATTTTAAGTTATTATGCAGGACGTTTCGAAACACCCTTAAGGTGTATCGAAACACCTTGACCTGGTCAACGGCCCCAAGACCACACGAGAGGGTCATATCGGAACGGAGGTCAACCGTTCCGAAACACCCTCAACGGTCAACTTCTCATGGTCAACGAGATATTGACCGTTCCGAAACACCTTTACCCGTTTCGAAACCCCATCATCTCGGCAAATTCTCAGATTTCCAATAGCCAAAGTGTTCCGAAACTTGTTTCGAAACAGGGGTTCACAGTGGCCAAACCGTATTGAAACGAACCGATACGGGGTCCCTGAAGCCAAACCTGTTCCGAAACAGCCCAGCCCGTTTCGAAACACTGGGTGTCTGCAAGTTCCCAAAGCCAACTTTAATCATTTCCAACCAACCCCAAAAGCCCTAAACAACTCTAAAAAGCACACAACCCTTACAAGCATGATCTAGAGGCATGAATTTTATAGCAAAATACACTCAAATCATACAAGGCATAAGATGAAGCATCCATACATGGCATTTAGAAGGGGCATTAAGCTTCAACAAGACCAACACTTAGACAAAACAAGATAAGCAAAATACCAACAAGGTTTACAAGCAAGGCATACATCCCAAAAGCCAAATTAACCAACATATCAAAGGAGTCTAACATGCTCCTAAACACACATCATCATGCTCCAAAAGACATCACACCACAATCACATGTCTCATTGCTTGACCATTACATCGTAACTAAAAATGTTCATACTTGATAGCTAAACAAGCACCACGAAGCACACTTGGAGGCCCCTTCTTGCACTTAGCAACCCACGAGCTACTGATCTGCATTGTCGAACAAAGAGAGCATAAGAAATAAAGCTTAGTGAGGGTAAGCTCTTTAAAAATAAACCTCGACAATACAGGGTCCAAGCACGTTCTCAACCAAGGTAAATGCATGATCATACCTTTGATCCTCAAGAGCCAAAATATCAATGATGCATGAACAAATATCCATTAACATGTCATGCTCAACAAGCTCATTTCCACAACATATGTAAACACATTTAATCATCCAAATAGGAAACACATTTCCACATCACATTGATACACATATCAATTTATATTGGCACCTAGCTATGACTCGAATACACGAATAACCACGTTGGAACTCACATCCAACAACCACTTTACCTCACGGTGGGATTACACTCATCACCGGTCTCGCGGAGGGGATTCCACTCATCCTCACGCCCCATCGATGAGATTCCACTCATCATCGACTAATATATATATATAACAATTTCCGAGCGAACCCGTACTCCTCATTGGTGACTCAACACCACCAAGGCCACGCGCGAATTTGACTCATGTGTGCACACTAACATCCTAATGATCGATCATTTGTACCCAAGCATACTAGTGCCAACATTTACACAATCCACAATATCAATTACAACCAATTCCGTGCTTAGCACGTGCTCACCATGATCACAATCATGAACAATCCATATGCATATCACAATGCATCACAACCATGCCTCATCATTCATGCATAACACATTATACATAAACCATCATATCATAAACATTGCAAGGCATAAACATCAATTTAAAAGTTCAACCAATGTCTCTTGTTTAAGCTTAGGATTAGGCTACCACCTTAATCCTAACTCTACGTGGGTCTACCAAGCCCGACCTAGTCCACATGCTCGAACCAAACACTTAAAACCACTTTAAAAACATTAACCACTCACCTTTACTTCCAAGCTCAATTTACCAAGCAAGCAACCACCTTCAAGCTTCCGGATTCCCTCCCGATGCTTCACCAACACAAGTTCTTGTCTCTAAACAACCTTAACACAAACCAAACAACTTCCAATCAGCCCAAGCATCAAAGTAGTTAACCCGGAATACAATTCAAACATCAAACTCAACATTTCAAGCCATGAACAAACCCAAAATTTATCCAATTCGAGCAGCCTACAAACCTTGATCAAAATCCATGTTTCCAACACTTTTTATACCCTAAATGATCCCAAAGCAACCCCCAACCATAGTACTAACATTAGCCCATCAATTCCAACTTAAAACAACCCCAAAAACTCATCCAAAACCCTCACAACACCCAAATCCGAAAATTAGTCTAAATCATGTAAAATTCATATATGTGGAACCATTTGACTCATAAACTTCATATCCAACAACATTAAATCAAAATTCCAAGTTAAACATAATAAAGTTATCATTTTTAATCAAAATCTCTAAAAACTCAATTTCCAAAACATTGAGGAAAAGAAAACCATTTGTACTTTTGAAGAGAGAAAGTTGAGGACAAGTAAAAAATGATATTACCTTTCAAAAACGAGTTGAAATGAAGAAGCAATGTGATGGAATATTGGAGGGGATGAGAGAGCTCTTCTTCACGTTGGTTTTTGTTTTGGAGAAGAGAATGAATATTAAAAGATGATAAAAAGGTTTTTAAATTGAAACTTGTATTATTTACAAGTTTGCCATTAATGAATGGTTATTTCCATTTTCTTTAAAATCTCTCCAAATTGTATTTCATTCATTTTAGTCCAACACAAAAATATTTGTTTTTGAAATCCGAGACAAGATTATTTTAATTATAGAACCGAACCCAAAATAATATTAAAATATTATTTTCACCCGACCCCTAAACCTGGGTGTTACATTTTTATTTGTGGAGGCTTTGAATTTTTGTGTCTGGAATGAGATGACCAAAAATTCAACCCGACCCATGATCATTCATAGTAATATTTTTTAAAATCTTATAATGTGATTACAAGATAATATATATTCATTAGGAAAATTCTACAACGTGCGACGAACACCGCTGAACACTACTAATGTTGAACACCGTTGAACACCATTAAATTAATTAATAAAGATTTAAAATTTCAAGGACCCATCATACAATTAATAATTATTTTAAAAATTCAATTAAATTATTTTTATATATTAAAATTTTATTTTTTAATAAGGGTAAACTATATATTTAGTACCTCACCTATTTCCGTATTTTTATTTAACCCTCATTATTTAAATATTATTTTATTTCACCATATTCTTTATAAAAGAATAATTTAACCCTTAACCCTCAACCTAAAACCCTAAACTATTAAATCTTAAACCCTTAAACTCTTAAACCTATACCCTCATTATTTAAATAATTTAACATTTAACCTTCAACCTAAAACCCTAAACTATTAAACCTTAAACCCTTAAACTCTTAAACTTATACCCTCATTATTTAAATAATTCCTTTTTGAGTGAAGAAGGAATAATTGTGTGATACAAAATAATTTAATGTAGGCAGAAACAGAAGCAACAAAAATTTTGTAGAAATAATTTCAATAGAATGAATCACTAGCTGGAGACACATGTACTTACTCATCGCGACAATACTGGATTCCATCCACATCAGAAGCTAAAGCTTCCCTCTCTAGTTAATGGAACCCTCCTATATTCTATATTATAACCCTTATCTTTAAGAGCAACATATACTTCAGCGGCTTATCTAGTTAATGGAAGGGTTTAAGATTTAATAGTTTACGGTTTTAGGTTGAGGGTAAATGGTTAAATTTTTTAAATAATGAGGGTATAGGTTTAAGAGTTTAAGGGTATAAGGTTTAATAATTTAAGGTTTTAGGTTGAGGGTTAAATTATTTTTTATAAAGAATAGGGTCAAATTGAAATAATATTTAAATAATGAGGGTTCAATAGAAATACGGAAATATGTGAGGTGCTAAATATATAATTTACCCTTATTAAAAAATAAAATTTTAATATACATAAAAAATAATTTAGTTGAATTTTTAAAGTAATTATAAATTATTTGATGGGTCATTGAAATTTTAAATCTTTATTAATTAATTTAATGGTGTTTAGCAGTGTTCGTCGGTGTTCGTCGCACGTGATAGACTCATCATATTCATTAATCCTAAATTACACACCATGCAGACAAGCTACACGAGCACATATAACCTAAAAACATATGTTTTATTAAGGGTAAAGAATGAAATTATCCGTAAATACAAAAAAATACTTGAACATCTTAAATTAATTGTTACATGTACTACATAGCGAATGTAGAATGCAACAGGGTTACGGTACGAGTATAGTGCGACACCAACCAAAATGTTACAAAATACGGTACCTAAAATTTTAACTACTAATTTAAAATATTGCACTTTTTGACAACACTTTAGATTGGTGGTTAAGTATCGAAACTTAGCTCCGAGTATAGATACTTGTCACTTATGATATCATTTTAGGTTGTTGTTGAGTATTAAAACTTGTCTTTGAATATCGATACTTATCGTGAGACCACCAACCAAATATACTATCAAAGTGTTGAGATATTGATTTTGATATACCAAAATAAAAAATATTTTTGGACTAAATTCAAATATTTAAAATATATTTTAAAGTCCACAAAACTTGGAAAATATGTTTAAAATGTTTTGACTTTGTTCTTATATCGAATATATCTTTTAAAGTCAATTTTAGCCGATTTTACAAGTTTTTAATGCACATTTTGAAACCCCTATAAGTGGTTTCAAAATCAGTGAGGCAGTAAGGCTTAAAAACCAAACCTTGAAACAAGTTTTGAAAACCTTTAAAGGTTTTTAAACCAGCCTTTAAAGGTTTTGAAACCACCGATTTTAAAACAACCTAGCTGGTTTCGAAACTCCCTGCCTGATTTCTATACCAGACATAAGTAACAGCTAGTTTTTCTTTTGAAAACTTTTAATGGTTTCGAAATCACTGTGCAGGTGGGCATTTAATGCTCAATTTCAATGACTCTCAACAGCTCCAAAACATTCCAACAACCATAAACGGCTAGAATATCATCCGACTCTATAAAAACAAGCTTGGGACACTTGAAGAAAGTTAGAGATAATATCCAAGCTTTATGATCAAGAGAAATAACATTTAAGTCTTTTATTCTTCATTTCTCTTGTATATATTGTATAGAGTGTGTTTATTATTATTTTATTCTTTACACTCTTGTGAGCTTAATTCTTGTAAACACCCACATTGTAAGGTTTTCATTGTTTATACAAATTACCTTGTAAAAGGGAGAGGTTCTAGTTTCGCCTAAGGAAAATTAGAGTGGTTCTATCTTAGCCATTGAAAAGATAGGGTTGTAGGGTTGTCCCTTTGGCCTCAAAAAGGAAGAATTCATAGTAGTGGATTGGAAAATCCTTAGTGGTGCGCTAAGGTAGTGGATGTAGACTCGGTTGAGTAGTCGAGCCACTCTAAAATCAACGTACAAATATTGTTCACTATTTTTCGGTTTTAGCCAATTCATCCAAGAACCAAATACAACCCACTTGACAGTTTTTGGAGATCGATTCGAGCGTATTTCAATCCTAACATAAAAAATAAAACATTTTAAGTTTCGTATTTTATAACATTTCGATTAATGTCACACCGTAGTCGTACGTTAGACTCCCCGTACTATACTGATGTACATTCTTTAATAAAAATGCATGCAATGATTCTTCAAAGCTTGTTAACTTTCCTTGGTTTAGTTGTGCGCTTTACCCAATCATCCATCACTTTATTATTTTTCTAATAGTTTAAAGGTGATTACAAGATAGTTTATGTTTATTGACATTCGTAACTCTTTGTTAATACTCATACACCTTGTAGATAGTGACGGAGCCAAGATTTTGGGTTAGGAGAGACAAGCTATAGATATTTGAAAGTAAGAGACAAATTCAAAAATAAATCAATTTATAAAGAAATTTAAATAGGGGGACAAAGGTGAAAAAAGAATTTCTTCGGGGGTAGGGAGGGGGCGATTGCTCCTCCCGAATCCCATATAGTTCCGTCTCTGCTTGCAAACAAAGCTATTTGAACCCATGTCTCTTAGGATAAACGTCATTCACTTTTCCACTAAAATACTTGTTGGGTTCGATTCTTTATTTTATTTATGTTGGATGTATGTGTAAGAACAAAATTTGAAAGGGAAAAAAAAACTCGAATGGTTATCGGAAAACGACACATGTTGTGATTGTAACCTAAAAAAAATGGAAGTTTTGAGAGAATACGTGAAAGGATGGAAATGGAAGGTAGTCCTTTAAGTCCTAACTTAAGGTAGGATTCCTAATTTTGGGTTGGCTGACAAATGAATTAATTCTTGTCATTTTGTATGATATAATGGTTCAATTATATTATGTTGGAATGCCCATTCATTGCTCCCACATTATTCCATGTCTTGGCCAATGGCAATGGCAGCTTAGCCACCCACTTTGGGGCATCCTGGCAAGTTAATATTCAATTTTACAGGCTTCCTTGTGGAATTCACCACTCTGAAAAAAAAAACCATGATTGAGACATTAATTTTTGCCTCATTTGAGTATATGTAAAGCATCCATCCATCCATCATCAGCTGGGAATTTCACCAAACACATTTAGTAAACCAAAAAAAAAAAAGAAGTTGCAGTTCAAAGACAAAAATTCTATAAGACCCCTCGGCCCCTATGGAAATGTTACTCTAATTAGAAATCTTAAGTTTCACGGATTGTAATTCATATTTACTTATATAAGACTTGTTCAGATATATTTCGATTATTAATCTCATCGTGACATTTGAGAGAGCCCAAGCACTAATAAGGGCCGATAATTGATATGCCTTTGTTGTATCAGCAAAGGTGATTGCAGTAGAAGATACTTAGAGGGTTGAGGATTTGACAGGCAGAATGTTAAATTCATTTGTTCAACAATCAACATTCAAAGGGCAGCACTAGCCACTAGGGCAACCAACCTAAGCCAAAAAAGGTGTTTGTAGCTATGTTTGATTTGTTGGTTTTTAGTGGCATGACATAACATGACCTTATTAGTGTTGAAAATGTGCAAATTGGAGTCAAAAAATTGCTGTGCCACGCGGAAGATGTTCAGTGGCATTGTACCACCTGCATCTTCCATTTTTACCTACTACTTGGCCATAAAGAAATGGATTCAAAAAGCCATGTGATGGTGGGGCTACCAATTAGTAGTAATAGATTTTAGCAGATGATTCTTTTGCTAAAACTTAAATTATTCAATGGCCTAACATGGGTCCAACTCACACCATGTTTTGAAGCAGTAAGTTGTAACCTCTACAGGCAACTTAATCCATCAAAGTGTTGAATTGAATGTGGTAATTATTCTTCTTTAAAACTTTTATGCAAAGTAAGTTGAAAGTTAACTTAGTTAAGGATAGTTAGTTACAATCTCACTAGTTTCATGAAATTCAAACCATCTCTCTTTTTTCCCCTTTCCCTTTCAAAACTGTTGTTTTCACTTTGGGTAGTTTAGTAGCAGTTCCCCTGTGTTTTCAACCATTCCAAAAACAACAAGGTGGGTTTGGTTTGGTATATATAAGTATATCCAGAAAATTTTCTGGGTTTTTCTAATAGGAAAAAGATATTAGTGGGGATCTTGGCTTTTAGACCAAATGAAAGGGCTAATACCCTGAAACTATTCAACAAACGATCCAATGAGAGGACTGTAATTGGAAGATGGAGTGGTTAGGCCTTAAAAAGGTTATAAGGGCAATGAAAATACTATAATTATTGCCCCACTTGCATATAATTACAAGGAGAGGAGAAGAACACAATTGAAAGTGAAAGGCCGAGATAAAATAAATAGAAGAAGGGATAATGTTTGTAGAAAGTGGGTGACGGTGATGATCATTTCACCATCTTCATATGCAGGGGGGCCTCTCATCATTTGCAAGAATTGCAGACCATGTGAAGTACACAAAGGGTTTTTTTGAAAACAAAGATTTATCCAACCAATTCGATTCCCCAATTATTATCACCTAATAAGAGACTTGTTGATTGATTGTAAATGAACTGTGAACTTTAGGGGCATGATCTCATGCTACACAGTTTGTATGCTGTTTTGAAAGGGGCATGCGGCCATGATAACGCATGAAGATGGAGTGTTTTGTGTGGTCCAAATTGTTTTCAACACAAACTTATCATTGTTCAGATTGGAAGAGAGTTGAACTTGAAACATAAGATGTTCTGTGTGGTCCTAACACATGCAATTGCTTATCCAGTTGTTTGATGTTGGGCTATGAAAGGGTTTAGGCTCTTTCTCGAACCTCAACTGTGCCTGTGCTTGTCTTCTACACCTTGCTGTAAAAGACTATTCCTTGGAAATAAATAAATGGAGTAAACCAACTACTTACTTCCAATTAGTGTATAAGACAAGATAATCTGCTGTTGATGTGCTATTAACTATGTCAAAGCATATGTGACCAGTGAATTTAAAAGCCAAATCCCTCCCCCACATGGGTGTGAATATGGCAGCACTGTTTTCATAAATCAATCTGAAAACAGCATCTTATCTGTCACATGCAACGTTGGACAAAACAAATACCAATTTTACAGTCATGGTTCACACCAAAATTTGATGCCATATATTATGTTACACTGGCTTGTATTAATCACAAAAGGCCAAGTGGATGGATAACTAACTTCTGGTGAGACCAGAGTTTTCATGTTATCCAACCAAACCTGTCGCGAGGGAGCTTCATAGTTTCCAATACAAAATAATGGGTGTAATAAGTTGTGTGTTGTGCATGTTGCAGTTTCATACCATATTTCACAAGTCCAGCCTCGGCAATCGGCATACAGTCTCTATAGCAAACATTTTTTAACAAAACTAAACAAACAGGATATATGCAACATCATAGTACCAAAGTGATGATAGAATGGCAAGATTGTCAGAGACAGAGCAACAACAGTTTGGTGAGTTCACTTGCTTAAAAGGCCGGTCATGGCTAATAATCAACTCTTGAGTTGTATGATAAACCACAAAAAGAGAATCTCACTGGTAAGTAAAGTCAGTTGAGGAAGGAAAAAGAAAACATGGCATTGTCACACAGAGTGGTTCTACGCAGCAAAATTGATTCTTCAACTCGCAAAAGTAAAACAGCTCAACTCTTTTGATACTTACATGACAATATTCACAATTCAATTCGTAGAGTTATTATATTACTACAAATAATGCAGTTTCTACACTACTATAGCTATAACAGTTTTTATCGCCGATAATTGATCACAAATATAGAAGCAACTTGAAGGTCAGTATGCTCATGCTACTAAGGCATCCATCAAGGCCTGATATGGAGACAAGTCTAATTTAAACTGATCAATCACCTTTTCCTGAAGAGGCCAGAGTCCAACAACTCAAGTCTTAGAAAACGAAGTTTGAACTCATCAAAAACAAGAATAAGCTTTAAATGCTTCACAGATGACTGTTTAACATGATGATTCCTAGCAAGAATTGTGTTCTCACTTTGCAGGCTTTCTATCGTTAGTCAGAAATGTGAAAAATCAAATGATCAAATACTCATGGATCCTTAAACACATAATTGGCAACATGCAAAACATACTTTTAGAATATAAGCTAAGATCTACAAATACGAGTAATTCTCCCCACAATGAAAACTAAAAATACCAAACTTGTTTTCCAGAAATTGTTCACACTCCTCCTACCACTTCAAGGATGCTTTCTTAAGTTTAAATACTTAAAGGGACTTCTTCATGTGTACTTTACAGTCAACTTCAGAGGGGCTATGATTTCCCTAACATTTTTCATCTTGATGTTCCTTACATTAGCAAACAAAGCTCTCATTTTGATCAGATTTCACAAAGGCTTAACAGCGAAAACCCCATTTATTTGGACCATAATTTTGACTCAATTTAGCATATTCCTCCCCTTGTTCAATCTTAACTCAACTTTAAGGCATTTCAAAAGAAACTGCAACAAGCAAATGAAGGATGAAAAAGAAAAGCCCTGAAATTTTGAACGTAGAAATTCTAGGAAAGTTGAAATTTTGAGTTACAACACAGTAGCATGTATAAACTCATAGTATTAACTAACACTAATGACTAAATTCCACTAACCTCCGAATTAAACCACACAAAAAAATTCGCTGAAAAAAATACAATCTTCCCCCAAATTAAGAGTCACTGCCATCGCTATCACCGGCTTCACCCTTATTTCCGACTTCCTTCGCAATATGAAGGCCAGGACGCACCACTCGCCGCCGCGTCCTCGATGGTAAGATATTATCCAAGTCAACCTCCGCCAATGGATCATCAGATAAATCACTCTCACCCTCTGATTCATTCCCGCCATCACTCGAATCATCATCATTTTCGTCGTCGTCTTCATCGTCACTACCATTTTCCTCCTCTATCAAAACCCCTTTCCCTTTTCGGTCCACCGGGGTGCTTCCATTCTCCTCCTCCTCCTCCTCATCGTCGTCGTCTTCATAGTCATCGTCCTCGCCCTCTTCTCCTTCTCCGGAGTCGATTTCAGGATCTGGGTTCTCGGGTCTGGGCTCAGAAACAGAGGAATCGTTGTTTCCAGAAGGGTGGAGAGCGTGATCTTCTTGACTTGGTTGGACGGTTTCATCTTGGGTTTGGAGTTTGGGGGATTTATGGGGGAGTGGGTCATGATCTTGGGAGGTGAGGTTGGATTTGCGTTTGGCGGGCAATGCAGATTCGTGACAACTCTTGGTTTCAGTCATTGGATTCGAAGCTGGGATTTTCCCCCCTTCTTTTGGGGTAGGGTTTACGATAAGAGTAGCCCTCGATTGAGTGTGTACAGTGTATTGCAATTTGCAATTGCAAAGCTCGTTATTTTAGGGTTTTCTATTCGGCTAATATATGGAAATATAGTGAAAATAGAAAGAAATTAGGGAAATAAGGATGTATGAAGAATATGCAGAGAAATATGTTAATTTTTTTTAATACTGTTAAAAATATATTTTATGATTTATTGTATTTCTATTTTTATTTCTTGATTCACTGTACATGTTATTCATTAAAATTTCTTTTAAAGAATTCTTTAGGAAATATATTTCCCAGTAAATTTGCACTTAAGTACGTATAAGAGAATTATGTGTTGCTTGAAGCTCCATCAATTATTTGATAAATAAAATATCAAGACCAATTATAGTTTGACTCACTAATCAAGATTCCTTTGAAGCAATACATACCCAAGTATTTAACGGAAAATAGAAAAACTCTTTAAAATTGTTTGAAAAAACTTTTTACCCACTAAGTTCGCATTCATGTATGATATTTTTGCATCAATTTAGTTCTTAACAGGGCCGTTTCAGAAATTTTCGAAGTCCTAAGCAAATACTAAAAATAGACTTTTATATAACGAAAACATATCTTATTACGAATAGAAATTCTCTATTGTTATTTATGCCCCCAACAATAAAAGTTAGGTTTGAAATTTAGCGTTATGGTTTAAGGTATTAGGTGTAGAATTTAAGATTTAGTATTTAAAAGTTAGGGTTATGGCTTATAATTTAATTTTTTTAGTATTGGGCATAGAAACAGGCGCCGAAAAAGGGAGGAGAAATTTTATTCATTTCATTACTTTGAACAATTAATTTAATATTTCAAACACATTATTTTATTTATTTGTAAAAGAGAATTATTTTTTACCAATAAATTTATTTATTTATTTGATAAACTTAAAAAAATATGGATAATTAAATTTTAAGGGTACTAGACTGATTGGGGCCCTAGGCTGATTGGGGGCCCTGAACGGTCGCTCAGGGTGCTCCCCTTATAGTCGACGTCGACTGGTTCTTAAAGTAGTTAAATTGCATCACCGTTTGTCTATAACTGACAAAAATTAACGTTGACCGCTACAGTGCTGACGTGGAGGTCAACGGTATTGATGGGGCAATCCACGTGTGATGACGTGGCAGTCCATGTGTGAAGATGACGTAAAATAGGGGAAAAATTAATTTTCTGACCTAGTTCAAGGGTAAAATTGATTTTCTAGTTAAGTACGAGGGCAAAATTGTTTTTTAGGTGAAAATATCAATTTAAGAAAATATAAAAATGCTAAAATGATGTAAAAATTAATAAAATATTTTTATTAGTATATAGCTAAAAATAAAAAAATTTAAAAATAAAAATTATAAAATTAAAACATCAGAAACTATTAAATTATAAATTATTCTAAAATTAAAACTTAAAAATAAATTTTACACTATGAAATTAATTTTTAAATTTTAAACTCTAAAAATTCTAAACTTAAATTGTAAAACTTAAATCCTAAACTATAATCGAAAATTTTATCAATATAAAGTGACTATGAATCATAAAAGTATGTGTATAAATTTAATGAAGTAAAAGGTTTAAATTTTAGGGTTTAAAGTTTGTGATTTAAAATTAGACTTAGACTGTAAAGTTTTATCTTATAGTATTGAGACATGGGGCACCAAAAAAGAATAAAAAAATTTTGTTCGGTTGAGAAAATCACATTAACCCTATTTTAGTATCTTCTCTTCCTTACATTCTTTGAGAGAAAAAAAGGCGTCCAATTTTTTTACAAAAGTTTTTATATTTTTAATACTTTACAAATGTTTCAAATTTTAATTATTAAATAATTTATAATTTATTAGCTTATGATATTTTAATTTTATAATTTTTACTTATTTTTTGATATTTTTAATTATTTTATTTTATTTTTAGTCATATATTAATAAAATATTTTTAAATTTTTTATTAATTTTATGTTATTTTAATATTTTACTCATTATTTTTTGTCTAAAAATCAATTTTGCTCTTGTACTCAAAACATTAATTTTGCCCTCGAATTTGCTTGAAAATATTTTGCCCTTATGCCATGTCATCTTCACATGTGGACTACTACGTCTGCCACATAATCTGCCACATCAGCATTGTAACGGTCAATGTTGGCTTTATGTTCTAAATGCAACTAGCGCTGATAACTTCTGAAGAAAAATATGGTTGAATATAGCACCGCCCAAAGTTGAAGTCATTGTGTGGAGGGCAGTCCATAACAGAATACCAACTCAACAAGAGCTTGCGAAGCGTGGAGTTCAAGGGCTTGGCCAATGTTTGTGTCCTTTCTGTTCACAAGCGGTTGAAACGTCGGACCATCTGTTCTGCTAGTGTATGGTCACCTGGAAGATATGGCAGAAATGGTACAACAGTTGGAGTATATCCTTGATCATGCCCGGAAGCTTTAAAATGCTAATTGAGGTATGGCATGCTCAACCTTTAAATTTTTCTTCAAAACCAGATTGGATTCTTTCCTTCTTTGGAATCGTTTGGTCGATTTAGTTGAGTAGGAATGATATTATCCACAACGTTAAAGTCTTTAATGTGGATCAACTATACGAATCGACCGTGTTAAGAATTACTTTTTGGTGTAAGTGTAAGTGGCCTGCTTCTTTCACCACCACTTTGGATTTTGTTCTTCATCCTAAACTGGTTAAGATAAATATGAACAATTTGAGTAGACATCAGGCAGATTCGTGGGTGGCGCTGCCTAGTGGGACGCTTAAATTTAATGTTGATGCCTCTGTTAAAGGGAGCTATGGTATAGGAAGGATAGGTGGGATTCTAAGAGCTAACCGGGGTCGACATCTTACTAAATTCTCGAAATGCATTGCTCCGTCTGATCCAACGGGGGCGGAAATCACCGCTATCATTGAAGCTTGTCGGATATTTCGTGCTTCCAAGTGGAACTCGTCTTCGCGTTTGATTATTGAAACTGATAGCTCGCTAGCGGTAAAGTGGATTAATCAGGAAGGTCGCTGCTCAGAAGTTTTTAATGATTTGATTTTGAGATGCAAAACTTTGTGTTCCAATCCGCTTTGGAGTGTTGTTTTTGCCTTTGGGGAAGCAAATGGTGCTGGCTGAAGAAGGCATTCATAGAAGTGCAGAATTGGTTTTGATTTTTGGATGTATAAGAGGGGGTTTGCGCGAGTATGATGGCAGATGTCCAATGGCTAGTTGTTTGGTAGGTTGTAATGTGCGTAGTTGTAGTGGTAATCTTTTAGTGTGATCTATCTGTAATTTGGTACTTGGCTTGAGATAATCACTGTAAGTCTGTAACAAAGGAGGTTGTAATGGGTAAGATGGTGATTTGGTTTGACTCACTAATCAATATTGTTTCGAAGCATTTCAAAGCAGGTACACATGGACTGCAACGATGACATGGCAACAATCTTTTCTGTAGCATTCCATTGTTGCTTACAAACAGCACCCTGAACACCATAGCATATCTAGATAACTGAATGCTTCTGAATTAACCTTATACTTAATGATCAAAATGAATGGCTAAAAATAATCACATTCAATAATTGTAAACCTGATTTTTCCGATTATATTTTGCTATAAGTGATGGAGTTTCAAGCGGTACCAAAGATTATGAAGATGAGCAAAACCTTTGTATTTCACATAATATTGTTTCTGTCTTTGCAATACAAAATGCAGGGAATTATTATTATTATTATTATCAGAAACTACTTATTCGTCCTACATGTTAGTATTAAATTATAAAAAATTACTAAATATGTCCTGTGATAATACCAGCATCAAGTTCCCCCCTATCCTAAATTCCTAATGCAATGCAGCAAGACAGTGAAAACAATTATGATAAGGCCAATTGCATTCAATTATAAGGTAAGAACATTGTAACAATGGAAATGGAGTTCATAGAAAACTAGATCCTTATTCCTTGCCAATAATAGTGTGTAGTAATCCTCCGTAAATTGATCTTTTGTCATGGAAGTTAATAACCGGATGATTTTTACTTTATTCCACTTCAATTATTTAACATAATTCACGAAAGTTAATAATATCATGGTTTGATTTGACAAATAAAGATATCATTTTTTTGATTATTTTGTTGATCTTTATATTTTGGACCATCGAACTAGATTTGAATACGAATTTAGTCACTCTCTTGTTCGTGATTTTTTTTGAAAACAAACTTGAGTATTATTATTGAAAATCTTTTGCCCGGCGCCTCGTTAAAAAATCTCCCTAACCTAAAATGAAGTAAAAAAAGTGCAGCCAAGGCAAATGTGGGATAGTACAATACAACCCTCAACTCACCATTATAAGTGAATTACTATCCATACAAATTCATCACCCGAAACATGGGAGCACGAATCACATCAGTCTGCTACCAGCAAGTACCCATCTTCTAAAGATTGCATCCTAGATAACATAGAATTCGTAAAGGGCCCATGTTATCAAAGCAAATACTGGATATGAAAACTCTAAAAAATTTGTTCGTGATTGAGTTGTGGTAATAACTGTGTTGTCAACGTATCTTATTACTGTAATATGCATTTTGGATGAGTCAACGTGCGTCGAATACCGTTGAATCTCATTAAATTAATTTAAAAAAATTAAAAATCTTAAGGACTCAACATACAATTATAAATTACTTAAAATAAAATTTTAATTAAATTATTGTTATATATATATATGTATATTTAAATTTTCTTTTTCAAATAATTGAATCATAGTTAACCTCTAAATTAAAAAACCTTAAATCATTTTCCTTTGCCATTTCAATTGTCGCCGTTTTTAGTCACCGTCCGCTGGTGAAATTGTTGCCGCCACGCCTCTATTCCTGCGTGACTGCCGTTCGAACCTGGAGTAAATTCGTCCCTTAGCAGTAAGCCTCAATCCGCATTAACAATAGCACCACAACCAAACAGTCTGAAAATTTAAGTGATGTATACCGATAAAATGCAGTACATCCAACCTAAAATGCTTTAAGAATAGGGAGCTACAGATCTTTCAAAAGAACAACAGCAATTTTTTTTAATTGTAGTGCTATTGTTACTGCTATTTTTAAAGCATTTTAGGTTGTATGTACTCTAGGCTCGAACAGCAGTCATGCATGGACGAAGGTGTGACGATAACAATTTTATCGGCGGACGGTGGTTAACAGCGACGGTGGCTGAAATAGCAAAGAAAAAATATTTAGGTGATTAACTTAAGGGTTTTTCTATACACAACCCTTAGCGTTGTGTATGAAAACTATTAGATTCTTATCATTAATGGTTATTTTACTTTTCAATTGAACCTATTAAAACGTAATTAATTACATTCTTAAAAAATTAAATATTATTAATTTATGGTCTTTAATATAATTAAACCGTAAATTGTAAACCCTAAACCCTAATCTTTAAACCTTAAACCATAATCTTAACCTTAAACCCTAACTATAAACACTAGACCCTAAACTTAACCCTAAACACAAAATTTTAAGCCATAAACATTAAACCTTAAAAATTATATATTGACCCTAAATCTTAACCTTAATCCCTAAACCAAAAAATCTAAACCCTAAAATCATAAAAATACAACAACAACAACAATAAACCATAAAACAATAAACATTAAACCCTAAAATTATGAATCATAAACCTCAAAACCTAAATTCTTTTACATTATTATTAATTGCATTAAACACAATGAATTATTGATGTTTAATATTTTAAGAATGTAATTAATTACATTCTAATATATTTCATTGAAAAGTAAAATAACCATTAATGATAGGAATCTAGTAGTTCTTATACACAACCCTAAGGTATGTGTATAGCAAAGGAAAATTCTACAATGTGCGGCGAACATCGATGAACACCACTAATGTTGAACACGTTGAACACCATTAAATTAATTAATAAAAATTTAAAGTTTCAAGGACCCATCAAATAATTAATAATTACTTTAAAAAATTCAATTAAATTATTTTTTATATATTAAAATTTTATTTTTTTAATAAGGTTAAACTATATATTTAGTATCTCAACTATTTTCGTATTTCTATTGAACCCTCATTATTTAAATGTTATTTTAATTTAACTTTATTCTTTATAAAAAAATAATTTAACCCTAAACTATTAAACCTTAACTCTTAAACCTATACCCTAAACTATATACCCTTAAAAATAATTTTATTTAATAAAATCCTAATATAATTTAAAGATTACAAGAAATAATTGAACAATCTACTAAATTTATTACGGTGATTTTTCATAAAAATCTAATAATTTAAATAAATGATAAAGGGCAAACCTCCTTTCAGTCGCAAATTAGATCAATTTCTTTAATATTCCATGGAAGTCACCAATCAATACACACATGTTTGGACCATCTTTACAAATCCCACATAATATAGACTTTTAGTGATAAATTGCCAGTGACTAGCAGTAATTTTATCACAAATATTAAACTTTTGTGACAGATTTTTTGTGCGACACTATTAGCATAAGTAATTGTGATGTATTTTTATTTGGTCACTATTATAGTAGTAATTGTGACGATTACATTTTTTACAATTAAATTCTCACTGTAAGTCTATAATTGTGACACAAATTTCATTGCCACTGAAATTTTGACACATGATAGTGACGATATATAAAGTGGTCACTATATTTTGATATTTGTTGTGACAATGCAATTGTTTGTCACTTAAAATTTTACTTTTGTTATGATAAATTTTGTCACCAATAAAAAAATAAACTTAATGACAAGTTATATATTGTCACATTACTAAATTTATTTTTATAATTATAGTAATAATAACAATTATAAAAAAATGAAGTTACCATAAAGGCATAAACTAGTTTATCAAAAGGTAAAATAATTCTATTAGTCTCTACACTGTGTAAATTGTTGTTTTAGTCATTCTATTTTGATCAATTTTAGTCCATATATTTTTGAAATTTTAAAACTTCAATCCTAATCCATACGGGACAACGACAATATGATTAAATTACAATGACTAAAATGATTGAACAAACGAATATAAATCAAAAGTTTTACTTGACATATTTAAAGACTATCATTCATGTCAAGATCGAAATTTCAAAATTTAAAAAATACATATTTTTTAAATAGAAAGTACATAAACTTAAAGTGAACATATTAAAGTAAAAAGACTAATATGTAATCTTGACATAATATGTGATAACAAAATTTCACCTTGTAAAAAGTCTTACACTTGATATTTATTTTAACTTTTCTTATGGAGGTAAAATTTGCATTGTCAGTATAATAAATAATTATCACATAAAGGATAATTCTATCAATAATTTAGGTGTAAATCTTAATATTCATATGTTTATATTTTAAAACCAATTCAATTATTTTTATATATTTTCTTCAACAAACGTATTTCGTATAGGAAACCATATAAAAATTAAATAAATTATTATTACATTAATTATTGTTATAATTAATACATAATTTTAAAATAAATAAAATCAATTTCAATTACAATTTAACCTAAATAATATTTTACTTTCAAAATAATATTAAATTTCTTGCCTAGCGTAATGGATAGACATTGCACTCTCCCCTAAAGGTTCCAGGTTCGATCCCCCACGAAACCATGCATTGTATTTATTTATTAAAAATTGATATATGAATATGTTACATCATCTAGAGGTTCCAGGTTCGAGTGTAGTACAACATGCCCGATCCGGGCCTGAATAAGATGGTTGCAACTAAAAAATATAATTATTTATTATTATTGAAAGTGACAAACTACTTTAGACACTATTTTAATATGTATTTGTGATAAAATGTTTGTCACTAATATAATAGTGACTATTTTTGATGTCACTAAAAATCTATTTTCTTGTAGTACCACTTCTAATTGTATCATTATTGTAGGGACAATACTGAAGCATGGAAATGCTATGAGATATCTATCTCAATTACAAGGGAAACACATTCTTCTGCTACAGATTACAAGTTCTTTTATTACAAATACTCCTAGGAAAACTTGTTTATACACTACATTAGAAACACAATGTTTGTACATAGCAAAGTGGAAGCAAAGTCAACCTAATTTCGAGAAGCAACGGATAACAATCCTTTAAGGGGAGAGGGGCCAATCGAATGCAGCATTTTCAGAGTCAAAACCATCATAGAACCTCATTTCCACATCTTCCATACTTTGGTCATCTTCCCAGTCCCCATCTGATATCTCATCATCGTAATCAATAACGACATCTCCAGCAACAAAGTCCCAGGCCAAGTAACCAGAGGAACCTGAATAATTTGAACAATCATCGCAGCCCTTCATCCCAAGATAGTCCACAACGAGAGGTCCGACCACCTTCAGCCTTGAGAATTTCTTGACAAAACTTTCATCTAGCTTCACATTCCAACATCCTCGTACATCTAATAATTCAAGATCGGGGCAGCTTTCAAGTATTTTGAGCACACCTGCTGTGCTAATAAGCAAGTATGCCACCTCAAGTTGCTTGAGCTTCGGCATTGTAGTAGCAATGGCAAGGGCTTCATCATCTTGAGACAGTTTATCTACTACCTCTAATGGGTGCATCGTTCTCCTCAACCCTATTAGTAACTTACAGTGCTTGCCTATTGCTTCAAGGGCCGAAGCTCCGATATTTCTGCAGTAACTGTTAATTTGGCTTGAAATTTCAAAGCCAAAAGTCAATGGCAGAGAGTTGGCACTGTAAATCAATGCCAAAGTCAAGTTTACAGTGAAATGCATTTATGCACCGAAAGTGGGGTTGAAAATGTGGCATGGGGAAATTAATTTTTGGCCCCTAAACTTTAGGCTATTTACAAGTTTAGTCCTTAAAGCTCAACTATAAATAGGCCTAGCATTTGTCATTTGAAACCATCCCAACATTCATACTATCTCTCCCATTTGTTTCTCTTCTCCCATTTGTAATATTTGGGAATTCTTAGGAATTCCATTTGTTTGTACCATTTTGGTATTAGTGAAGTTATCATCCGGTGGTGGTGCCCGAGGAGTAGACGACATTTTCGTCGAACCTCGTAAATTTGGTGTGTTCTCTCCATTATTTATTTCGCTTGCTTATTATTGGGTTTTCCCATTGGTTTCAATATTCAATAGTTGACGGGTTTGTCCGCTGTGCAAATTTCGGTAGTTTTGATCTCGACATTTTAGCTCAGATTTGAAGCTACGTTCGTGTGGGAAATAACCCGGTTTCCCCAACAATTGGTATCAGAGCTTCGGTGAAGGCTATCCCGGTCGCTCGGTTGCTGCAAAGAAGTGTGGTGTTGTGACAGTGTATGTCTAGGAAAGTTCTGGCTAGGAAAGACTTGGTATTTAAGCGATCAGTGTGATCCACCTCTCTTTCCTGGGAACTTACCTGGTGCAGTGTTTCAATATCCAGTTCGTGCTATTGAATATTATTCGTTGCATGGCAAAAGACGGATCAGATGGGGCATCAAGCTCTTCCCCTATACCGGTGAGGAGGATAATGTCAAATGCAAACTTCTCGGTGGAGTTGTTCGATGGATCCGGTCACTTCGGCATGTGGCAAGGCGAGGTGCTAGACTCTTTATTTCAACAAGGTCTAGACATTGCCATTGAGGAAGAAAAAACTGTAGATATGGTGGAGAAAGATTGGAGAACAATCAACCGTATGGCGTGCAGTACGATTCGATCTTGTCTTTCCAGGGAGCAGAAGTATGCCTACAAGAATGAGACTTCTGCAAGCAAACTGTGGAAAGCGTTGGAGGAAAAATTCCTAAAGAAAAGCTCTCAGAATCGTCTTCACATGAAGAAAAGATTGTTCAGATTTGATTATCAACCAGGCACCAGTATGAATGAACACATCACTGCCTTCAATGAGTTAGTGGCAGATCTGTTGGGCATGGATGAAACTTTCAAAGATGAAGATTTGGCTCTAATGTTGTTGTCATCCCTTCCAGATGAATTTGAGCACCTTGAAACAACGTTACTTCATGGAAAGGATGAGGTGACCCTTAAAGAAGTAACTGCTGCTTTGTATAGTTACGAGCTCAGAAAGAAAACCAAGATGGAGAGAAAGTACAATGCAGCGGAGGCCATGGTGGTAAGAGGTCACTCTAAAAGCCAAAAGCCAAAAATGAGAGGGAGATCAAAGTCAAAGTCCAGACTTGGGAAAGATGAATGTGCCTTTTGTCACGAGAAAGGTCATTGGAAGAAAGATTGCCCGAAGCTGAAGAAGAAAGGAAAAGCCGCTCCAGATGCATGTGTTGCAGAGCATGATACTAGTGACTCTGAAATATCACTGGTTGATTCATCATCATCATTTCGTTCAGATGAGTGGATATTGGATTCGGGTTGTACCTATCATATGTCCCCTAATCGGGAGTGGTTCTTCGATTTAGTAGAACTAAATGGAGGAGTTGTTTATATGGGCAATGACAACGCCTGTAAAACGATTGGGATAGGTTCAATCCGATTGAAGAATCAAGATGGATCAACCAGAGTTTTGACTGATGTCCGATACGTGCCTAGTTTGAAGAAAAATCTCATCTCGTTGGGAGCTTTGGAATCTAAAGGCTCGATTGTCACTATGAGAGATGGAATTTTGAAAGTCACATCAGGCGCACTCGTGATAATGAAGGGCATCAGGAAAAATAACTTGTATTACTACCAAGGTAGTACAGTTATTGGAGCAGTAGCAGCAGCTTCCGGTGGAGACAAATTGGATTCTACTCAGTTGTGGCACATGCGGTTGGGACACGCTGGTGAGAAATCCTTGCAAATTTTGGCAAAGCAAGGATTGTTGAAAGGTGCAAAGGCTTGCAAGTTAAATTTTTGTGAGCATTGTGTTCTGGGAAAGCAGAAGAGAGTGAAATTCGGCACCGCTATCCATAATACGAAAGGTATTTTGGATTATGTTCACTCAGATGTGTGGGGACCTTCCAAAACAATATCGCTGGGAGGAAAACACTATTTTGTAACTTTTGTTGATGACTTTTCCAGAAGAGTTTGGGTGTATACAATGAAGTCTAAAGATGAAGTGCTCAAAGTTTTCCTGAAGTGGAAAAATATGATCGAGAACCAGACTGGCAAGAAGATCAAACGGCTTAGGACGGACAATGGAGGGGAATATAGAAGTGATCCGCTCTTTGACGTTTGCCAAGAGCATGGTATTGTTCGACACTTCACTGTTAGACATACACCACAGCAGAATGGGGTGGCAGAGCGTATGAATCGAACACTACTTGAGAAAGTTCGATGTATGTTGTCCAATGCTGGGTTGGGCAAACCATTTTGGGCTGAGGCTGTGACGTATGCTGGCCATCTCATCAATCGTCTACCGTTATCGGCGATTGGAGGAAAAACACCGTTGGAGGTATGGTTTGGAGTACCCGCTACAGATTATGATTCCTTACATGTATTTGGATCCACTGCGTATTATCATGTGAAGGAGTCAAAACTTGATCCTAGAGCAAAGAAGGCTATCTTTATGGGAATCAGCCATGGAGTGAAAGGATTTCGACTTTGGTGCTTAGACACAAAGAAGATAATTTGTAGCAGAGATGTTACCTTTGATGAATCTGTCATGTTGAAGAAGGTAACAAATGGAGCTGTTCAGACAAGTAGTACTCCACAACAGGTGGAGTATACTCCAAACCAGGTGGAGTTTCAAGAGACGGTGATTAGTCCAGCAATTGGTGTTACTGATTCTCCAACTCCAATGGAGGAATCAGAAGATGAAGAGGTTCAAACCCAAGAACCATTGGAGACACCAGAACCACTTGCAGTTACAAGGCCAAGGAGAGAAATTCGTAGACCTGCTCGATTTACAGATACAGTGGCCTATGCCCTTCCAGTTATTGATGATGATATCCCTGCCACTTATCAAGAAGCAATGCAAAGCTTAGAAAGTGACAAGTGGAAAAGTGCCATGGATGAAGAAATGCAATCTCTCCAGAAGAACAACACCTGGGATTTGGCATATTTACCAGAAGGTAAAAGGGCAATTGGATGCAAGTGGGTGTTTGCAAAGAAAGACGGATCTCCCAGCAAGAAAGATGTTCGCTACAAGGCAAGGTTGGTAGCTAAAGGCTACGCTCAGAAGGAGGGAATCGACTACAACGAAGTATTTTCCCCTGTTGTGAAGCATTCCTCCATTAGAATATTGTTGGCCTTGGTAGCACAGTTGAATTTGGAGCTAGCTCAACTCGAAGTAAAGACGGCTTTCTTGCACGGTGATTTGGAAGAGGAGATCTATATGACTCAGCCAGAAGGATATGTAGATGCTGGTGGTAAGAAATGGGTTTGTAAGCTGAACAAATCGCTATATGGATTGAAGCAATCTCCGAGGCAGTGGTACAAGCGATTTGATAGCTTTATGAGGAGGCAGGGGTACACAAGAAGCAAATACGACCATTGTGTGTATTTGCGAAAGCTACAAGATGGATCTTTCATTTATCTCCTCTTGTATGTTGATGATATGCTGATCGCTTCAAAGAGTCAACAAGAGATAGACAAATTGAAGGCTCAGTTGAATCAAGAGTTTGAGATGAAAGATCTAGGTGAAGCCAAGAAGATTCTCGGCATGGAGATAAGTAGAGACAGGCGGAGAGGCAAGCTTTGTTTGACTCAGAAGCAATATCTGAAAAAGGTATTACAATGTTTTGGCATGAATGAAAGCACAAAACATGTAAGTACCCCACTTGCTTCTCATTTGAAACTCAGTTCTCAATTATCTCCTAAAATTGATGAAGAGCGAGAATACATGGCAAAAGTTCCATATGCTAATGCAGTAGGGAGCTTGATGTATGCGATGGTGTGTACGCGGTCTGACATTTCACAAGTAGTTGGAGTTGTGAGCAGGTACATGCATGATCCTGGAAAAGGACATTGGCAAGATGTGAAATGGATTCTACGGTATCTCCAACAAACCGTAGATGTTGGTTTAGTGTTTGAGCAAGATGAAACACTTGGTCAGTTTGTGGTTGGATATGTTGATTCCGACTATGCTGGTGATTTGGACAAGCGTCGGTCTACTACTGGGTATTTGTTTACTCTAGCAAAAGCCCCAGTGAGTTGGAGGTCTACTTTACAGTCAACGGTGGCTTTGTCAACTACAGAGGCAGAGTACATGGCAGTTGCAGAGGCTGTTAAGGAGGCGATTTGGCTTAACGGATTGTTGGAAGACTTGGGAGTTGTTCAAAGTCACATTAGTCTCTATTGTGACAGTCAGAGTGCTATTCATTTAGCGAAAAATCAAGTCTACCATTCAAGAACCAAGCACATCGACGTGAGGTATCACTTTGTGCGAGAGATCTTTGAAGAAGGAAAGGTTCTACTTCAGAAGATTGCGACGGCAGAAAATCCTGCAGATATGTTGACCAAGGTGGTAACATCAATCAAGTTCAATCATTGTTTGAACTTGATTAACTTCTTGCAAGTTTGAGCACCTTCGGGTGTATGGCGCTCGTGAGCGCATTTGGAGGCACTACAGAAGATAACGTTTGGGGAGAAGAAGATTTTTAAGAACGTGATGATATTTCAAGCCAAGGTGGAGATTTGTTAATTTGGCTTGAAATTTCAAAGCCAAAAGTCAATGGCAGAGAGTTGGCACTGTAAATCAATGCCAAAGTCAAGTTTACAGTGAAATGCATTTATGCACCGAAAGTGGGGTTGAAAATGTGGCATGGGGAAATTAATTTTTGGCCCCTAAACTTTAGGCTATTTACAAGTTTAGTCCTTAAAGCTCAACTATAAATAGGCCTAGCATTTGTCATTTGAAACCATCCCAACATGCATACTATCTCTCCCATTTGTTTCTCTTCTCCCATTTGTAATATTTGGGAATTCTTAGGAATTCCATTTGTTTGTACCATTTTGGTATTAGTGAAGTTATCATCCGGTGGTGGTGCCCGAGGAGTAGACGACATTTTCGTCGAACCTCGTAAATTTGGTGTGTTCTCTCCATTATTTATTTCGCTTGCTTATTATTGGGTTTTCCCATTGGTTTCAATATTCAATAGTTGACGGGTTTGTCCGCTGTGCAAATTTCGGTAGTTTCGATCTCGACATTTCAGCTCAGATTTGAAGCTACGTTCGTGTGGGAAATAACCCGGTTTCCCCAACAGTAACTAACATCCAAGAAAGTCACTGAAGAGAGCCTCCCAGCAACCTGTTCCTCCTATAAAAATAATTTTATTTAATAAAATCCTAGTGTAATTTAAAGATTACAAGAAATAAATGAACAGTCTAATAATTTATTATTTTTAAGGGTATAAGTTTAAGAGTTTAAGGGTTTAAGATTTAATAGTTTAGAGTTAAGTGTTAAATTATTTTTTATAAAAAATATGATCAAATTGAAATGATATTTAAATAATGAGGGTTCAATAGAAATACGAAAATATGTGATGTACTAAATATATAGTTTACCCTTATTAAAAAATTAAAATTTTAATATATAAAAATAATTTAATTAAAAATTTTAAACTAATTATTAATTATTTGATGGGTTCTTGAAATTTTAAATTTTTATTAATTAATTTAATGGTGTTTAACAATTTTCAGTATTAGTGGTGTTCAGCGGTGTTCGTCGCACGTAGTAGACTCATCTTATAGCAAAACCTTTAATTTAATAGTGTTCAGCGTTAGTGGTGTTCAACGTTGTTTGACGCCTGTTGTGGAATTTTGCTATGCATTTTTTAATGTTGGTTTTTAGCTTTTATCGTCGAGCTTTGGTGATGATATATCTATTTTGTTTCAAATTATTGAGTTACAGTTTTTACCTTTTCTTTTAATAGTTCTGGTTTATAATTTAAAGACGTTAATTTTCTTGTTTTTAAGAATATACATAGATCAAATTTATTTATCTAAATTATAAACTCTCATTTAGTCTTAAAATTTTCTCTTTTAAAAATTGACGTACTCATATTAATAAAAATATAAAGACGAACTGGGACAACCATACATATCTAGTATGAGAGGAATTTGACAAAGTCGTATTTATTTAGAGACGACTTTGACAAATACAATAAAATTTAACCTATTTTCTTAAATAACTTTCATGTATTATTATTTCGCTATTTTCTATTTGTCATATTATCTCCATTTTATTCTCTCGGTGGACTTTATTTTAATATATTTTTTATTTTCTTTCTTGTTTAATAGCTTGATTTATTAAGGCCTTTTTCTACGGTAAAGGATAAATGGATAAATATTTTATTTATTTAAAAAATAATTATTAAATTGAGGTTTTGAAAACTAATACGTTTTAACTCGAAATATATTTTTTAGTGAAAGGAAATTAAAAGTATTTTATTGATGCCTAATTTTAGAGGTTATAATTATAAATGACAGTGGTTTATATCATGAAAAGGTACATAATTAGACTAAAATATAGATATTTTATGGGATATCGATATTAGACTAAAATATCGGCACTTTTTTTACTCTAAAAAATATGGATACTTGAAGGTAAGTGTTTATACTTAAGAAGATGCGAGATTCTAACAGTTGGATTGGGAGGAATTTTAATTTAGAAATGAATTTTGGTCATTGGATTAAGTTAGGGTGCATGACTTAAAATGGGACAGAAAACCTTCGTTTTTTTTCATCATTTTCTTTCTTCATTTTTTTCTTCCTTCTTTCTCCTCTAGAAGAGATTTTTTCATTTATTTATTTATTTATTTTTATTTAATACCTCCACAAGAGAATTTTGAAAGCTTGAAAAACACTAATTTCTCTTCATCTTTTTGTTATCACCCAAGAATAAAAGTTGTATTTGTTGTCCTCTACAGACTACAATAGAGTTCCTACAAGATTTTGTTTTTGACAACCATGATGATAATGAGACAAGCCTTGGCATGGGTGTTACATGGATTGTATAAGGATGTTAAAACGACCTGTTCGGTTAATAATTGAATAAATTAATTGAATTTTTAAATTTTTTATTTGTTAGCTGAACTGAACCAAGTTTTGTTAATTTAATTTGTCTTTTAATTAAATGAATTGTTGTAGTTTTTATTTAAAATAGCAATTCAAGTAAAAAGAATTTGAAAATTAATTTATTTTGTTAGATAATTTTTATTTCTTAGTCTTTATTTTTTTCATTCGTTGGATTTATTGTTGATATTAAAATAAAAAAATATTAGATTTTAAATCTTATTAATAACTAAACTTTGATTGACCAATTAACTGAATTAAATTTCAATTCGATCGATTAATTTGATTTTAACCGCACGATAAACACATCTAGTTTTGTTGGCAATATTTGAAGAGAAATAAATCTTTACTTTATTTATCATTTATGCTTTGATATTTTAGTGTTTTAAAAAATTATAAAAAAAAACTATATAAAAATTCAAATAATTAAAAATCACGTCCTGAAAAGATAGAAATAAAACAAATACATAGGTATATCAACTTTTTTCATAAAATAAGTTATTAACAATTTATAATACTTGAATCTAACAAGTGATCTCGGTAAAAAAATAGATGATATTTATCTTAAGAGATACGAGTTCAACCGCTTTGTTTGTAAAGTGTGTATTGTCAAAGGGTTAATAATATGTATGAATAAGTACTATTGTAACATCCTCCATTCCGACCTAGTAAAATTTAAGGAAATTGTTATAATTTAATTAACCAATTAAACCGAATTATGAAGAATTAGAAGATAATTTATTAAGAGTTTAATTGAAAGAAAGAAAGAAATTTGTGGCCAAAATTGAGACGACCGAATTGAATAGCACGTGAAATAATAGAAATGCATGCTAAATATATATATTCTACTTTGCCCTTGCTTAGTCACTTGATTAAGAAAGTAAACAAGAGTAAAATAGTCATTGCCACACTCCACATAGATGACAATGTCATCTTTCATATTCTTCCCCATTTACCCGAATTTAGAGAGAAGAAAATAAAAGTATTAGAGAGAAAAATTCAAGAGAAGCTCATAGAATTAAAAAACTAATTGCATGTAGGAGAGTTGGCTTTAGATTGATTCGAATTGAAGCAATAGCATCGAGTGGAAGATATCGAAGAGGATAATTAATATAGCTAAAAAACCGAAAGACAAGGGAAAAGGTATTCGAATTCAAGACTAAAGTAGGCGTTTGTGAGTGTAGCTCTTCTTAAAGTTGAGACTAGTGTCCTAACTATTTTTTTTAATTATTGCTGATAAATAATGCATGAAAATTGAACTTAATTTCTGGTTTGGTAATAAATAATAAGGGAGGAAGAAATTAAAGAAAAATTAGTATATTGATCAAAGTCAATTTTTGAATGGTTAAAGTGTTAAGTTCGATTGATTGTTTGTGTTAACATAATTGATTGAAGGACTGTTATGTGGTGTTTGAATATGTTAGTTGAGAATTTAAAATGTGTATTGTAGAATATGCTTACTTGAAAAATTGTGTGTATGTGAATCGATTTAAGTTAATATGCTTAAAAGAGTAAGAAAACTAAAATTGGTATGCTAATTGTTGATTGTCTATTATGTGAACTAAATTGGTGGAACAATTTAAAAAGCTCTTGGTTATATGGTTGGTTTAGGTAGTACATCATGCCTAGAATCTAGAGCTCGATCTTTTGGTATGTTAGTGTACCCTACTGATTGATGTGATTGACACTCTACAGATAAATGCTATGAGAATTTAACTGAATTGGTACGTATGTACCCTACTGATTGGTGATTTGATCACCCTACTGTTATCTGTGACTCGAATACCTAACCTATACTATTTACCAAGGCAATTAAACTAATAAACTTGAATTTGGATTTGTTTACATGATTGATGATCAGTGACTTTGATTTTTGGTAAAGTGAGTTGGTTCATTGTGGTAGTATACATTTTTTATTAGAATGAATTTAAGTGTTTACATGCTACAGTTTGCTGCTGCTTATAAATTAAAAGTATGCTTGATATTCCTTGCGTATATGATTCAGTCATAGTTGAGTGGTAAAATTAAAATAAATAAATTTTGAGATGACCCTAGCATTCGAATGAGACTAGACTAGAAGAAAAATCTTTGATTGATTAAATATAAAGGACAGATGTTAATCGAATTAAAACAATAAATTTGAGTTTAATTAAACGATTAATTAAATAATTTATGCGCTTCCTCACTAAATACTATAAATACTTAACACTCTTGTTTCTCCTTTCTTCCCAAATACAAGTCTTAGTGTTTCAAAGTCTCTCAAACTCGAGTTTGTTTAGATCGATTGAAGTCGAAAGTATGCCTTGCCCTGTTTCCCTTGTTCTCCTGTTGGGTAGTTTAGTTGCATGCATCATCATTCGGTTTGTACGTATATGTCTGATTTTAAAGTTTTATATGTTGTGCATGTAGGATATTGATCAAAATGGTTTCTCGTTTATTTTGTGTGTACCGAATGGGGTAAAATATAAGTTATAGTATTAAGTTCTCATGTTATTTTAATAGAGGCTTATCATTATTTTGTTGTAGATAAATAGTATGTAAATGTTGACCATAGGGTCATATAACCACTTTTGCTTTAATCACTTAATGTGAATAAAAATGAAATCTATTAGATATTTGTATATGATTTCACTTAATTTGTCTCTAAAAAAATTGTATAAACTAGTCAAATGTATATGACCTATTTAAAAATCGAACGGTTGAATTTCAATTAAAGAATTACTTTGTAGTGTAAAAATGAATAGATGACATTGAATGATAGTATTTGTATCATTAAATAGATTTCCTATTTTCAAGAAAGGTAAAGAAAATTGTTAGATTGTAAACTTTAAATCATAAATTAGTTAGGAATAATAAAAAAATGGCCCACTACTGGATTAATTAACTTTGAATTGTAATTGATTAGCTTAATTATAACATTCCTCATCTCTAATTGAGGCGAGGGGTGTTATAATTATCTTATAATCATTTTTAGACTATAAAACAAAATTAGAATTAACTTGAAGGATTAAATTTTCAACTTAACGAGAAAAAATTCACTTAAATCGTAGTTTCATAAAAATTTTAATTAAAGTTTGAGTTATAAAATGAAACTTCAAATAACTCTAAATTTTTAGTAATTAGTGGATTAATTTTTAAGTTTGAGTCGAGTTTCTCAATTCTACATGATATATGTATATCACATATGAAAAAAATAGGAAGAAATATATATATATATCCTATATGGTTATAAAAAATCGTTTAAATTAAAATCAACTAGTATTATAATATTATAAATGTTTATAATTAAATTTAAACAGATGCTCGAATAACTCAATTAAAATTTTATAAACTAGACTTGAAAAGAATTTAAATAAAATTTAAGTTATAAAATATGATCAAATGATATATGATTGTGTTTTTGTTGAAGTATTTTAATAGGAACACAAATTGATTCAATTGGTTATGGTTGAATGGGTAAAAAACTATAATTGCAAAATGCAGATTTGCAGTGCTCTGAAAGCAGAGTGAGTAAAAAAAAGGCAGCACCAACCAAACCCAAACCAAACCCATTGGAATATCGTAAAGGTAAAGCCGAAGGGAATTAGATTGGTCGATAATAATGCCATTCCCAGTTCCCACCATTTACTGCGTCCTCGTCTTTTTCATTTATTAATTCAAAAACTTCACCCTTTTGCATGGCGGCAACGTGGCAATCCATGCCCAGCTGTTGCCTGTTGTTCACCATCCAAAACCCCCCACCAATATTGATTGCTCAAAACCATCGAAATATAGTGATTCCGAATGCCCGGAATGTTTAAATCCAAGCGTATAAAAAGAAATTGATATATGATATCTCCATCTTCCGCTGCCATGGAAATGGAGGAGGAAAAGCTTAATTAATTGGAAAGTCTCATTATTTAACACCCAATAAGCCCCGACGCCATTGATTTCTGTTACAAGTAAGAGAAAAAAAGATGCAGAACTTTTGCAACACTTGGATGGCGATCACCTTCCACTCGTCAACGATTCCTTGGGGGGTGCCCTAACCATCCCTATCCTCCCACCACCTTCACATTTCTCAACATTAACTCGGCTTCAACCTCAACTATGGTTACTTTCCCTATTTGGGGTTGTTTTGGTTCAGAGATTTTACACCACCCGGGAATCCACATTGCACATTTGTCCTCACAACCCTAAAACCAGCTTTGTTTTTAGCTGGAGGGGTTGTCACCAAACTCAAAGTCTGAGACCCAGGTTAAACCCAGCACCCATATGTGGTTTTGATGAATCCGGAATGGGAACAAAAGATCTAAAAAGCAAGGGCATGAATCTGAGATGAACAAATGTCAATGAACTCACCAAAACCTTGCTAAAAATAGCAAAAAAAAGCTCATAAAGCAATATACCTTGCCTTTCTCTTTAACCTAAAACCCTCCATTTCGTGATTGCCGAGCGTCCATCACCGGGTAGTTTCTCAGAGAGAAACAGTGCCTCTCTTTCTCTTTCTCTTTCTCTCTCACACATAGAAATCTAAAGTCTTTTTTATTTTTGGTTTTTCAGCCAATTGAGCTAATGATGGCAGCAGCTACGAGTACGACTCCTAGTGTTCATGAGAAAAACGAGGCCTTTGTCACTGGGGAAGGGGACAACTCCCATCGACCATCGGGTCGCTCCGGGTTGACCCGTGACCTTGTCGCTGCTGTTCCAAGCTTTGGTGTTAACAGGAAGAAAAGGATGGCTAGACAGAGGAGATCATCTTCCACCATCAGACTTCTCTCTTTTACTAACTCCTCCTCGCACGTGCTTCCCCCCACTCGTGTGAGTTTCAATTTCTCTCTTCAAACTTTCAATCTTTTACTAACTAGTAACTACTCTCATGTTATTTTTGTTTTATATATTATAATACATATACATATGTTTCTGATATTGAACATCAGACGGGGAGCTGCTTGATTAAATTGTATGGAATTATTTTCCCAATTTCATAGAGAACGAAATCAAAATCATCTAATTTTCATCTGATCATCCACGGATATACATAATCTTTTTGACCTTGAATTGAATTTTTCGGATTTTTATTTTCTTTATAATTTGTCGGGATCTCAAATAATAAATGCCACCGTCATAAATTTAGTTTGAGCAGGAACCTGTACTATTTCATTTGCCCAGATCTGGCAAATGAGTCCACATCCAGGAGGCCGTGCATTCTAAGACATTTTCTGGTATTCCGACACATGTTTTTGTTTAGTATGATGGAATCTGTTACTGTTATGCTGCCTTGTTTGTCTCTCATGGATATAATCGGTGGTTCTGTACTAGATTCCAGTATTCATTCTATATGTTAATAATGTTTGATTAGGTTATTGATCCGAAGAGATTGAGATTCCTTTTCCAGAAGGAACTTAAGAACAGCGACGTAAGCTCCCTCAGAAGAATGATACTCCCCAAGGTAATGAGTTGAATTCATTTTATGCTACCCGGCTCTTTCATGCCTATAATCTGAATAAATATACAATTATCTCATCGTTTCAGCGAGCAGCGGAGGCTCACTTACCTGTCCTCGAGTCCAAGGAAGGGATTCTTATCAGCATGGACGACCTAGATGGTCTCCATGTATGGAGCTTCAAGTATAGGCAAGTTCTCCCCTGCTCACTCTCTTCCTTGTCTTGGAAGAAAAGTTTTATCATACATCTGTGTGCACGTGCGCGGACTCTCACGCGTGTGTCTATATGTATTATGAATATCCAGCAGAAGAATGTTAACCATTTTTGTCCTAGAATAGCATTATAAATCAATTTTGTTTCCTTCTTTGTATGCAGGTTTTGGCCTAATAACAACAGCCGCATGTATGTGCTCGAAAATACCGGTAAAACGTCATCGACCTTCATAATTCCTTTTCCTTTTACACAATCGACAAAATTATACATCACGTTTTCTTCGTGACAACATGAATAAGCGTTACTGCATTCAATTTCTCAGGGGAATTTGTCAGCACACACGGATTACAACTCGGGGATTTCATCATGGTGTATCAAGATAGTCAAAACCAAAACTATGTACGATCCACCAATTACTTTGTTTCTAGAATTGCTCAAAACCTTTCATTAACATCACTTGAAATAAATGTGTTTCAGGTGATCCAGGCAAAGAAGGCGTCGGACTCGGACGAAGATGTATATAGTGACATAGCTAGAAATGAGGTGAATGACCTGATCCTCCATGATTATGAGGTGGGTAAACCCAGCTACCATTATTATCCTATGATGGAGGATAGTGGGATGTCGTTCATCTATGACACCACCTTGAGCTTATCAAATGACTGCCCGCTCGATTTCCTGGGTGGATCGATGAGCAACTATTCAACGATGGGAGGTCTGGAAAGCTTTGGCTCCGTTGAAAACTTGTCCCTTGATGAGTTTTATCAACTTTAATCACCGTTGTAATATTTTGTTGAACAAAAGCCTTTCATCGTGAAATCTCAAAGGATGGGGCCAACTTTTATCACTTATTTTTGATGTTCTTCAAGTCTTGTACTTTTTGCATCGGATCTCAGCAGTTACAGTGATAGTAATGTGCAATGTAATAGAAATAAAATAAAATTAACGTCAAGTGAAACTAGATGTTGCTCTCTATCTCGAGTGTTGTTTAAACTGATAATTAATTAGCATTTTCTATTTTAATATTAATACTATATGCAGGACTTGACGCTTGCTAAAGAGGGTAAATCAGTAGTATAGCCCCCATCTCAATCTGCTCAATAGTTTTTGGTGAATGCTACAGGGGATATTGATATTCAAAACAAATTTCATGATATATGATATGATCTAACTACCAAAAAAATAGTCTTCACAAGTTTAGAGGATGAGACCAAAACCATCCTCTGACAAAACCCAACATCGGTTGATAAAAGTTCAGAATGCAAAAAGAATAATTTCCACCTGCTTGAGACTCATTCAGCAGTCCTGTGTTTTAATTTTATTTATCCCTATGAAAAAGGTTTTGCATGCCTATTAGAATATTTATTTGACCATCCAATGTTCTCTTATGCCTTTGCAGGCTGGGTACCAGCAGCTGGAGCAACACCACCGGTGGTTGGCCTGAAAAGATTACGAGAAATCCCATTAGCATTCACTATAATCACCTGAAAAACGAGACAATGATGCTTTATAGGCATGATCCGAATGACTTACAGTCCCACAAACACTTTGAAAGCGTCATAGATACCCCACTGAGCTCCGGTTAGGGTTCCAATCATCACAATACGGAGGGGAAGCCCACGGGTAAACAGACCCCACAAACCAAGCTTCTTCACAGCCTGCATAATCAAAAGATAACAGACAAAGTAAAAATTATTCGCAACTGAAATTATCAAAGCTGAAAATAATCATACAAGGTTTTCAGAACTTACATCACCAACAGTTGCCCCTTTGGAATTGTTGAGTAAAGAGACCAGGTTGTCAGCAGGATGAGAAACAATAGCACAGAAGACACCAGCAACGTAACCACCGGCAAAACTAACACCAAGCTGCAAAGATTTGCTACATTGGTCCTTTGGCCTGGGAATACCATACTTATAGATCATCTCAACAATGGTTTCAAAAGAAGCAAACTTCATCATGGTATCTGAAAGGAAGGAGGAATGTTTAAATAATCGTAAACTTTTGTTCTAATTAGCAATCCCAAAGCAACAAACAAAAAAGAGTGTAAAAAAGAAAGAAATAAAATAAAAATAAAAATAAAATGAAGGGGAGTACTAAAGCTAGTAATTATCCATTTAAAATGTACAAGCCAAACTTACATGGAATCTGGCGGCCCCAAAGAGGAACAATACCCTTGTACAATCTGCAAAGCAAAGAATTAAAGAACTCAATCAAACAGACATTTCCTGGTATTACTTACACAGAGCATTTAACAATGCTAAAAAGCTTACCCAGAAACACCTTCGGATTTGATGAACTTGGGAAATCCATCTGACATACCCCTAGCAAAACCTGGCTGGGTTTGAACCCGGACCTTGACAGCCTCAAAGGGGCAGAGCGCAACATCAGCAATCACCTCAGCCGATGCAGAGCCAGCAAGATAGATTAGGGTCTTGTACTTGGCAAAATATTCAGGTCCAGCAAGGTCGGAATAGTACTTCTTGAAAAACTCATAGAACCCAAACTTGCAAGCACCCTGAGCACTATAACCAAGAAGAGTAGGAACCCAACCACGAAAGAAGCCCCTAAATCCTTGCTCTTTCATCAGGACTCCAAAACCAGATGAGATGCTCTTGTATTTTGCAGGGTCAATCTGGCAAAACAACAATCTAGATGTCAATTTAGATCATCCATCATTTTAAAATACAGATAGCTAACGAGAAACAAATTCATAATGTAAGATTATTGTATCATGGATCAAATCTAAACCTTTACAATGAAAAATGATCACAGATTAACTGCAACAAATAACACAAGTATACTTATTAAATTAAATTCTTTAACCTAATTAGTTGTGGTTGCATATAAACATATTTTTACATATGTAATTGATCATATATATATATATATAATATTTTTTAAATTTTATGTTTGTATATATGTGTGGATATTAATATATATTTTATCAATAAAATATATATTAGAGTATAAATATATAAAATAAAATTTTAAAATATAGAGACAGTCTCGTTCAAGACTTACTTGAACTATAACTCAACAAAGAATAAGAGCTCTGGTTTTGGCTCATTGAGTTAGAGACATGAGAAAAGCGAGTTCCATTGTTTGTGGGTCACTCTAATTAAATGCAGTAATTCACAGAACGGGATATCCTATGGTTATGGCAGGCAGATCAATACTTCCACAAGATTATTGTACAACTAAGAATTGTCTTTAGATGATGTTTAACAAGATTATAAAATAGAGAGATTGGAGGGCATCAAATGACCCCTTTTCCTCGAGAATGAAATCGGGGTGTTACGGTACAACTACTAGATTCAGGACACCCTTCCACTGTACAACTACTAGATTAACAGCGAATGCAATCAAATACCATTAAATTCTAGCCATTAACACTATGCACAAAAAATGCAAACAAAGTATCTATTATGAGATGAAGATGTAGAGACTTGGACAAAATTAAAATCTGGAGTGAAATCAAAGTGATACTCTATAAAGCTCCGCATAACTAGAAATGAAGCAGTAAAACCTAAGGCATTAAAATCGAACTGAAGCAGTAAAAGCAACCAGACACAGATCTAACACGCCACAATCACCATTCAGAATTCTCAATTGAGCAACAAGCTTAGCACAGATCTAATCTTAAAAACAACTGCAAAGTCAAGTAAGTTCGAAAGAAGGTAAACATAAGAGATACAATCTACAAATATATACCTGCATATTACACTTGACGAGGTCAAGAGGAGTAACGGTCATGTGCGTTAGACCACAGCTAAGGATACCGCCGAAAGTACAAGCAGCATAGAACTGAGGCGAGTACATCTCGATCCTCTTCCCAGGCTCATTCGGCGCGGGGATCATGAACGTCCTCGACTTGATCGACGGCGAGGATGAAGCGGCGGGAGATACGAGTGTAGTTGAGCGCGAAGCGCCGAATGCAGGGGTGTTGGCATTGAGGAGCCGATCGAGGGCGAAAGAGTTAGGCGAAGAGTAGAGGAAGCTAGGGAGAAGGGATTGTTTGGACGAATCAGAGAGCGAAGCCATCGCCGTGAACAAGAAACGGAGAAAATTTGAGAAATGGAAGCAAGAGAAATTGAAGTTTAGGATTCGGCTTTTCCCTTGCTGCCAAATGCTATATTAGAATAGGGAGATGGGGAGAGCTGGCATTTCCGGTTTTATTGGGAAAAGGGAAGGGAAGGGAAATGGAAACCCTCGCCTGATTTATACGTAGAATACCGGATTCACCATGTAGTTTGATGTTAATTACGAAAATGACACTTGGTCAACTTTTTAGAGTAATACTTTTGTGTAGGTACGGATATTGGTAATAGAATTTTTTAAATTTTTTAAAATATTTAAATTAATTTTTTTTAAAAGATTTTGATGTGTTTATTTTAAAACTTTCAAAATTTTATTTTATAAAAACTATTTTAAATTTTAAGGAGAATACCCAATTAAAAATATTTAAAAATTATGATACATTATAAATTTTTTTAAAATTTTTGGATGAACCGAATTGAAATTTTACAAAATTGCAAAGGGTTAAATAATATAATTTTAAAACTCATCAGCCTTTGCTTTTTTTTCTTTCTTTCTTTCTTCCTTTTGCATTGGCCCACGCTGACGGCTCCTCCAACCATATCAAAAACTGACTGCTAAAATAGAATTAGGGGTTTCACATTTTCTTTTCTATTTTCTCTACAATTTGAATTGACCAAAAATCTATTACTACAATGACGGGTTCATAATAAAGTTGACGACGGTGGCTATTTTTGTAAAATTCGAATCGGAGATCGTGACGAATTCCAAACGGTTCCTTGCTTTTATTTATTAAGTAAAAAAAATAAAAAAATACTGATATTTAAATTTTTTATTTAGTTTAGTGCTATTAATTAATCGGGTGCGGACTCAATTGTAAATTATAAAATTGTTTTTTATTTATAAAATATATGGGTAAACTATACTAATGACCACCAAACTATAGGGGTCGGTGTCGATTTGACCACTATATTTTTAATTGTGTTAAATATATCACTTAACTATTTAAATGATTCCAATTAAACCACCGTCGTTAAAAAATGAAAAAGTTGATGGAACTGTTAAAAAATTTGGTATAATTACATATTTTGTCCTCTATATTTATACAATATATCAATTTAGTCCTAATTTTAATCTAATAAAATAAATTAATTATTCAATAAGATGGTGAGAAGTCTTTAATTATTTTTATTTAATTAATTTTCCACCTCCAGATGGTGATACGTGTCACACCCAATTGGAGGTGGAAAATGCTAATATAGATTGCTTCCAAGAGGAATCAAACTTGGGACCTTAAAATGTAAAGGGCGAGTGCTTGCCACTAGGCCAAGCACTTTTTCATGCTATGAGATACAATCTTTGATATATATTTAAATAGTATTAGTGCCCAGAAAAATTGAAGAAGAGAAAATAATGTTGTGGGGATTCGAATTTGGAACATGCTTAACACTAAGCCAACCCTATTTTTATGATATAAAACACAACATTTAATATATATCTAAGTTTGAATGGCGTATGTACTTTAGTTCCATGTGCACTTACTGTTTATAAGGTTTTGTTGCTTCGAGGATCGAAGGATTTCGATATTTGGAGTCCTTTTTAGATTGATCAAGACATGACTCGTCGGGTTCGTCGCAAGGTGGCGAAGAAAGGGAAGGACGACGTTGTCTCACTGAGTTATCTTAAAATTGAAGTTGACAATTTAGGTCTCTAGAGAAATGGCGTTGCTGATTGGATAAACTTGCCTGATGATATAGTGATTCAATTGTTTTCGTGTCTGAATTATCGTGATAGGGCAAGCTTATCATCAACCTGTAAGACATGGAGGTTTTTGCGCAGTTCTCAATGTTTAATTGTTTATGGAGTTCGTTGGATCTCCGTGCTCATAAATTTGATGTTGCAACGGCTACCTTACTTGCTTCTAGGTGTGTGAATCTTCAAAAGCTTAGGTTTCGTGGGGCAGAGTCTGCTGATGCAATAATTAATCTTTCAGCTAGAGTTTGCGTGAAATAAGTGGTGATTACTGCAGGAAAATAACTGATGCTACTCTATCTGTGATTGTTGCTCGGCATGAGGCTTTGGAAAGTCTTCAGTTTGGGCCAAACTTTTGTGAAAGGATCACGTGATGCAGTGATGCTATAAAAACAACTGCCCTTTATTGTCTCAAATTGAAGAAACTCTGATTGTCTGGAATAAAGGATGTTTATGCTGATGCGATCAATGCTTTGGCTAAGCATTGTCCAAATCTAGTTCATATCGGGTTTCTTGATTGTCGAAATGTTGACGAGTCAGTATTGGAAAATATTTTGTCGGTTCGTTTTCTCACTGTTGCAGGGACATCAAATATGAATTGGGACATCGAAATCCATATATGACATGTATTAAATGTTGGGTTTTATATTAAAAAAATAGAGTTGGCTTAGTGGTAAGTATATCTAGTTTTCTCTTTAATGTTTCAGGTTTGAATCCCCACGACATCATTTTCTCTTCTTTAATTTTTCTGGGTATTAATACTATTTAAATATATATCAAAGATTGCTTTTCATAGCACAAAAAAGTGGCAAGCACATGCCTCTTGCATTATAAGGTCCTAGGTTCAAGTCCTTCGAAAAGCAATCTCCATGTTTGCATTTTTCTACCTCCAATCAGGTAGTGACACGTGTCGCCATCTTATTGAATAATTAATTTATTTTATTAGATTAAAACAAAGATTAAATTGATATATTGTATAAATATAAAGACCAAATATGTAATTATACCAATTTTTTAACAGTTCCGTCAACTTTTTCATTTTTTTTAACGGCGGGTGGTTTAATTGGAACCATTTAAATAATTAAGTGGTATACTTGACACAATTAAAAATATAGTGGTCAAATCGACACTAATTTTATAGTTTGGTGGTCATTAGTATAGTTTACCCAAAATATATCAAATATTGTTATAAGGATATTATAATTATTATTTGTTATGAATATTTATCTATGTGGATGTCTATCATGATTAGAACTTTATCAAAGGAGTTTGATTTATTTATTATTAGGAATATTATCTCTATGAATTAGAGTTTAATGTATTATGTACTTCTTATGCTTATAAATAGATGATTAATTGAAGGCATTGTATACAATTTTATATTTTGAGAATAATACAAATCTCCCTCTTCCTCTCATCTCTTTGTTCTTCTTGTTCTTCTTTATTTTATTCACAACACGTTATCAGCACGAGACTCTAATCAACTGAGGTCTTCATCGTTATAATTCAAAAGAAGTTACCGGGAAGAATTCGATTATAGAATAATCCAAAGATAAGTTTTTTTTTCTCCTTATTTTTTTAGTTACCGATTGTCTTACTCTTTATATTTTAGCTTTGTTTTAATTTTTGAAAATTTTGAAAGTATGTTTGATTTTATTCGAACATTGGAAAGAGATAAATTTGTGGTTTTTCATTTTTGGTACTCAACTGCTTATGCTTTTCATACTTAATTATTATTATTTGTGTTTGTATATTTGTAAATTCATGAAGTTTGATGATGGTGCATGTAAAGCCTGTTCGATTTACTGACTATACTTTATAATCATGAATAACAAAGTTATGTACGTAGAACTATGGTAGTCTTTCATATAAATTCATTAAAATACGTACTCTAGGTTTAAGGTTTTTTTTTAGTAACAAAGATTTGTACATTAATGAAACACCTTTGTTGGTTTAGTTTTTTTTAAAAGAGAATTATGACATAGATCCTCTGATTTCTGATATATTCAATTCAGCCAATACATATAGATCTTATTATTATGGTTTCATATATGTTTATTTTTGACACAATGGTTAAACTTTGTATTAAGATCAATATGTGTTTATAATATTTTATTTGATGATATTGATATTTTAACCATGTATTGAGTTTTACATGTATTTAAATGACTTGGAAAGAGACACGACATTATGAGAAGATGTTTTGGTCATTTGCTACGTCTCTATTTTCCTCGAGAGGAAAACTAATATCGGTAAATTCTTATTTTATTTTTTTATTCTTTAAATTATGATTTTAATGTGCGATAAATCATGGTGAATTTCAATCTATAAAAATATTGTTATAAAGTCTATATTTGCTTGAAAGCAATTTTTCTTTTTTGTCGAAAAACTCGAGCATAGACTTCTCCCAATTTCAAGTTACGAAAATTCTTCTTGATCCAAAAAGTTTTATGGGAGGCATTCCTTGAAGTGAATGCAAAGCATGATGTTTATTCCATGCAATTATCAATGATAGGACATTCCTGAAGTGAATGCAAGCATGATGTTTATTCCATGCAATTATCAATGATGTGGCATTCCCTGAAGTGAATGCAAGCATGATGTTTATTCCATGCAATTATTGGATCTGTTTCATTCCCTGAAGTGAATGCAAACATGGTAAATCATTATTCAATTAGAGACATAATTTCGATATAATCCAAGTATAATTGGCTGGACATCCCGTTCTGCGGGGCTACTGGTCTCAAAGGAGGTTTTTAAAGGACCTTGTGGACAGATTTAACAATGCCGCGTACGAGGATTAAATCTTTGTTCTCTGTGATAAGGATATGTGAAAAAGGTTTTAAAGGCCCACTGGCTCTACTCCATTCCCTGAAGTGAATGTGAGATTATATTATGGAATGAATAAAAAAATCACATTAAAAGTTGTGATCGTGATCGAGGCTATGAATATACACATGAAAAATATAGTCGTTTTAAAAATACTTCTACCCGCTGGTAGCGAAGTTATAAGGATGACAAGAGTGATAAAGATCATTCTAAGGAAGTGAAATCCTTTTACCAATGTGATGTTATAAACTATTGGTTTCGTACTTGTCAAACGCCAAAGTATTATGGACTTTATCCATAATCATGAATGATAAATGAAATAATATATAAACAAAAGTTGTTTATGGCGAAAATAATTATGGCGTTATTGGTCCAACTCAATTGGATATTGTTAATTTTCTCATAACCCTTGAAGGAAATAATTTACCATTTATTTTATTTCTCTTATAACCTCTAACAGAAATAATTGTTTTTTTATTTTTTTTTATTTTTTTAATGTTAATTCGTTTTATTTATTATTTATTTATGTTAGTTTGCTTTATCTTTATTTATTTCACATATTATTTATTTACGTTTTATGTTAATTTATTATTTGAAGAATATGATTACTTTCGGAATAAAACATACAATGAATTGTGGCTATTTATGCCTATAATTGTGGCTATTTATGCCTAGCAGAAAATGCAAGTACTCATATTGTACTTAAGCATAAGAAATATTTTCCCATTTAAATGCAAGGGGAAATATGAGTAGTATTTCTCAAAGTACTAAAATATCAATACTCCGGAAGAGCACTTGAAAGTTTATCTCTGATAGATAATCAACTTGATATGATGTGCTATATTTTATATTTTTCATTCCTCGAAGTGAATGATACAAAGTACATATTTTCATTACCTGAAGTAAATGAAACAAAGCACATTTTGAAAGGTGCACAATTATGCATTTCTCGATTAAAATGCAAGGGAATAATGTGAGTACTATATCCGGAAGTACTAATATCACAAAAGGCTCTGGTTGAGCAAATATGTTATTGTCAAATGGAACTTTATTTCATATTCACAGTGTGTTATACTCGTCAAAGTCATAAAGAGAGCAATATGAGTTCGCAAACTATACCTTTGGGAATTATAGATAACATATGTTATCAATTGGCATTTGAAATAAGTCAATATTGATATAAGTTTTGGTAGCCAAAAAGTCAGTTAAAAGCTCTAGAAGAGCTCTATATTGCTACCAAAAGATAATTTCAATTGAAAGCTCCGAAAGAGCTAAATATATTCCTATTTAAAGGAACAATTTTGATGGTCGTACTAGACATGTACGAGTAAGATTGAATTACATGTTATGGTAAACAAGAAGTTTACAGATTCAGAGATATATACACATATATATAGTTGGCATGATCGGTTAGACCATCCTGATCAATAATGGTGCAGAAATTATTGAGATTTACATGCACATGTATTAAAAGAACTTGTAGTTCTTGTGGTGCTTATTCTCAAAGGAATGGATTAAATTCCACTTATTAAAGAACGTGAAGTTCTTGTGTTGCTTAAAGGAATTGATTAAATTCCACTTACTAAAAGAACATGAAGTTCTTGTGCTGTTTGTTCTCAAAGAATATAGATGATCCCACTTACCAAAAGAATTAGAACTTAAAGTTCTTGTACTAAAGTTAAGACTGTATGTCTTGCATATCTGAACGAAATATGGGCCCATATATCCACAAATGTGGAAAGTTTTATATGATTTTAGTAGATGCATCTACATTATTTTATCGACTTACAACCAGAAGTTTGTGAGATTGATTCTAAAAATATTCAGATTATGCAGTTAGACTATTCGTCTTGAAAAGCTAGTGGGTTTATATTTTAGGCTATATCAGTTGTTACAAAGCCTATTGATTATGAAAAATATAGTTTAGCAAAATTTCAATTGGATGCCTCCTATTTAATAGCTAAACTATGAGAACAAAAGAGTTATTATTTATATGGTGTTTCCATATAGCAACACTTATACGCATCAAGCCAACGAGTTATAATAAACTCCCCGTTATGATTGGTTTTTGGTCAGAAACCATACATTTCCCATTTTATGATTTTTGAATGTGCGATATGAATTGCTCCACCACAACGCACAAAATGGGTAAATAAAAAGGGTTGAGAATATATATTGAGTACGAGTCTCCTTTTATGTTTAAATTCTTAAACATTAATTGGAGAATCATTTATGACATGATTTTTCTCAACATCGGGAGGAGATAATAATCAGCTGGATAGAGGAAAATGAATTATCATTATCTAGATCCTCGTATATGAACTAGAAGTTCATAAGATAATTCATGTTATTACATGTCAACTGCCAGACATATTTACTGACCCAATGAGAGTAATTAAATCTCATATACCAGCTGAAATGCTCTAAGTTTAAATTACATGTTAGAGCGAGAGAATGTAAATCATGCCTGAAGCATGATAGTTGAAATGGTTCCAATGATCAAAATTCTCGTAAATAGAAAGTAATATGAGATGGTCATATATTGGAGGCGGGTGCTCCTGAAGAGACCCAAGACGTAACAAATAATAAAACTCTATAAGAGTTTCAGGTACCTGAAATAAAGATTGAAATCTTGAAGAGATCTCGATGAGTTATGTCATTACGAGAATGAAACCAAAATATTGGAAAGTTGTCGACAATGATTTTACAAACAATTTTACATAAAATACTTCTATAGAAGTAAAGAAAGAAATCGAGGATCTTTTATAAAATCTATCCAGAAGTATAGATATTGAATTGGCCAATGTTGAAAGACGCTTTGAACTTCTAAAATAGAAGTATTTGGACCAGCAGTCCAAACACCTAAAGGTGTAATGCAAGTGAGGCACAAATAAGTAGTCGTAAATACGACTTGAACTATGATTTATGAAAAGTTTTAATTACTTCATGGTGGATGCAATTAGTTTGGCAGTTTTGAAAATTTTGCATGTGTCCAATTATTTGTGGATCCATATTTATCCTTGAAGGATCTAAAATGCTATAAGCATTTGGAAATTTTCGAAGAAATTTATTTAGACATGTCTCGTGAATATTTTGGCGCATTTGGTATAATCGCCTTAGTGAATACTAATTGAGAAAATACTATAAGAATGATCATATTTCCTTGTGTATTTTATAAAAAAGTTTGGATCAAGATTCATTATGATAATTTTAGAACTCCTAAAGAGCTTCAAATTGAAAACTAATGGAGTACTTTCAATACAAGTACTTGAATCTTGACATCAAGTTTATCTCGACCTGAAGATCGAGCATTTTTATATATTTCTTTTGTCTATGAATAGACATAAGCTGAAAGAATTTTAAAGAAGATTCAATATGAATAGAGCATATCTATTGAGTATCCCAATAGTTGTAAGATTGTTGGATGTGAATAAAGATAATTATATCTTTTCTTGGTCTTGAAGCACTATATATTAGTTGGTCAAGAAATATCTATGAATATACAAAGATCATTACATTTAGATCTTCAAACATTCGTTGATGCCTCCTCAAATGTCGTAGAAATAATTGTTATGCACGAGGCAAGCCAAAAAATGTGTTTGGCTAAGATTATTGACCCAACATATCCAAAAGATATGTGGATTTACTTTTACAAGATATGATAAAAGCTATCTTGTGTGAAGATAACGCAAGATGTATATCTCAGTTTGAAAGTGGAAACATCATGGAACATATTACTCTAAAGTTTCATCCCTCACGATCTTTAGAAAAATGATATTCAAGATTAAATTATGAAGATTCAAAGATCTTCTGTGATGTTTGCATGAGGGGGAGTAAATATGCGTTGCACTCTTTTTCCCTTAACCGAGGTTTTGCCCCAATGGGTTTTCCTGGTAAGGTTTTTAATGAGGCAACATGTTATGCGTATCAAAGATGTGTGAACTCTTTTTCCTTCACTAAAGAATTTTTTTCCCACTGGGTTTTTATCTTAGTAAGGTTTTAACGAGACACATTATCTTCATAGACATCCAATGGGGAGTGTTATGAATATTTATCTATGTGGATGTCTATCATGATTAGAACTTTATCAAAGGAGTTTGATTTATTTATTATTAGGAATATTATCTCTATGAATTAGAGTTTAATGTATTATGTACTTCTTATGCCTAAATAGATGATTCATTGAAGGCATTGTATACAATTCTATATTTTGAGAATAATACAAATCTCCCTCTTCCTCTCATCTCTTTGTTCTTCTTGTTCTTCTTTATTTTATTCACAAAATATATCAAATATTGTTATAAGGATATTATAAATTAAAATAATAACCAAATAATAGATATGAATATACTAACTTTTGGAGAATGATAAATCAACCATTATATTAGTATATAAATAAGTAAAACATACCATACTTTCCAAGGTAAGCTGAATATATGATAGATGTAGTCACTAATATCAAATTGAAATTCTTTTCGAGAACCACCAACAATAATCACAGTAATTGAGCGAGCGAGATCGTGCTAAGATAAATATATCAAATATTGTTCTTCATGTATTATGTACTTCTTATGCCTATGTATAGTTTACCCAAAATATATCAAATATTGTTATAAGGATATTATAATTATTATTATTATCTTTTTTTACATTTTTCTAAATCTTTAACTAAAATTATTAAAGCACATTATACGAGGAATTGTTTACATCAAATATTTCTTTTTTAATATATGTATAACATTATTTAATTACTTGATTGAGTTTGGTGTGATTGACTCGGTTAAAAAATTAGGTAAAGTACATAGACGGTCACTGAATTTTAGTAAAAAAATAAAATGGTAACCAAACTTTTAAAAATCACAAAATAACAATTAAACTGTATGTTTTATAACAAAATGGTAACTGGACATTTAAATGTCGTTAAGTGTCTGTTATAAAATTTGGTATAATAACACATTTAGTCCTTCATATTTATACATTCAATTAATTTACTCCTAATTTGAAACAATTCACTAAATTTAGCCCTCGTTATTTACGCATTCTTTCAATTTGATCCTTAAAGCAAAATTCCAAAGTATGGTAACATGATAAATAATTACAATTAAATTTTTATAGGAACTCAAAAACTCAACTCAACTCGAATCGAAAAAAAAATCAAATAAAGTTTGAGTTGTAAAATATGATGCGTCAACTCGAATAACTCAAATTTTTTTAACTCGACTCGATCGAACACTCATCTCTATCAGAAGATATGACGCATCAACTCGAATAACTCAAAATATTCAAATATTTTAAATCATTTTTTCATTTTAAATCGAATATTTTTTAAAATAAAATATTTTATATTTTCATATTTAAATAACATCGAATATTTAATAACTACTTTAAATATTCAATTTAATTTAGATATATTAGATTTAAAAGAAAAAATAATTTAAAATATTCGAATATTTAATAACTATTTTAAATATTTTTCTTTTAAATGTTCAAATATTTAATAACTACTTTAAATATTCGAATATTTTAAATCATTTTTCTTGTAAATCGAATATTTTTAAATTAAATCAAATATTTAATTAAAGTAGTTATTCAATATTTGATGTGATTTAAAAGAAAAAATGATTTAAAATATTCGAATATTTCGAGTTATTCGAGTTGACGCGTCATATCTTAAGATAGAGGTGAGCGTTCGATTGAGTCGAGTCAAAAAATTTCGAGTTATTCGAGTTGACACGTCATATTTTACAACTCAAACTTTATTTGAATTTTTTTCGATTTGAGTCGAGTTTTCGAGTTCCTGTAAAAATTTAATTAAAAATTTGAATATTTTAAATTATTTTTTCTTCTGAATCGAATATTTTTAAATTAAGTCCAATATTTAAAGTAGTTATTAAATATTCGATGTGATCAAATATAAAAATATTAAATATTCTATTTTAAAAAATATTTGATTTAAAAGAAAAAAATGATTTAAAATATTCGAATATTTCGAGTTATTCGACTTGACGCGTCATATCTTAAGATACAGGTGAGCGTTCGATCGAGTCGAGTCAAAAAATTTGAGTTATTCGAGTTTACGCATCATATTTTACAACTCAAACTTTATTTGAAAATTTTCAATTCGAGTCGAGTTTTGGAGTTCTTATAAAATTTTAATTAAATATTCGAATATTTTAAATTATTATTTTTTTCTTTTAAATCGAATATTTAAAGTTGTTATTAAATAATCGATGTGATTTAAATATGAAAATATTAAATATTCTATTTTAAAAATATTCGATTTAAAAGAAAAAATGATTTAAAATATTTGAATATTTCGAGTTATTCGAGTTGACGCGTCATATCTTAAGATAGAGATGAGCGTTCGATCGAGTCGAGTCAAAAAATTTCGAGTTATTCGAGTTGACGCGTCATATTTTACAACTCAAACTTTATTTGAGTTTTTTCCGATTCGAGTCGAGTTTTCGTGTTCCTATAAAAATTTAATTGTAATTATTTATCATGTTACCATACTTTAGAATTTTGCTTTAAGGACCAAATTGAAAGAATGCGTAAATAACAAGGGCTAAATTTAGTGAATTGTTTTGAATTAGGACTAAATTAATTGAATGTATAAATATGAAGGACTAAATGTGTTATTATATCAAATTTTATAACAGTCACCTAACGACATTTAACGTCTAGTTACCATTTTGCTATAAAACATAAAGTTTAATTATTATTTTGTGATTTTTGAAAGTTTAGTTATCATTTTGTTCTTTTTACCAAAGTTCAGTGACCATCTGTGTACTTTACCCTAAAAAATTATAAAGTTGTTCTTTTCTACAAAGTGCAATAAATATTACTGCAAAAGTGTTGTTGTCCTATCGTACTTTTGCAATCTTTAATTAAAATTACTAAATCATTAATTAGAATTCGAACTTTTGAATAAAAACTACATAATACTTAAGTAGCTGAACTTGAAGTAAAAGTTTAAGGTGGTCAACTTAATTTTTTTTAAATTTTGGAGACTTAAACGAAATTTTTCAAAAAAATAAGGGTTTAACTAATTTTTTTAACAATTTTGAGAGATTTAAAAAATAAAAAATTGGAAAGGAGTTTAATTAAAAATATTTACAATTTGTAAGCTTAATATAAATTTTAAAAAATTTTGACGCTCAAATTAAAATTTTTAAATATTTTAAAGGCATAATTTAAATTTCTCAAGAATTTAAGAGAGGCCGTGACTCCACAAGACTTTAAAGAATACACCCTTGTAATCATTTTACCCCTCCACCGAGAAACATTTGATAATTTAATTTTTCAGATGTGAAATTATTTACATACAATATTTCTTTTCTTTTTTTAGTGTATCTATACTATTTTTAAAAATCATAGTCTCAGCTACAAGTAAAATTGACATAAATTCAGTTACAAAATAATCAAGTAACCTCATTTATTGAGGATAAAAATATTATTTTGAAAAGTGTTGTCATCTTTTTCACATTTATTCAAATATTTAAACAAAATAACAAAAAAATTGAATCCATGACTAAAAACTCTTATATATAGAGATCCACTGATTGACTTAGTGGTTAAACTTAAAGATGTTTATCTTGCCTCATCTTGTATAGGTTCGAATCCCGGCATAGAAATGTAATATCTCTATATTTAATAAAAAAACACTTATATATAAACCTTTTACCATTAGACATACAATCATTTTGTTGATTTTTTTCTAAAATGTTTACAAACATATATTCTTACGTAAATTAAAAAAAACAAATATTTCTTTTTTGTTTTTAAATTTAAAACTAATTTCAAAATTCTATAAAACCTATTTTTATAATATAGTTAATTTTTATAAAATAAGATTTTATTAGAACCGCATTGCCGCTTCGACAGATGTGAATGACCCGCACCTCCCATTGGCGATCAAGCAAGCTTCGGATATTAAACACCAGAGCACAATCCACTAACGCCCTCAAATTTTCATGAATAATATCTGTCACAGTCAGTTTCAAGGACAACCTTCCGCAGCCCTAACCTCTAGGCTTTAAGAGTGAATAAGAGCATCATTCATCTCGGGTCATTAGAACCGAGCAAACGCCAAGACTACAAGCGAAAATAAAAATTCAATTCCTATTGTCATTCCGTATAATTAATAGGTTCATCACTTCAATTCAGTTAAAAATAATAATTAAATATAAAAATTTAAATACGTTGATATTTAAATTAGAAGAAAAAAAACAATATCCAAGAATACAAGGATATTACTATTATTTAACTGTAGTAACCAAGAAGACAGAGCATGGGGCAGGAAGTTGAAAAGATATGGTTGGGTCACCCCATAAGTCACAATGGCATATTCCTTCACATATTTCGTGAAAGCCACCAACTTGGTCCACTTGGAATTATTTCATCAGCTAGTTGCTGTTTTCGACCATATTAGAATATTCCCTACGTTGTGCTTCGGTAATATTAATTTAAGATTTTGAACAATATTAATAAGAATTGTGTTAACAATTAAATGTCTTATTTTGTATGAGTTTGAATTTTCACATTTATTATTATATAATTATTTATATACTTAATAAAAAATGGCTTAAGGGTGTAATTTTTTTTGGTTTTAAAAAATATCAATTAATTTCCAAACGTTTTTGCAATCAATTGAATCAATTAAGTTATTTGACCATTTTTTATCATTAAATCTTAACAATTTTTCTTTGAATATTATTGTTACATAGTGAACTACAGTTCTGTCATTTGACATTTACATATTTTATTTTATTTTTTGTTGTGAATAAAATAAAGAAGAACAAGAAGAACAAAGAGATGAGAGGAAGAGGGAGATTTGTATTATTCTCAAAAAATAGAATTGTATACAATGCCTTCAATGAATCATCTATTTATAGGCATAAGAAGTACATAATACATTAAACTCTAATTCATAGAGATAATATTCCTAATAATAAATAAATCAAACTCCTTTGATAAAGTTCTAATCATGATAGACATCCACATAGATAAATATTCATAACACTCCCCCTTGGATGTCTATGAAGATAATGTGCCTCGTTAAAACCTTACTAAGATAAAAACCCAGTGGGAAAAAAATCTTTAGTGAAGGAAAAAGAGTACACACATCTTTGATACACATAACATGTTGCCTCATTAAAAACCTTACCAGGAAAACCCATTGGGACAAAACCTCGGTTAAGGGAAAAAGAGTGCAACGCGTATTTACTCCCCCTCATGCAAACATCACAGAAGATCTTTGAATCTTCATAATTTAATCTTGAATATCATTTTTCTAAAGATCGTGAGGGATGAAAACTTTGGAGTAATATGTTCCATGATGTATCCATTTTCAAACTGAGATATACATTTTGCGTTATCTTCACACAAGATAGCTTTTATCATATCTTGTAAAAGTAAATCCACTTATCTTTTGGATATGTTGGGTCAATAGTCTTAGCCAAACACAGTTTTTTTGGCTTGCCTCGTTCATAACAATTATTTCTACGACATTTGAGGAGGCATCAACGAATGTTTGAAGATCTAAATGTAATGATCTTTGTATATTCATAGATATTTCTTGACCAACTAATATATAGTGCTTCAAGACCAAGAAAAGATATAATTATCTTTATTCACATCCAAAAATCTTACAACTATTGGGATACTCAATAGATATGCTCTATTCATATTGAATCTTCTTTAAGATTCTTTCAGCTTATGTCTATTCATAGACAAAAGAAATATATAAAAATGCTTGATCTTCAGGTCGAGATAAACTTGATGTCAAGATTCAAGTACTTGTATTGAAAGTTCTTCATGAGTTTCCAATTTGAAGCTCTTTAGGAGTTCTAAAATTATCATAATGGATCTTAATCCAAACTCCTTTATAAAATACATAAGGAATTCCGATCATTCTTATAGTATTTTCTCAATTAGTATTCACTAAGGCGATTATACCAAAAGCGCCAAAATATTCATGAGACATGTCTAAATAAATTTCCTCAGAATTTTCCAAATGCTTATAGCATTTTAGATCCTTAAAGGATAAATATGGATCCACAAATAATTAGACGCATGTAAAATTTTCAAAACTGCCAAAGTAATTGCATCTACCATGAAGTAATTAAAACTTTTCATAAATCACAATTCAAGTCGTATTTACGACTACTTATTCGTGCCTCACTTGCATTACACCTTTAGGTGTTTGGACTGGTGGTCCAAATACTTCTATTTTAGAAGTTCAACGCGTCTTTCAACATTGGCCAATTCAATATCTATACTTCTGGATAGATTTTATACAAGATCCTCGATTTCTTTCTTTACTTCTATAGAAGTATTTTATGTAAAATTGTTTGTAAAATCGTTGTCGACAACTTTCCAATTTTTCTAGTTCCATTCTCGTAATGACATAACTCATCGAGATCTCTTCAAGATTTCAATCTTTATTTCAGGTACCTGAAACTCTTCAAGAGTTCTATTATTTGTTATGTCTTGGGTCTCTTCAGAAGCACCCGCCTCCAATATATGACCATCTCATATTATTTTCTATTTACGAGAATTTTGATCATTGGAACCATTTCAACTATCATGCTTCAGGCATGATTTACATTCTCTCGCTCTAACATGTAATTTAAACTTAGAGCATTTCAGCTGGTATATGAGACTTAATTACTCTCATTGGGTCAGTAAATATGTCTGGCAGTTGACATGTAATAACATGAATTATCTTATGAACTTCTAGTTCATATACGAGAATCTAGATAATGATAATTCATTTTCCTCTATCCAGCTGATTATTATCTCCCCTGATGTTGAGAAAAATCATGTTATAAATGATTCTCCAATTAATGTTTAAGAATTTAAACATAAAAGGAGACTCGTACTCAATATATATTCTCAACCCTTTTTATTTACCCATTTTGTGCGTTGTGGTGGAGCAATTCATATCGCACATTCAAAAATCATAAAATGGGAAATGTATGGTTTCTGACCAAAAACCAATCATAACGGGGAGTTTATTATAACTCGTTGGCTTGATGCGTATAAGTGTTGCTATATGGAAACACCATATGAATAATAACTCTTTTGTTCTCATAGTTTAGCTATTAAATAGGAGGCATCCAATTGAAATTTTGCTAAACTATATTTTTCATAATCAATAGGCTTTGTAACAACTGATATAGCCTAAAATATAAACCCACTAGCTTTTCAAGACGAATAGTCTAACTGCATAATCTGAATATTTTTAGAATCAATCTCACAAACTTCTGGTTGTAAGTAGATGCATCTACTAAAATCATATAAAACTTTCTACATTTGTGGATATATGGGCCCATATTTCGTTCAGATATGCAAGACATACAGTCTCAACTTCAATACAAGAACTTTAAGTTCTAATTCTTTTTGTAAGTGGGATCATCTATATCCTTTGAGAACAAACAACACAAGAACTTCAGGTTCTTTTAGTAAGTGGAATTTAATCAATTCCTTTAAGCAACACAATAACTTCACGTTCTTTAATAAGTGGAATTTAATCCATTCCTTTGAGAATAAGCACCACAAGAACTACAAGTTCTTTTAATACATGTGCATGTAAATCTCAATAATTTCTGCACCATTGATCAGGATGGTCTAACCGATCATGCCAACTATATATGTGTGTGTATATATCTCTGAATTCGTAAACTCCTTGTTTACCATAACATGTAATTCAATCTCACTCGTACATGTCTAGTACGGCCATCAAAATTGTTCCTTTAAATAGGAATATATTTAGCTCTTTTGGAGCTTTCAATTAAAATTATCTTTTGGTAGTAATATATAGCTCTTCTAGAGCTTTCAACTGACTTTTTGGCTACCAAAACTGATATCAATATTGGCTTATTTCAAATGTCAATTGATAACATATGTTATCTATAATTCCCAAAGGGATAGTTTGCGAACTCATATTGCTCTCTTTATGACTTTGACGAGTATAACACACTGTGAATATGGAATAAAGTTCCATTTGACAATAACATATTTGCTCAACCAGAGCCTTTTGTGATATTAGTACTTCCGGATATAGTACTCACATTATTCTCTTGCATTTTAATCGAGAAATGCATAATTGTGCACCTTTCAAAATGTGCTTTGTTTCATTACCTAAGGTAATGAAAATATGTACTTTGTATCATTCACTTTGAGGAATGAAAAATATAAAATATAGCACATCATATCAAGTCGGTTATCTATCAGAGATAAACTTTCAAGTGCTCTTCCGAAGTATTGATATTTTAGTACTTTGAGAAATACTACTCATATTTCCCCTTGCATTTAAATGGGAAAAATATTTCTTATGCTTAAGTACAATATGAGTACTTGCATTATTTGCTAGGCATAAATAGCCACAATTCTAGGCATTAATAGCCACAATTCTAGGCATAAATAGCCACAATTCTAGGCATTAATAGCCACAATTCTACGCATAAATAGCCACAATTCATTGTATATTTTATTTCGGAAGTAATCATATTCTTCAAATAATAAATTAACATAAAACGTAACTAAATAATATGTGAAATAAATAAACATAAAGCAAACTAACATAAATAAATAATAAATAGAACGAATTAACATAAAAAAAAATAAAAAAAAATAAAACCAATTATTCATGTTAGAGGTTATAAGGAAAATAAATAAATGGTAAATTATTCCCTTCAAGGGTTATGAGAAAATTAACAATATCCAATTGAGTTGGACCAATAACGCCATAATTATTTTCTCCATAAACAAAATTTGTTTATATTTTATTTCATTTATCATTCATGATTATGGATAAAGTCCATAATACTTTGGCATTTGACAAGTACGAAACCAATGGTTTATAACATCACATTGGTAAAAAGATTTCACTTCCTTAGAATGATCTTTATCACTCTTGTCATCCTTATAACTTCGCTACCAGCGGGTAGAAGTATTCTTAAAATGACTATATTTTTCATGTGTATATTCATAGCCTCGACCACGACCACGACTTTTAATGTGATTTTTTTATTCCTTCCATAATATAATCTCACATTCACTTCAGGGAATGGAGTAGAGCCAGTGGGCCTTTAAAACCTTTTTCACATATCCTTATCACAAAGAACAAAGATTTAATCCTCGTACGCGGCATTGTTAAACCTGTCCACAAGGTCCTTTAAAAACCTCCTTTGAGACCAGTAGCCTCGCAGAACGGGATGTCCAGCCAATTATACTTGGATTATATCGAAATTATGTCTCTAATTGAATAATGATTTACCATGTTTGCATTCACTTCAGGGAATGAAACAGATCCAATAATTGCATGGAATAAACATCATGCTTGCATTCACTTCAGGGAATGCCCCATCATTGATAATTGCATGGAATAAACATCATGCTTGCATTCACTTCAGGGAATGCCCCATCATTGATAATCGCATGGAATAAACATCATGCTTTGCATTCACTTCAAGGAATGCCTCCCATAAAACTTTTTGGATCAAGACGAATTTTCGTAACTTAAAATTGGGAGAAGTCTATGGTCGAGTTTTTTTTGACGAAAAAGAAATATTGCTTTCAAGCAAATATAGACTTTATAAATCCAAAATCATCATGATTTATCGCACTTTAAAATAATAATATAAAGAATAAAAATAAAACCAAAATTTAACGATATTGATTTTTCTCTCGTGGACAATGGAGACATAGCATATGACCGAGATAGCTTCTCATAGTCCCTTTATATCACATCTCTTTCCAAGCCATTTAAGCATATCATGTAAAACTCAAAACACGGTTAAAAATATTAACTTTTACCAAATAAAATGACATAAATAATAATATGAAAAATATCAAATATAATCATATAAGTAAAAGTATGAATAAGCATACCGCTAATTAACCCTTTTAGGAATAAGAGAAAATACACGTAATTTACACCAAACGCAACCTCTTCGTCTCTGTCGATTCGTCTTTTGGTTTGTGAGAAGCCACAAATTTATCTCTTTCTAATGTTCGAATAAAATCAAACATACTTCCAAAATTTTCAAAAATTAAAACAAAGTTAAAATATAAAGAGAAAGACAATCGGTAACTAAAAAAATAAGAAGAAAAAAAAAACTTATCTTTGGTTTATTCTATAATCGAATTCTCCCCGGTAACTTCTTTTGAATTATAACGATGAAGACCTCAGTTGATTAGAGTCTCGTGCTGATAACGTGTTGTGAATAAAATAAAGAAGAACAAGAAGAACAAAGAGATGAGAGGAAGAGGGAGATTTGTATTATTCTCAAAAAATAGAATTGTATACAATGCCTTCAATGAATCATCTATTTATAGGCATAAGAAGTACATAATACATTAAACTCTAATTCATAGAGATAATATTCCTAATAATAAATAAATCAAACTCCTTTGATAAAGTTCTAATCATGATAGACATCCACATAGATAAATATTCATAACATTTTTTTATATTTTAATAGTTTTTTTATAATTTTTAAGACTTATTTTTTAAAAATAAAATAAGAATCTGAAAATGTCAAATGACAACTCTATGATACGATGCATTGTTACAACCGATTAATAAATAGTTAGATTCAACAATTAATGCTGGTAAAAAGCTTAATAGATTTAATTTATTGATTTAATGTCTTAATTGAATGCAAAATGAGGGCTAGTTGATTTTACCCCCTAAATTTCAAGAGCTTGATACATCATTAAACATTAAAAATCAATAAAAATTAATAAGAAAATAATTAGACACGAAATAGAAAATGATATAAACACAACACAATTATATAACTGTGTCAAAGATTAGGATAATTTTAGATGTTATTGATGTTTTTTTTGATAAAACGGTACCGTCCTTTGCCTTTTATTGATACTTAAAATAAAGACAATTAAAGAAGACTAAAAGTCTTCAAAAGTTCAGACAAAATGAAAAGCGGTCGGGGCAAAAAATAAAGAAACTAAAGGGGTAAAAACTGGGGAGGCAAAGAAATACAAAAGACAATCCGACGGAGGAATCTGGAGGCAAAATCGGAGGAAAATTGCGCAGAACACCCAGATTCAGGAGAGGAGAAAGGTGCTCCATGAAGAAAACCCCAAAATGCTGATTGGAAGGGGCAAAAACTCATCGATGAGCCAGAGATCGCCGGTCTTCATCGGAAACTTGGAGGACGGTTGCTGGTGCGTCTTCGACCCAAAAACCTTCATGGGTATCCTCTCTTCTTCCATAATCCGCCATTGCATGCGCTGCGATGTTGCCGTTTCGTCCGATGAAGGTGAACCGACAGGTGTTGGAACTCCGAGCGGCGTTTTGGGCGTCACATATCAGATGGCTAATCACCGAAAGGTCAACAGAGGAGGAAGCCAATTTCTTGATTATTGACCGAGATTCGCCCTCGACTATCAGGTTCGAAAGCCCCAGATCTTTTGCAAATTTTATACCCTGTAATGCTGATAGTGCTTCTGCTTCGAAAGCTGATAGTACATCAGTATTTGTTTTGAAAGCTGACCCTAGGATTTGAGCTTCACTGTCCCTTATGATACACCCTGACCACGATTTCTTTGATACAGAAGAGTAGCTCGCATCAAAATTCAACTTTACAAAAGGGGATTGTGGAGGAGACCAGTATACCTGCTCTCGAGTATGTGGATGAGACAGAGAGGTTGACAAAGTCCCTAGCTCAATTAGGTAGCTTCTCACAAAAGTTGTAATACTGTGGATGCTTTGATATTTGCCTTCATGAATGATTTTATTTCGAGAAAACCATAAGGACCAAATAATGACTGCAATTTGTGTTTACCTGTTAGACTCGTAGTTGTCGAAGAGCCAGGAGAGCCATTCACAGAAATTCATCTGGTCAATGTTTGAGGGCCACCTGAAATGAAAATTTGACCAAATAGCTTTAGCAAAACTACACAAATGGCTAATATGGTTGATATCTTCTCTGAATAGCTGGCACCTAGGACATAAGACATCTGTGGTTACTCTTTTGATGCATAAATTATGTCTTGTTGGCACAAAATTTCTGCTGAACTTCCATAACAGAATCTTAATCTTAGCTGGACATGAAATTCTCCCTAACTTATCATAAAACTTATGAAGAGAAGGATCAGCAGACTCATTTAGGAGTACTCTATAGCCACTTCGGACTGAGTAGTGGCCATCTTTCTCCTGGTTCCAAGCTAAAACATCCGCTCGTCCACTTGTAGATAGTTTAATGGCTGTGATGTTATCAAAATCCTACTGATTAAAATTAGCAGCAATAAAATCCGACTGCCACTGCCTTAGATTAGGATCAATTAGTTCAGACACCCAGTGAAGGTTAGCTACCCGAGGGGTAGATATTTTCCGAGGAGGTGATGTAGGTAGCCACACCTCATCCTATATAGATAGACCATGACCCCTATCAACCTTCCAGTAGATGCCTGACTCCAACACCCCTCTAGAGCACCAGATGCTATGCCACACATAAGATGGGTTAGAACCGAGAGAAGAGTGCATAAAATTCGATCTAGGGTAGTACTTATCTCGGAGAAGGCGGGCAACAAGAGAGCTAGGATTAGAGAGAAGTCTCCATCCTTGTTTTGCAAGCAAAGAAAGGTTGAACTTGCCTAAATCCCTAAAGCCCATTTCGCCTTCAGATTTAGGGAGACATAAAGCTTGCCATGTACACCAGTGAATGCCACTTTTAGATGGAGATTGACCCCACCAATACTTAGCCATTATTGCTTCGAGTTTCTTGCAAAGAGAAGAAGGAAGTAGAAAACATGCCATAGTGTACAAAGGAATAGCCTGGAGTACTGATTTGATGTAAACCTCCTTGCCTCCTAAGGATAGAAGCCTAGTGTTCCAATGATCAGTGCTGCCTTTGAATCTATCCTTCAAACCCGCAAGAGCTGCCCTCTTATTTCTTCCAATCATAGACGGTAAGCCCAAATATTTGTCCAGATTATCCAATACAGGAGCATTCAAAATACTACAAACTTCACCCTTTCTCATATTCGAAACATTAGAGCTAAAAAATAGACTAGATTTCTCGAAATTAATAAGCTGACCTGAGCATTGGGAGTAAGTGTGCAGAATATTCTTCAAATTAGTTGCTGCCGAGCTACTCGCTTCCCCAAATATAATACTGTCGTCCGCGAATAATAAATGAGTAACCAACGGTGCTCCTCGGGCAATACGGGCCCTTTGAAGAGATCCGGAGATGCTCGCAGTACGTAAGAGGGAAGACAAGCCTTCACTACACAATAAGAAGAGGTACGGACTGATCGGGTCGCCTTGGCGCAAACCCCTTGTAGGCACAAAAGCATCACCCACTTTCCCATTAATAACGATGGAGTAGCTCACTGTCGAAATACAACTCATTAATAAATCAGTCCACTCCTGCGCAAAACCCAACTTTTTCATTACAGCCGCCAAAAAAGACCATTCCACACGGTCATAAGCTTTAGCCATATCCAACTTTAAGGCAAAAGAACCTTTACGGCCAGAACGCTTCTGCTTGTAAGAATGAAGTATCTCATAAGCTGCAATGACGTTATCTGAAATTAGCCTTCCGAGGAGGAAGGCACTTTGGGCTTCATCGATACAGAGATGCAAGAAGGATTGTAAACGATTAGCCAAAACTTTCGTCACAATCTTAACGAGCACGTTACACAGGCTAATGGGCCTAAAATGGGTCATAGTGGTCGGATTAGTAACCTTAGGAATCAACACCACATAGGTAGAATTAATCCGGCTAATGGGCTGAACCCCTTTCAAAATGTCAATGCAATATTTGCTAACTTCAGCTCCAATTATGTGCCAAAAGCGCTGGTAGAAAATAGCGCCCAAACCATCTTCACCACTTGCTATCAACGGGCTCATAGCCTGTAAAACGATCAAAATTTCCTCGCTAGTAAAGTCTGCCAGCAGAGCATTATTCATTTCAGGGGTAATGCAAGGACTTATTCTTTCTAAGACCACATCAGGATCAATGGTAGCTTGAGAGGTGAAAAGACTCTCAAAGTAGCTGGTAGCCAACTCGCTAATTTCCTTCTCCGTATCCACCTGAATACCACCATCTCCAATAAGCCTATCAATGCGATTTTTCCGACGTCTCGAAGTTGCGAAACGATGGAAAAAACCAGTGTTTCGGTCACCATGTTTCAACCAATTCGCCCGTGCCCTCTGCTCCCAATAAAGTTCTTCTCGATCCATTTCTAAGTTGAGAGTAATTTTAGTATCCAAAATATCCCCCAAAACTGAATCAGAAGGTTGTAACTCATTCAACTCATTCAGCCTCTTCTTCAAGTCTTTAATCTTTATATTCTTTGCTTTTTTGATTCGTCTAAACCAAGAGTCAAGGCCTACACTTACAGTGTGCAGCCGATCAGGTACAGATCCCGAAGCAGAATTCTAAAGCCGAGTAACCTCAGCCTCACATGTATCCTCTAACAGCCACGAAGCTTCGAAGCGGAATGGAAAGCACGTCCTCCAATATTCTGCCCCATATTTGATGACAGCAAAAGTGGACAATGGTCCGAAAAAGAGTGACCAAGATGTTCAAGGGTATAATGCGGAAAGAGATCCCACCAAAGTTGGTTTGCAACCCTTCTATCCAATCTTTCACGGATGTTGTTGGATTGCAATCTTCCCCATTCCCAAGTGAACCATTGACCTTGAAAGCCAATATCCTCCAGCGAACATTCGTTAAGGACTTCACGGAAATCATCCATCTGTCTAGCACTTCGTAACCTACCCCCTCGTTTTTCATGTGAAAAGAGCAATTCATTGAAATCCCCTATCACCAACCAGGGGATAGAAGGTGAATCATTCAAAAGACGAAGGAGGTTCCAAGATTGTCTTCGATTCTGCTCTTGAGGTGCACCGTAGAAGCCCGTGCATCTCCAACTAGCCCCATCACTATCTTCATCAAATAACACATCTATATGACTATCAAAGAAAGATCTCAGAGACACTTTGCAATCTCTCTTCCAAGCAAGGGATAAGCCCCCGCTTCTTCCATTTGAGCTAACGTCAATACCATTTACAAAGCCACACGATTTGCGAAATTTTTCCATCCTAGAACTCTATAATTTCGTTTCAACAAGAAAAATTACAGAGGGGTTAATATCTCTCAGCATTTGCCGGAGACGTTGTTAAGTTCGAGACCTACCCAAGCCCCGAACGTTCCAGCTGAGTGTTTTCATTGCGTGCGGCCGGCCTGAAGAACAAGGCCTGCCGATGTAGAAGTAGTTGTCTCCAAAGAATCCGAACCAGAAACATTTGGAGAAGAAAGCAACGTACGAGGGCGTTTCGAACCTTCCGCACACGGTTCCAGATTTTCCTCCCCATTTTGCACCATAATTACGTCATCATTTGTAATCATTGCTGTAGATAAGTTGACTGAATAAAAGGAGTCTTGTCTGGGAGGAATATTCTCCTTAACTGTGGCTAAAAAACTATTTATGGGAACTCCCTGATTTGTCCCTTGTAAATTAGGGAAACTTTTCAACACCCCCTGATTTCTTGCCGGACCAGAATCCAGAAATTGATTTGTGGAATCTTCCCGGAGCCACCTGCTCTGAGGAAGGGATGAGAACCGTCGTGAGGGAGCTCGAAGTGATAGATCCCATCCAAAACTTATTTTTTCCGGTGGCACAGTTAATCGAATCGGACACAACGACTCTCAATGGCCCATCTTTCCACAAACAAAACAAAACAAAGGAACCTTCTCGTACTCAAACCGAACATAATGGGATGCACCTCCACGAAGGGATAACTTCTTCCGACGCTTTAGGGGTTTACGCGAGTCCATAGCTACACGAATCTTCATGATTCCTTTATACCCGAGATGAACGGCCGTAGAATCATAGGACACAAAAGTCCCAATAAAATTCCCCATCTGACGCGCAAATCCTTCCGATAAGTACCCAGGCGACACATCATGAACATAAATCCAGAAATTTACAGTAAACAGAGGAACCGAGTGTGGATCACCCCCTTCACGAATTCTATGGAGTATCAACAAGTGCGAGTTGAAATTCCATGGACCGCCTCCTTCGATTCTGTCCATGTCCACCACATGATATAGACGGAACAAATAGCGCCCATTCCCCAGATCTGAAATTGAAATACCTTCTAAGGGACGCCATACATTTGCGAGAGTGGCTCTCATAGACTGGAAGTGTATGACACTGTCAGTAAGAAAACAACCAACAAAACAGTTTGCAAAAGAAACTCCTTGGGGAAGATTATCCCCCTCAGCCTGAATCTCATTATCCTCGTCATCTTCTAAAGACAGGTTGGCCAAGGTATCTTTCACAATTGGATCGATGAAGAAATAAAAAACCGCAACAAGAAGAAAAACACTGAATTAAACAGCAAAGGAAACGAAAGAGAAAGCAAGAGAAGAAGAATAGTGTGCTAAGAAGCAGAGAGCATGCTAAGAAGCAAAGGACGTGCTAAGAAGCAGAGAAACTTAAATTAATGTTAGTTATAGTACAACTTTTAATTTTAAATTAATGTTCAACCATTTATATAATGAAAGTAACAATTGTAATTGGAAACGACCATTATAAATATCGAATTGTATAATTGATTTAAAACAATTAAATCGACTCATATTAGAATTAGAAAATACATGTATGATTTATATAAAATACGACTCGAATTAACATATTCAAAGATTGGAAACTTCAACTTGAGATCTCCTAGGCATCATAACAATTTTCTTTGGTTAATGTTATTTTAATTTTCATGTCAACCCTTTGGTTAATTTGGTATTGTGTTGATTTATTATAAAAATAAAATAAAATTAATCAGAAAATTGCAATAGAAAAAATATTTTGGAAAATATAATCTTATAATATATAATGTAAAAATATAAAATATAAATCTTTAACTCTAAAATATAACCTTAAATCATAAACTATACGACCTAAAAGCCTAAACCATAAATTTTAAATTAAACCACTAAATTCTAAAATTGACAAGTTTATACAAACTAAAATTTACACAAACTTATTAGATTTTTTGGGTTATAAGCTAGTTTAGGGATTTATGTTGAAGGGTTCAAAACTTTATGATTTAAGATTAAATTTTAGGTTTAAATTTTAAATTTTAAAGTTCAAAATGTAAAATTTTAAGATTTAAATCTTTGAAAAAATTGTGTAATTTATTTTAAAAATATGCATCAAAACATAATCTCAAATAAAAAATGTAATACATATTAATGAATTGAGCTAGGCTGGGATATTAAGATTTATGGTAGCATTAGTAAGAAACATAATTGGGCTGATGATAAAAAACTGATGAATTACGTATATATGTTAAGATCAATTGTGATGTCTCCTTCTCAAAGGGTTATGAGCACGTATGATTTATTGTCATCGCACGTGACTCGACAAGAGTTATTTGCAGAAGATCATCCTCATTGATCTATTTATCTTCTGTTGATGTTGCTGAAGCCCAAGCTTTGACACTTGAAATTAACCTTGATGTTAATGAAGGCTCCCCGTGATCATTCTTGAGTCAGATAAGACAGGTTTATTAACCGTTTAAAGGTTAAGTCTTTTTTGATCTAAGAGATAATAGTTATTGACGAAGATATTCTTTTTCTGTCGTCTTTCTTTTTTATTTGTCTTTTCTCTTTTATCTTTCAGTGTTGTAATAAAATCGTCGATTAAATTGCTAAAAATTCTCGCTTGAACTCTTGTTCGTTTGAGTGGTCTTTTTCTATTTCTCCTGGCATGAGGGATCTTTTGTAACTTTTCCTTTATGAAATGATTTATGATTGTCAGAAAAGTACACAATTTTTTAAAAAGCTACAAACAAGTCTCATAATTAAAATATTGTTATAAATATGTTAGCTTATTATTTTTTTGAACAATTTCTATTTAGAAAAGGGAGAAGGAAAATTTTGCTTCTACTGAGTCTTAAACCCACAACTTAGGAGAAGGGGGGTGTCAACTGAGAGCCACCTGCTCTAGAGATTGTTGACTAAATTAACTTATTATTAAACACGAATCAAATGTCTAGTGTGATATGATATAATAACACTATTAATCCCAAAACTTATTTATTCTATAAATTTTTTCCTTAATTAAGAACATTTCAATAAACTCAACCCTTCATAATTAAGAATCACATCAATTTAATATTTTTTGTAATATTGTCAAAGCAAACAATGCCCACTAGATCAAAACAGTAGTTGGATAACTGCACTATGCCATAAAATATGTTTTTGTTAAACTATCATTATACAAGGAAAGTTACAAAGAAGTAATATAACATTTTATGGGAGAAGAATAAACAATTTAAGAGAGAAAATAAATATTAAACTGATTATTTTAAATATAGAGGATTAAATTTATTGAACTGTTTTAAATTAGAGTTTAATTAATAGAAACTATAAATTTTAAGGACTAAAATTATTATTTTTTGATGAGCAAAGATTTTATTCAATATAAAACAAAACCATACAATTATAATAGTGTCTCATCAAAAAAATTCCTAAACCTAGATAGAGGAAAAGAATACAATCACAATTATATTAACATAAGGATCGAACACCAAAACATCACTAATGTATGACATGAAGCCACGACACACTTATAAGGACTAAAATTATTATTATATTAAACCATGCTCATATAATATTTAACGAGCAGGATCTATTTATAAATAAAATGTTTATAGTTCGTTAGAAAACAATTTACCTATTATCAAACTCATAAATAAGTGTGGAGTATAATTTATCAAAAACAATTTTTTGAAATTTGAAACAGAGTAAATGGCTATGTATATTACGTATCAGCGAGGGATAGGGAGGATCAGAAAATTTATTTGGCCACATTAATAATAAAAGGAATGCGTTTGGAATTGACAAAGAATCCCATTTTAAGAGGCCATGCATTTCAAGAAAGAATCAACGCTTTCATTCCCATCTCTGTTTTAAACACCACAATCATTTATAAATGAATCCTCTGGGTTCAATGGAGATCGCTCCAACTTCCTCGTCTTCTTCATTGTCTGCAACTGCAATCCCACACCAATCCCAATGGCTTCAAACTACTCTATCAGGTCAGCAAATAGAGATATAATTAAAACACCCAAAACTACAGTTTTTTTAATCCATAATTCACATTTGCAGGTTGGCATCAATCTCCGTTTTCATCTATTTAGCATCGTAAAATAATCTGAATCCGACGATTCTGACACGGTTTTGGTTGGGATTTTTTTTTGAAAATCGTGTTTGGCATGGGGAAGTTTTCAATTAAAAATTTTGGATTCGAATTTGGTTGGTTTTAGATCAAACTGTGCCAAGAAATTTAGAAAAATACGCTTAAAAAATCCATCTTTCAATTTCGATTTTGATCAAATTGGAGTTTGGGAAAAATTTGTTCTTTGTTTTTTTTAGTGTCAGGTTCAAATATTAAAATTTTAAATAAATTCGAGTAGGAAATGGGATTGGAAAAGCAAAGAATGTGCCACCTTGCCTGAGCTGTGCCCATTCCGGTAGTACTTCACTCCCACCCGCAAAATATTGTCTGCTAGCCGAAAGTCTATCTGAGAGTCCATCACGGATGCTTAAAATTCCATAATTTTTGTATACAATTCATTATTGTTTATGTTTGGGGTTCATGACCAATCTTTCTAACAATATGATCTCCAAAATTCAAACCTGAATTTTTTGTTGTGAATGCAATGTGACTTGTCATTGTAACCGGTATTTGTTTGTTCGAAATTTCATCATATAGTATTGGGGAGTTACATTCAAATCCTCAAACTCTATGCATATGTGGCTTGCTTTCCTTATTTGATCTCCTTTTCCCCACTATTTTGCAGAATTGGACATGAAGATGAAAGCCATGATGACCCTTCTTCAGGAATCTGATGAATCTAAACCTTCATGCCAAAATGCCGATGTTTCTAACGACTGGAAACAAGAACTCGTAAAAATGTTGGCAGAGTTAAACGGATCATACTGTTCTTTAGCACATAAGTATGATCAGTTGAGGTCGAAATCTCTAAATTTCCCTCAGTCTGGGTCTTCATCATTGTCCTCTAACTCAACAGAAATCCAACAGGCCATCGATCAAAGAAGGGCCCTGCAAGCCTCTAATGATCCTACATGGGAAGCGTCCGATACTTGCCACGAATCTGTCGATGATTCTGATTATGAACATTATAGATCTGACTTTGAACATCTGAACAAGTTAGCAGATGATCTTGTATTAACAGAACAATGCAATATGGCTTTCATGAGAAAACCTGAAGAAAAAATTAAAAGAGAATTTTCGGATGAAGAGGAAGTTGCGGAGTTTCAAAAGGGTAGTTTTGAAAAGGTGAATTCATGGTTTCATGTTACAAAGCTTATGGAGGAGACTATGCGGCAGCAAGCAGAACTATTAAGAAGGAATGAGGAGAAGAGAGAAACCATCATTCGGTTACGGCAGAAACTCGAGCACTTAAAGAATGAAAACAAGATCCTGCATCTGCAGAAATCAAGATCAACAGGACTATTTCTAGGCAGATTTTTCAATGGAGGTTGTTCATAGTTTTTGTTTTTTCCTTTTCAATTCCGTCAATCTCTTGTTAGCATTGGTACATTGGTAACTCCAAAAATGATATTTAAGTTGTCTGCAATTTCTTCTATAGATTCAATAATCAATTGACCAAGCATTTAAATCAGCCGAACTCACACAGTTAGAAGGTGATGTACATCTCTTCAATAACTAATGCGAAAACCAGTTTATATCAATGCTTAAAGCAATGCCTATAGGCAACAAGGTAATATCAGAGAAAAGAGAACTACTTTGAATTGAAGACAAGACTCAAGAGAATTAGGTTCTTATATTTTAGCAAACATATTGCAGCTGGAAACATGCATGCCTCTGGCAGTCAAGATGTTTTTAATAATCGGCATCTCATGTGCAACAACATATTCTTTAAGGGAAATAAGAATTCTTGTGAAACTAACATGTATGACAGTAAATTGGAATGTTTAATTCAAGAACAAACCCATTTCCTCCCCCATCCAGACCTAGGGAGGAAGAAAACCATTAAGTTTTCCTTGCATCATAAAGAACACACCTATGATTCAAACAAGTTAAGCCCCAAAGGCCAAAACCACTACTAGGCTGTGAAAAGCTCTCCACCTGCACATTCAACAGTCAAAGCAAAAGGGCACATGACAGATTAATACTTCTCTGAAGAATTTGGAGGTTGCAAGTTCAACAAAAGGCAAAGAATCAAGAAAAGTACCTCTGTGATGGAAAGTTGGATGATGCAGTGTAGAGAGAAGGGGAGCAAAAGGAAAAACCAATATAGTCCCCATACAATTACAAGAAAAAGGCCATATTCTCTCACAAGTGCTACTTCTTTTAATCTTGCTCCCAAAGTTTAAAACTTTACTGGCCTGATCCTTGGGAATCATCCCTGGGAGAGGGTTGTTGCTGGTGCTGCTGATAAATCTGACTCAAAGCTTGAGGATTTAGCACCCCAATATGACCATCTTGAGACAATCCAAGTTCCAAACCAGGTAGCTGCTGGTTAGCCGCACCCAAGATTGAGGTGAAACTCATCTGACCCATGTTTGCACCTGCCAAGTCAAAACTTAAACCAGGAAACCCAAGCTTTTGCAGATAGTTAGAACTTTCAGTGCCTAAGTTTGTTGTAGATGGAGCAGATGATGACTGAAAAGCATAACCACTGACCGGGGACCATAATCCTGTACCCACATGGTGGGGTCTCCCCAAATTGCCACCCACCATTGCCCAATTGGTCCTACTGAACCCCTCTAAATCTTCAATCCTTTGGTGCAACCCTGCTGATAGAGACGCCCCTTGCTGCGAAACTAAGCCTCCGGCAGCAGCCAAAGCTGAAGCCGGAATCGTTCCGCTCCCCGTGGCGGCAATTATTGATTGTTCGGCGTGTTGTAACAGCCATTGTATTGTTTCTCCATCGGATTTGTGACCCAATTCCCTGGTCAACTGGAAAATTCTAGCTGCACATAAAGCAGGCATCCTTATCCTTCTACCTCTCCCTTCAACTTTCGTATGCCTGTCCTTCTTAGAACTTCTCTTTGGGGCCAACTTTTGTTTCTTCCCTTCTTTGTCTGAAATAACAATCTGGGAATCCTGGGTTTCAGCAGCCTTATTCCCCATGCTTTGAGGCTGTTGCTGCAAGAAATTGGGAACTTCATGTGGAAGCTGCTTGGAGCCCTTGCTATCCATGAACAGGTAAAAAGGTGGCGGATTCCTTCTTGATTGAAGAAGGTGACCTGAAAAATTCCTGGACTCTCCCGAGTTTTTAACTGTTTTAGACCAGAAAATATGAAGACAAAGCCATTGATATTTTGAAAACCCAAAGCACACCCAAAATGTCAAAATTTGTATACTTGGTCCTTTCTTTCTTACCCTTTTTTTTCACTTTAATGGAGGGGTTTTGACCAACGTTTGTGAAATTGGTGACATCATTTCTTGTAAGAGACTCAATGGTCGACGTGGAGGAACGAGTTTTTGACAACTGGTAGCAATAACATTGGTCTGGATAAAGATGGTTTGCTTCGAAATTTAATCCTCAAAAAGCGAAAGGCAGTAGGGTGTTTGTTCTTTGGTTTCAGTTACATTATGTGCCAAAAATATATTTGTTGCACTTACAATTGAAGGATTTGGTGATGCTGGAGATACTCCACCATATGAGTGGGACCCTGAGTCCTGAAAACTTCAACTCTCCCTCGGTTTATAGTTCATGGAGACATGGACCATCTTCAAAACAAAATCCCTTTTATGATCTTTAACATCATACATGGAGTACAGACAAATGTTGGACGTGTAGTAAAGCATACTGCTTAGTTAAGAAAAAGATCTCAAATTTAAACTTTAGAAACGATATTATTACGAGAAACATCTTCGAAATCGAACATAGACAGTGAAAGATTATTATACAGTACATCTTTAGAAATTGGCTCTTGAAGACAACTTGTTCACATGTCTGTTGAGTGTAGAAACTTGGCACTTTTATTGGTTATCATTATATAAGATTATCTTTAAACTTGGGATTAAGAAAATGTTAGTAATTCTTTGATAAAAGTATTAGTAGAAGAATATTTTCTATAAAAAGGAACTATGAGAGAGAATGAAACAGGGGCCATTCTATGTTTAAGCTAAGAGATACGACCACAAAGGTAGGTTTGTCAAAGCAATTAAACCCTTTAGATTGAGTGGATGCCAATGACAGCTTCAGAAAAAGACAGGAACAAAGATGTCCAATTTCTTGAATTCTTGCTTTGAAAGTGATTTCTTGGCTCTAAAATCCAAGTTATTTATATGTAGAGATTGCATATCAGATATTATTTAACCATATCTAACTCTAACCCAAACAAACAAAGGTACTGCAATAAGAGCCGCAAAAGTTGGCATGGGACCAAACTACGTTGAGCATTAGAACCAAAATGGTGTGCATGAAGAGTCAACATTTGTGCCAATCTCCCATGGCTAAAAGATGTTGTTTACAAGTATGTAAAAATCTTTTGACTTTTTCAATGCAGTTCTTGTGTTCACCGTAGTGGAAGTTTCCTGGCATATGCACACATCTCTTTAAGTACGCTCTTTTTTCTTTTAATCATTCTCCCAAACTTGATTATTAAGCAACTTTTGTCATCAACCATCGAACAAATGAGCGAAAAATGTATTTTCCTTTTTCTTTGAAAACTCAAAGCTTTGGTTTGATGTAGAGAAGTTCAATTCCTTTGGGTTGAGATGATGATTGTGGTGGGAGTTGGTACGTTATCAAATAAAAAACTAAATTACGTGCATGGTTTAGGTTTCGGGTTTAGAGAATTGGAGGTATAGTATATTCTTTAGAGTTTAGGATTAAGGTTTGAGATTTAAAATTTAGGATTAAAGTTTATAATTTATCATGTTTGGTAATTAGCGGTTAGTGGTTTACATTAGCTGATTTGACTAGTGTATTGTATTAGCTGGTTGTATACTGGTTGTATAAAAGTGTTTGGTAAAATTAACTGATAGCTAATAGATGTTTGATTATTTGAACAAGTAAAATGACATATAAAGACATGATTATATCCGATACTTGTTTGAATAATTTATTAGTTATTAACATTTTATATCTATTAATATTAAGGATTAATATCCTATACACTGGCGGTGGAAACTGAAAGTTTCCACAAGCGCCTTAGTTTTAGGGTATAGGGAATTAGTTTAGTGTATAGGGTTTAGGGGTTTAGGTGTAGGGGATAAGAATTTAGGGATATTTGTTTCAATTTAAGGTTTAGAGTTATAATTTAGGGTTTATAGGTTAGAGTTTAGTTTTTAGGGTAATATGGTGAGGATTTAGGTTTTAACCTATAAACCTTAAATTATAACCCCAAACCTTAAATTAAAACAACTATCCCTAAATTCCATCCCTCTACTCCTAAACCCCTAAGCCCTATACCCTAAATTAAGTCTCTATACCCTAAAACTAAGGCGCTTGTGGAAACTTTCAGTTTCCACCGCCTGTGTATAGAATATTTATCCTAATATTAATTAGATAATAAAAATTAATTTTTTAATACCATTACTGAACATATATGAAGAATATACATGTTAATTTTTTATTTGTGATATTAAAATTTTAATATAATTTTAATACTTATTAAATTTATATGTATATTAATTTCTTATTTATGAAATTATATTTTGAATATAATTTTATTAATTATTATATTTATATTTATTTATTAATTTTTTATTTATGAAATTATATTTAAGAACTTTTTTTATAATTATAAATGACAAAATAATCTTTACAAATTTTTATCCAAACCTCTAACTTAAAATGCTCAAAGGAACTTTTTTTAAATGAGAATTTTCGCCTTAATCCGCCATTATAATCTTCCATTTACCAAACATTCTAATTAGCGTATTTAACTGATCAAATCTTTACAAATATTTTAAAACTTTAATTTTAACTCAAAATTCTATTTACCAAACAAAGCCTTAATTTTTTAGTCGAGATATAAAAAAAACATAAAACAGGAGTCTAACGATTTTTATTTCGATGCAAAAGGGTATTGAAGCCACCATGTAGATGTTGATGTAGCTTTAGCTTTGGCAAAGCATGATGCAAAAGCCAACGTATCCATCTCATCTGATGTTAGCCAAATTGTACCCCGGGACGTCATGGACAAGAGGGGTACCCGCTCAAAGCTTTTTTTTTTTTTCCGAATATTTATAGTTAAGTTTTAATATTTTTAATATTTATTATTTAAAATTTAATTTTTTTAATAATTGTTATTAATTTATTAGTGTTCTAATCTTAAAATTTATTTTTTTCGATATTTATTATAAGGAGTATAATTTTTTTTCAATATTGTTATTATAGGATCATTTTTTCGAATACTTGTAATTAGGGTCCATTTTTTATTATTTATTGTTATTTCAATACTTGTTATTAGGGTACAAATTTTCCAATACTTGTTATTATGAGGCCAATTTTTTCAATACTTGTTACTAGGGGTCTATCTTTTCTAATATTTGTTACTAGGGATCTATCTTTTCTAATATTTGTTATTAGGGTCATACTCTTAAATTTTATTTTTTTCGGTACTTGTTATTACGAGTCCAACTTTTCAATACTTGTTATTTATGGTATATTTTCCCTAATATTTGTTAGGGTGAACTACATAAATGACCATCATACTATTGGTAAAGTCGCGATTTGACCACCTTACTTTTTTCTAAGCAATTAAACCACCAAATTATTTAATTGGTTGCAATGTGACCACCGGAAGAAGTGACGTGATAGTTAATAAAATTGGTATAATTACACATTTGGTCCCCGCTATTTGTACATTTTATTAATTTGGTCCTAATTTTAATAAATAAAATAATTTTATTATTTAATTAGGCTACGACACGTGTCACTGTATTATTGGAGGACTTTATTTATATATTTTTAATTTAATAATTTTTATTTTGCTTCTCCAATCAGGCGGTGACACGTGTCACCAGATTGAAGGAGCAAAATTAAATAAAAAGCACCTCACCTCCAACAGGAATCGAACCCAAGTTGAATGGGTTGAAAGTGAACATGCCAACCACCATGTCAAAGCTATCCTTATGATGTATTGTACAAATTCTAATATATATTTTAACTTGTTACTCATGCCAGGAAAGAAACAAGAAACATATTACCACTGTTAGGATTCAAACCTGAGTATCTTGGGTTAAATGTGAGCATGCCTACCACTAAACCAATGTTATTCCTATGATATAATGTACAAAATCTATTATATAACTTAGTTTGTTACTCATGCCACGAAAAAGGAAATAAATATAGATTAAAGAATCTCGAATATGACACTTTTAGGATGCATAAAAATATTTAAACCACTGAAATATATCTAATAATTAAATTATTCACAATTTTATTTTTTATTAAATTTTAATTAAATTATTATATTAAAAAATTATATTAAAATTTTAATTTTTTAATTTTATATTCGTTAAATAAAATTTTAATATAATTTTTTATTTTTTAATACAATAATTTAATTAAAATTTAATAAAAAATAAAATAGTTAATAATTTAATTATTAGATATGTTTTAGTGGTTTATATATTTCTATGCATCCTAAAAGTGTCATATTCGAGTTTCTTTAATCTATATTTATTTCCTTTTTCCTGGCATGAGTAACAAACTAAGTTATATAATAGATATTGTACGTTATATCACAGGAATAACATTGGTTTAGTAGTAGGCATGCTCACTTTTAACCCAAGATACTTGGGTTCGAATCCTTGTAGTGGTAATATGTTTCTTGTTTTTTTCCTGGCATGAGTAACAAGTTAAAATATATATTAGAATTTGTACAATGCATCACAAGGATAGCTTTGGCCTGGTGGTTGGCACGCTCACTTTCAACCCATTCAACCTAGGTTTGATTCCTGTTGGAGGCAAGGTGCTTCTTATTTAATTTTGCTCCTTCAATCTGGTGACACATGTCACCGCCTGATTGGAGGAGCAAAATAAAAATTATTAAATTAAAAATATATAAATAAAGTCCTCCAATAATATGGTGACACGTGTCGTAGCCTAATTAAATAATAAAATTATTTTATTTATTAAAATTAGGACCAAATTAATAAAATATATAAATAGTGGGGACCAAATGTGTAATTATACCAATTTTATTAACTGCCATGTCACTCTTTCCATTAGTTTTTAACGGCTAGTGGTCACATTGCAACCAATTAAATAATTTGGTGGTTTAATTGCTTAGAAAAAAAGTAAGGTGATCAAATCGCGACTTTACCAATAGTATGATGGTCATTTATGTAGTTTACCCTATTTGTTATTACATGCAGACTCTTAAATTTTATGTTTTCGATACTTGTTATCACGTTTTCATTTTCCCTATATTTGTTATTACAAGAATACTCTTAAAATTCATTTTTTTTTTCAAAATTTGTTAATAAGGACCAATTTTTTATATATCACTCGTTATTAAGGGTCTAATTTCAATTCTTTTTTCAATACTCGTTATTAGGGGCCTATCTTTTCTAATATTTGTTATTAGGGCCATACTCTTAAATTTTATTTTTTTAATACTTGTTATTAAGAGTCTAATTTTTTTCAATACTTGTTATTTATGGTCTATTTTCCCTAATATTTGTTATTACATGCAGACTCTTAAATTTTAAGTTTTCGATACTTGTTATTACGGTTCCATTTTCCCTATATTTGTTATTACAATAATACTCTTAAAATTTATTTTTTTCAAAATTTGTTAATAGGGACCCATTTTTTATATATCACTTGTTACTAAGGGTCTAATTTCAACAAAAAAAATCAATACTCGTTATTAGGGGAAAGGGTGAGCAAAACTCCACTCGACTCAAAAAAATTAATTTTTTTGACTCGACTCGAAATTTTTTTAAAATAAAGTTTGAGTTGTAAAATAAAAATTCTAATAACTCAGAATTTTAGTATTTAGTAGATAAATTTTTAAGTTCGAGTCGTAAGGACTCGTAAATTCGCATAACTTGAAATTTTTTATTCAACTTAACTCGATCGAACGCTCACTCTTAATTAAGAACCTATTTTTTAATTTTACCTATAGGTCACCAAAATTTCAGAAACAGACCTGACTGTACGGTCATGAGTCGAGCTTTAGTAGTTTTCAGCTTTAGAACAAAAGGCTTTGAACTTCTTTAACAACAGAAATCTCATTTTCCTCGTGCTTTGATTACACAAAACTTAGTAAAGCATATCTCTTTTCTTTTTCCGAATTCTTCTTTTGAATAGTGATAACTTTTGTTGGCTAGCTTGTTTCTTCCCACATTTGTGTTATTTGAATTCTTCATATTTTTTTAGACAACACAATACTTTTCCGCTGAATTTAGAAGATTAGTTTGTAGATCTAGAATTTAAAGTTTATAATTAGAATTTAAATTTTAAAATTTATGTTTAGAGTTTTAAGTTTATAAATTTTAATTTTAATTTTTAAAAAATTAATATGTAAGCTTATGTAAAACTTCTTTACGGAACATACGTATAAAAAAATTATTTTCTTATATTTTATCTTTGAAACAATATGAAGGTTTATCAATGATGATATTCATAAATAATACTGATGTTTACTAATTGGTTGAGTGATCAATGATATTCATGTTGATCTATTTTGTATGGGTTCAAATCTTTATATTTACATTTAAAAATACAATATCTCTATTTAATAAAAAATCATAAATGATATTACCCACAGCTTTGCAAGATGAGTATATATAATTTGCAGATAAGAATTGTTGAGTGAGAAAACACCATTTTTAACATAAACTAATTATTAGTCTTTATTTTCTCGGAGTTAATTATCAAATATTTTAGTGATATATCTTCGCAATAATTATAAATTATTTTCAATATTATGATTTAGTTTACCTTTTCTGGACTATTTCTTTTCATTTCATATAAAAACTGTTAATATTGGTTTTTTAGAAGAAAAAAGAAAACAATGTTATGAATATTTATCTATGTGGATGTCTATCATGATTAGAACTTTATCTAAGGAGTTTGATTTATTTATTATTAGAAATATTATCTCTATTAATTAAAGTTTAATGTATTATGTACTTCTTATGCCTATAAATAGATGATTCATTGAAGGCATTGTACACAATTCTATTTTTGAGAATAATACAAATCTCCCTCTTTCTCTCATCTCTTTGTTCTTCTATTCTTGTTTTTTGTTCTTATTATTGTTCTTTATTATTCACAACACGTTATCAACACGACTCTAATTAACTGAGGTCTTCATTGTTTGAATCCAAAAGAAGTTACTGGAAAGAATTCGATTCTAGGATAAACCAAAGATAAATTTTTTTTCTCTCTTCATTTTTTTTAAATTACCGATTGTCTTTTTCTTTATATTTTAACTTTTTTTTGAAAAGTTTGGAAGTATGTTTGATTTTATTCGAACATTGAAAAGAGACAAATTTGTGGCTTCTCACAAACCAAAAGACGAATCGAAAGAGACGAAGAGGTTGTGTTTGGTGTAAATTACGTGTGTTTTCTCTTGTTCCTAAAAGGGTTAATTAGCGGTATGCTTATTCATACTTTTACTTATATGATTATATTTGATATTTTTCATATTATTATTTATGTTATTTTATTTGGTAAAAGTTATTATTTTTAACTGTGTTTTGAGTTTTGCATGATATGCTTAAATGACTTGGAAAGAAATGTGATATAAAGGGACTATGAGAAGCTTATTATAAAGTCTATATTGTCCACGAGAGAAAAATTAATATCGGTAAATTTTAATTTTATTTTTATTCTTTATATTATTATTTTAAAGTGCGATAAATCATGATGATTTTGAATTTACAAGAAGATTATTATAAAGTCTATATTTACTCGAAAGTAATATTTCTTCTTCGTCGAAAAACTCGACTATAGACTTCTCCCAATTTCAAGTTACGAAAATTCGTCTTGATCCAAAAAGTTTTATGGGAGGCATTCACTGAAGTGAATGCAAAGCATGATGTTTATTCCATGTGATTATCAATGATGGGGCATTCCCTGAAGTGAATGCAAACATGATGTTTATTCCATGCGATTATCAATGATGGGGCATTCCCTGGAGTGAATGCAAGCATGATGTTTATTCCATGCGATTATTGGAACTGTTTCATTCCCTGAAGTGAATGCAAACATGGTAAATCATTATTCAATTAGAGACATAATTTCGATATAATCCAAGTATATTGGCTGGACATCCCGTTCTGCGAGGCTACTGGTCTCAAAGGAGGTTTTTAAAGGACCTTGTGGACATGTTTAACAATGCCGCGTACGAGGATTAAATCTTTGTTCTTTTTGATAAGGATATGTGAAAAAGGTTTCAAAGGCCCACTGGCTCTACTCCATTCCCTGAAGTGAATGTGAGATTATATTATGGAAGGAATAAAAAACCACATTAAAAGTTGTGGTCGTGGTCGAGGCTATGAATATACTAATGAAACATATAGTCATTTTAAGAATACTTCTACCCGCTGGTAGCGAAGTTATAAGGATGACAAGAGTGACAAAGATCATTCTAAGGAAGTGAAATCCTTTTACCAATTTGATGTTATAAACCATTGGTTTCGTACTTGTCAAACGCCAAAGTATTAGGGACTTTATCCATAATCATGAATGATAAATGAAATAAAATATAAACAAAATTTATTTATGGCGAAAATAATTATGGCGTTATTGGTCAAACTCAATTGGATATTGTTAATTTTCTCATAACCCTTGAAGGGAATAATTTACCATTTATTTTATTTCTCTTATAACCTCTAACAAGAATAATTGATTTTTTTGTTTATTTTATTTTTTATGTTAATTCGTTTTATTTATTATTTATTTATGTTAGTTTGCTTTATGTTTATTTATTTCACATATTATTTATTTACGCTTTATGTTAATTTATTATTTGAAGAATATGATTACTTCCAGAATAAAATATACAATGAATTGTGGCTATTTATGCCTAGAATTGCGGCTATTTATGCCTAGCAGATAATGCAAGTACTCATATTGTACTTAAGCATAAGAAATATTTTTTCCATTTAAATGCAAGGGGAAATATGAGTAATATTTCTCAAAGTACTAAAATATCAATGCTTCGAAAGAGCACTTGAAAGTTTATCTCTGATAGATAATCGACTTGATATGATGTGCTATATTTTATATTTTTCATTCATCGAAGTGAATGATACAAAGTACATATTTTCATTACCCGAAGTAAATGAAACAAAGTACATTTGGAAAGGTGCGTAATTATGCATTTCTCGATTAAAATGCAAGGGAATAATGTGAGTACTATATCCGAAAGTACTAATATCACAAAAGGCTCTGGTTGAGCAAATATGTTATTGTCAAATAGAACTTCATTCCATATTCACAGTGCGTTATACTCGTCAAAGTCATAAAAAGACTTATTTAATTTTAAAGATATTCACGGTAATGAGTATCATATTAAGACCATTAGTCGATGGGATGTTGACTATCTCAATATTATGAGTATAAATCAAGACAATAATAAAAACTTGAAAATGTTATATGCATTGTCATCCATAGTGTACTACAATAGAATTAGCACAAATTGAAGCTCATGCTATTGTGAATCAGAAGTTTACTGATAACTTTATTATTTGGCAATGACCGGTTAGACCATCTCGGTTCAATTATGATGCGAAAATTTGTTGACACTTTCATGTGGTAATTTATTGAAGAGTTGAAATTTTCTTCAAAGTAATGTTTTCATGTGATACTTGCTATCAAAGCAAATCGATTATTCAATCATCATCAGCTATGATAGATTGTGAATCTATTAATTTTTTTTCTGAAACGGATACAAAGGTGATGTATGTGGGCACATACACCTTTCTTACAGTCCATCTAGATATTTTACGATTTTAATGGATGCATCGACTAGATGGTCATATGTATCCTTGTTACTAATCCGCAACCTGGTATTTGCGAGGCTACTTGCTCAGTTGATAAAACTATGAGCACATTTTCAGATTACCTTATAAAGACAATTGGTCTTGATAATGTTGATGACATGTCATTTTATATGTATTATCACTAATTCGCATCAAGCCAACAAATTATAATAAGTTCTTCCCATTATAAATGGTTTTTTGGTCAGGAACCAAATATTTCTCATCTTAGATTTTTTTAGTGTGCGGTATATGTTCTGATTACTCCACCACAACGCACAAAGATGAGTTTTTAAAGGAGGTTGGGAATATATGTCAAATTCAAATTTCTCTTGATAATTAAATATCTTGAGCTTCTCATAGGGAATTTATTTACAACTCGATTTACTTACTATATTTTAATGTGTCAGTTTTCCCAACGTTAGGGGGAGAAAATAAAATAGCTGGGAAATGAAATAAATTGGAATGAATTATCATTATCTTAGTTTGATCCACGTACTCAACAATGTGAACTATAAGTTCAAAGGATAATTCATTTAGCAAATCAATTGTCAGATGATTTTGCTGACCCTAATAGAGTGGCTAAAGTCACATATACCAACTATGAATGCTCCGTTTAAATTTAATGTATCGGAAGGACAAATTCTAGTTGCTAATGAGTCTAACTTACGCCTGTAGCGTGGTAGACAAGTAGGTTCCAAAGATAAAAATCCTCAAAAAAAAGAAGGGAGCTATAGTTATGATGGTCTGATCGAGGAATCAATGAATTATGAAAATCTCAAGAAGAGATTAAAAGGTCTCCAATAGAGCCATTAACATGACTCAGGTACCTGATAATAAAGAGATCTCAATAGATTATGTCATGTCTGGTAATAAATGGAACTGAAATCAAATCGACGTCGATAATACATTTGCATGCAATATAGCACTAAAGATTTTATTTGATGATGTGGATCATGAATCATTGTCAATTGGACAATGTAAACAAAGAAATGATTGACCAATATGGAAAGAGGCAATTGAGGCGAAACTAAGATCTCTTTCGAAAAGAGAAGTTTTGGGCCTATAGCCCGTATATTGAAATGTGTAAAGCTCGTGGATATTAATGAGCCTTTGTGAGAAAGAGAAATCAAAAGGAGAAATCGCGAGATATAAGCTCATTTGGTTGCAAAGATTCTCACAAAGACATGAAATTGATTATGAGGAAAATATATTTCTCGGTGGTGGATGCAGTTACTTTTAGATAGTCTGACAATAAATGAAATAACTCAGTTTTCGCCTAATGGATGTTGTTACATCTTATTTGTATGAGCCTCTTGATAACAACATTTACATGAAGCTTCTAGAAGGATTTAGACTATCATAAGCAGTTAATTCAAGTTCTCGAGAACATTATTCAATTATATTAAATATATTTTTTTATGGATTAAAATATTTTGGGCATATTTGGTATAATCGCCACATTGAATACTTATTAGCGGAAGGCTATAAGAATGATTTAATTTCCAGAGCGTTTTATTAAGAGGTTTAACTCTGGATTTGTCTTTGTTTTTATTATGTATGTTGGCGATTCATTGAGATTCATGAAGAGATCTCCTTAATAATGGAATCCTTGTGCAGCAATCGGCAAACACAAAAAAATGTTTAAAGAGACTTTACATGCATAATGCATATTTGTTTACCACTATTTGGTTGCTAGGTCTCTTAATGTAAACAAAGATCCATTCCGCCCTCGAGAAAAAGGTGATGATATTCTTGGTCTAAAAGCACCATATATACATTAATTGATCTGGAAGCATCGTATCTTGGTTGGTCCAGAAATACTATCTAAGTGCTACGAGACCATTGCCTTTAAATAATTGCTATGCATGAGGCAAAGCCGAAATATGTATTTGGCTAAACATATCCAGAAGATATGTGAATTTCTTTCACAAGATAAGATGCAAGCTATTTTATGTAGAGATAATGCAGAATTTATATCTCAAGGTGGATACATCAAATGTGATAAAACGAAACATATCTCTTTAAAGTTTCATCCCCCATGATCTTCAGAAGAATAGTATTTGATGGATCATTTCAAGCAATAATTTGGAAGATTTATCCACTAGTGCATATTCTATTTCAACATTTGAAGATTGTATTCAAGATTAAATTATGAAGATTCAAAGATTTTATGTGATATTTTTATGAGGGGGAGTAAATACGTGTTGCACTCTTTTTTCCCTTAACCGATGTTTTGTTCCAATGGGTTTTCCTGGTAAGGTTTTTAATGAGGCAACATGGTATGCATATTAAAGATGTGTGTACTCTTTTCCTTCACTAATGATTTTTTTCCCACTGAGTTTTTATCTTAGTAAGGTTTTAACGAGACACATTATCTTCATAGACATCCAAGGGGGAGTGTTATGAATATTTATCTATGTGGATGTCTATCATGATTAGAACTTTATCTAAGGAGTTTGATTTATTTATTATTAGGAATATTATCTCTATTAATTAGAGTTTAATGTATTATGTACTTCTTATGCCTATAAATAGATAATTCATTGAAGGCATTGTACACAATTCTATTTTTGAGAATAATACAAATTTTCCTCTTTCTCTCATCTCTTTGTTCTTCTATTTTTGTTCTTTGTTCTTATTATTGTTCTTTATTATTTTATTCACAACAAACAATTATAATTGTACGGTAAGTTACAATTTTTTTAAACAAAGGGCAAGTTATAATCTCAATTGATCAGTATATCATAGTTAGTCGAAATCAAACAGACACATCGCAATACATTTAGAAAATTCTGGGAAATTTTTGCCTGATCGAGTACTTTATCCGCTAAATATCACGAGTGCACAAATTAGACCTGGATCGAAATATTTAGGCCTTGTTTGGTAAAGAGAGTTTCAGACAAAAATTAAAGATTTGAGGCATAATTAGAGGTTTGACCAGTTAAATCTGCTAATATTATTGTTTGGTAAATAACGGATTGAGGTGAAACCGCTAATTTTGAAAAAGCTCATAATAGGAGCTTCTTTTGCCCTTATTAGTTACCAAAAATTTCAAAATAACCTAAATTAAATATTTTAGCACCCTATTTATAAGCTAATCCTATTTACTTTTTTCTTTTTATTATCATATGTTTAAATGTGCATTTAAATTTATTAATTAATTAAATTATATTAAAATAATTATACAAATAATAAATTAATATATAAATTATTTGAATATGTTTAGAAAAGTTATATTAAAAATAATTTTATTATTTTGTGGGGGCGGTATGCTGCAGTGGGTTAAGTTGAATTGCCTTTAGCTTTATTATTTTGTTGCAACTTCAGAGCAGCTTGTGCTCAAGGTCTATGTTTCGATTGTACTTGTACTTTTCCATTGACACGGTGCATTCTTTTTTCACCAACTTAAGTTAGAGAGGTTTTTAATGAGGCACCCGTCTTTGGTGTTATTAATAAATTACACTTTTCAAAATAAATAATTTTATAGATTTAATTAATAATAATTAGATACAAAATATTGATAACTAATAAACTATTCAAACAAGTATTGAATATAATCATGTCCTTATATGTTATTTTGCTTGTTTAAATAATTTAAGAGCTACCAGCTATCAGTTAATTTTACCAAACGCTTTTATACAATAAGCTAATACAATCCGCTAGTCAAATCAGCTATTACAATCAGCTATCAGCTAATGTAATCCGCTATCAAACTATCCGCTAATTGCCAAACAAATTCTTAGTTTAAACAGGTACTTGAAAATTCGGTTCTCAATTTTTTAGATCAGGTTTTCATTTTAAGTTTTAGCTAGTTTCCTATTCAGAGCATCAATAATACAATTATTTTAAATGAAAAATGATTTTTTTTATTTATTTTTTTTGTAAAAATTTAATTACATTAACATTAATATATTATATTTTAAGCATAAATTAATATTTAGGTTCAAGTATGTATCTTTAAGTTAGCAGTCTCTTTTTTTTGTTAAAAAATATGTATCTTTAAGTTGATTTAAGAGGGATAAAATTCGTCTGCCCCTTTTCGGTGCCTCTATATATGCCACAACACTAAAAAATACTACAAAATTAAAATCTAAACCCTAACCCTAAATTCTAAATCCTAAACCCTACACCCTATGCCCTAAAAAATACACCCTACCCTAAATTCCCTAAACCATAACCACAACCCCTAACCTAAAACCCTAAACTCTAAACCCTAAAGTTAATTTTGAGCGTGAGGGCATATGTAGGGGCACCGAAAAGGGTAGAGGATTTCCATCCATTTAAGAGACAATATAGGAAACGATGTTTTAAACCAGTATAATATTTTAAAATAAAAAAACGAATTGTTTGAATGCATGCTTATAAACCAATCTCTTTAAATATACCATTTAAGCTAAAAAAGGTTAAAAACATACTAACAAGGAAAAAGTTAGAAAACTGTGTTAGGAGTTGGGATAAAATTTTAAAGTTTTTACACAAAAGTTAGGATCTGTTTGGTTCTAGAAAATGTTTTTGTTTTTTTATGTTAGTAGGAATGAAAATTTGTTTTCAAAAATGAAAATAGTAAAAAATATGTTTGGTATATAATTTTTCAAAATAAAAATAAACAAATAGTTACTCATTAAATAATTAAATTAAAATATAATTATTAAAAATAGTATTATAATAAAAAATAAAATATAATTAAATAAACTAAAGTTCTAAAATTGTCATTAGAATGATTTGAACCCGAGTTAAATAAAATTAAAAATTAATATATATTTTTTTAATTTTTTCTACTTTTCTAAAATATTTTCAATAGAATTAGTGAAAATATTTTTTATGTTTTCAAATTTCACTGTTTTCGTTTTCTAAAGATATTTTTCAAATTTTACAAACAAACATGTTTTATTCAATATTTTTTTATTTTTTTAAGAAATTGAAAATATAAACTATCTATATTTTCTAAAATCAAACACGCTCTAAACTTTCATGTAAAAATGGATTAAGCTGAATCACTCAATTTTTCAAAGTGTTGTGATTTGTAAATAAAAGTGAATTTATTTATCTCACGTACTTTATGACCCTACTTTAGGGATAAGGGCGTAATTAGGATCTTAGGATCCTATTATGCTCAATTCACCACCCGAAATTTTAAGATCTTAAAAGTAGGACTCTAACAGTAAACTCGCCACACTACCACGACGAATTTTTAAAAAATATTTTTATTATATTCAAACTCGCTGCACTACAACTGCGAGTTTCACTTTTTTTTTTTTCAAAAATCTCGCCATACAATCGACGCGAGTTCGAACAAAAAAATAATTGTTGAGTGGATTAATGGATTGACCAAAGTTAAGAGGGGTGAATTGGGTTTTTAAAATTTGTTGGAGAAAGTAGAATGACTAAAATTGAAGAACAAAGCAATTTAGAGTGATTCAAGTTCTAAATGAACTCTACATCCACTACCTTAGCTACCACTAAGGATTTTCCAACAATCCACTAATTGCTCTTCCCCTTTTCAAGGCTTAGGAGGTAACCTTTACAATACTAGTCAAATTTTCTACCCAAAATTTGACCAAACCTCACAAGAATACAAAGAGAACTCAAGGCAAGAAAAATATTTCTCAATACAAGTTTGCCCCTTCAAATACAAGCACTCAACCCAAATTGAAATACTAGATTGAAATTACACACAACACAATTTGAAATTTTACAAGAACGAGAAATTAGGCACTTTGAGCTTGGATTTTTGTAATGATGTTTCTCTTGGATGCAATAATTGTTGCTAGTCTTCAATTGGCTTGATTTTATACCTTCTTCATTAGTTCTAGCCGTTTGGGTGGTTAGGGTATTGAATATAGCCGTTGGGACCCTTTCTTTTCACCATAAATGCACTTCTGCAGCCTACCGTATCGGTACGCAAGAATCCGTATCGATACTTGTCTCAAAACAGAAAGAGCTGTTGCACAATTACAAGAGGAGCGTATCAATACGCGTGTAGACGTATCAGTACGGGTTAGGGAAGTGTTTTGGTACGGGCAAGACCGTATCGATACCATTATTCCCACAAAGCTCACTGAAGATTCTGTATCGATACGGGTAAGAGCGTATCGGTACGGGACAACTAGTTCTTTAAAAATTTGTTACCTAACAACTGACACCAACGGTCAAAAATATTTAAGGCTATCGAATTTAAAATTCCATTAAATTCGTATCGATACGGGTGACACCGTATCAGTACGCCATTCAAACTCAGTGTGATTTTATAAAGAGAGCGTATCGATACAGATACAATCAATTTCGATACCCTATTTCGATACGGTAAAGGGCGTATCGAAACGGATTTCTCCAGTGGCCAAGTTTGGTTAAAAGGTATCGATACGGTTAGGAGCGTATCAATACGCATATGCGATTTTTAATAGTTTGGCCTTGGAACACTTAGAAAATATTTTGGAGTTTGAGTTTTTGAAACTAGTTTAAAACCTTTTGATGGACTTAAAAATCTATTTCAAGTTTTTCAATTTAATCCTTAAAATACTTTGTTATATCAAAATCAAAAATTAGTTTTATAATAATATAATTTTAAAACTCGCCACCATAGCGAGTATTTTTTTTTGCTCAATTCGTATAATTTTTATTGAGATGGAAAATCATACAATGTATCCTTTCGGGCTTCATTAAAAACCTCCCTACACCTAAATGGAGGAAAAGAGTACCCGAAAAGGATATTCGAAAAAACAACGCCTTAGGCACGACACATGGTCCATGCCACCAAGGAACCCCACCCTGACATGCCTACACACGGTGTGCAAGCCCCACCCCATTGCGCACACTGCCCAACACTTACGCGCTGCCCAGCAGCCACCCACCCCTCAACACTCAGGACCCCGTAGCAGGCCCCCTGCCTCGCCCCCCTCCATCGCGTAGCACACACTGCACCAACCATCCTCAAATCCCAACCCGCAACCAATCCTTTCGGTCCACCCCGCCCTTTGCCAATACGTCGGCCACACCATTTACCTCACGTACAACATGGTGAAAAACATAATTCATTGCTAGGCAAGCATCATCGATGCGTCGAAACAAATGGAAAAGCCTCCACGGTCTTTCTTCCCCATGACTAACCCAAGAAGTTGCTACCAATGAATCGGACTCAATAATACAAGGTTTCTCACACCATTGCGACGTCCTAAAGAATTCCAATGCGAACAAAATTGCATGTAACTCCGCCTCATTGGAGTCCAACACACCTAAAGGACCCGAGAACAATGCCAACACTCTCCCTATCTCATCGCGCAACACCCCACCACATCCCGCCGGGCCCGGTTTCCCTCGAGCCGAGCCATCGACATTAAACTTCACACAGCCGGCCACCGGAGGAGACCATACATAGCCCACTCGTGGCACCCGTGGCCTATTCGGCTGGATGGAAATCCTCTAACCCTTTTCGGTGCCCCTACATATGCCCCCACGCTCAAAATTAATTTTAGGGTTTATTATTTAAGGTTTTAGGTTATGGGTTGTAGTTAGGGTTTAGGGAATTTAGGGTAGGATATAGTATTTAGGGTATAGAGTGTAGGGTTTAAGATTTAGAATTTAGGGTTAGGGCTTAGATTTTTGTAACACCCGGGTTTAGGGGCCGAGAGAAAATAATATTAAAATATTGTTTCGGGTTTCGGTTTTTATAATTAAAATAATAAATTAATATTTGGGCTTCGTATTTTCAAAATGAATTATTTTATGTTGGACTTAAGTTGTTTTGGAATCAATTTCATGGATTTTAAACATGGATGAGATATGCCATCTCATTAATGGCAAAGGTGTAATTAAAGGGTCTCCCATTTTTAAAACCCCTTTAATTTAAAAGACCACTTTAATTCCTATCTTCATCTTCTTCTTTCCTCTCCTTCACGCCAAAAACCCCCTCCCTCTCCAAATCTCCATTCCTTCATCCCCATGCTCTTTGTTGGTGATTTTTGAAAGGTAAAACCGTTTCTAACTTGTCCTCCTCTTCCTCTTTAAGATGATACCTTTAATTTTCATAAAGCTCATAGATTTTGAAGTTTAGGGTTTTGAGTTTTTAGGATAAAAATGCAAACTTTAATGTCTTTAATTTGAGCTTTCGATTTGTTGAAGTTATATATGTTGTTTACTACCCATAAGACCCAACATATATGATTTTTACATGATTTTATACATATTCCCGAATTTGGGTATAAATGGGTTTTTTGGAGAGTTTTGGGTGAGTTTTGGGGGTTATTTTAGGTGAGAATTGATAGGCTATTGGTTGTGCTATGGTTGGGGGTTGATTTGGGATCGTTTGTGTGTGCAATGGATGTTGGAAACATGGATTTTCGAAGGGGTATGTGGGCTGTCCGAAATTGCAAAGTATGGGGTTTGGTCATGGCTTGCAACATTGTAAATTGTGATTGAATTGTATTTCGGGTTGGTCTTTTGATGTTGGGCTGATTTGAAATTGTTTGAATTGTGTTTGAGGTTGTTTAGAAGCGGGAATTTGTGTTGGTGAGGCCTTGGGAACAAATCCGGAAATTGAAGACCATGGTTGCTTGGTAGATGAGCTTGGAGGTAGAGGTGAGTGGTTAAATACTTTTAAATGGTTTTCAAGTGTTGGTTCAAGCATGTGAACTAGGTTGGGATTGGTAGACCCGCCTAGAGTTGGGATTAGGGTGGTGGCCTAATCCCAAACTTTAGTTAGAGACCTTGGTTGATCTTTAAAGTGTTGAATTATGCCTCATGTTTAATCATGCTTATGGTGGTTATGCTTATGTTGTTATACATGTGTGTGGAGGCATAGCTTAATGCATTGTTACGTGCATGTTGATGATAAATGTGATAGAGATATACATATGTATGAAATATGATGTGATATTTGTGTTATTGAGATGCATGTAGTGTTGACATGTGTAATGATGTTATGAGGTGATTGTATGATCCGAGGATCATGGTGAGTACATGCTAGGCATGGAAATGTGGTTTGTGCATGACGGTGAGTCATGGTGAGTACGTGCTAAGCACGGAAGTTGTTATGGGTTGATATTGTGATAGATTAATGAAATGTGTAGAATTGGCACTAGTATGCTTGGGTACAAATGATCGATCATTAGGATGTCTAGTGTGCACACGTGAGTCAAAATGCGCGCGTGGTCTTGATGATGGTAGTCATCAAGATGGAGTACGGGTTCGCCCGGAAATCTTCATATATATATATTAGTCGGTGATGAGTGGAATCCCATCGACGGGCGTGAGGATGAGTGGAATCCCCTCCGCGTGAGATGAGGCGTGAGGATGAGTGGAATCCCCTCCGCGTGAACGATGATGAGTGTAATCCCACCGTCAGGTAATGATTGTGTTGTTGGATGTGAGTTCCAACGATTATCCGCGTATTCGAGTCATAGCTAGGTGCTAATACGGATTGTAGTTATGTTGCCAATATGTGATTAGTTGTGAGCCAATGTGATTTGGGATGTGTTGCTAAAATGGTTAAACATATGTGATTGCATATGTTATGGATTTAAACATGTTGAGCATGACATAATGTTGACTATATGTTCATGCATCATGTTCATTTTAGCCTTTGCGGATCGGAGGTAAGATCATGCCTTTCATTTTGGAAATTGCTCATGCTTGGACCCTGCATTGTCGAAGGTTTGTTTTTGAGCTTACCCTCACTAAGCTTTTATGCTTATGCTCTCTTTTGTTCGACAATGCAGATTGATAGCTTGTGGGTGGCAAGGGCAAGGAAAGGTTCCAAGTGTTGCTTTGGTGAGGTCAATGTATGAATTTTAAGTGATAGAATGTAATAGTTAAGCAATGGGATAGGTATTGTTGTTTGAGTTTTGGTGTATGTTGATGATTTGATTTGGCTATGGTTTGTAAGCATGATATGCTATGATGAATGTTGTGTGTGCTAGTATGTCTCTTAAAGTTTAGTTTGCCTTGATGTGGGTGTAAACCTCTTATATGCTTATCTTGTGCTTTTCGTTAGAATGCCATGTTTGAATGCTAGGTTGCTTGTATAATCTATGCATCACCTTGTGTGGATTTGTGCCCTTTAGCTTCATGTGAATGCATGTTTTTATGTTTGATTTGCCTTAGGATTGATGTTAGTGTGTTGGTTGGGGGTTTTGAGGGATTTAGGGGCCTCCTTGTGCCTTAAATCAGCTCAAACCTGAATGTTCGTAGCAGGGGTATCGATACGGTTGGTACGATATTGATACCACCTTCTTGTTTCAGGCTTCGTGTATCGATACACTTGAGGGGTGTATCGATACCATTTTGGTCACTGGAGCTACTGTCCATTTCGGTATCGATACCGGCCTATGGTGTATCGATACCGTCATCTTAGCGTTGACCGTGGGAAGTCAACCGCTGGGGAGGGTATCGATACACTCCTTGGGTGTATCGATACGGTCTCTACGGGTTGTCTTTGACCAGTTGACCTAGTCAAGGGGTATCGATACACCCCTTAAGGGTATCGATACCGCCTGCAGCTAAAGCTTAAACCTAGTCAAGGGGTATCGATACACCCCTTAAGGGTATCGATACCGCCTGTAGTTAAAGCTTAAAATTGGGCTGTAAGATGTTGGGTTGAGTTCGTTTGTTTGCCTCGTGAATGTTGTTCCGCTGTATGATCACATAGGATTAAATACTTATCTAGACAAGATTTAAAACAAAAAATAGGGTTGCTAACCGAGGGGGAATCCTTAAGGGGTTTTCACTCGGTTTTCCCCGTGTAGCTCACTCGGACCGGTCATCCGGCCAGACCGGGACGAGGGGGTTACATTTGTTGGTATCAGAGCCTAAGGTTACCGAGACCTTGGGCAGGTAAGTGAGGTAAGTTAAGTTCTTGAATTGAAATTGCACGGTGTTTGCTTGCCATGTAAGCATGTTGCTTGTTATCCGTGAATGCTGTGATGTACGCTTGTTTGATTGAGAATGTATGTTGTTTGATAGTACACATGTGTTTGCTTGTTTAGCAAGTAAGCCTTGTTATATGCTTGGTTGGGCGTGTATGTGTGTTGATTTGTTTGAAACATGTTTCGTAGAGTCTCATTGCTACTATTACAAAAAAAGAGATTTTAAGTGAGGGGAACATACTTGAGCCACTTGGAAGCCTTGCCTTGCTAACCCAATCGTGTATGTTTTACTGTTGATGTTGTTGTTGATTTAATTGCTTTTCGGTAAGTAGAAGTTGTAGTTCTGAAAAGGTGGACGATGTTGAGGGAGTCCATCATCTTAGTTAGGGAGGTATGGTTGTACCGGAATTGAGGTACAATTTGTCTGTTTGAGACGGTGTGTATGTGGGTTGATTCATGTGGATGAAGGACGATGTGATCAACACTGGCATCAGTTGGTAAGAAGAAGTGAAGGCATATGAGTGGGAGTTAGAGTGGTGTCGATGTTTTAATAGATAAGCCCTTGGTATAGTAATAAGTTGTTTCCTCCAGTTGATTCTAAACCCGTGCTTTTGTATATCGATAGTGAGTATGCAAGTTTGAATGTGCCCGATAAGGTGTCAGAGGTAGGTATGAGTACTTTAGTTCTTTTGGCGAGATCTAGGTAGGGGTCTCGTGTGAGTAATCTGAATTTCAGAAATGTTAGTTGGTGACCGTTGGAGTTTGGCCTATGATTTTAATGCAAGACAGCCGGTCAGTGTCCATGAATGGGAGCTAGTTTGTGTGATTGGGTCAGTGTACGTTGAGTTGTCTTTCAGCAAGCGGAAGAGATGAAGTCACTTCCAATATAGTTGAGCCGAGAAGGGAGTCTCGAGCTTTGACTCCAGATTGTTTGTTAGGGGTAGAACAAGTCCAGCATGACTGTTTGTGTGTGTGATCAGAATTGAATCTTGAAGTTACGAGATGCTCTAAGAACAGTTTAGAAGAGCTAGATTTTGTTGAAGAACCAGTCTAAAAACAAGAGGACCGAAGACTATCAGTTGTGTACATGTGAAGTTGCAATTTCCGTGGATACCTCCTTTTGTAAGAGCATGTAAGAAATTAAATATCTTTGTTGAGACCTTAGATGTAGGGACTCATGTGACTAGACCTTTTGGGTGAGATAGTGGTGGTCAGAAAGATGTATGGAAGATGTTTGTTGATAGTCCAGAATTACGTGTTTTTAGTAAATGTGAAGTGTTTGTCTGTTATTACGGTTTTGATGTACCTTTCTGACAAGGTTTGGCTTGAAGAGCACAGAGTTAGGTATACATTGAGACAAAGAGAGAGTTGCCTTGAAGTTGCAGATTTTTGTGAGACTGTAGCAGCAGGTGAGGATGCGAACTTCTTTTCGAATGATTGATCCAGCTTTAGAGGTCAAGGATTGGTTGAGTTAGTTAACAGGCATGCTTAGCAATTGTGATGGATTTGATTTTGAATGAAGATTTAACCACAGAATGTTAGAATAGTTTGTGTTTTCTTTTCTTAGAAGTGTTTGGAAGAATTGCCGGTTTACTTCTTGTTAGAGGAGAAGAGTTGTTATTGAGACCGTTTCGAGGTTGCTTCTGTTTTGTTTGTTCTGTAACTTAAGAATTCCAGAAGAATTGAGAATGTTGAAGAATTAACTTCGAGACTTGTTAGACCTTAGATTCATTAGGCCTAGTGCATCATCTCAGAGTTCTATAGTGTAATTTGCGAAGAAGAAAGAGTGACAGTACGAGATTGTGTTCAGATTACATACAGTTGAAACAAGTGACAGTGAATGATTAGTATCCGTTTCCGAGTGTCAGTGATTTGTGGATCAGTTAGTGTGTGCTTCAGTCTTTTCAAGATTAATTCGAGATCCGATTACTACCAGTTGGAAGTGAGAGAAGTTGAAGTATTGAAGACAACTTTTGAGGCAAGATGTGACCGCTTTGAGTTTCGAGTTATGCCGTTTTGTTTGACTAGTGTATTAGTTACCGTCATAGAGATGTTGAGCAGAATATTTTCCTGAGTTTCTTGATCAGTTGTAGTAGCTCTTCTAGATGTCGCGTGAGTATATTCAAGTGCCGAGGAAGATCATGACAAGCTTTGAAGTTAATGTGGTAGATTCTATTAGAGAATTAATTGTATACCAAGTTGTGCAATATGAACTTCGAGTTAATGAAGATGTTCTCTTAGGACATGTAAATTAGCCGAGTGTATTAGAACAAATCTTGAACAGACATGGGAAGATGTGAGTTGGAAGAAATTGAAGACTGTGACAGGAACCTATAGTTCTAAGTCTAGCAGTGTTACTACCTGAAGTTTGTAAATAGTCTTTTGAAGATAGTTGCTCCATTGATAGATTGCTACAGAAGAATGTTCAGTTGTGTGGTTAGATGCGAGAAAATGAGCCCTTGAGAAACCGAAGGAAACTTTGATGAAAGCTTCGACCTTGATCCAGCCAATGGCGGAGAAAGAATTTGTGAACCATAGTGTTGTGTTACATGTAGAGTTAGGTTACGTGCTTATGCAAGACATAAAATTGTGGCTTGTGCATCAAGATAGTTGAAAGACCGTGAGAAGAGTTATCCGATATGAGACATAGAGTTAACTACAGTTGTAAGTGCTTCGAAGACTTGGAGACAAAGCTGTATAGTAAGAAATGCACAGGGTGTATGTACATATCATCAAAACTTGAATTGTTAGACAACTTAGGAAGGGTTGAAACTTGAACAACATGAGTTGTTAGAACTACTTGAAGACCGTAATCACAAGATTGAGTACTATCTGAAGAGAGTCTACGTAGTAACCGATGTTCTGAGCTGTATTTGTTGTTAGATTAGTAGTTGAGTTGCGAGTTGTAATTGCCGAATTCAGTTTACCGAATGATAGTAGTTTTGAGGCCGAGTTTCATGTTAACCCTACTTTGAGTCAGAATGTTTGAAGAGAAACAGTTGCAAGACAGATTCTTGGCACCTCACGTGCGAGGTATAGTAGAAGGAAGATCTTCATAATACAGTTTCAGAAATGATAGAGTTTTGCATTTTAGAGACAGAATAGTTGTACCGATTGACATAGTATTTTGAGACGTATTGTTTTGGCCGAAGCACACGGTAGTTCATTTGTATTGCATCTGAGTAGTATGAAGACGTATTGTGGGTTGAAGATGAGTACTTCCGGAGTGAGTGGGTGAATAATGTGGTTCAGTATGAGAGTAAGTGTGTAAATTGCCAGCGTGTCAAGACCGAGCTTCAGTTTCTTCTAGTTTGTTACATCCGTGGAAGGTTCATAATGGAAGTGGGTAATAGAGATCCGAGATTTCAACTAGATTGTTTTTGAAAACGTCTGCATAGTGTTTGGTTAATTGATGAAGTCAGATGATCAGTCAGAGAAAGTCCTCAGTCAATTTTTAAACAGTGTTGTACGAGTTTATGAATCGGGCTAGTTCTGTTGTTTAACTGTCGCGGTTACCACCAGAGTTAGAAAGAGGTTCGTGATATGTTTGTGTACCTATAATTCGAGAGTGTGAGTCAGATCTATTCTGTGCTATGTTGTTGAAAAGATTGAGTTGAGTTTTAAATTGACATGCCTTGAAAGAACCAGTTGGGTTCTTAGCATTGGATATCTGTTGTTGTATGGTGAGCCTACCGAGGTTGGTTAGTATGTTGTGGTGAGAGAGAAATGTGTGGAAGAGCATGTTTCAGTGGCTCTTCCTGTTCAATGAATTTTGGGGACGAAATTCCTTAAGTGGGGGAGAGTTGTAACACCCGTGTTTAGGGGCCGAGAGAAAATAATATTAAAATATTGTTTCGGGTTTCGGTTTTTATAATTAAAATAATAAATTAATATTTGGGCTTCGTATTTTCAAAACGAATTATTTTATGTTGGACTTAAGTTGTTTTGGAATCAATTTCATGGATTTTAAACATGGATGAGATATGCCATCTCATTAATGGCAAAGGTGTAATTAAAGGGTCTCCCATTTTTAAAACCCCTTTAATTTAAAAGACCACTTTAATTCCTATCTTCATCTTCTTCTTTCCTCTCCTTCACGCCAAAAACCCCCTCCCTCTCCAAATCTCCACTCTTTCATCCCCATGCTCTTTCTTGGTGATTTTTGAAAGGTAAAACTGTTTCTAACTTGTCCTCCTCTTCCTCTTTAAGATGATACCTTTAATTTTCATAAAGCTCATAGATTTTGAAGTTTAGGGTTTTGAGTTTTTATGATAAAAATGCAAACTTTAATGTCTTTAATTTGAGCTTTCGATTTGTTGAAGTTATATATGTTGTTTACTACCCATAAGACCCAACATAGATGATTTTTACATGATTTTATACATATTCCCGAATTTGGGTATAAATGGGTTTTTTGGAGGGTTTTAGGTGAGTTTTGGGGGTTGTTTTATGTGAGAATTGATAGGCTATTGGTTGTGCTATGGTTGGGGGTTGATTTGGGATCGTTTGTGTGTGCAATGGATGTTGGAAACATGGATTTTCGAAGGGGTATGTGGGCTGTCCGAAATTGCAAAGTATGGGGTTTGGTCATGGCTTGCAACATTGTAAATTGTGATTGAATTGTATTTTGGGTTGGTCTTTTGATGTTGGGCTGATTTGGAATTGTTTGAATTGTGTTTGAGGTTGTTTAGAAGTGGGAATTTGTGTTGGTGAGGCCTTGGGAACAAATTCGGAAATTGAAGACCATGGTTGCTTGGTAGATGAGCTTGGAGGTAGAGGTGAGTGGTTAAATACTTTTAAATGGTTTTCAAGTGTTGGTTCAAGCATGTGAACTAGGTTGAAATTGGTAGACCCACCTAGAGTTGGGATTAGGGTGGTGGCCTAATCCCAAACTTTAGTTAGAGACCTTAGTTGATCTTTAAAGTGTTGAATTATGCCTCATGTTTAATCATGCTTATGGTGGTTATGCTTATGTTGATATACATGTGTGTGGAGGCATAGCTTAATGCATTGTTACGTGCATGTTGATGATAAATGTGATAGAGATATACATATGTATGAAATATGATGTAATATTTGTGTTATTGAGATGGATGTAGTGTTGACATGTGTAATGATGTTATGAGGTGATTGTATGATCCGAGGATCATGGTGAGTACATGCTAGGCATGGAAATGTGGTTTGCGCATGACGGTGAGTCAGGGTGAGTACGTGCTAAGCACGGAAGTTGTTATGGGTTGATATTGTGATAGATTAATGAAATGTGTAGTATTGGCACTAGTATGCTTGGGTACAAATGATCGATCATTAGGATGTCTAGTGTGCACACGTGAGTCAAAATACGCGCGTGGTCTTGATGATGGTAGTCATCAATATGGAGTACGGGTTCGCCCGGAAATCTTCATATATATATATTAGTCGGTGATGAGTGGAATCCCATCGACGGGCGTGAGGATGAGTGGAATCCCCTCCGCGTGAGATGAGGCGTGAGGATGAGTGGAATCCCCTCCGCGTGAACGGTGATGAGTGTAATCCCACCGTCATGTAATGGTTGTGTTGTTGGATGTGAGTTCCAACGGTTATCCGCGTATTCGAGTCATAGCTAGGTGCCAATACGGATTGTAGTTATGTTGCCAATATGTGATTAGTTGTGAGCCAATGTGATTTGGGATGTGTTGCTAACATGGTTAAACATATGTGATTGCATATGTTATGGATTTAAACATGTTGAGCATGACATAATGTTGACTATATGTTCATGCATCATGTTCATTTTAGCCTTTGCGGATCGGAGGTAAGATCATGCCTTTTATTTTGGAAATTGCTCATGCTTGGACCCTGCATTGTCGAAGCTTTGTTTTTGAGCTTACCCTTACTAAGCTTTTATGCTTACGCTCTCTTTTGTTCGACAATGCAGATTGATAGCTTGTGGGTGGCAAGGGCAAGGAAAGGTTCCAAGTGTTGCTTTGGTGAGGTCAATGTATGAATTTTAAGTGATAGAATGTAATAGTTAAGCAATGGGATAGGTATTGTTGTTTGAGTTTGGGTGTATGTTGATGATTTGATTTGGCTATGGTTTGTAAGCATGATATTCTATGATGAATGTTGTGTGTGCTAGTATGTCTCTTAAAGTTTAGTTTGCCTTGATGTGGGTGTAAACCTCTTATATGCTTATCTTGTGCTTTTCGTTGGAATGCCATGTTTGAATGCTAGGTTGCTTGTATAATCTATGCATCACCTTGTGTGGATTTGTGTCCTTTAGCTTCATGTGAATGCATGTTTTTATGTTTGATTTGCCTTAGGATTGATGTTAGTGTGTTGGTTGGGGGTTTTGAGGGATTTAGGGGCCTCCTTGTGCCTTAAATCAGCTCAAACCTGAAAGTTCGTAGCAGGGATATCGATACGGTTGGTACGGTATCGATACCACCTTCTTGTTTCAGGCTTCGTGTATCGATACACTTGAGGGGTGTATCGATACCATTTTGGTCACTGGAGCTACTGTCCATTTCGGTATCGATACCGGCCTATGGTGTATCGATACCGTCATCTTAGCGTTGACCGTGGGAAGTCAACCGCTGGGGAGGGTATCGATACACTCCTTGGGTGTATCGATACGGTCTCTACGGGTTGACTTTGACCAGTTGACCTAGTCAAGGGGTATCGATACACCCCTTAAGGGTATCGATACCGCCTGCAGCTAAAGCTTAAACCTAGTCAAGGGGTATCGATACACCCCTTAAGGGTATCGATACCGCCTGTAGTTAAAGCTTAAAATTGTGCTGTAAGATGTTGGGTTGAGTTCGTTTGTTTGCCTCGTGAATGTTGTTCCGTTGTATGATCACATAGGATTAAATACTTATCTAGACAAGATTTAAAACAAAAAAAATTAGGGTTGCTAACCGAGGGGAATCCTTAAGGGTTTTCACTCGGTTTTCCCCGTGTAGCTCACTCGGACCGGTCATCCGGCCAGACCGGGACGAGGGGGTTACAATTTTAATTTTGTAGTGTTTTTTAGTGTTGGGATATATGTAGGGGCACTGAAAAGGGGCAGACGAATTTTATCATATTCGGCTCGACACCCCACCTCGCATAGCGAGTATTGCGTCTGACATAATAAAATTCTAAGTTATTATTTTTGCCCTTATCCCCTATTTTATTTGTATCAAATTTGCAGGCGCCTGATATTTCCGTGTCAAGACACGAATAAACTTTTTTTAAAACCAAATACCAAGAAATATGGTACCCAATCATGAACACCACTAACCCTAACTAATCACAGGCACAATTAATTATTTGTATATTGTTGTAATAGATAAATACGATTAAAAGACAATTAAATTGTGATGTTATATAAAAATAAGAATATGATATAAAAATGCATATAATATTGATAATTAACGTGTGAAAATTTATAACAACATAATTTATTTTAAACATGACTATAATACATCAATTACAACCCGAACAAGAAATAGAAGCATGTGGATGGTGATGTGGTGGGGAGTTAATAGATTTTGCATTGCAGGCAGGGATGGATCTAAGAATTAAGTTTGGTGGTTCACCTATTTATCTTATATAGAGATGTAAGGATTCGAATCCCTTCAGACAATTAATTTGACTACAACCGACTAAATAAACATCAAAAAAATACATTTTGTTAAAGAAATATTTCTACTTAAAAAAAGAATTAAAAAAGTAATAACAATCCCCAATTGATAGAAGTGACATGAAAATTGAATTGATAAAGGGATGAGTAGAGAAATTTGGAATCAACCATTTTTCTTGTCAAATATAACGTTTAAAGAGATAAGTGTGATATCGTGAAAGCTCTTTCGAGATTCAAAGATAAAGGGTTATCAAAAGTTCAAACATTTGAGGATTGAATCAAATGTAATTTTTGTAGCAGTACTTTTTTTTAGTATGAATGGTGACTCAAATGTAACCGTACTCATATTTGAGCGACTCAAATATAACATTACCCATAATTGAGTGACTCAAATGTAACTTTTAAAAGTTGAGTGATCTAAATATAATTTTTAAAAATTGAGTGATCTAAATATAATTTTTAAAAATTGAGTGACCTAAATATAACCTTATCTATAATTGAGTAACCTGCCTAGTAGTTTATCCAAAAAATTAATGGTGGCCCTAGGGGTGTTCATTTTAGGATACCAGATCCGATCCGATCTGAAAATTCGGATCACCTGAATAGAGTTCCGTATCCGATCCGAAAAAATCGGATATCCGAAAAACCGGATATTAGAATTTTCGGATCGGATATCCGAATATGCAAAATTTATGAATTTATTTGATTTTTTTTTAATTTAATGGTTCTATCATGAAAATTTTAGGTTTTCGAATATAAAAATTAATAAATTATTGAATATAACAATCTTTGTATCGATGGAAATTTCAATTTTTCATATATAACAAGTAAAAATATCAAATATAACAAGATTTATACCTATAAAAAATTTGAATTTTCGGATATCGGATAATTGAATATCGATCTAAATATAAAACCACTATCTTTATCCGATCCGAAATTTTCGGATATTCTATCAAAATTATCCGAAAAATAAAAAACAGATCGGATATCTGAAATTTAAAATCGATCAATCGGATCAGATTTTTTTGAACACCCTAGGTAGCCCCACGTGATTGAGATTCGCCTATGATTGCAGTGAAAGCAGGCACACGAGTCGGAAAAGGAACAGTTAATTGTTAGGTGCCGCAGCATTCAAATCTCTTTACTGCTTTATGTTTTATTTAAGGAAAACTATATCTTAGGCCCCCAAATTTTTTTAATCATTTCTCTCTCCTCCTATATATCATTTTTATTTAACTTTATTCACTCAATCATGTGGTGCCACGTGACATTACCCTATTAGTTGAACCCCCAAACCTTAAAAGCCACGTTTAGTGCTGTTGAGATTCGAACCAAGACCTCCAGCAAACAAGCCATGCGCGTGAACCACTTGTGCTAGGCTGATTTAATTCAAATCTACTAACAATTATATATAAGCTATACATATTAACCCAAAAAAACCTTAAAAACACAAATTGAAGTCGCCAGGATTCGAACCCAGGCAACCAACATGCAAGGCCAACGTGCAAATCAGCTGTTCTAAGCTAATTATTTGAATTAAATCTTCTAACATTTATATTTAATCTATAACAATTAGAAACAACACATAGTTAATGAATATAAAAGGTAGGGAGTAATTCAAACATAATACCTTATTAATAAAAATTTTAATATTTAACCACCAAGTTAACTAATAAATTGTGCTATTTTGAACTTAAATATATTTAACTAAATTGTGTTTAAAATTTTAAAAAATCAAACTATTTTTTTTTACTTTGTTCGATAATAAAAAACTAATTAAATATTTATTTATTTTATAAAAATAAAAATTCTTAAAAATATTTAAGTTAAAAATAGCACAATTTATTAGTTAACTTGGTGGTTAAATATTTAAATTTTTACCAATAAGGTATTGTGTTCGAATTACTCTCCACCTTTTATATTCATTAACCATGTGTTGTTTCTAATTTGTATAGGTTAAATATAAATGTTAGAAGATTTAATTCAAACAATTAGCTTAGAACAGCTGGTTTGCACGTTAGCCTTGCAAGTTGGTTGCTGGGTTCAAATCTTGGCGGCCCCAATTTGTGTTTTAAGGTTTTTTTTGGGTTAATATATATAGCTTATATATAATTGTTAGTAGATTTGAATCAAGTAATTAGCTTAACACAAGTGGTTCATGTGCTTGGCTTCTGTGCTAGAGGTCTTGGGTTCAAATCCCAACAACACTAAATATGGTTTTTAAGGTTTTTGGGGTGTTTTTTCAACCAATAGGGTAATGTCACGCGGTACTACATGACTGATGAATAAAGTTAAATAATATAGGAGAGAGAAATGATTAAAAAATATTTAAAAAATGTCAGGTTAGCAAAACCGTTAGTTATTTAATGTCGGGGACCAAAACAGGAGAACTATGTAACAGAAAGGACGGTTTTGCCGAAAAACATAATTTAGGGACCACAATAAGAAAATGGTAATAATTTGAGGACCACCGGTGTAATTTTCCCTTTTATTTACTTGACAATTCATAAATCTCTGTAAAGCTGAAGTGTCAGGCCTATTCATTTCACCACCATCACCAATAGTGAGTGGTAAATGATTAATGAACATGTTTCCTTCGCGTGTCTTCTTTTTGGGTTCTGTTTGATTTCCTTGTTCTTCCATGTGGCAGCTTGCTCTTGAGTTTTAACAATGGAGAATCAATCAAAAAAAGTGCTGCTGGTTTCCAATGGAGATGAGGTTTCAGTGAACATTGCTTTGCACTTAGCCAAACGCGGTTGCAGGTTCAAGTCTCTTCTTTTTCCTTTTCGTTTATGTTTTGCATATGTTTCGTTTCTGAGAATCAGATCTTTGTAGATTTCCCGTAGTTTTTGGCGATCTTTTGATCCTTTACTATTTGTTGTGGACAAGTGATTAGGTTGGTTTTGATGGGAAATGAATGCTGCCTGGAGAGTGCGAGAAAGAAGATAATGAATTCAACAAATAATATGGTCCCAGTAGAGGTGGTCGGATTGGATATGGAAGAGGAAAGAGAAGGAGCTTTTGATGAGGCAGTGGATAAGGCTTGGAAAGTGTTCGGATTCGTTGATGCCTTTGTCAATTGTTATGCTTATGAAGGTAACATATATATCTGCTGTAAGTATTATTCGGTTTCCTTTTTCTGTTTGGCGACCAAGAAAATGTTGAAGCACCAGGATATGAAACAGGAAAGATGCAAGACCATCTGCAATTAGCCGAAGGGGAGTTGAGAAAAATCGTAAAAATAAACTTCATGGCTGCATGGTTTCTACTAAAAGCCGTCGGTCGGAGAATGCGGGACCGTAAATCAGGCGGTTCCATCATCTTCATGACCACGTTCCTCGGTGCCGAAAGAGGACTCTATCAAGGAGCTGCTGCATACGGTTCATGCCTGGCAGGAGTCCAGCAATTAGTTAGAGTAAGTAAATTAAAGCCATTAACTTGTTCATCATCCATTGCTGAGTGGTTGTTTTGATGGATGTTATCAGGCTTCGGCTTTGGAGATCGGGGAACACAAGATCAGGGTAAATGCAATCGCTCGCGGTTTGCACTTAGACGACGAGTATCCTCGGTGGGTCGGGAAGGACAGGGCGGAGAAGTTGGTGGAAAGAGCGGTGCCATTGCGGAGATGGTTGGATGTTGAAAAGGATTTAGGCTCCACTGTCATCTACTTGATCAGTGATGGTTCCCGATATATGACCGGAACAACTATATTCGTGGATGGGGCACAATCCATTGTTAGACCTCGTATGACATCGTATATGTAAGTTGTTGGAAAATATACTGTAAAATTATACCGTTAACACTGATTGAAAAAATAAAATTAACTGATAAAATAATATAAATTGTGTCGTGTAAAAATTATTATTTTAGAAACAAATTCGCATCGATGTGTGTAATTGCTGCGATTGGCCGATGTATATAATTACTGCGATAGGCGAACTGTCTCCCGAAATTAACGCGACCACTCCAACAATCGTACACTTGAAATTTGAGTGAACTACGGTGGCACTACTCCTTTGAAATGTACAGGAACACAGAAAGTTTTGAGAGAAGTGTGATGAGTAAATTAATAAGTGAATTGATGATAAAAAAGTTAAAATTACTTCTATATTTGTAGGTTAAATTTAGAGGTGAAAACGTCTAAATGAGATAGAATTAAGCTCTGTCTTAATTCTTATGTCTCTTGAACTGTTGTTTTAATGCTGAAGAAGAGGATTTAAGTTTTAACCTATAAATTCTAAAGTCTATGTTAGAACTAAATTATAAATTAATATGAAACTTAATTTAGGATCTAACGTAGACTTTAAAATTTATAATTAATATGAAAATTAATGGAAAATTCAAATTGTAGAACTATTGTTAAACATTTATTATACCAAAAAACAATAATTTTAGAAAATAACAAAGGTAAATTGATACCATAGAAGTAATCTAACATTTATTATATCATCTGAACCCAACCCTATAGGCTATATGTGATAAATTTTCACCACCCCAAAAGCACGAGTAAGCAAAGACAATCCCAACCTTGACTCCACACCTCTTCTCTGCAATTATGTCTTCACCTATTCTTCAAAACACAAATTTGCAGCAGCACCTAAAGCACGACACATAAAATTCAATCGGTTCTTTGCTCTGTTTGAATCCCGAAAGGTACGCGTTTAGCAAAAGACAGTCACGCCTAAACAAAGATAATCAGAACCTTATCTCGACTTCAACCATTAAGATAAAGACAAATTTATAAGGCAACTAGTACACTCTTTTCCTCCTTTCAATGTGTGAAATTAAACTCTTGGGTTTTAACGAAATTCTTTTCTATTTCGAAAAAATAAAGACAGCCCCATGAACATACAAACCCTTCCACACAAATAAAAACAACCGCCGGAACAAAAGCACCAAGCACCGGTGCATGTTACCGCGATAAAAAATAAATAAAGAAGTCAAGAAGTACAGGAGCAAACCATGTATTAAACTATCTCGATCCGATTATTGACACACACTAAGAGTGGCATATGGAAGCTTTATGGCAACGCATTTTCCGCTGCAGCAAGAACTATCTCTAAAGCAGATTGTCCACGCAGGATTACAATTTTCCGCTGGGTTATCGATATCAACGGAGAAAATGTTGGCCAAAGGGTTCTTAATGTTGGCGTTGGCGATGATTGAGAAGGGCCTAACTTCGTTACGAGCAGCCGTAACAGTTGAGCGACTACAGCTAAAAGAACCACAGCCATTTCAACGAAAAATAAAGCGAGCTTCTTGGATTCCATCTTTCTTGTAGCAATTAACTAATTGAAGTATTTCTTAGAGGACTGGCTGACAAGAAATTACAACCACACCTAACCCTACGGATGGAAATAGTCCTTTTATATGGATGAATCTATGTGTTTCCCCAACGCTCCTTTAAATAGTGAAGGTGGTAGGTGTAGAACATGTGACTTTTGAACAACCGCAATAAAGAGGACAGGCAGACAAGAAATTACAACCGCACATAATTCTACGGATGGAAATCATTTGCACGTGTCGGCGTTTCCTGTTCCTCCTACCAAAAAACATCCCACGTAACATTAACCTTTTAGGGTAAAATACACAAACTTTCACACTTTCAAATATTACATTATGATCATTAAACTCTAGTTTTTATTACAAAATGTATCATTAGACCGTTAACTGTCGTTAATTGAGAGACGTGGCAGTTACGAAAATTTGTATAATAACATATTTAATCTTTAATATTTACACATTCAATCAATTTAAATATTAATAATGAAGGTTAAATTATAAATAAATTGATTAAATATGTCAATATGAGAAATTAAATATTATATGAATACCTCAAGACGTCCGGATTCATTGGATAACATTCAAACCAAACTGTTTTTCAACACAACCTATAAAACGCGTGTTACCACGCCCATGCTGAACAAACGACAGCAACAACGGCACGCGAGATTACCCCTTATTCTCTATCACTCAACAAAAGAGAATAGAATAGTCACTATAAATATCCGGTAATATTTTCTCACTCGATATAATATTGTAACTCTTTCACATTCCAACATAATTTCTTTTTTATAGAGAATCACACCAAAAAGTGTCTTTTCAACAAAAAAACACACACACACACCAAAAAGTGTATTCTTAGAAAACTAGCCGAGCTACAGAAATCTGTAACAGACTAACCGCAAGCCCATATCAATCTAACCAAAGTTTCAACGAACTGTAACAGATTAACCATAGCAATCTAACTGAACTTTCAACCAACTGTACCAATCTAGCTAAACTGACAAAATTGTTGCCCAAGCTTTGCCTTCATTCACGGCAAACAGTTTAATTTGAAAATATTTAAAATTAAATAAAAATATATGGTTCTCTACTAATCAAAATTAAAATTTTAAAATACTATTAAAATTTCATATGTAAAATTTCAATACCAATTAGTTTTTAAAAACTGTGTATAAGTATTTCATGCTACAAAAGAAAAACATAATATTAAAGACTACAAAAGTTTATATTCAATATGGTAATAATTTTATTTTTTATTTGCGTAAATAATTAATGTAAACGTGATAACGAAATGGCTTAATATAACTGTACATCTTTTTAATTCTAAGTGCCTAAATTATTTTTTTTGATAAAAATAAGTATTTAAAATTTCATTTTATTAATTTAAGTGTCTTGGCCGTTAACTACCACTATTTTTAATAAAAACAAAATTTCTATTTTATTTTTCGGTTTTGATTTATTTTTAAAATTAATTTAAAAAAACTTTAAAATTTTCAAAGTTCACAAAATACCTCAAATTCAAAATCCCTAACTCCCCAAAATTCAAATCCTAATTTGAGCCGATTTCATAACCGATGGCCATGTCGCCCCCACCACATCCGTCACCGTACCACTACAACAATTCATCATGTCACCACATCATCAAAAATTGATTGGCCTCGTGTAAAACGTCTGACGAAGGCCGAAATCTTCGAAAAGTTTATTAGAACGTTTTATAAAAAACAATAAATGAATGTATGACGAACGATGTGTGAGTCTTTTGATGTGGGCAAGACGCTTCATTTCGTCGCCAATAATGTGGCTAACGACGACAAGAGTGGCCGGATTAAGGAATTTGAATATTTAGGGATTTGGATTTTTTTTGGAATTTCAAGATTTTTTGGGTCCTTTTTGAAAACTCTAAGTTTTTTATTTTTATAAAAAAATATTTAAAAGAAATAAAAATTAAAACCTGTCTCATGCCATTTTAATTGGATAACAAATTTTTTTTAACGACAGTTGACGACCAGACGCTTTAAATTAACGAAATTGAACACTTGTTTTTATATTAAGTCTAAAGAAATTAAATTAACAATATTAGCAAGGTGTATTTATGTGTTGCGGTTTGCTCTTTTTGATCATAAATTGGGCCAATTCAATTGGTACCGAACTGGGCCGAACTGAGTTAAGTCTAAGAAACTCGATTTGATGGTGTTTTACTTAAAATTTTAAATTTTAATAAAATAAACTTAATTAAACCTGAATAGTATCTGAAAATTAAATTTTCGTTTGATATATGATTTATAATTCAATTAATATTTTTTGACAAAGTTTAATTCTAATCCTATTTAGAGGAGAGAACATGGAGACTCAAGGGGAGGGAAAGAGTGTTCCTAGTGGGTCTAGAACCCATGACTTAAAGTAACACGAGGGAACAAAAATGAACAGTTTGACCAACCGACCAAATGTGTTTACTCAATCCAATTATTTATATTTGAATTGATATAAATAATAACTAATTACATTAAAATTTTGATAAAAAACCAATTACGTTAAAATACTATTTGAAATAAATATTAAAATACACAAATTCAATTCACTCAATAACTTGAATAGTTTGAATTCAACGATGAACAAAATAAATTAGATTAATTTACAAATGCAAGTGTTCCGTTTACACGCAGTAAACATGAAATTACTCAGCCGTTGGAGTGGGTTGAAAGTTGATCTACTTCCGTATATTTTTTTATTCCTTCATTCTTCATTTTCTTGTTACCATGACAAGTTTGTAGGTGGAGTTTAAACTCATTCAACAATGGCAGCTGCTTCATGGAATTCAAGACCAACAAAAACGACAACCATTCGAAAGAAAAGTTCAATGCTTTACCAAAACTTACGACATTGAACATAGCCCTTGTTGTCATATTTTCCATCCCCGGTCATCATGGACTAGCGGCGTAAACGAGCCGAGTCGAGTCTGATCGGTGTTGAGCTCGACTCGGCTTGTTAAGAATTTGAGTCGAGTTCGAATTTAACTCGAGCTTGAGTGTGCTGAGCCCGACTCGACTCGTTAAGAACTCGAGTCGAGTCCAATCGAGTCGAGTGTTGATAGGATTTTAACCGAGTTGCGCTCGAGTAACTGGTGACCTATCTCGTTTCATTTAGGGATGGACATCTTACCAGATCTGGTCGGGTTCTGACTCAACCCGACCCGGTCGGGTCGGATTTTTTAATGAAAAAAACTGGGTTCGGGTCGGTCGGATTTTTATATTAAGGGTGTGCTCAAGTCGGGTCTGGGGTGAAAAATATCCGACCTGACCCAACCCGAGACTAATTGTGCAATTTCCCCTAAATTTTTAGGTATATTTATAATAATACCCACTATTTATATTTTTTATAATTAGGTCCTTAAAATTGAATTTTTATTTATAATTTAGTCCTTCAAACTATAATTTTTTACAATTAAGTCCCCTAAATTTTTTTTTACAATTAGGTAACTAAAATTAATTTTTTTCTATAGGTCGGGTTTAGTATATTTATTTTCGGGTCTGGCTGGGACAATTTTTTTAAAGAAAATGTTCGGGTCGGGTCGAGTGCGAGTTTAGGGTATTTATTTTTGGGTCGAGTTCGGGTGGGCCAAAAACACGACCAATGCCCATCCCTAGTTTCACTTACAACCCTATTATTATTATTATTATTGTTATTATTATTATTATTGATCAAATTGCATGATTTCATTATAAATAGAATCATACAAAGGAAATATTTCTATGTGTCTCGTTAAAAATCCTTTAATCCTAGTTGGCTGAAAAGAGTACACATGAAAATATACAGAAAATTAAACTAACATAACATAACAACAAAAACATCAAACATACATTTTAGTTCACTTTAATTTTAAAAATTAAAAAATAGTATATTATATTTTCGATTAACTCGCGAGCTTTTTGAGTCGAGTATCAAGTAGCTCGACTCGGGTCGTTAAGAACTCGAGCTCGAGTCGAGTCCAATCAAATCAGTGTTAACTGAGTTTTAACCGAGTCGAACTCGTAATATATCTCGTCTCATTTACGGCCGTACCATGTACTCTAAGAAAAGAACAAGCATATCACATTTTCAGTTTTCCCCAATAACTTTAATTTGTACAATTACCAGTTTTCCTGCAATTCTGACATAATTTTCTTTGTTACAACAAGCAAACCCATTACAAGGATCCTCAGCAAGGACCAAAGTTTTAGAAGCTCGGCGAAGGCTTTAGTCTCCAAATTCCAAGCAGCAGCATTATCATATTCTGAAACCTTGGATTTCTTTTAAGGACAAATGACTTTTATTCAATACCAAAACAATATGATCCTTTGTTCTCAATCATATTGGAATAATCTTCAACATTTTAGGTATTGCAGTGAATCTGACTCATTTCCAATTTCAAAGGTGATCGGGTAAAGAAACTTTGACCTTGGTATTGCTCTCTCTTTATAATCAGAAAAGTTTTCAACCTTCGGAATGATTACAAGTATTTAATGGCAATAATTAAGCTTCCAAAATCTGAAGCAAGTGGTTAGGCAAACAAGCTAACCATGTCAAGATCACTCATCTACTTATCAACTATATTCAATATGCTCCTAAAACTTTGGTCCATGAGTTTGGTTCTAAGTATTGAAAAACAAGGTTTACTTGTATCGTCTACTTTGATCTATATTTTTAAACTTTGGTTCTACCAAATGGAGAAGAAAGTAATGATTCAACCAATTATTCTCAAGCGGTCTGTATACTTTGAAAGAAGTCCAAAACAACCTCCCAATCTATCTAATTAATTTGGTATGTAAAGTGTGGAAATTAGACAACATAAGTAATTAATAACAAAGTCATTGCCTTTTTGAACAAATTCATTCATAGGAACTAACATCATCATTATAAACCACCAAATATCATGGCTATGATTTCGTACCATATAATTACTTCATTTTTAAATGATTTGCAGTCTTTAGCAAAGCATGCGATTGCGAGCGCCATTAATTAATATAAGTTGCCATTCAACAACGGAAGCTGCAAACTGCAATTTAGAATTCAACAATGAAACTAAATATATTATAAAATTTACAACAAAAGTTACCAAGCAGCCCAGTGGCTGGACATACTTTCCTTGTTCCTAGCAGCTTCTTCAAACTGACGCTGCTTTGAGCTAGATAGGGATGGACCAAGAGAGGTGCTAGAAGGTGCGGTCGCCCCTGGAAATTATATGTGATTTAGATTTTTTTATATTTTTTTATTAAAAATATATTTCCGGCCCCTAATATTTTTATAAGTTTAACCCCTAACATAGAGTTTTGCATCCATCCATGCAGCTACTCACACCTATAGATTTTCTTGAGAGATGTGGACGATTAACCTATTTATTTTCTTAGCTGGTGATTTGATGAAAGAAAAACAGTTTTTGAAAAAGTAAGTATAAAACAAATTACTGGATAGATTTTTTTAAGTGAAAAATAATAATTGATTATGAGATATTATATGTTTATTAATTTTAAAATTTTAATAATGTGTAAATTGGTGCAGGTAAGCTGTTCGAACTTGATTTTTTTAGGATAACAAATGTTCTCATTTTCAATAGGACCACTTGAGAGATTCAAATTTAATTTTTTTTGAACAAATTCTGCTAGGGAGAGAGAATGGAAAATTTTGCTCTTAATGAGTCTTGAACCTACAATTTAAAGAAGAGGAAGGTGTCAACTAGAAACTTTAACTACCTATTTTAGAGATTGCTGAGAAAATTTTGATATTTTAAAATTTTAATTCATGATGAAAATATATATTTTTTATTTTCTAATAAGGTAGAAGGAAGGGGTTATATTTTATACTATATTGAACACGTGCTATCCGTTTATTGAACTTATATAAATAAAGAAACACAGAATATTGAATATTCTTGCACGTATATACGGAAATTAAGACCTTCTAGAGGTAGTCAAAGGCTTTGTATAATATACATATATATACAAATTGCAAATATGGAAATTAATAAACCAATATATATAGAATAATTATTTGATACATTGGCGGTAGAAACTAAAAGTTTTTACAAGTGTCTTAGTTTTAAGGTTTAAGGACTTAGTTTAAGGTGTAAAATTTAGGAGTTTAGGTTTTGTACTTAAGAATTTAGTGATTATGAATAGAATTTAGTGTTTAGGGTTAGAATTTAGGGTCTATAGATTAAAAACCTAAATCCTCGACATATCACCCTAAAATTTGAACCTAACCTCTAAACCCTAAATCTTAAGTATAACCCCTAAATTATAATCATTATCCCTAAATTTTAAATCTATACACTTGAACCCCTAAACCCTCACCCTAAATTAATTAAGATTGTGAGGTTTGATATTTGATCATTGAATCTATACTATGTCAACAGAACTTATAATAGTCGTCCAATGTTCATTGAATCTCGGAGATGAGTAAAATTCCTTATAGCTTCTCTACAGAAGAATTCATTATGCTTTAATTTTTCTATACCATAAGATATCATATATATATTTTTAATGAAATTTTTGGTGAAATTTTTGAGAGAGCATTGATATTATTGTGTCTGAATATCAGATATGTAGAGAGAAAGAATATAAAGATGTTAAGCGGACTAATAATTTTTTTTTTGGTAAAATACATCGACGGTCACTGAACTTTGATGCAAAAAAGAAAATGGTAACCAACCTTTCAAAAATCACGAAGTAACAATTAAACTTTAGATTTTGAAACAAAATGGTAATTGGGGCGTTAATCCCCGTTAACCCCTAACGGAAATCTGACTGGGTATGCCACATCCCAACAATTTCCACCTCATATATAAAAAATAATAAAACTATATTCCACGTCATATTTAAAAATTAAAAACAAATCATTTTTAATCCCTTTTTAAAGGATAAAACCCCATCTCTGACTTTGATCCCAGTACAAACTCGAATCCACCATGGCTTTGGCTCCCACTACTTATCCCCATCTCTGCTCAAGCCCACGACCACCATCACCGAGAGCCACTCAACCTCTCTTCTCCTGCTGGTCTTGGTGTCTCCCCGAGAGCCACTTATCTCCATACATTGCCAACCCAGAAATCATAACATTCCAGCTAACATCTCTTTGTTGCATTTCATCAAACAACTTTTTAGCAATATCAAAATTTCCACATTTTGCATACATATCCACAAGACAAGTAATCAATGAAAATTTTTGTTAATCCATATATTTATGAATCCAAATTCCAGTATCTAAAGTGCCCAAATTAGTACATACACTAATAATACTTGCAAAAATAGTTTCATCAGGCTCTACCTCTATAGCACTTTTTTTTTACCAAAGATACTTTCATTAAATAAAAACTGAAACGGGCCCTACAACCATACAGGGGCCATGCACGTACGAGAAAAACAAGGGCCCCAGCAGGCGCCCAACAACAACCGAAGAACAAAAGAAAAAATAAGAAGCACCCGCCAAAGAGAAACAACAAACACATAAAAGGATAGGTAAACCGATCCTGGGGAACACAAGAAACCGAAGCCATCAACCTAAACCAACAAGACGTCCCACACATAGGTGACGCAAAAAGCTTCTCCATCCTCGGGGGAGTGGGAGAAGAACCAAAGCAGAGACCCCTAATACGTATCGGAGGATGAACAAAACGATTCCTCGCCAACCTCGATCGATGGTACTTTGCCGTCATTGCGCCTGAGAGCTCTTTCCAGAGACAGGCTTCCGATAGATGATCGGTCCTTATCAAGGCGTCGATAGCAACGCACTGTCGGTGAGGGGACTGTGAGAAAACAAGAACTTCCTCCTGCATAGGGTGCTCAACAAAACAAAAAACAGGGTTCGAACAACAACGAAATAAAAACTTTGGTGAGGTGAGGTGAAAACAGCCGTCTCCTCCATCATCAGTGGGGAGCGATCGGCAAAACCATAAAGGCTTGAGAGACTTAATCTGATGACAAAACACGTCTTCCACGGAGCTAAGAAGAACAACACCACCATACCTTCGCCTGAGAGCTCTATCCAGAGGCAGGCTTCCGTTACAGAGAAAACGGCCCTTATCAAGGCAAGCGGCACGGTGATTATCCACCCAACACCGATCGAAAAACCAAGACATTAACAGCTCCTTAAAACCTTCAACGAGCACAGACCCAACTACACTGAAAACTTGATCCACGGAGATGAAAGACCACCTAAATCGGATCTCTTCGGTGTAGAAAGACCCGCCCGGATCCCAACCAAAACTTAAAATTCGAGTATCTATCGAGAGCTTAAAAAAGGTGGTAAGGATCCCGTAAAATCCGACGTCAAGCTGAGCCAAAGGACTCCAAATCCCACCAAATCCGATTGATTGATGACGTGCCTTAATGATATCAGAGGGTTGACAGCTTTCCCAAAAGCTTGGGTCAATCTTAACTAAAAAAGGAAACAAAGTTTCCATCATGGGAAAAGACACCCTTGTCCCTGTCACCTTACCCTCTATGCCAAGCGAGTCCGGAGCCAACTCCGTTTTGGTTGCTGGCTTTCTTCCGGCGGACAGGCAGATGCCGGAGCTGTCTTAGTGTGTCGTGGCTGCCTCCAGCGTCACCTCTACAGGCTGGAACCCAGTCCCGGAGAACGAGATGATGCCCACTCCTCTGATACGCAAGGTACTGCCATTCCAAGCCCTTTCACCAAGAGCACCGGGCCTTATGGAGACAACACACAGGGGAGGAGAACAAGAGTACAACAACGGTTTGAAAAGCCGAAAGATTTGGTTCCCACGTTCAAGCCACGCATGGAGGAAGAAAGGTGCGCCTTCGGGGACTGAACAGTACCATGGGCTGAGGGAGACGGCGGAATCCACGCTCGGAGAACGAAGGTTGTGCGCCTCCTTCTCCCACTCAGCAACTCCCAGCAAGATCCAGAAACCCTTTCTCGCCGGACACGTCGACCCTGAACCATAGAGTCTCCAAGCCACCTTCCACAGCTGCTCAACTACCCAGTGCCACGCCGACGATGGAGCCGAGGGAGGGAGATTCCGCTCCTGAAGCTGCCATACGACCAGAGCTCGTCGCGGTTGATGCAGAATAATGAAAGAGGGAGATCTGGTTTTCCGGTAGCAACGGTCGGAGAGTGGTGAAGGAGAAAATCTAAGCATCGGGGTCGAAGAAAAATTTAAACCATACTCTATATTTTTTTCCTAGATCGTTTGTTTTCTCTCATTTTCTAATGCTCTACCTCTATAGCACTCCTTTACATTAGCTGAACATATAAATACCCTCTTTAAAGCAAATATTTTTTACATATCCAGAAATCATGACCCCCCCAAATTCCTTTATCTTTTACTGGAGCCTCATCAAAAAGCAATCTAGCAGTGTCAATATCACCCATTTTCCCATACCCTCCGATGCTTTGACCACCAAAACCTAGGGCTTTAGCTCCTTGGCCATCCCATTGCACACAGGCCAGCACTTGTTGCTGAATCCAACCCCAACATGCTTACTCGGGGAGAAGAGAGTTTGAGTGGCTCTCGGTGATGGTAGTCGTGGGCTTGAGCAGAGATGGGGATAAATGGTGGGAGCCAAAGCCATGGTGGATTCGAGTCTGTACTAGGATCAAAGCCAGAGATGGGGTTTCATCCTTAAAAAAGGATTAAAAATGATTTGTTTTTAATTTTTAAATATGATGTGGAATATAATTTTATTATTTTTTATATATGAGGTGGAAAACTGGGTGGGGATGTGGCATACCCAGTCAGATTTCCGTTAGGGGTTAACGGGGTTTAACGACCTAGTTACCATTTTGTTTCAAAATTTAAAGTTTAATTGCTACTTCGTGATTTTTGAAAGGTTGGTTACCATTTTGTTTTTTGCATCAAAGTTCAGTGACCATCGGTGTACTTTACCCTTTTTTTTGAAAGGTAAGACCTCATTAAAAACCCCTTTACATCCTAATTAGGGGAAAAGAGTGCTTCTTAATTTCATTCCAAATCAAATTCAAACACGACATGTTTTTAGGCTACATTACACATACATTCCCAGTTTCATCTTTCCCTACTTCCCTGGGTTTACATTCACCATACTCGTATACCTGCTGAGCCTTAACCACTAGAAGAAGTGCAGTTGTTACTCTTTAGACTGTCACATACACAGCATCCCCTCGATACACATTCATTACTACAATCCATGTCATACAAGATGGGGTACCTACAGGCTCTTTGATACGTCGCGGCTGGGGGCAGCCTATTCCACTGCTCACTGGAAATACACCTGCTCATGGTGGGGACACAGAAACATTCGCCCTCCCTATCGATCTGAGGCCGCCATTAAGGTTCCTTCGAGTTTGCTTGGAGCACCACTCCGTCTTTCAATCCTCGATCACCCACATACCCCTGCGTTTACCTTGGTTGTCAGTCGTCCTACCTCCAGCGGTACCCACGCTTCCGGTCACTGGCCTTTTCGAATACCCCCTCTTACACAGGCTTCAGTTGGCATTCTTATGAAATCAGCTATAAATATAATCGAATTAAGCCATTTTCCTTGCACCCAATGTCCAATTCGAACCATTGCTAAATCAAATATTTGATCAGCAGGTAAGAATTTGTTGTTGAACACTCTTTCGTTCCTACACAACCATAAAGTCCACGTTAACCCAAACAGTGCCATCCTCCAGATTGGTTTTTTCCCCTTCTTGATCGGTTGCTCGTTCCAAATCTGCACTAAACTCTTAAATTAACAGGAACGTTAATTTTTTAAAAATAATATTTATAATTTAAATTATGGTTTTGCTATTGACAACCCTTATGATTGTCAATAAAATTAGTAAGATTTTAATAATTAATAGTTATTTAATTTTTCAATAGAATTTAATAAATGTGATAATTGCATTTTTAAAAAATTGTGTTTCATCAATTTAATGTAATTAAATTTTAAGGATTAAGTGATTTAGGGTTTTAATGCTTTATATTTTAGCGTTTATGGTTTTATATTTTAGGGTTTATAGTTTTATATTTTAAGGGATAGAGATTTAATGTTTGATGGGCTGGAGTTTAGAGTTTAAGTTTTAGTGATTTCTATTTTAGGTGATAGAGAATTAGTGTTTATGAGTTAGAGTTTAGAGTTGTATGTTTAGATTTTAGGGTTTAGGGATTTAATTAATTAATGGAACAATTTTTTTTAGCAAAGCAACTATTACATTTATTAAATTCTATTGAAAACCAAATAAACATTAATTATAAGAATCTTACGGCTGTCGATAGTAAATTCTTTAAATTGTGATTTGTGAATGAAATAGAGGATAGTTCACAAAACGATCTTTTTCAGTATTCAATTAAAATCATGATTTATAATATTATTTTAATTATGTTGTGAATTAATCTGTTAATAAATTGAATATCAATAATAATAATAAAATATTAAGCCTACGGTGAGTTTTGTGTTTTCCAACCACCATAAACTTGTGGGAATATAGGAGTATTAGAGGCTTCAGATTTAGGTTGAAAACAAGAAAAATGGGGGGGGGGGGGGGGGGGGATAAAAAACAACAAAATTTGTTTTAAACACAACGAACTACGAAGTTGAATCATTTACAAGAGAAAACGATTTATACAACCAAATGAAACATAAAAAAATCTAAGAATAGTTCTTGGTTTGAAAAAAAATAATCATTTTTTAAGACTTTATTTAATAATAATTGTAATTTTGTTAACATGCTAATGAAATTTGTAGAATTTTCTTTAAATTATATTTATATTTAACGAATTATTCAATTTATTTCCTCCAAAATATTTTTTTGATGTTAAATTCGTTCTTTATTTTGTATTTTAATTATCGGAAGTACAAAATATTGGATATGCCTGAAGAAAAATTTGTATATAATCATTAGATTATAAACCAATTAATGAAAGATTTAATAAAAAGTAGAAAATAGCTTGAAATGAGTTAAAAATTCTTGTCTGCTAGAATTTGTTTATTTTTATATGCAAAATTGTTTTTTTAGCTATCGAGGTATTCACTGTTAATAGCGGTGACTAATTCTCTTATGCAGGTGCTCTTACTAAAAAGTAAATAATTGACCATGAACACCTAACTTCATGGTTAAAAGATGAAGTGAGCAATCATCACACCAGATCTTATGGTTTATAAATTTAATCTTTGACTAAATAAGTTGATTTTTTTGGAATACTACTTTTTACTTCAATCACAAAAAATTGAAGAAAAAATATAATCAGATTATTAATATGAAAAAAATCATATACGTAAAGTGTGCTATCGATATATTTGTGGTTTCATGACCAATTTTGAGCTTACAGTTATCATTTTTTTTCTTTATACAACGTGAAGTTTAAGAGTAAACAACGAGTACAATTTTATGGATTTCGCATTGTACTTTCTCTAATTGGAGTAAGGATGAGTATAAGTTTAGTGGGTAGTGGACGTGCGTGGATGTAAAAAGTTATACCCGCCGCGGGTAGTGGGTAGGTGATGGATTTAAGACCTTACCCACCCCATCCGCCAGTCCCGCACCCGCCCGCCCTGCATCTTACCTGCCATATAAATTTTGGATCATTATGAATTTAGATGTAATTTCACAAACTATTCTATAAATCCTAAAATTTTATAGGATATTCCTTGTAATTTATGTTTTGTGGTTGTTCTTGAATTTATGTTTTATGTGTATGGTTGCTGCCAGGTGGGTACGAGATGAGTAATGAGTATCCAATTGGGTGGTGGGTGTGAGGATAAATTTGAGAATATACCCGCGTGGACGGGTGTAAATTTAAAAATTATATCTGTCGTGGGTGGTGGGTAGATGGTGGATATGAAAATTTTAAGTGGGTATAAGGATAGGGAGAGAGTATCCGCACCCGCCCCGCCCGTTTGCCATCCCTACAGTCAAATTATCTAAATCTCTTTTAGTTCATAAATCGAACGATAATAAAATACAATTATAAATTTATGTCTTTCTGTTTATTGTAATAATAATAATAATGTTAATTAAATTAAACTTCAATCAGTTTTTTTCTCATTGTTCTTTGAAAGTAATGGATAGGGAATAATATCATGAAGACACGGTATATGGTGTCATATCTTGTCTTAGGTTGAGAAAACATATGGAAAAGTGGGAATGACTTGGCCCTTAATCACTTTCATAACTTTTACCAAATTCTAAGTATATAGTCGGTAATGATTCCATCAAAACAGACCAGTCCTACAATTTGAATTTTCCATTAATTTAATCCAATCTTTGAAGGCTACATTTCTTGCATTGTAATTTGGTGGTAATTTGAGCAAGTTCCTGGAAACCGAGGAGGAGGCGCAGTCTCACATGCACTAAAACGACATGGCACCCACCACCCAAATTAACAAAAATATTTTTAAAAAGTAAACAAGTTTTACTAAATATGCAATAAATAATAGGGTAAACTATCTGTTTGACCACCAAACTATTGGGAAAGTTTTAAAATGACCATCATAGAAAAAAACGCGTCATTTGAGTACCCAAACTATTAAAATGGGATCAATTTGGCCACCTGCCGTTAAGAGGCTAACGGAAGGTGACGTGGCAGTTAAAAAATTAAAGGTATAATTACACATTTCGTCCTTACTATTTACACATTCTTTCAATTTAGTCCTAATTTTAATCTAATAAAATAAATTAATTAGATAGTGACACGTGTCAACACCTTATTGGAGGAATTTAATTATTTATATTTAATTTAATAAATTTATTTTCATCCCCCAATCAGGTGGTGACACGTGTCACCTGATTGGAGGATGAAAATAAATAGAACTTTTGCACCCAGCGTGAATCGAACCTGGGTGGCTGGGTAAGCTAGGCAAGAAGCACATGGCAAATCCACTGGGCTAAAGCCATTTTTTGTGATACAAAGTGCAAATAATTAATATAATTCATAATTGGTACCGCCTAATTAATAAGCCACTGGGCTAATTCATACAAAGTGCAAACAATGTTTAACTAAACTGAAGCCAGCTTTAAGCAAAGCTCAAAAGGCAACTTCGCAAAACCGGTTTTGCTATGACGACGATGGCTTCCACCGATAATGAGTATTAGCATAGGCAAGAGAGTACTGCAAAGGGTATAAACGAAACTTACTGGTTTACCTTTCTTCAGCAAAGCAATGAGAGTACCGAACACCGGTTTTCCTGGAAATCGAGAAGCATAAGCTTGCTTTAGGCCAGAATTCAACCATGAATCTAAAATGTTACTTTGAAAGCAAACAGAAAGGAAGAACTAAAATACCAGTAATGAAACTTTTTGTGCCATCTATTGGGTCTAAAACCCAAACATAATCTGCAGATTCCTCTTTACACCTCCACCCTTTTTCCTCTCCATAACTACAAATAATTAACACTTCTAACATTTCTCAGCAAACAGAAAATTCAAATAAAAACAAACAAATAAAAATTACAATAAGACCCATTACTCACACTGCATGAGAGGGGAAGTTCTCCATTATAATTGAAACCATAGATTCCTCAGCAGAATCGTCACCGGACCCAGAAGTAACAAAAAAAAACCGCTGCAGCAATTCGTTCTCAGCTTTACAGAGAGAAAAGGAAGGGGGAGATGGTAAAGAAGCATAAATCTGTTTCAATCTTACATGAAAGTAGCATTAAACATTGACTTATTAGGCCTTTGAAATCTTCATTTTCTTTGCACTTTGTATGAATTAGCCCAGTGGCTTATTAATTAGGCGGTACCAATTATGAATTATATTAATTATTTGCACTTTGTATCTCAAAAAATAGCTTTAGCCCAGTGGCTTTGCCATGTGCTTCTTGCCCAGGTTACCCAGCCACCCAGGTTCGATTCACGCTGGGTGCAAAAGTTCTATTTATTTTCATCCTCCAATCAGGTGACACGTGTCACCACCTAATTAATTTATTTTATTAGATTAAAATTAGGACTAAATTGAAAGAATGTGTAAATAGTAAGGACGAAATGTGTAATTATACCTTTAATTTTTTAACTGCCACGTCACCTTCCGTTAGCCCCTTAACGGCAGGTGGCCAAATTGATCCCATTTTAATAGTTTGGGTACTTAAATGACGCGTTTTTTTCTATGGTGGTCATTTTAAAACTTTCCCAATAGTTTGGTGGTCAAACAGATAGTTTACCCTAAATAATAAGTCATATGTGCACGTGTTAAATATAAGACTAGTCCAAAGGAAACTGCTGTTATAACAAAAACAATTACAATATCCACTACCAAAGATGAAAGGTCCCCCTTCCTATTTTATAAAATGTTCTTATCTTTAGTTATATGAATAAAAATCTACTACGAGATTTAGAATTGAGGTTAATGTTAGAATTTAAATTTATAGCTTAAGATTTAAGATGTAAAGCTTCGAATTTATACTTAGAGTGTATAATATAACTTTTTAATATTAAAGTATAAATGCACTAAAAAATCTAGAGGATTTCTATTCTAATTATATCCGAAGAAGAAAAAACCTGCAATAACCAAGATCAGTTCATATATATTCTTCTTGTGTTGTCGTGCATGAATTAGCGGCTTGCTTTCAAACATTTCTAGATACATGGTTTTTCTAGGATGTGTTATATATTAGTACGTTTTTAAATTTAAATAAATTCATACATATGTAAATAACACCGTTTATATTTGAGTCATTTGAAGTATATTTCACCATTTATCATCAAGATTAAAATTTTAAATTAAAAATTAATGTAAAAATGAATTTATCTGAACTATAACTTCTTAAATATTATAAGAATAATAAAAATCAACTAAAACGCAGGATAATTATCAGCTGTTTACTAATTTCTCAACCAAATTTTTTACATCATGAGAAATATAGTCTTTGTCCTAATGATGAAGCCGCCACCATTTTTCCACAATAATTTCAATATTTCTACAGAAAAATTGTCGTGCCGCCTACGACACCTTTAACCCTATATATATATATATGGCTTTGTGATTTTCTGCTTCTTTTCTTCATCTTCTTCCATACAATAAATCCGATCATCTTCTTTGCCAATAGACTTTCTTCGATCCATCTTCTTCTTTACACATATATAAGCAATACTACTGGCTCTTATTACATATGGAGAATTATCAAATGTTCTTTCCTATGTCAGCCCCGGCCTCAGCAGCAGCAGCAGTTCAGTCTTCACCATTAAACATGGCGCCTAATTCTCAAGTTTTTAACAATTTTCACGGCAACTCCGTCGACGGGTTCTTGGGTTTTAAGACCGAGGACTTCGTTAAGGAACCGGAAGATAAGGAATTTGTAAAATCCGGTCAAAAAATGGCAAAGAAGATAAAGAAGCCTAGGTATGCTTTCCAAACAAGGAGTCAAGTTGATATACTCGACGATGGATATCGTTGGAGGAAATACGGCCAAAAAGCTGTAAAGAACAACAAATTCCCCAGGTTTGTGTTTTGGCTTGTTTATATCATAAGCTTAATCACCTCCCTAATTAACTTTACTTTCTTAATTTGTTCCTTTTCATGCATTTCACCTCTAATTCTAAGGGTAACTAAGATATTGAGATTGTTTGATGTATTTGATATACTAGTAGTTTATCATGTTTTGGTGAACAGTATTGTCTAGGGTTTTCTTAATCTTTTTGCATATGCATATACTGTTTTTTGTCTAAGGTTTTCTTTTTGAGGTAATTATAAAACCTATCTTAATGAAGGGAGGATCCAATGTGTAGTGAAGGGCGAAAAAATGCCCACCATAGAATCTGAAATTCATTCGGCTTTCTCCTCAAAAATATTTTTGGATATGCCAGAGTAGGAAACGAAGAATGGTGTGGTAATGGAATATGTATATATGTATGTGTCATCAATATTATTAGCTATACATCCTTTGTGAGATTGGGGTTTGAGGTGAACTAATGGTATGAGTAAAATTGCATGTATGTGTACAGAAGCTATTATCGATGCACACATGAAGGATGCAATGTAAAGAAGCAAGTCCAACGTTTAACCAAAGATGAGAGTGTGGTGGTTACCACTTACGAAGGAGTGCACATGCATCCTATACAGAAGCCAACCGACAATTTTGAACATATCTTGAGTCAAATGCAGATTTACACCCCCTTTTGAAACCCCATCATCATCACCATCATCATCATCATCATTATATATACATGTATTAGACTATTAGGGGACATTCCAGTAATATTGAATGTAACCCTTCCATATGAAATAATAAAGTTGTAACGATATCTAGAAATGTTCTTTTGTTTTTTTACCTTTCTTTTCTTCTACTTACTTTGTTAATTAGGAAAATACCTCGTTTTTTGAGGTAATTAATGTCAGGTCATTTAGACATTTTTTTAATTTTGTATTTGAAATGATAAAGACTTAATCTCATGCTCTATTTAGACTCTTCATTTAAGCTTCATACTTGATTTCATTTACATTTACCGATGGTGTTTGTACATAATCAAACAGGATTATTAGTAGGTTGATACATATCGTTCCTTTTCTATTTTAAGAAGATATTAATCTTTCATTATCCGTTACGAGCAAATTTTTCTACTGAATTGTTCAAAAAATATTAATCTAAATTTTAATTCACAAGATTTAATTGAAATCTGTTTTAATTATATCGATGGGAGCTTAGTTTATTAATAAATTTGTATGTATGTATCGATGCCAAATCCGCTACTCGCAATCAGAATGTGACAGCTGATTCGCTGGCCAAACAAGGAGTAAAAACCATTTCAAGGTCTTTTTTTCAAATAAACAGGTTATCGGTTCGTAGCATCATGGAATCAGCCTATTACTGGGTTTCCTTGGATTGGGTAGTGTTTGTTTCCTTTGATTTTGTTGTTTTAATGTTTTCTTAATGCTGGTGGCTCATGTTTATATTGTGTGTAGCATGGTGTATGTTATGCAGTAATCGTGTTGTTTGTAAAGTTACAGTTAAATTATCTGGGCTCGGATATGTAGCACTCTTTTTCTTTCACTTAAGTTATAGGGAAGTTTTTTTTAACGAGGCTTGTATCCGTGTCGTATTAATAATAAAAATTTCTTCAATAAAAAATAAGGGAAAAGACAAATCTTAATAAGTTAGGGTTTGTAGCTTTATTCGATCAAAAGTTACTAGTTTAATGATATTTAATCTCTTATTAGAACGTTGAACAGAGAAATAGAGATAATCCGTCCGATTCGACTTAATGATTCAGCCGCTTTGCATAGCCACCTTCCTCTTGTTCGCTCCATTGTCAGTCTCCGCGATTTTCATTGCTTCTCTATTCCACCAGCTTGGCTGCTTCCCCTATTAGAAAAGGATGCTTTTAGTCACTGAATAAGAACTCCCTTAAAAACACATTGATGGGCACAACACAACAGGAGCGGAAGAAAACCTTTGCTTAAGACTTCTTATACCTTAATTGCTTGAAAGATTATCCAAAGCTGTGATGGCAGATTTGGCATTCCACTTTGATGATCATGCTATTTCTTTCATATAAATATATAAGCTATCGGTTGATGTAACAGTATCACACTAAGTTCTTTAAATAACGTCAAAGATTATTGCTCTAAAGAATCTCTACAAACACATATATAAATTAGTCTTTCAATGAATCATATTCCGGTAGTTGTACCAAATATATAATTGAACGTTTTCAAAATTTTGAAGGGACTGCTAATTGTAAATTTTAAAAGACCAAATTAAAATTTCCAAAATTTAAGGCCGAAACCATTGAAAGCATGCATTCAGCCCCTTAAAGTTCATAATTTCTGAGCACTTTATCTCATCGATGGAAACTAATGTCAAGGTTTAAATGACATATATGTTACCCCACGAGTTATTCAAATTTGACTTAAAAAATTAAAAGGTTAACTATTGGGATTGTTATTTATGTTTCCTCCTAATACATAGTTGGTCGCCGATTCTGAAAATTGACCAGTAAGGTCACTTACGTTTTCGGGGTATAAACTTTTAATCCCCCAGCCATTTGTTGCCGTTAAATGTTGAAGGGAGGCTGATCTGAGATAATAAAAAATGATAAATTACTTAAACAGACCTAAACTATTACTTCACTCTTATTTTGACCACCGAAATAAAAATAATTTGTATAATTACACATTTAATCTTCCATGTTTACATTTTTTATTTCTTCTCTCCTGCATAATCTTCCATATTCTTCTTCAGCTAACTCAATCTTTAATTTTATATTATATTAATCCTCAATTCACACTATACATTATAATCCATCATCGTATATATCTATGTTTCAAATAATGTTTGTAATTCTTAATATGGTTCAGTACAAAATAATGCACAATTTACGTGCAACAATGTTTACATAGCATATATTCGGAAGGCTTAAATGGAAATAAGTGTCTAAAGTATACATTTTTTGAACTTTAGGTGCCTAAAATATTATTTTGTAAAAATAGGTGCTCAAAGTTTCAACTGTTATAATTTTAGGTGTCATACCGTTAAAAGGGTGTTAAAAAAATTATCAACCAATCAATGCTCAACATGTGGCACTATTTTTATTTTTAAAATCAATTTAATAGGAAAAAATTCAGAATTTTTAATCCAAAAATTTTGAAAATTTTACAAAATAGTCCTCAAATTCCTAAAATTACCAAAACCTAAACCCCATAATCACCATTGATCGTCGCCTTTGACTACACCCATTTGGTCGTCGAAGCATGGTGGTCATTTTCCCAACACGGTGTTACCGCCCAAATCACCGTTGATCGTCGCCTTTGACTACACCCATTTGGTCGTCGAAGCATGGCGGTCATTTCCCCAACACAGCGTTACCGGGAACGGTAAACGACGTGCTAGCCAAACGTCAAATTCGCGTTCGATGTTTGGTTGCACATTATTCGTCGTTTTCAGTAACACCGTATTGGGGGAAATGACCGCCATGCTCCGACGACCAAATGGGTGTAGTCAGATGCGACGATCGACGACGAAAGCGGCGACAATTTAGGGGTTTGGGTTTGAGTAATTTATGGATTTGAGAATTGCTTTGTAAAATTTCCAAGATTTCGAGATTTTTTGAAAGATTAAAAATTCTGAGTTGAGGGTTACAAACATTATTTGAAACATGAATATATACAGTGATGGATTATAATATACGATGTGAATTGAGAATTAATACGGTAGAAAATTAGAGATTGAGTTAGATGAAGAAATTAAAAAAAATATAAATGAGAAGGATTAAATGTATAATTATACAAATTATTTTTATTCTGATGGTCAAAATAAAAGTAAAGTAATAGTTTAGGGATTGTCTAGGTAAATTCTTTTTCTTGTTTCAAATCAACATCCCATCACAGGTTAATGGCAACAAACTGCTAGGTGACCATAAATTTACATCGAACACGTAAGTGACCTTACTAGTCATTTCAAAATCGGTGACTAACTTTATACTGAGAAAAACATAAGTGACCAACCCAATAGTTAACCCAAAATAAAAATTCAATTCGATCATTGCTAAATGGTCAAACCAAATTCAAGTATTTTATAAGATATTTATAAAATTAAATCAATGCTTTAACCTAAATATAAATTATTACTAATTAAATAAAAAGAATTGTAAATGGAGCACAATAAAAACTAATGAAAATTATATAAATAAACTTAATCAAAACATGCTCAAATAGTTCAATTTTGCTTCAAGTAGAGCTTAAAGTTCTAAAATAATATTCAATCAAGCTTACATCAGGTTTCGAAAAATGAATTCTGTAAATTTCGAATCGAGTTTGAGCTTCTCAACTGTTAAAACTAGACTCTGCTCCAGTACTACCCTGTAAATAAATATGCACCTCAACTGAATGATGACAATGTCTTGTTTTGAGTTGTAATATTTCTACTATGTACATCAATTTTTTAGCTGTATTACATGGTAATCAAAAGGGTAAACTACACTGGTAGTCACCGAACTTTTAGGGCACTTTCAATAAGGTCACCGAACTTTTAAAACTTTCATTACATTCACTCAACTTTTAATTCGCTTTCAATAAGGTCACTGCCGTCAACCACCGTTAAAAAAGCTGACGTGGCATGTTAAATTTAAGGTTAAAATACACTATTAGTCACTGAACTTTTAAGAGGCTTTCAATATGGTCACTGAACTTTTAAAACTTTCATTACTATCACTCAACTTTTAATTCGCTTTCATTACCGTTAAAAAAGTTGATGTGACTTGTTAAGTTTAAAAATAAACTTTTTCCCACCATATTTTATCTCCATGTCTTATTTTCTTCCATCCAAACATGTCTATCCTTTAGATACATTAATATTTTCCTCAGTAAATGTCGAACCTGAAGCATAAAGAGGATTTTTATGAGCAAAATTTTAGTTATTTCTTTATCATTCCACCATCGGATGTCTCCCAATATTTTTCTTGTTCTCACACATGTCGCATGCATGTCTAGATATATTAATATTTTCCTTGATGTGTTACTAGAGAAGTAACGACCTTCATAAAAAAATTACAATTTAATTCATATGAAAGAAAGAGACATGTTTGGATCGAAGAAAATAAGAGATGATAAAAAAATATGGTGGGAAAATGTTTATTTTTAAACTTAACGTGCCACATCAATTTTTTTAACGGTAATGAAAGCAAATTAAAAGTTGAGTGATAGTAATGAAAGTTTTAAAAGTTCGGTGACCATATTGAAAGCCACTTAAAAGTTCAGTGACTAATAGTGTATTTTAACCTTAAATTTAATATGCCACGTCAGTTTTTTTAACGGTGGTTGACGACAGTGACCTTATTGAAAGCGAAATAAAAGTTGGGTGACTGTAATAAAGTTTTAAAAGTTCGGTGACCTTATTGAAAACACCCTAAAAGTTTAGTGACTACCAGTGTAGTTTACCCTAATCAAAATAAGACTGGCATTTCTAAGAAATAATCATTCTCAGGTAAACAAGTCTGTCTATTAACAAACCGTGAAATGTGAGCCAACAAAATTAAGCAGTTTTGAAGTACATATAAACCCAGACATGTATCAAGATTTATTCTAAATTAAAATCCCAAATATTCAAAACTGTTAACTGCATATTATCGTAAATAACCCCAAACTCCCCACAGAGAAACTAGTCCTTCTCCTTAGGGGGAACCTTGGACTCCAATTCCTTGGGCTTTGCCTTCTCCGCCGCCCTGAAAGAAGATAAAGCAAAGAACCATTTGCAACCAATGGTTTGAACAGACACAGGCAACAATATAAACAAAAAATGAAGAGTGGGAAGCATGATTGAGAAAGAAACAAATTCTAAGTGATGCACGGACAATTACATTGTTCAAAAAACTTAATCCCAGCACCAGAATTGATGGTGATGAGTAATGTTCATACAAACATGCAGGTACAAATGTTTCATGAAACAACTACTTTTTAGAGGCTTTCTCTGAAAAGGTAATAGGTATGTGCCAGTAAGTTTTAGCAACAAGTTTCCAATTCCGCCAGTGTGCACAAACAATCACTCTTGCAAACATCAGACATAATAAAATTCAAACAGAGAAGAATTGGTGAGAGCTGGGACGAAGATGTGATTATGTTTAAACCAAATTCATGACAAGACTGTAAGCCATTATATATGCTATGCATATTACCTCAAAACTATTAGACATATATGGAATCAAAACACAAAACACCCCTACTGGTCTTATGAAAGAAATTTGAAGCAGAACTTAAGTCATAATAAATTTGGTTGTCATATGTGCAGTTCAACTTAGCTTCAAAACAGAATCAGAATAAAAGCTAAGTGAAGCAAAACCAGACTAATATAAAACAGATTCTAAAGATACAATGAACTCCAAAAGCTCCCTTAGTCAATCTGGCAATATGATTCCAATACTAACTGTTTCTTTCTCATGTTGTATCTTCTGCAACACACATGAGAAAAAACCACAGTTCCAAATTCCAATACCAGATCACTCGTTATATCGTACTATTTGTCTTGCAACATCAAGGCTTTAATTCATTTTAGTAAAAACCCTTCGATTTGACTCACTTTAGGGAGCTTGCTCTTTCTGTTTCCTTTCTGGGTTTCCATTCCAGAATATCACAAAGCTTAAAAACCAATCATTCCAGGGACCCATAACTTTTTAAAAAGAAAAGCTTCTTTCTTGTTTATCATACAATACCAATACAGTTCAGATTAAAGTTAAACTCACACAAAAAAAAACCCTAATCTGAGTACTAAAATAGTTGAAACAAATTAATTAAAAGCCAATACAAATAAATAAAGCAGAGAAAATACAGAAAATCCTTACTTGGAAGCAGCAGAAGATTCTTCTTCAATCCAATTCCTTATATGTTTAACGTTGCGCCTAAAGATCGCAGCCGATTGTTTAACGTCGCTTCGCAATAGAAGAACCACCGCGCTAACGCCTGCCACTGTTAATATGAAATTCGTCAATGCCATATTCTAACCCCCTAAACTTCGTTTTACACCGAAAATTTTCGACTTCCACTTCAAAGAGCAGGAGAGAGTCGAGTGATTTGATTTGAATCAAATTGAAAGGGTTTTAAAATTGGGGATTTTTTTGTCCTTTGCTGTTAGGACTTAGGGTTTGGAGACCTTTTGAATTAGGTTGAGTCTTGGCCCTTCTATTATTTTCTTGGGCTTTAGCCTTACAATAATTGAGGGTCCATTATCTTTACTAGAAAATCAAGATTCATAGCTTAATTATCAACAAATTAAATAGTATAAAATGTGATTGATTAAGAAGGATTAAAAAAAGGATTTTTTTTCTTATATTAGGTTTTACATGTTGTTGATACAATATATAAAAAGACATGTAATCGAATATATTTAAACGTTTAATATCTTTTAATTTATGAGTGAGGAGTGATTTGAATAATATGAACATTGTATCAAACGGTGCCTTAAAAAAATTATTGAAATCATTAACAGCTACCCTTTATCTTGTAATGTAATATTATCACATAAACTTGATAATTTACCTTATATGTAAAATTATATAACTAAAAATCAAACAACAATTTGATTAGTAGTTTAAATGTGGAGATTCACATCCAAATTACGATATATTATTTATTTCAATTGAAAACCTCACAATATTGTTTCACAAAAGATATCTTACGTTATAATGATTTTAACAAATTCGAATATGAGATTGTACAATAATGGCATATGAAATGTGCTACTATATTCTCCTTTTTCCTGATGGTTGTAGCAAATTGCTTAAAGAAGTTGATGAGAAAAGGGAGAAAGCAATGTGATATTGAAGGGCAAGAAAGTAGCAATCATAATACAGCATTTGTGCTTTTATCCAGCCACGATAAAAGAGCAAAGAGAACAAATCACCCGCATTTCCCTGCTCCTCACTCATGTAAAACCTGATCTCATCATTTTTAACATCTAAAAGTAGGTAGGAATTGAATGAATTAAATTAAAAAAAAAAACTTCTATTAGTTCTTATACTATGGGTAAATTACAGATTTATTTCTCCTACTTTATTTTAATTCTTTTTAATCCTTATACTTTTCATTTTTAAAATTTCAGTCCTCACCCAACTTTAGTTATTAAATCTAAAAATCAAATCATGTTGTTAATCCAATTTACATGATCCTTTTCCTTCACCTTCATCAAAATAGGAAGAAAATAAAATTAATTGTATCACATGTCTTCGAACTACTGTTTTCATTTTAGATTAGTCCCTATTTCTTTTACTATTTTAATTTTATCATCAATGTATGACTCTCGTTCTAAATTGATCTTAAAGTTTTGAACGTTTCAATTTTATCCCAAACTATGATCATATTCTAAATTAGCCTATAAACTTTTAAATGTCCCAATTTCATCCCAAACTATCGGTATGTGTTAATTGTGTCCACCATTAATAAAATCGTTACAAAAATTTATTGTGATGTGAACACTTATGTGTTATATATAATAATGATGTGGCATAAATGATAATCAATATTGTATCATGTCCCCTGAAATCATTATTTAGAATGAAAATAAAAGGTTCTTTGGTTTTCATTTTTGTTCTCTAAACTTGTTTATAATTCTTTCTACGTCTTAAAGTTAAATCACTATTTTATTTAAACCATACACATCATTGTTTACATGAGTTGACAAATTTAATAACAAATTTATTAACATGGGCATGATTAGCATTTAATGATAATTTTGAGGTGAAATTGGAATGTTTCAAAGTTTAAGGAATCAATTTAAAACAAATGTCATATTTTACGGATAAAATTATAATGTTCAAAAGTTTATGAACCAATTTAGAAAGAGGGTCGTAGAGTGAGGATAAAATTAGAGCGTTGAAAGTTTAGGGACTAATTTAAAAATGAGTCATATTTTGGGGACATGGGGTGGAATTAACTCAAATAAATAAATTATTTCATCATGTTGCTGTTATCGGTCCTATCAAATTTATTCTTTTATGATTGGATCCTTAATCCAATGAATTTTTGACTGATCTGCAATACGATGAATTAGAAGAAAAAAAATCCTCAGCAAACAACGCATATAATATATAATACAAACATGATAATTCCTTTGAGGAAAAACAAACTAGTACAGTGATTCATGGAAGCATTATAATGGACCAATAAGCTTCATGTAATACAAGATTGAGGCCTGAGGCTCCATATGATTAGTCTTGTTACTGGCATCAGAATCCTCCTTTTGCTTTCTGAAAGATGAGCGAAAATTACAGCAATAAAGAATGATGTAAGAATCAATGGCAATGGCATGGATTTGTTTTGATATAATATGAATACAAAAAAGAAAGAAGAAAAAAATGGAAATCATAGGGTGCATTATACTGAAAACAAGTATCGGATGTTGGCGATATCAAATATGGTAACCAAATGCGATATTGGCACGGCTCAATCAGACTAAACGACTCAGCCAGTACTGAGAGATTTGATCCGACTGAACCGTGCCAACATCGAATTCTCGACTCAAGTACCAAGCAGATTGCAGCCAGAAGTACACTGCATGTCTCGCCATCGATGATCAACGAAGCAGAAAATTGCAGAAAAAAAAAAGAACAAACAGTGAAAGTGGTAGTATATTAGTATTACTATGATAAAATATAGAATGGCTGGCTGTGATTCCCAAATCTGTGCTTTATATAGGAAAAAAAGAGGAATGAGCTGTTTGATGCAAATAGAGAAAGTTCGGTTTTCTTCTATTACACCTAATTTGTTATCTGGAGGACCCTCATTTGTCATTTGATGGAGCTAATCATGTATTCATCAAAGCATGCATCATCATCATTGCTGATGATGATCCTTGTAAAGAACAAAAGCTATTTCACCTTGCAATTTTCAGGCAGAAATTTAGGGTGCGTTTGGTTCTAGAGAATATAAGGCATTTTCATTTTCATTTTCTTAGAAAATAGAAAATGTTGAAGAAAACACGTTTGGTTGTAAAAATTGAAAATGATTTTTAGAAAATGAAAACAAAAATGAGTGAAATTTTGAAAACATAAAAAAGATGTTTTCACTATTTTCATTGAAAATGTTTTAGAAAAATGGAAAACATGAAAACAAGGGTTTTTGAATTTTCACTCTATTTAACCCGAGTTCGAATTATTCTAATGCCAATTTTAGAACTTTGGTTTATTTAATCACATTTTATTTTTATTATAATAATATTTTTAATAATTATACTTTAATTTAATTATTTAATAAGTAATTATTTGTTTATTTTTATTTGGCTTAAAGATCAAATTAGTCCTCAACGAAAAAAAATCAATTAATCTATTTTTGCACCCAATTTAACTCTCATTAGTCAAAACACACTCAATTTAGTCCTTTCGTAATGGTTGGCCAAATTTTGATCATTAACTCACTAAAAATCAATAAATGATAATGTGTGGCACACTCTGAAAGTGTTACGTCATTAAACCGTAAAAAATCTAAAAAATATTTAAAAATTCTAAAAACATAAGATTTTAAAAATATTTTCTAATTTGGCATTTACTGAATTTTTATTCAAAACGGTCATAGTTTTGATTTATTTTTCAATTTGATGTTTATTGAATTTTTTAATTCAATTCTCAAAGTGCATTATTATCATTACTGTGAGAACTAGCATAGATGGTAGATCATCTATCTAATCTTCCTCCAATCCATGCCAATCAAGTTTTTCATTGAGATTTTACTAATTCGTAGGAAACAAACAATTATTAACAAACTACGTGTTTTAAGAAGAAAATGGATGTTGAAAGCTGGAGATGTCAGATCCAACTCATGCAAACTCCATAGCGTTTCAATGGATCAAAGTGAGAACGGTAGTTGTGGAGGGGAATTAAGTAGCAAACTATTTTAAGTTGGGTAATTGGAGGGGTTAATTTTAAATATGTTTTTTTAATTTTTTTAAATATTTTCATGTGTACTACGTGTCACTATCTTAATGAGTGTTTGTAAGTTAACAGTCAACATGGTGAGAGGGTTAAATTGATCGCAATTTAAATTATGAGGGTCTGATTGATTGCAATTTGAATTATGAGGGCTAAATTGAGTAAAAAATTCACAAGGGCTTAACTAATTTTTTTATTTTTCGTTAAGAGCTAATTTGACCTTTAAGTCTTCTTATTTTGAAAAACTAGATACCAAACACATTTTTACTATTTATATTTTTGAAAATAACTTTTCATTTCTATTAACCAAACATGTTTTCTAATATTTAAAAAACAGGAAATGAAAACTATTTTCTGAAAATGAAAATGAAAAACAAAAATAGAAAATGTTTTCTAGAACCAAACGAACCCTTAGGTTTCTCTTTTCCATATTATCATCCGTATTAGAGTGTTTTATCAATGAACTTAGCTGCTTTGTTTCTTTGTAATAAAGTTATGAGAAAAAAGGACATTGGTTTCACCAATCTAACCTAACTAATTTGTCTGGTTTTCCTTTACAGGTCTGCTATATTTTGGATCCTTCACTAAACATGATATCCATGTTTTGCTCTGTTTTTTTCTACATGAAGATCTGATGAATGAATCCTTATCCTGGGTTTGCAATTTGCAATTTGCACCATAATCAAGATCAAAGGACAATGTAGAATTAATCATAACAATGGGAGGGACAAAGTTCAAATTAATTGAAAATTGAGGTCTAAATAGAAAAAATATATATTATGTTTTTAGTAAAAAAAAAATTGGGGGCCTCCCAACGGACCATGTAATGTAACTCCATCCGACTGTCCCTGACACTAACTATTTGTTTGCTCCGAAACTATTTTGACCCGATCCATTTTCTATCTCTAAGGGCCATTCAAAAAGTTGTTCAAAATTTGGAATTTTGGATTGCAGTATTCCTCACATTTGACTTTATATAAGGGTAAATATAAATTTGGTATTTAAATTTGATTTTAAGATACAATTTGGAATTTAAATGTTTGTTTTTCAATTAGGTATACGAACTAACAATTTGGTACTTAAATTTTTCTTGTCCAATTAGGTATTTAAACTTCATTTTCTGATAAAATTAGTAGTTACGGTAAATGAATTATTTGAACAAATTTAATCATGAAATCAAATTTAGATACCTAAATTTAGATACAAATTAGTGGTAACTCCATAGTGTTGACTGTTGAGGCTTGATATCAGTCCATATCTGAGCCTGCCTTGGTAAGTAATTTGTGAAAATCCTATAAGTTTGGGCCTCCTTTTGTGTTGGGTAATTAATGTTGGTCTAACTCAATATCAGGGACAAATTAGAGGAATATTGCCCATTGGAATTAAATTTAAAGAAATAGAGTTTTTAAATTTTATTTTGAAAATTACAGCAAATTGAACCGTGAAGGTGGAAGACGCCACATACAAGTTGCGCTATGGGTTTGTTTAATATTTTTTTAACGTAATTGGAGGTAGAAGACGCCAGCTGCAGGTGGCGTCCTGAATTTATTTAATATTTTTATAACGTAAAATGTTCGGTGCATGACAACTTTAAGAGAAAATTAACTAAAAAATATTATGTCGTCATATGCAGGTGGCGTCTTGGACCTGTACTGTAGAATTTGCTATAATTTCTTAAATATATTTTAAAGTTCCCTATTTATCTAATTTTAAACCCTAAACACTCTACGAAGCCATATATATGAGTCATATTCCAAACACAATCTACCATTAAGTTTAGAAGAAGAAATCCTGGAAAAAGAGCAAGAATCCCGGAAAAAGTTCCAAGCAACAATGACCCTTCACCCTCCCTTACTTTGTATGAGCAACTTGTCAATATACTTTCTTATCGATTTGAACATCCATACTAAACGTACATCTATAGACTAAGCATGTACTCAATTTCTTTCTATACAAATATTCCAAGAATGCTTAATCTGCTTTACAAGTTTCCGTATCCTACAAAGTTTGTCACAAATATTTGGAATATAGGTAAAATTATGCATAATCTTGTACAAAAGAAGATTATTCGCTTAATTATTTAGCTGAGGGACCACAATCTATCTAGAATTCTCATCTTTATCTGAAATCTCTTAATTAACACACAATAAAACAGTTCACTTAACTATTATATAAAGCCACTTACTCTTATCTTCCTACTCACTACTTACCATTTGATTTAGTCATCTGAAATCGAATAGCAACACATGGAGTCCAACCGCAAAGGCAGAGGGTTCATCAAGGGGAAGCTGACGCCGCTGTACCAAGTGGTCAAGCCGGCAGCAGCAGCCATGCAATACATCGCCAAGGTCAAGCCAAACCAGGGTTCTTCTACGACAGCTTCGGTCGACTTTCGAGTTCGCCGGGACTACATGATTTCACAACCAAAGCGGATCTCGTTTGTTGTGCCAGCCGACAGGAACCGAGAAAATTTAAGCCATATCGACAACTTCTTTGGCGTTGTCGGTGACGAGAGTGTCGATATTAAGGCTGCAACTTACATCTCTTCTGTTCAAGAACGTTTCAAGCTTGAAAAACAAAACTAAAACGAATTGAACTCCCAAGAAATGACTCACTGAAACCCCAATGGATAAAGTTCGTTATAGTGCTCAATTAGTTAATAAATTCCTTTGCCAGTTCAACCACCTGTAATTGTTTCATAGTTAAAGTGCTTTTGACTTACGATTATGCAAGTGTCTGAGTTTGTAATTATTTAGACAATTAAGGTCGAGAAATACTTGCCATGGTCGACCACATTTATCTGCTAGGGGTTAATTCTGGGACTTTAACACATGTAGGAATCGGACTGGAATTATATCTAAGGTGCTTGGTTGAGGTTTTCAATGCTTCTTGGACCCCTTTATGAGTCTATACAAAACTTTAACATGTTTTATTCAACAAGTAGCCTATAGAAGTACTACACACCGGGAATACAAGATATTCATGATCTTTTTCAAACTTTTACTTTATTTTACAAACATACCACTAAGCTTTCTAATATAATAATGATTGTACTTTTTTTATTAGATAAGGAGGTATTATATTTTCATGCGGAATTTTAAATTCATATAAGATGGGATAATATAAACATTGTTAGTCTTTAAGTCAATTAGTAGATCTCATAATTGTATTTTCTTTTAATCATTGGTGATTGATTCTTAATTATTGCATCATATCTTAAGTTATGAGGACTTGAACCTTGGATGTCGAACACGGATACTTTGAACACTTTTTATTTTTAATCTTTATTAATTTTAATCTAAAATATATTAATGCATTAGCTGGATTGAATTAATACATTAAACTAAAAAAAGGTCTTTAAACTTGAGTATCATAGACGGAGCTACTTGAGGGCTCAAGGGGCCAGACCCTGTTGCAAATTTAAAACGTTTAATAATTTTTGATCAATTGTAATTTAATCTTAGTAAATAAATAAATATATAAATTAAAAAATATAAGAGTTTATTAAATATTTGATCAAGTAAGATTTAAACTAAAGAAAAAAATAGATTTGTGCCCTTAATTATTTTTGGTATAATTATAATAATTTAGGACCCTATAAGTTTAAATATTATATAAATTAGGACTTACACCCTGAATTTTAAATTTAAATACTTAATAAACCCTTTTATTTTTAAATTTAAAATTTTGAACTCATGTTCGCTCCTAATTCTATCCCTACCGAGTATAAATGGTCATCTAAAGAAATAATAAATAATGGGTGCCAATTTAAAACGATATTATTTGAGCAATAAAACCTTTCTTCATCTAGTTTCTTTCTCTTTCTTTTTCCAATTTTTTTTCTTCTTATTTTCCTCTCCATCATGTGTCCGTCGATTTTTACTGACGCAAACACGTCACCCCAAACTACCGAGTTTGGGCAACAAAAACCACACATGAAAGATCCTTAATCAATATTACGATTGTTGGTAATTACATTATACTTATCAATGATTGACAACGTCTGATTACAAAATTATTGTTGCGCTAGCAGCTTTTATTTATAATATACTATTATCATCAGGAATTTGTAATCAGAAAAAAAAATAATATAATTATTGTATTAAATCTATCAAGTAATTCTGGTAAAAATAAGAATATTATTATTTTTTTTTTGAATATGCTGGTGCGATGCAAGGGTAGCATCTGTTCAACTTTCTAAGTCTTCTCAAAGACGTCACACACAGCATGACATTACTGGTGCTCGAACCCGGGTCTCAAGGGATGATAAACATCTACCTTTGCCACCAGAACACAAGGGGATGAGCACAACTTATCTATAAGGTGGGTGCCTTATTTGAACAATTATTTTGTAATCATACACTAAACCTTTTTTTCCTCATTATAATTCTTCGCATTAACATAAATAACATCCATTATATTTATAATCACGAAATCCATTGCCTCAAATTGAAATATGCTGTCGAGACTCGAGAATGACGATAGACTTCACATAACCATGGAAATTTTGCCTTGGAAAAGTTCTCTAATCAAAATGTGTCCCTGCAAAAAAGTTCTCCCAGCTTCTGAAATCTCTTAACACGTATTTACCAACACAAATCACATATAAATCACAAGGAAACACGGTTTCAAAGCAAAGTCTCAACTTTACACATGCAGGCGCAGCTGCTTTACAATTCATTTCTTTTATATATATATATATATCTTTAATAAAAGGCAATAAAGCAATCTAAAAGAAGCTCGAAATATGGAAGAAAATGGCGTTCTCCTTCCCCATAAAGCAAACCCACTTACGTTTCCATACCTTACCTCCCCATTAAACTTAACCCCTTCTTTCTCACTAAGTTTAGCATCAGCCCCTCTCCTTCGCCACCAAGAAATACATTAGTTCCATTGCCACCCCCTACATAATAGAATGCACACCTCTCCATTCTCCCATTTGTATCACAAGAAAGCTTCTCAAACTGTCAAACATTCATAACTTCCCCTTCGAAGCAAACACAATAAAGAAAGAGGAGAAATGAGTGCGGATTGGGGGCCGGTGATCGTTTCGGTAGTTTTGTTCATACTCTTGTCACCGGGGTTGTTGTTTCAACTGCCGGCGAGGACAAGGGTGATGGAGTTTGGTAATATGTGCACAAGTGGGATAGCTATCCTGGTTCATGCAGTAATATACTTCTGCATAATCACTATCTTGATCGTTGCTATCGGCGTTCACATACATATTAACTGATCCAAACTCTCAACCAAAAAGGCTACTTCTTTGTTTTCTTTTTCATTGGCTCTCATTTGTTGTTGGCATGGATGAAGCTCATGTTCTAGTTTCTTTCATGTTCCACACCCAATTTCCCCTTTCCTTTATTGTTGTTTCTCAAGAGAAATCTTGACCAGTTGTAATAATGTCTGCTAATTTCATGACAAGGTGGTTCAATTTGTACTATGAAATTTATTCAGGCTAAAGATCTTTGACTATGTCTAGTATTTTTGTTTTACTTTACGGTTCCTAGCAAAATTAAAGCTCAATTTGTCGGCAGAGACATCCCAGGCTTCTTATAGTTTACTGATAACTTCAGAAACAATGGAAAAGTACTGAATTCCAGCATCCAAAAACAAAGCTTAAACATAATATAGCAAGATGAAGATCATATAAAAAAGATAATTAAATTCCAATATCAAAGCCCTTCTCTTGAAAGAGGGGGAAAAGGGGAGTTTTTTTGTGTTTTTTTATTGTAAAAAAGTAAACTTTGGCCATTAAAGATATGTTGCCACAAACTGAATTGGTCCAAAACAGAAAGAAGCTAATACACAGATTGATAAATCAAAAAAAACCCAACACAGATCTTGAATCTCACCGGGGAACTGACTCAGCCGGTGTAGATATGGAGGTGGACGGCCATGATCAAGACAGCATATATGGCGAAGAAAAGAAGAGTGTGGATAGCAATGGCCTTGCCATTAGTCTTCATGCTCCCAAACTCCAGCTGCTTGTTGTTCCCTGGGAATGAAAACAAAAGCCCTGGTGATAGCAACACAAACAGGACCACCCCTATGAGTACAGGTGCCCAATCTGCCATTACAAGAGTGAAGGGACTTGCTTCACTTGAAATCTAAACTCAACCAGGCCTGGTGAGAGGTTCAGAAACCAGTTCTAAGAGTTAAAAGGTGAAAGTATGGGAAAGAAGAGTGAAGAAGATGAGTTACTTTTCAAGGTTGAAAGTGACGGCAAGTGGAGCCATTTGTAAGCACAACAAATACTTGGGAAGTGTGGGTGTCTGGTGTAGGTGCTGACTACTGGCTCCATGTGATGTGAATCTAATTCTACCCGTTAGATTAAGTTTTCTCAATACTTTGATTAATGGAAATTGGATTTGGATTAGGATTAGCATCAAATTAGATTAAGTTTTCTCAAGTATTTATGATTCCCTCTAATATTGTCGGTCAAACTGTGTCATCCACTAATGATTAAAAATGTTTCTCTCTTTTTATTTTAAATAAATTCAAGTCTTAGCATGTGAATGTAATACTCTACGATTTAATAAAAAATATATATAAATGTTCACTAAATTAAGTAAAATGATTTTTTTGTTATTGAAATTTTAAAATTACAAAATAATTTTAAATTTATTAAAATGTTACAGAATAGTGATTGAACTTTATCAAATCATTATAAAATATTTATTAAATTTATCAAAATATTACTCCATTTGTTTCACTAAATATGTTTAATATTGATTTTTTTTGTTAATTTTTTAAATTTTGACTCCTCATTATTTTAAATTTATTATTGATAAAAAATATGTTTTAAAAATCTTCAATCACGTAGTTTAAAAATATTTTTTTATAAAATTTAATTAATTAAAATATTTAAAATAATTAAGATCAAAATTTAAAATTTTGAACTTAAAAAATTAATATTAGAAAATTTTAATGAGATAGAGAGATAACAAAAAAATCTCAAGTTTATAGAAATTTATTATTATTTTATAACTTATAATGATAATTTTTTAACCGTTTGCTAAATTTGTTATATTTATAACTTTTGAAAATTGATTTTTAAAAATGATATTTTTACTTGATTTAAGGATTGTTTGTATATTTTATTCATATTGGTTTGATTACTGTCATGCTTTAAATTAAAAGAATATTACATTAAAAATTAATAAATAGACCAGTTGAGTCCTAGTTTGGGATATAAATTTATGTTTCTTTTTATGTCTAACACTAAAATACTTTAAAAATTAAATTTTAATGTTTAACTTTAAATCTTAAATTTTAAATCTTACGCATACCCTAAATTTCTTAAAATCATAACTATAAACTCTAAATCTATTTTCTAGTGTAAAAAATAAATAAAGACACTATAAAAAGTAGAATATTTCTATTCGTTAGTTTGATTAGTATGCTTATCATTAACATTAAAAGAAAGATAAAAAATAAAAAGCAATGAAAAAGTACTTTTATGATCATTCCAGATTATATGCCTCGTAGCCCAGTCTCAACACGATTTTATGATTGATTGGCCACTCCCAGCTCTACTTTTTTCCCCTTTATATCATAAATAATTAGATGGGTTTGGTTCATCAAGTCATCTAATAATAAGTTATTTAGAAATTCTTTTATCCAATGAAAATTTTTCATCTCATCTTTTTAAAAGTAAATCTTCATTTATTTCTTACATGTAACTAATGGATAGATAGTTACTTAAAAATTACACTAAAATGAGTTAATATTTTTAGATGTATTACAAATTACGTGATGAGCCTAATTTATCTAATAATTTTTTTATTTTTTCATAATATAAAAGTTGGTAATGTTATCAAACAGACCTTTAAATGAACGGTGATGGAGCATCAATTAGAACCAATAAATGGTCGATACAGTGTCCTGAAATTCATAGCAGACAGGTCACAGGGAAAAAGCAAGACTCAAGATAATTGAAGAAAAAAAAAACACATAAAAAAGTGGAATAATTTGTAAATTTATTATATTTTAGCTTTATGCGATTCTCATTCCCTCCGTCTATAATTGACTTAAAGTCAGCACTCAGCATAAAAGAAAACAAGCATCCAAAGCCATTTCCATCTGTTTATTCGTATTTGATTCTTCAATATTTGTAGCAACTCTGGAACTTGAGGAGGAGCTTCATTCATATCCAGAAAGTCCAAACATATATAGAAATGAATGATTGGGCTGCTCCACTCATTGCAGCGGCGCTGTTTGCATTTCTTTCGCCAGGTTTACTGCTGCAGGTCCCTGGGAAGCATCACCCCATTGATTTTATGAACATGAAGACTAGTGCGGCCGCCATTTTTGTCCATGCGGTGCTCTATGCTTTGTTCCTCATCCTCTTCCTTGTTGTTCTTCATGTCCACCTCTATATCTAAAGCACCAAACAGGGTTTCTCAAATTTCATTCTGTCGCCGTGTTGTTTGTAAGTTCTAATCACTTGTATGATAGCATGGAAATATTACTAAGGTTTTTGTTTTTATCTTTCCAGATTTTCTGTTAACAATCTTCTTTGATCTTCAACTTGTTAAGGAGAAATAAACAGTAGCATTAAACTTAATAGTCTTACAACTTCCAGTGAATTGCATGTTAATGAGAACCAGCCATGTAATATACAGGCCACATTTATGATTTGGTCACTGAACTTTAAAATTTTTTCATTTTTATCGCTGAACTTTTAAATAGTTCTATTTTTTGTGTTGAACTTTAGAATTGCTCTGTTTTTATCATTTTGGTGTTAAATCAAACGAAACAGGGTGATGTAACAGCCATATGTATTGATATAGATTTTTCTGTTAACATGACAGTCACGTTTGTTCACATCATTTTTTGTTTTTTTTTTCTTTTTTTATTTTATCTTCTTCACCTAAAGATGAAATTTTTACTTTTTTATTCATGTGTTACGTCAACGCTGGAGTCGTCATTATTCAATGTCATCTTCGACCACTCAAGACATCAACGAACTCGCATCATCATTCTTATCACTCTATTAATTTTTTTGTCCACATGTTAATATTTAAACTTTAAATTTTAATTTTTTATTGTTGTGACACTCTAAAATTAAAATTTATGAAACAATATCGAAATCTCACCATATCAACATAATAAAAGTTTAAATATTAATGTAACGAAAAATTAAAAATCAAGTTAAAAAAATTGTAAAATTAAAAGATTAAAAAGTTTCTTTATCCCAAAAAAAGGAAAGAAAGCTATATTCTCTTGGGGCATCGAGCCACTTCCTTAGCCACAAAGTATTCTAATATATGCTTGCATTTAATCTCTTTATTAAAATTTAAAGGATCATATATGTTTATATTTAAATATGATTCAAACTCGAATAATTCAAGAAAAATAAAAATGAAACAACATATCTTATTGTTAAGTATTCACAGTATTAAATAAAAGCTTAAAGGAACAAAGCAAAGCTGAAGAAACCTTAGAAGAAGTTTTATATCAGCTAACCATAGAGTAAGACAGAAGTAGATCCACAAACCAGAATAGAGGGGAATTATGTCAAATTTGTAAGATTAATGAGAAGAACAAAATCACATGACAAACAAAAAATATGTATATGTAATGACTTTGGTTCAGAAACAGAGAGAGAAAAAAAGGACTAAATTGAGAGATTACATACCAATATTACAGAAATTTAGAAACTTCTTATACGAGGTTTGTAAAACAGAAGAAAGCTTGCATTTTAGTAAGCTATTAATCAGCCAAGATAGACGTGAATACCAATAGCTAAGAGCAAGATGCAAAGGAGTGCAAAGTAAATTATGGAATGCACCAAAATGGATACTCCACTGGTTTGAAAGTTGCCGAACTCAATGACCCTTGATCTTCCCGGAACCTGAATCAGTAGCCCCGGTGTTAGCAGTATGAACAGCACCACCGCCACGAAAATCGGCCCCCAATCGGACATCTTTAGCCCCCCCTTCGCGTTTGTCTCGGCAATACTAGAAAACCCTTTAGTGTTTACAAGTTGGAGTTGGTGTTATAACTTATAATGGCATGGTGTGTTGCTTTAGGAAGAAGAGACAAAGGGTTTGATGAGTCGGAAAGTGAAGATTAGCTATTATGGAGTAGAAAAAGGAGGGAAATAAAGGTGTTTTAAGCATAAAAAGAAATATGGAAAAAGAGCAAAACCCCAATATAATTGAGTCATGGGAGAAAGAAGCAAAAGCTAAAGTTGGAGTAGCATCACAATTCACATCCAACTTATAAGACATTATTCAACGTAGATGGAAACTTTTTTGATTTTGTGTTTCAAAAAATACCTCATACAAGTAGAAAACTATCCAACGTGAATCTTGACCCGAATAGCTAACAAGGAAATGCAAATGAGTGCAAAGTAGATAATTGAATGCACCAGAATGGAGGGTCCACTGGTTTGATAGTTGCCGAACTCAACAAAACGGGATTTTGCCGGGATCTGAAAAAGCAGCCCCGGCGATAGCACAATGAAGAGCGTCACCGCCACAAAAACTGGCCCCCAATCCGTCATCTTTCCAATACACTTTTACAAATTACTTCCCAGATGAGAAAGATTTAAGGATTCCAAAAGCTTCATCACTCTTAAACACTGTACTTTGAGGGGAAACTTCCCAGAATCCTTCACTGGGGTACGGATTTTTTGCATTCAATGTTTTTTTTTTTTTGTATGTACCACATTTGCTCTTTTTTTCAGACTTGTCTTTATTTCGGTAATATCAAAGCTGGTTTTTTCACCTTCCTCGGACCTCTAGATAAAATGCGGTTCAATAAAGATTTATTCCTTAATTATTTCGAATATACTGACCCTGTAAATCATCTTCTCCTTAATCATGCTCCTTTTTATGTCCACATTAAAATTTATTTAAAAATTAAATTTTAAACTCTAATTCTAATTTCTACATTTTAAATCCTACGCCTTACCCTTAATTCTTTAAACCCTAACTACAACCCTTAACCTTAAGCTCTAAACTCTAAACCGTAAACCTATTATTTTAAAGTGGAAGCATAAAAAGTATGATAAGGAGGCATACAATTGATTTTCATCCACTTAATTTTGTCAAGAAAAATCTCAACCCAATATTATTTAAAATCTTACTCCCGAATCAAATTATAAATAAAAATCTTTTTAATCTCGATATATTTAATTTAAATTTAACAAAATCAAGATTTGAGCTAAGGAGTCAACACCTCTGATTTTGAATAAATCAAAAGAAAAAAATAAATCGGTTGCACTTGTTGCCTGGTTTTAAACCTAGAAACCCATGCATAATAAATTAATAAGTCCAACACCTAAGTTTTGAGCTAAGATTAGGGATCTAGTTAAATTTTATCCAAACTAATATTTAATTTGTACTCTCTCATCCTAAGAAATAAGCAAAATTGTCTAGAGATTTGAACATGAACATCTTGCACCAAAAACAGTCTTAAATTATTTTTCCAATTTATCTGAAATTAAAAAAAAATATTATTTATTAGAGAATCGGTAGAGTATATACAGGGTGTAGTTAAAAAAATCAAGATTTGAGCTCGCTAAAATACTTGGGCAGGTTTACCTCGAAATCCTGAAACTTCTGAGAAAGCTTGATGATTTTAAAAGGTCTAAAAATAGATTGATTAAAGAGTAAAGAACCATCATAATGATTGTGTTGAGTAAAATAGACATTCTTATTATGATCAGAAAAATACTCTGATCCGAAATAAAAATAAAATGATTAAGATTAAAATGTTCATGATTAGAATTAGAATGGTCATTGTTGTTCTGAGAATGAACAGTGTGGTCAGCATGCATACTAGAGTTTAATTCATCCAACGGCAAAGAAGAAGTGTCACGATTTGATATGACAAAATCAGATGAAAATTTTAAACTTTTATGGAAGGAAAAATAGATTCATTGAAAACATCATCTCTAAAGATAAAAACAGACTTGATATTTAAATTATATAATCTATAACCTTTTATGTTTTTAGGACAATCTAGAAAAATATATTTTATGGCCCTATGGTCCATTTTAATTGTAGGCTTAGGTAAACTAGAAGCATAGGACAAGCAACCAAAAATCCTAAGATTATTAATATTTGACAGCTTATTATAAAGCATCTCATAAGGTGTTTTATTTCTTAAGACATGTGTATAAGTTACATTAATCAAGAAACTAGCATGTAAAACACAATCCATCTAAAAAAATTAAAGGTAAACCAACATGTAAACTTAATGACCTAGCAACATTAAGCAAATACTGATGTTTTCTTTCTACTACACTATTCTGTTGTGGTGTATATGCACAGATGTTTGATGAACAATACCTATATTTTAAAAAAATCAGTCATTTTGAATCCTGAGCATTATCAGATCCGATGCACTTAACTTTCTTAGAAAACTGAGTCTCAACAAAGTTGCAAAAATCAGTTATCATATTTCTAACTTCAGATTTAACAATCATAGAAAAAATTTAAACAAATCTGCTCATATCATCAACAATTGTCAAAAAATAACTATGACCATACAAACTTTTGATTGGGAAAGGCCCTCAAACATCAATATGTAAAATATTAAAAGTAGACAAAGAAACAGATGAACTATTAAGAAATGGTAATCTCTTATATTTGGCTAAAAGACATATATCACACATAGAAACATCACCAAAAGGAATGTTACTATTTATTTTTGAAAAAAAAATATTCTACGGCTAGATAGATGTTCTAGCCTAGCATGCCACGTATGCAAAGAGATAGAAGAAGATGATACAGCACAAACATCACCAGAAGAGCCAGCAAAAGCAAAATTCAACAACTGATAAAAACCTTTGACAATCCTAGTTGTACCAATCATCATCCAAGAGAAAACATCCTGTATCAAGCAACAATTATTAGAAAAGAAAATAAAAATGCTTGGATCCAAAGTTAATTTACTAAATGAAATTAAATTGAATCCGAAGAATAAAATATGCAAAACATCTTTTAAAACCAAACCATTATTGAGATGAATTATACCTATATATAAAACTTGCACTAAATTACTATTTGGTAATTTTAGAAACTTGTTTTTAATTATATTGTATGAAACAAATAAATTCAAATTATTACTAATATGAATGATCTAGGAGAAACAGACAGATGAGGAACATCATAGATAATACCTGAATCACCATTTGGAGTAGGTACAAAAGCAAAATCAAATGATAAAGTATTCACATTTGAATGAGTTGCAAAATTAGGACCAAAAAAATCTTTCTCATGAAAAAGAGACATTAAGCCCTCATATTGTTCTTTTGTGAAAGATATAAAGTGCTCTCAGACTTAGTAATATCAGATTTAAACCCATCAGATTGAACTAAAGAATCGACAACGGAGAGATTGAAAAAAGGCCTTCCATGAACAAGATTAACCTTACTAACTACAAGAGACTTAAACTTATATCCTGGAGGATAGCCATACTTCTTATAGTATTTCTCTACAAAATGACCAAGAAAGCCACAAAAAGGTACATAAGGGTTTTCGATTAGCAGAATTAGGAAAAGAAATTTCTTTTAGAACCTATTTGTATTTCTATCAACAACTAACACATTATAATCACAAGAATTGGTATTAATAGACCTTTCATGTTGAATAATAATCGAAAATATTTCATGAATTTTTAAAAATAGTTTAACCATAAGAATATGAGATTTGGGAACGACAAAGGAATCATTAAAACCTCTAAAAAGTTTTAGAACAAAATTGTATTTTCTAAACTTAACATCATCTCACGAACAAGAAGATAAAGGCCGCAACACACATAATTCTTCTCAAATGACCTTTAATTGAGTGTAAAAGGTTGTGACAGAGTTGATACCTTGAGAAATGAAAAATAATTCTTGTTGTAAATCAGAGACCCGAATAAAATTTCTTTGGCTAAATCGATCACGCAAATTAGCCCAGAGTTCATAGGCGGTGTCGAACCAAAGGACAGATTGAGCAATCTCGGGACTGACCGCGCGTTGGAGCCAGGAAAGAACGAGATTATTACATTTAACACACACGAAATAACTTGCATCATCTTCGTGCGACTCCTTCAACGATCCATTAACAAACTAAAATTTGTTCTTGAATATCAATGTCATGCGCACCGAAACGAGACCAAGAATGATAATTATTTCTGGTAAGCAAAACATAGGTTAAAACAAGAGAGGAATTTTCATTGGGATGTATATAGAACTCATCTGAGGGGTCAAGAAGAGAAAAACAAGTAAAAGAATCAGAGAAACGTGTATCGAAAGACCTAAGTGATACTATGTTAAACTTTTAAATTTAGGGTATGTGGAGTTTCATAATTGAGAAAAATGAATGGTTTTTTGGAGAAGAAAAGAAGATGAAATATTTTTATTTTCTAACCAAAATAATAGTCAAAACGCTAAGTTTTACAAAAGTTAGTTAATATTTAAATAACAATTCTAATAAATACTAATCAAGATATTAACCAAGAAGGTTAACCACCTTACGGCTGTTAAAGAATACAATAATTAAATTTTGTTATGTTGTAATGTTTAAAATTTAAAATTTATTGTGTGAATTTAGATTTTAGGAGTCATGAGTTAAGGTTTAAGATCTAAAATTTTAAGATTAGGATTAAGAATTTATTTAAAAAAAAAAACTTATTGCATGAAATAATATTCCTAACAAAAGTGTGGATTTTACCTAACATCGCGTCCGCTTGAGTTGTTATTTGGTTTAAGAGAATATTAACCCATATGGACATGGATCGGGTTAAGAGAAAACAGACCAGTAGAGAAACTGTAGTGGGCACAGCCCATAGGCCATAACTGTTGGGTCACTTCAGCTAAAATATTATTATAGTCTTACTACTACAAAACCATAACTTGGAACAGCCCGCCAATGTTATTTTTTTTAACTATCGGGATCTGATTTATTGGCCGACTAATTTGAATTGAATTTTATAGAAACTCAATATAAGACAATTTTTCGAATTTAATTTTTCATTCACAACGTCAAAATTTAATTCTCTGACTTTGTTTAAAAGACCTAACGTCTCATCTCGTTAGGTCAATTAATTGTTCTCGTCTTGGTGCACACTTTACGTTGTTTTGTTGACGTCAAGTTACTTTGACTGATAAAGTTTCATCGAACATCCTTGTTTTTGCTAATTATTTTACATAGATATATGTGTAAAATTCAAGGAATGGTCCGGTTAAAAAACTGTCAAGTTATTTTTCTTAAAAAAAAGTTTGATTAAAAATAAAAATAAACAAATATTACTATAAAATAATGTTAAAAAAACATAAATATGCATAGGTTTACACATTGCAAGTTCGAATAAGTGATTGCCAACGGATCATATGACTGCCCTTTTCTTTATTTCTTTTGGCTGTTCATTTAAGCCAAGTTTAGTATTATATATCTGAATTACTAATGGTTTTGTTTGTATGTTATACTTTCATATTATATGCATGTCCGTCTTTGAGAGTGTAATGTGCCTTACCAATACACATAACGCTTGTTAGTTTTATATGTTATTTTAATATTTAAAATATGATTTATTTTTTCAAATTAAAATTTACAAACAATGTATTAATTTTCTTAAAATGTGTTCAGAATTAATATTTTATATATTATACTATTAACAAATATAATATCATTTAAACTAACCTATTTTATTTTCCAACGTCAAATTTTCAAAATAGTTTCTTACAGCAATTGAAAACGACACTTCTTTGAAAACACTTTTCAACCAGAAGGGTAATTATAATTTATAAACTAGTTCTTATAGCAAATTTGGTTTAATTGTTTAAATTTATAGGGAGAGTCAGCATATATTTTTAAATAGTCTAAAAGTGATTATAAATTTATAAGGTAATATCTATTCATAGATATTAATAACCCTTTGATAATGTTACATCTTGCAAACATTACGATTGAATTCGAGTATCTTAAGATGAATATCATCCGCTTTTTCACTGAAATCACTTGTTGGGTTTAAGAGTGAGCATATATATATATACACACGCACGTATATATTGTTACTTAATTCCGATTTGATTCATTAGGACAATGATCCACGTTGTTTAATGTTTAGCCGCAGACAGCTTAATTATTGCCATTAATTAAAGCCCAACTACAATGTCATTTGACAGAAAGTCAACAACCAAACATAATAATGTACATCACGTTATTGCTCCGTAGGGCCCCTTTAAGCTTTTACATGTGCAATATTATATGAATTATCGACTTCAGATTTTTCATCCATATTCAATATTAAAGGATCTCATTTCCCACCACAAATCATGAGATTTTTTTAATATAATTCACGATACAAGCAATTTTGAATGTATTGTTGCAATTTTATTTTATGTTTATTTAACTATTATTTTTCAAATCTTATGGTGTTCTTCTTATTGATAAAAAAGCTCACGCGAAACAAAAAATAATGACAGTAAAAATATTACAGTAGAAAAATTTTATTATTATGTTGTAGTAAAATTATCGAGTTGTAAGCATAGATAGAATTATGATCAAATAAAAGGAGAAAAAATTACATAAATTTAAAACAATAGAGACTTATTTAATCTTTAAAATTAGATGGGCAAAAATTTAATTTAACTTGAGTGTAAATTGATAGAACCTAAAATACTATTATAGCAAATGTTTTTGGAGGGACAAGAGCCCCCTTCTACTCACTAGTCTCTAGGTACATTTGTCCATGCTTGTAAGTGATTTTTGCTCTAATCGGTGTAATTCGATTAACACAAATCTTTCAAATTCATATTCCTAAATAAGGGTGGTGGAATTCGATTACGTTTCTTAAACCCGGGGAAATTGAGTAAGAGAAGGGAGAATAATACAAAATGCTCAATACATTGAATAATATTATAAACATTTCAATTTATGGGTGAAGTTGAAAGGATATTTCTTAAAAAAAATATAATAAAAGAGTTTCTGAAAAATCTGCAACATTCTAAAATGGGTGAAGGACAAACATATATTTCAAAAAATCTACAACATTAAATTTTGGAAAAGTGAAGATATTTATTTTAAAAAGCGATAGTATAAAAAAGACCACTCACAATCACACATAGACCATAGCCAAACGAAGAGTAACGGTGACAACCCACTAATGTGAGTAGGGTGTAAATGAACTGACTTTGAACGAACAGTACTATGTTTATGTTTGTTTATTTATTTTATTTTTTTGAAAAATTGTTTATTTATTTTAAAATGTGTTTATGTTCGGTTCGTGTTCGTTTAAATTTTTAATATTGTGTTCGTGTTTGTTTATTTATTTTTGAAGTTGCTCGTGTTCGTTTGTTTAGTGTTCACGAACATATTCATTTAAGTGTTCGTGAATGTGTTCGTTTAAGTGTTCATTTAAGTATTCGCGAACATGTTCATTTACGTGTTCAGGAACATGTTCGTTTATATGTTCAGAAATGTTAATTAGATTAACAATAAATAAATAAATAAAACAAAATCAATCAAATAAAACTTACATTTCAACGTGAACTTATATAACATCCTTAGCAACAATAAAAAGTAGTACTTAAATACATCTACAAGCATTTACATCTTATAAATGAGCTTATAAACGAGCTTGTTCGTGAACATAAACGAACCGAACACACCTCTATTTGTGTTCGTTCATTTATTAAACAGACATAAAAAAAATTGTTCATTCTCGTTTATTTAACTTAATAAACGAACGGTTCGTCGAATACTATGTTCATTTACACTCCTAAATGTGAAATTGTGAGGGGTCTACCTCTAATTACGCCATAAAATAAGTTACAAATATATTAATATAAGATATTGTGAATTGTGAGGAGTCTACCTCTAATTACTCCATATATATACATACATATATATATATATATACACTATTGAAAAGATTCAAAATATATTAATATAAGATATTGCTCTTTTACATTATCAACTCTGATTAAATATCAACTTCATGTTATGAATATTTATCTATGTGGATGTCTATCATGATTAGAACTTTATCAAAGGAGTTTGATTTATATATTATTAGGAATATTATCTCTATGAATTAGAGTTTAATGTATTATGTACTTCTTATGCCTATAAATAGATGATTCATTGAAGGCATTGTATACAATTCTATATTTTGAGAATAATACAAATCTCCCTCTTCCTCTCATCTCTTTGTTCTTCTTGTTCTTCTTTATTTTATTCACAACACGTTATCAGCACAAGACTCTAATCAACTGAGGTCTTCATCGTCCGAATCTAAAAGAAGTTATTAGAAAGAACTCGATTCTAGAATGAACCAAAGATAAGTTTTTTTTCCTTATTTTTTTTAAATTACCGATTGTTTTCTCTTTATATTTTAACTTAGTTTTTAATTTTTTTGTTGTTGAAAAGCTTGGGAGTATATTTCATTGTATTCGAGTATTGAACAAAGATGAATTTGTGGTTTCTCACAAAGTAAAGGACAAATTGACAGAGATGGAAAGAGATGTGATATAAAGGGACTATGAGAAGCTATCTCGGTCATATGCTATGTCTCCATTGTCCACGAGAGAAAAATCAATATCGGTAAATTTTATTTTTATTTTTATTATTTATATTATTATTTTAAAGTGCGATAAATCATGATGATTTTGAATTTACAAGAAGATTATTATAAAGTCTATATTTACTTGAAAATAATATTTCTTCTTCGTCGAAAAACTTGACCATAGACTTCTCCCAATTTCAAGTTACGAAAATTTGTCTTGATCCAAAAAGTTTTATGGGAGGCATTCCTTGAAGTGAATGCAAAGCATGATGTTTATTCCATGCGATTATCAATGATGGGGCATTCCCTGAAGTGAATGCAAGCATGATGTTTATTCCATGCAATTATCAATGATGGGGCATTCCCTGAAGTGAATGCAAGCATGATGTTTATTCCATGCAATTATTGGATCTGTTTCATTCCCTGAAGTGAATGCAAACATTGTAAATCATTATTCAGTTAGAGACATAATTTCGATATAATCCAAGTATAATTGGCTGGACATCCCGTTCTGCGAGGCTACTGGTCTCAAAGGAGGTTTTTAAAGGACCTTGTGGACAGGTTTAACAATGTCGCGTATGAGGATTAAATCTTTGTTCTCTGTGATAAGGATATGTGAAAAAAGTTTTAAAGGCCCACTGGCTCTACTCCATTCCCTGAAGTGAATGTGAGATTATATTATGGAAGGAATAAAAAATCACATTAAAAGTTGTGGTCGTGATCGAGGCTATGAATATACACATGAAAAATATAGTCATTTTAAGAATACTTCTACCCGCTGGTAGCGAAGTTATAAGGATGACAAGAGTGATAAAGATCATTCTAATGAAGTGAAATCCTTTTACCAATGTGATGTTATAAACCATTGGTTTCGTACTTGTCAAACGCCAAAGTATTATGGACTTTATCCATAATCATGAATGATGAATGAAATAAAATATAAACAAAATTTGTTTATGGCGAAAATAATTATGGCGTTATTGGTCCAACTCAATTGGATATTGTTAATTTTCTCATAATCCTTGAAGGGAATAATTTACCATTTATTTTATTTCCCTTATAACCTCTAACATGAATAATTGTTTTTTTATTTTTTTTATTTTTTTTAATGTTAATTCGTTTTATTTATTATTTATTTATGTTAGTTTGCTTTATATTTATTTATTTCACATATTATTTATTTACGTTTTATGTTAATTTATTATTTGAAGAATATGATTACTTCCGGAATAAAATATACAATGAATTGTGGCTATTTATGCCTAGAATTGTGGCTATTTATGCCTAGCAGATAATGCAAGTACTCATATTGTACTTAAGCATAAGAAATATTTTTCCCATTTAAATGCAAGGGGAAATATGAGTAGTATTTCTCAAAGTACTAAAATATCAATACTCCGGAAGAGCACTTGAAAGTTTATCTTTGATAGATAATCGACTTGATATGGTGTGCTATATTTTATATTTTTCATTCCTCGAAGTGAATGATACAAAGTACATATTTTCATTACCTGAAGTAAATGAAACAAAGCACATTTTGAAAGGTGCACAATTATGCATTTCTCGATTAAAATGCAAGGGAATAATGTGAGCACTATATCCGGAAGTACTAATATCACAAAAGGCTCTGGTTGAGCAAATATGTTATTGTCAAATGGAACTTTATTCCATATTTACAGTGCGTTATACTCGTCAAAGTCATAAAGAGAGCAATATGAGTTCGCAAACTATCCCTTTGGGAATTATAGATAACATATGTTATCAATTGCCATTTGAAATAAGCCAATATGTTTATAAGTTTTGGTAGCCAAAAAGTCAGTTGAAAGCTCTAGAAGAGCTATATATTACTACCAAAAGATAATTTCAATTGAAAGCTCCGAAAGAGCTAAATATATTCCTATTTAAAGGAACAATTTTGATGGCCGTACTAGACATGTACGAGTGAGATTGAATTACATGTTATGGTAAACAAGGAGTTTACAAATTCAGAGATATATACACACATATATATAGTTGGCATAATCGGTTAGACCATCCTGATCAATGGTGCAGAAATTATTGAGATTTACATGCACATGTATTAAAAGAACCTGTAGTTCTTGTGGTGCTTATTCTCAAAGGAATGAATTAAATTCCACTTATTAAAGAACGTGAAGTTCTTGTGTTGCTTAAAGGAATTGATTAAATTCCACTTACTAAAAGAACATGAAGTTCTTGTGTTGGTTGTTCTCAAAGGATATAGATGATCCCACTTACCAAAAGAATTAGAACTTAAAGTTCTTGTATTAAAGTTGAGACTGTATGTCTTGCATATCTGAACGAAATATGGGCCCATATATCCACAAATGTGGAAAGTTTTATATGATTTTAGTAGATGCATCTACATTGTTTTATCGACTTACAACCAGAAGTTTGTGAGATTGATTTTAAAAATATTCAGATTATGCAGTTAGACTATTCGTCTTGAAAAGCTAGTGGGTTTATATTTTAGGCTATATCAGTTGTTACAAAGCCTATTGATTATGAAAAATATAGTTTAGCAAAATTTCAATTGGATGCCTCCTATTTAATAGCTAAACTATGAGAACAAAAGAGTTATTATTTATATGGTGTTTCCATATAGCAACACTTATACGCATCAAGCCAACGAGTTATAATAAACTCCCCGTTATGATTGGTTTTTGGTCAGAAACCATACATTTCCCATTTTATGATTTTTGAATGTGCGATATGAATTGCTCCACCACAACGCACAAAATGGGTAAATAAAAAGGGTTGAGAATATATATTGAGTACGAGTCTCCTTTTATGTTTAAATTCTTAAACATTAATTGGAGAATCATTTATGATATGATTTTTCTCAACATCAGGGGGAGATAATAATCAGCTGGATAGAGGAAAATGAATTATCATTATCTAGATCCTCGTATATGAACTAGAAGTTCATAAGATAATTCATGTTATTACATGTCAACTGCCTGACATATTTACTGACCCAATGAGAGTAATTAAGTCTCATATACCAGCTGAAATGCTCTAAGTTTAAATTACATGTTAGAGCGAGAGAATGTAAATCATGCCTGAAGCATGATAGTTGAAATGGTTCCAATGATCAAAATTCTCGTAAATAGAAAGTAATATGAGATGGTCATATATTGGAGGCGGGTGCTCCTGAAGAGACCCAAGACATAACAAATAATAAAACTCTTGAAGAGTTTCAGGTACCTGGAATAAAGATTGAAATCTTGAAGAGATCTCGATGAGTTATGTCATTACGAGAATGGAACCAGAATATTGGAAAGTTGTCGACAACGATTTTACATAAAATACTTCTATAGAAGTAAAGAAAGAAATCGAGGATCTTTTATAAAATCTATCCAGAAGTATAGATATTGAATTGGCCAATATTGAAAGACGCTTTGAACTTCTAAAGTAGAAGTATTTGGACAAGCAGTCCAAACACCTAAAGGTGTAATGCAAGTGAGGCACAAATAAGTAGTCGTAAATACGACTTGAACTATGATTTATGAAAAGTTTTAATTACTTCATGGTGGATGCAATTACTTTGGCAGTTTTGAAAATTTTACATGCGTCTAATTATTTGTGGATCCATATTTATCCTTGAAGGATCTAAAATGCTATAAGTATTTGGAAATTTCTGAAGAAATTTATTTAGACATGTCTCATGAATATTTTGGCGCATTTTGTATAATCGCCTTAGTGAATATTGATTGAGAAAATACTATAAGAATTGTCGGATTTCCTTATGTATTTTATAAAGGAGTTTGGATCAAGATCCATTATGATAATTTTAGAACTCCTAAAGGGCTTCAAATTGGAAACTCATGAAGTACTTTCAATATAAATACTTAAATCTTGACATCAAGTTTATCTCGACCTGAAAATCAAGCATTTTTTATATATTTCTTTTGTCTATGAATAGACATAAGCTGAAAGAATCTTAAAGAAGATTCAATATGAATAGATCATATCTATTGAGTATCCCAATAGTTGTAAGATTGTTGGATGTGAATAAAGATAATTATATCTTTTCTTGGTCTTGAAGCACTATATATTAGTTGGTCAAGAAATATCTATGAATATACAAAGATCATTACATTTAGATCTTCAAACATTCGTTGATGCCTCCTCAAATGTCGTAGAAATAATTGTTATGCACGGGGCAAACCAAAAAAATGTGTTTGGCTAAGATTATTGACCCAACATATCCAAAAGATATGTGGATTTACTTTTACAAGATATGATAAAAGCTATCTTGTGTGAAGATAAAGCAAGATGTATATCTCAGTTTGAAAGTTGATACATCATGGAACATATTACTCCAAAGTTTCATCCCTCGCGATCTTTAGAAAAATGATATTCAAGATTAAATTATGAAGATTCAAAGATCTTCTGTGATGTTTTCATGAGGGGGAGTAAATACGCGTTGCACTCTTTTTCCCTTAACCGAGGTTTTGTCCCAATGGGTTTTCCTGGTAAGGTTTTTAATGAGGCAACAAGTTATGCGTATCAAAGATGTGTGTACTCTTTTTCCTTCACTAAAGAATTTTTTCCCACTGGGTTTTTATCTTAGTAAGGTTTTAACGAGGCACATTATCTTCATAGACATCCAAGGGGGAGTGTTATGAATATTTATCTATGTGGATGTCTATCATGATTAGAACTTTATCAAAGGAGTTTGATTTATATATTATTAGAAATATTATCTCTATGAATTAGAGTTTAATGTATTATGTACTTCTTATGCCTATAAATAGATGATTCACTGAAAGCATTGTATACAATTCTATATTTTGAGAATAATACAAATCTCCCTCTTCCTCTCATCTCTTTGTTTTTCTTGTTCTTCTTTATTTTATTCACAACACTTCACAATTTAAATTTGTAGTTTTTAGGAGAATAAATCTGGTTTTAGTTGAATGTTCTTAAGGTCGCATTAAAAATTATAAAAAAAATATTTTATGAATTGGCAATAAAGTATGTAAAAATCTAGAATATGTACCCACTTTGTTAGATTCGAAAATACCTTATTATACCATCTGTTGGGCTCAGGTTGTTTAGTTAATTGAACTTTAAAATCACATGCCATTTTTTTTCAATTATTAGTCAAGGTTGGTAGGCTCCCTCACTATTCCCTTCATAAATTTAAAGAATATAAAGTCTAAATTTACTAATAAACTTTAGTTTAATGTGAAATTTAACATATACATCTTAATTTTAAATGATTGAATAAAATTAAAATCTTATAAATATAATTGCACTAAATTAAAATTCAATGACTTATATTGTAGAATACATATAATTTTAATTTTTATCTTATTGTAAATTAGAACAAAGAAAAGTAGATTTAGTTGAAAAAAGGAAAACGACATTTACCATGTGGATCAAATTGTTTCTTGTCACGTTGTTTCTTTTTTTTGTATTAATTTTCCTTATGTTACATCATGTGAGGGTGACAGATATTAGACAAAATAAAATGCTATAAAAATATTGAATGATCTGGAATATCTTTTTTAATGGACTAAATTAATTGACCAATAAAACTTGTGCTAGTTTTCACCTACCAACATCATGGATCATGAGCTCATTAAAAAAAATTAATGGATCTTTCATCTCGATTCCAATCTTGCTTAGATCGTAACACATACAAAGTCATATAATTCATACATCACGATTTTTCTATGATTTTTTTTATTCTTCAAAGTATTAGGTTAAATCCATTGTATCATCACCAAGATTTTCTTTCTAGTTGATTGTCTTGATTTAGCTATTAGAGGAGGATAAATAATAAACAAAACCATTTTAAAATATTGAGGATGAAATTGGAACAATTCAAAAAGATTAAGGACTAGACTAGAATTAACATAGAACTTTGGAAATCGTGGTCGTTAAAGAATTTTGCATAATTCTTTATTTAATGCGGTGATTTTTTTAAGTATTGGTTCATTATTATATGTGAAATTTAATTTAATATTAATTATATAATAAATAAGTATAAGGATGAGTCTACTACGCTCGACAAACAATGTTGAACACCATTAACGCTGAACATCATTGAATACAATTAAATTGATCAATAAAGATTAAAAATCTCAAGGACTCAACATATAATTATAAATTATTTAAATTAAATTGTTTTTCATATATATTATATTTTTAAATTTTTTAATGATTGCATTAAATACCAACCTTTAATTTAAAAAATAAAAAACTCCTAAATCATAAATTTTAAACATGAAACCCTAAACCCTAAAGCTTAAACTCTTTACTTCAGTTGGTATGTTGTTCCTGCTCTAGTTAGCAGTCGAGTCATGGTACGTCAAAACAATCTGGAAAATCGAAGGTCTGCTAAAATGATGTGCAGTTTAAGAACTCCTGAATTGACGATTGGTAGCTTTTATGGATTGTGTGGCTCAACTTCTTTAGATAATAAGGTAAGAGTCGGACAAGATTTCTATTCTATGGTTGCAATTTTAATATCTTCTCGACGTGGTTGAGGAAGTTTAAGGTTTAGAATTTTTTATTTTTTAAATTGACTAAAGTTGGTATTTGATCCAATTATTTAAAAAAAAATAAAAATATATTATATATATAAAAAATAATTTAATTGAAATAAATAATTTAAATAATTTAAAATTATATGTTGAGTCATTGAGATTTTTTAATTTTTATTAATCAGTTTAATGGTGTTCAGCGATGTTCAACGTTAGTAGTGTTCAACGATGTTCGTCGAGCGTGGTAAAATTTTCCTAAGTACAATTATTCTCATGTTCAACAAATATAATTATATATAATAAATAAAAGTAAAAATCACATTCTGTACCTAAAAGTAACACATATATATAATTAAAATTTATGCATCAATGACAAGCGTCGTTATACCCGTCAAAATAAATAAATAAATTAATTTCTTTCAACAAATAATAAAATAAGGAAATTAAGTAGTTATAGAGAAAGAGGGTCGATCCACAGGGAGATTAGTCGGAATTCTTGACTTAAATTTTGTCGGATTTGAATTTCCAGGAATATCTGTAAAAACAAGGAAATAAAATGGGGGTGATCTCATATTGAGTGAAGTAATAAAATAAAATGCAAGAATTAAAGAAAATAATAAGAAAAACCAAATATGCAAATTAGCCTCAAGCTAGCCTTGTCAATTCCTTCGATCATTGAAATAGATTTTTACTCCGGGGATCATGTCGGTTACAGTCTGCGATGCCCAACCCGTCGCAACTTGCTTCTCTCTCGAGTAACCAATCCTCCTAAGACTATCTTCGAAGGTTGATTCTTAAACAAATTAACCACGTCTATCGCCGTTAAAGTATTTAGTTTTGAAAGCAGGAAAAGCCCGACTCAGAAATTGTCTTAAAAAGAATCGCTTCTGATTTTATCTTTCCTTAGCGGACCGCCGCTAAGAGTGTTCACAGGAAGTCGAAATTGCCACAGGCCAATCCTTCCTCCCAACTATGTCTTTAAACGATTCCAGACCAACGAGCTCTTTTTGATTTGAAAAACAATTAAAAATTTTAGTAAGGCCGATTGCTAAGCTATCTAAACAGAAAGATAAAAATGTATTCCCGAAAGAATTTAGGCAATATTCAATTCTCACGATTACAATTGATTTGGCTAGCTCTTGGCTCAAGAAATTTAGCTAAGCATGATATTAATTATCATACTTAACTTGATTTTTTAGAAAAGTAATTAAATAACATAAAATAAATGGAACAAGGAAAATAAAGGAAAAGAACTTAAATTAAAGCTATAAACTGTTTACAAAGGAAAAGATAAAAATACTCAAAGCTAAGAAGATGATCTTAAACCTTCACCAAAGGTTGGTATTTATAGGCTTAGATTACAAGTATAAGAGATAGGAAAATCAAAATAACAAATCAAATTCAAATGTTTTTAAAATTTAAATAAAATAAAACCAAACAGATAGAACCGATAATCTGATCGGATCTTCTCTCGAAACATTTCAGGATCTTCTAGAGGTTGCCACGTCACTGCCACGTCAGACGCGTCGTGCCCAGTGTCGTGCCCACGATGCCAGTCATGACCAGAATAATAAAAAGAACTGCAGAAATGCCCCATTTTCACTGCTATTTCCAGAATTGGGTCCCTGCACAAAATATAACAAAAACGGCATGTATTAAGCAGCAAGAAGTCCTAATAACTAGAAAAATAACAAATGAAATATGTCACATTTGAGAACTTATCAATCAACAAGTCAACAATCTTTAAAATATGTAGTTAAAAAATTTTAGTTGACACTTTCTTATCCTTCTTAAATTATGGGTTCAATACTAATTAAGAGTAAAATTTTTCCCCCTCTCCCTAAGTAAGAATTATTCTAAAAAATCATGTATCATCACATTTTTAGAAGGAATACAATTACAATGTAACGCCTGGGTTTATGGGTTAGATGAAAATAATATTTTAATATTATTTGGGCTCGGTTCTATAATTAAAATAATGTTCGGGTTTTGCTTTCAAAATAAATTGTGTTGGGCCTATTTTGATTTAAACCCAATAGTCATGGATTTCCACCCTTGTAAATGCCTCCATTCATTAAGGGCAAAATAGCCTTTTGACTTTTAAATGAAACAAAACAATTAAAAGAGAAAACCCAACTCCCCTATTCATCTTCTTCTCCACCAACGTGAAATAGAGCCCCTCTCACCCTCTCTATTATTCCATCACCATACACATTCATCCTTGGTGATTCTTGAAAGGTAGAAGCATTTCTAACTTGTCCTCACTTTCCTCTACATGTCTATACCTTTAGTTTTCATTAAAACCCTTGATTTTGTATTTTGAGGTTTTTGAGTTTTGAATTAAAAATGTTAACTTTGTTAACTTTAAGTTGAGCTTTTGATTTGGTGATGTTAGATGAGTCATTTGTCGTCCAAAAGGTCCAACATACCTAATTTTTACAAGGTTTTATAATGATTTTCGGATTTGGGTTCCAAGGGGTTTTTTGGAGGGTTTTAAAGTGGTTTTTGGGGTGGTTTAATGTTGGGTTTTGGGGGCTGGTGTTAGTATGATATATGAGGGTCACTTTGGGTGTATTTGATGGTTGTTTGGATGCTTGAAATGGAAGATTTCAGTAGGTTTTATGGGCTGCTCGGGAATTCTGTTTTGGGCTTGATTTTGAGTGTTGGATGTTTGAAAATGTTAATCTGGGTTAGTTTCGATGATGAGTTATTGATTGTGGATGTTTTGTTTGTGTTTGGGATTGATTAGAATTGAGTTTGGGCATCGGTGAAGCATCGGAAGTAAATCCGGGAAATTGAAGGTGGTCGCTTGCTTGGTCTTTAAGCTTGGGAGCTTAGGTGAGTGGTTAATTGTTTTACTTGGTTTTAAAATGGTTGGTTCGAGTATATGGACTAGGTCGGGCTTGGTAGACCCACCTAGAGTTAGGATTAGGGTGGTAGCCTAATCCTAAGCTTGATCTAGAGCCTTTGGATGAACTCATATATGTGGTTGTGTATGTCTCGTATGAAATGTGATATGGATGCTTATGTATATTGTGTTATACATGTGAGATGAGGCATAATTTGTAATGCTTGAGACATGCATGATGATGGTTATTGGTGAGTACGTGCTAAGCACGGAATTTGGTTGAAATGAGTAATGTGAAATGAGTAAAATGTTGGCACTAGTATGCTTGAGTACAAATGATCGATCATTAGGATGTTAGTGTGTACACATGAGTCAAAAGTCGCGCGTGGCCTTGGTGGCGTTGAGTCACCAAGGAGGAGTACGGGTTCACCCGGAAATTGTATTTATATATAGTCGGTGATGAGTGGAATCCCATCGACGGGGCGTGAGGATGAGTGAAATCCCCTCCGCGAGACCGGTGATGAGTGTAATCCCACCGTGAGGTAAAGTGGTTGTTGGATGTGAATTCCAACGTATTTATCCGCGTATTCGGGTCATAGCTAGGTGCCAATGTTGATTGATAAGTGTATCAATGTGTTGAGGTTTATAATCTTTAATTGGATGTTTGAATGTGATTACATATATTGTGGATTTGAGCTTATGACTATGGCATTTATATTGTATATTGCTCATGCATCTTTATCTTGTGGCTCTTGTGGATCCTTGGTATATTTGTGTAATGCCTTGGCTAGATCGTGCTCGGACCCTGCAATGTTGAGGTTTGTTTTTAAGAGCTCACCCTCACTAAGCATCATTGCTTACGCTCTCTTTGTTCAACATTGCAGATCCTTAGTTCGTGGGTTGCTTGAGCAAGTGGAGGGCCTCCAAGTGTGGTTGTTGGCTTGAGTACATCAAGTATGACTTTTAAATGTTGAACATGTAATAGTTTAAGCAATGGGACATGCGTTATTTTGATGGATGATTATTGTTTGTTTAGGAGCTTGTTTAGACTCCTTGTTATCTTGCTTTTGTATGGCTTGTGTTGCCATGATGAATTGTAATCCATGCCTAAATTGCTTATTATGAATGTTAGCTATGTGTCTCTTGAGGTTGCCTTCATGTTTGAATGTTGAAGTATGAACTTTGAATGCTTGAATGCCATCTTGGGTCTATTGCATGATTTCCTTGATGTTTATACATGTTGGGTGCTTGTATGGCTATAAAGTGGTATGTAAATGTTGTAAGAATGTTTGGTTGGGGCTAGGGAAGTCTTAAATTGCATTTAGACTCGAGTCTTGATCGTTTTGCTGTGTTTGGGAGGTTTTGCAGTGCAGGGGTATCGATACCGTACCAACGGTATCGATACCACCTTCTTGTTTCAGGCCTCGTGTATCGATACACTTGAGGAGTGTATCGATACCATTTTGGTCACTGGAGCTACTGTCCATTTCGGTATCGATACCGGCCTCTGGAGTATCGATACCGTTATCTTAGCGTTGACTGTGGGAAGTCAACCGTTGGGGAGGGTATCGATACACTCCTTGGGTGTATCGATACGGTCTCTACGGGTTGACTTTGACCAGTTGACATAGTCAATGGGGTATCAATACACCCCTTAAGGGTATCGATACCGCATGTAGTTAAAGCTTAAAATTGGGCTGCAAGATGTTGGGCTGAGTTCGTTTGTTTGCCTTGTGAATGTTGTTCCGCTGTATGATCACATAGGATTAAATACTCATCTAGACAAGATTTAAAATGAAAAAAATAGGGTTGCTAACCGAGGGGGAATTCCTTAGGGGGGTTTTCACTCGGTTTTCTCCGTGTGGCCCACTCGGACCGATCATCCGGCCAGACCGGGACGAGGGGGTTACATACAATCATATTAATTGACGATTATAATGAATACATATCAAAATCATTATAATTAAAATAAAGATTAATATCCTATACACTGGCGGTGAAAACTGAAAATTTCCACAAGCGCCTTAGTTTTAGGGTATAGGGAGTTAGTTTAGGGTATAGGGTCTAGGGATTTAGGTGTATGGGTTTGGAATTTAGAGATAGTTCTTTCGATTTAAGGTTTATGGTTATAATTTAGGGTTTATACTTTAGGGTTTAATTTTAAGGTAATATGGTGAGGATTTAGGGTTTAGCCTATAAACCCTAAATTGAAACAACTATCCCTAAATTTTAACCCCCTACACCTAAACCCCTAAACTCTATACCATAAATTAACTCCATATACCCTAAAGCTAAAACGTTTGTGGAAAGTTTTAGTTTCCACCGCATATGTATAGAATATTTATCTTTAAAATAAATGCTTGAGCCACCAACGGACCTGATCCAGAATAACTTTTAAAGTCTTATTTTACATTATTTTTCAAAAAGTATTTTTGAAGTAAAAGCCATGTATAATATGTAACTTCTCGTGCCAAAAATATTATTTAACTTGGATTGAGAAATAATTTTCATAAGTTGAAATTTCTAGTTTTTACTTTTGTCAATGTATTTTCTAACAAATTACTTATTTTTCCTATATAATGTCTAAAATAAAGATTTTATCTATTTAAAATATATTTTAAAAGTAATACTAAACATTTAAATTTTAAATCAAACCGTCCAAACACATTTTTCAATAGTATTTTACAAAAATATTATTTAATAGTCTAAAGTGATTATAAGGTAGTATATGTTCATACTTTTTCTTAACTATAATGTACACACATTTTGTAGACAAAAATTCTCGAACACGAGTCTCCTAAAATGAACATCATTCTTTTTTCAATGTAATCACTCATTAGATTCTACAAAATTACTTTTAAAAATAGTATCAAACTGACGAGATATAAGTAAAATAAATTTAAAAAACATTGAGATTTGCCAATTATGACAAGGGGTCTTAACATTTTATCAACACATCCATAATAAAGTATTTCCTATTAGAGTGTATTAACGTTTTCTGTTAGTACTGTTAGCCTTAGTTAGTTATTCAGGTAGGATAAGTTAGTTAGCTTTGTTTTATAAATAGCTTTTTCTTTTCTCAGTTCGAGTGCAACTTTTTCTTCTGTAAAAATAATATTTCATTGTTCAATAAAGTCTTCTTCACCGTTTATCGGTTGTTATATGGTATCAGTTGTTTTTCGCTTCTGCTTCCTCTTCTTGTTTTCTTTGATTCTTTGTTTTTCTTGCGAGAATCATGGTTAATGTTTCCACTTCTCTGGATTCTGTCTCTAATGACACGTTTGATAATGGTAGAAATTCGTATTACATACATCAGTCTGATAATCCTGGTGTTATGCTTGTTACTCAGCCTCTTGGCAATGACAATTACAATAGCTGGAAGCGATCCATGTTAATGGCCTTATCTGCTAAGAACAAGGTAAGTTTTGTTGATGGGTCGATTTCTTCTCCAGCTTCTTCTTCCTTCAATTTTGGTGCTTGAACGCGTGTGAATAATTTGGTAAGCTCTTGGATCTTGAATTCAGTTTCTAAAGACATAGCTGCCAGTCTTTTGTATCATTCTGTTGCTGCTGATTGATGGAAAGATCTTGAAGATCGTTTCTAGCAGAACAATGGCCCTCGCATTTTTCAATTGAAAAAGAAACTAAGTGATTTGGTTCAGGGTACCATGTCTGTCAGCACTTACTATACTAATCTCAAGTCCATTTGGGATGAATTGGTTTCGGTTAAGCCATCTTGTACCTGTTTATCATGTTCTTGTGGTGGTCTTCGAAAAGTTCTTGAGGATCAACAGAAAGAACTTGTTATGCAGTTTCTCATGGGATTGAGTGATTCTTTTTCTCATGTGCGTAGTCAAATTATGCTTATGGATCCTATGCCATCCATAACCAAGATTTTCTCTTTGGTTATTCAAGATGAGAATCAAAGGTCTATGGTTTGCAATAATCCAATCACAGAAACTGTTTTTGCGGCTAAGTCTAATATCAATCTTCGAAAGTCTCGGCCACAATGCAGTCACTGCAACATGCTTGGACATACTAAGGATAAGTGCTACAAGTTGCATGGTTATCCTCTAGGGTATCTTTCTCGATCGAAGCAGTCTCACAATAACAAGGTTCATGCTAATGCCATTGCTGCAAGTGATTCTCAACAGCCTCTCTCAAGTGTTTCGAGTGATTCTCTCACCAATACTCAGTGTCAACAGTTGATCGATATTCTTACAAATCAGTTGCAATCTGCTAATAATGACGAATTGCCTTCCTTTTCAATCAACATGTCTCTGTAGGGTAAGATTCTTTCCTTCATTAATGCGTTTGGATCTTTAGGTTTACAAACATGTTGGATTATCGATTCCGGTGCATCCAAACATGTTTGTTCTTGTAAAAATCTTTTTCATTCTTTATATCCTGTTGAAGGTGGCAATATTATGCTTCCTAATAAAACTCTTGTTCCTATTCGATATGCTGGAACTATCAAACTTTCTTTCTAATTAATTTTTGAAAATGTTCTTTATGTTCCAGATTTTAAGTTTAATCTCTTATCTGTTAGTTGTTTGGTCAGGAATTCTAATCTTCAAGTTTTATTTTCTAATACTCATTGTGTGATTCAGGACTTGCAGCGCATGATTGGGAAGGGTGACCTTTGTCAAGGCTTATATCTTTTGAAGATTCATGTTTCTAATGTTGATTCTGATCAATTGTCTAAGTCTACTGGTGTTAGTGTTGTTTCAGATCATGTTCACAATGTTACTTTTAGTTGGCATGATAAGCTTGGTCATCCAAGCTCTCGTGTATTAGATTCTCTTAAACATGTATTGCATCTTCCTGATAATAATAAGAATTCAATTTGTTCAATTTGTCCTATTGCAAAGCAACATCGTCTTCTTTTTCCTCATTCTTATACTCGTGTTGCATCTGTTTTTGATCTGGTTCATTGTGACATATGGGGTCCTTTCAAAACTCTTACCTACAACAATCAATGGTATTTTCTAACCCTTGTTGATGATTTTTCTCGAAATACATGGATTTTTTCATTCTCATGTTCCTTTGATGATATACCTAATCATGCTATTCATGCTGGTGATATTCTTAATCGTGACAATCATGTTGCTGCACATGATTCTTCCCACATCCTTCATAATTCACAAGTTAATGTTCCTTCACAAGTTAATGTTCCTCGCAGATCATCTCGTGTAACTCATAAGCCTTCATATATAGAAAAATATTATAACACCAACATGGTTTCTAGTTCTTGCCCATATTCTATAGATAAATATATGTCCACCTCAAGGTTGGCACCTTCATATTTAGCTTTTGTATCTAATATTTATGTCACTAACGAACCTACTTTTTATCAACAGGATGTTAAATCTCCTGCATGGCAAGCTACAATGCTTGAAGAACTTCATGCCGTTGAGGCTTTGAACACGTGGTCTGTGGTTTCATTACCCGTAGACAAGAAACCTATATAGATTGCAAATGGGTCTATCGTATTAAGTATAATGCTGATGGTACTGTAGAAAGACACAAAGCACGACTTGTGGCTAAAGGTTTTACTCAAATCGAAGGGATAGACTATGTTGACACGTTTTCTCCTGTGGCCAAAATGACATCCTTCAAGGTTCTTTTGGCTCTTGCTGCTGCAAACGATTGGCATCTTCTACAGCTAGATGTAAACAACGCTTTTTTAAATTGTTCCCTTGATGAGGAGGTTTACATGAAGCTGCCATTGAGATATGATCCACATGTTTCTGGAACAAACTTGATTTGTCGTTTAAAAAAGTCGATTTATGGGCTTAAGCAAGCCTCCAGACAATGGTTCAATGCTTTCTCTAAGGCAGTCCTTCAATACGGATTAATTCAATCTCCTTCTGATCACTCCTTGTTCACCAAAGGATCTGGAGATAATTTTATTGCCCTATTAGTATACGTTGACGACATTGTTCTTGCTGGCAAAAATATGGATCTTTTACATGAGGCTCAGACTTTTCTTCAAACAAAATTCAAGCTCAAAGTCTTAGGGAACTTAAAATTTTTTCTGGGGTTTGAAGTTGCTCGCAATGCCACTGGGATCTCTCTTTCTCAAAGACATTATGCGTTAAAATTGCTTGAAGAAACTGGTACTCTTGCTAAGAAGCCTGCTGATCTTTCTCTTGTTGTAGCCAACAAGCTCAATATACATGAAGGTGAGTTGCTTGACGATCCTTCTGTATATAGAAGGTTGATTGGTCAGTTGCTTTATCTCACCCACACAAGGCCCGATATTACTCATGTTGTTCACATGCTTAGTCAATTTGTTTCTACTCCTCGAAAGCCTCATCTTAATGCTGCATATCATCTTCTTGCCTACATTAAGCAGGCACCTGGCCTTGGGTTGTTCTTTTCAACAAAATCGAATCTTCAATTAAGCTGTTTTGTGGACTCGGATTACGGTTCATGTCCTGACACCAGACGATCAACCACTGGGATTTGCACCTTCCTTGGAGATACATTGATTTCTTGGAAATCTAAGAAGCAATCTGTTGTAAGTCGTTCTTCATGCGAAGCTGAATACAGAGCCATGGCGTCGGCTACATGTGAACTCGTAAGGCTTTCTGCTCTCTTATCTTCCTTCAACATTTCTATTTCTTAGACAACATTGTATTGCGACAATTAGTCTGTCGTCCATCTCGCTACAAACCAAGTGTTCCATGAACGAACAAAGCATATCGAAGTGGACTGTCACTTCATTCGTGAGAAGGTATGCTCTGATTTTTTGAAGATTTTCCATGTTCGATCATGCAATCAATTAGCTGATCTGTTCACTAAGGCTCTCAATCTTCCTACCTTTCGGTCGCTTATGGTCAAGCTGGGTCTTTTCAATATCCACATTGATCAGGCTCCATCTTGAGGGGGCTATTAGAGTGTATTAACGTTTTCTGTTAGTACTGTTAGCCTTAGTTAGTTATCCAGCTAGGATAGGTTAGTTAGCTTTGTTCTATAAATAACTTTTTCTTTTCTCAGTTTGAGTGCAACTTTTTCTTCTGCAAAAACAATATTTCATTGTTCAATAAAGTCTTCTTCATCGTTTATCGGTTGTTATATTTCCTCAAAAATATGGAAAAAGTTTTCTCTCTCTTCTTTGTACCAACCGTGATCCATATTTTTTGCTAGTCATGAAGTCAATATAATATAATTTTTAAAAAGAAAAGGAGAGACAGAGAGAAAAAAAATGGTAGATTACATATAATAAAGTTGGAATTTTCTAAGAAGTTAGTGAAGGATGTAAGGCCTTTCTTAATATGATGATTTTCTTTTTAAGAGAAGGTTTAGAAATGAAATTCTCACATGAAAGACAACACAGGTTATCAATTGTTTGTGTATCCATAATAAAATACCGTCTTTTTACTTTTTTTAAAAAAAATAAAAGATTACATATATATTTCAAGAACTTTATCATATGATAGATAATTGCAAGATAACCATAGAAGATTATTTGTTTATTCACATATACAGAAATATTGATATTAATTTCCCATGTTTTTCGTCATTCGGTGATGGACAAATAAAAAACAATTAATATGATTCGTAATTGAATGATCAAATTATATAATACACACGCGTATTTGAAAGAAAATAAAAACGACTTATCAAACCCGTTCTAATTTCACCTAACAAGTAACAACCACATGGGTGAAATTATGGTTCATTTAAAAATGTTAATAAATTTCGTGGATCATTTTTTGTATTTTTCATATTATATTTTCTATACTTATTTTTGTTTTAAAAGTCATGGATTTAGTTAGGGCTTATGCTTTATGAAATTAGTTTGTATATTTAGAATTTAGTTCTTAAGTTTTACTATTTAAAGAGTAAATATATAAATTTGTTTATTTTTTTACCCAATATATGAATATAAAAATTACTCCATTCCTAATTAAATGACAACCATACTTGTTTATTAGCAGGATGGCCCAGCCCTACCCGGATTGTCAGTAAAAGTTTTTTTAGCCTAGAGTTGCCCTGAGTTAAATTTTAATTCATAAAAAATAGTTTTTAATATTTAAGTTGTAAATATTTTATTAAACCAAGTATATATTAAACACATTAATATAAAATAATTTAAAAGTTTTATTATTATATAAATAGTAAAATGGATTGACATGTTACATGTTAGGTTAGACTAAATTTAAATCTCAATTTAATATTTTTTAAAAATTAAATTATTATGAATAAATTTAGTGCCAGCTAAATTAATACCCAACCATAAATAAAATTTTATTTTAATCATCAAAATGTAGCTTAATTCCGTGTATCACAACAGCAGTTAATCTTTCTTTTAGCGTTGATTGTCTTGATTTGGCTCTTAGCTGAGGATCAAAATAAAAGAACATTTTAGGATGCTAAGGATGTAAACGGAACAATTCAAATGTTAAGGACTAAAGTAAACGATTCTTTTCTCACCTCTTTTTCTTTGCACCTTATGGGGCTGTACGTGTATTCCTTAAAAGTTAAAAGCGATCGAATCATTGGGGGAAAAAAAAGGAGAAAGTTACATAATTCCATTACCAGGTTGGAATTTGCTATTTGAAATTCCGAAATGGTAACAAAATCCAAGTTACAGAGAAATGCAATATTTCTCTTAATATGTCCTTCCCTTATAAGATAAGGCTAATAAGTGTAGTTAATTGCAAAAACAACCTTAGAAAAGAAGCAAATGCTTATACGTCAAATATTACTATAACCTTTAAAGAAAACACTTTTTATTTCATTTTCTAAAAGATTACATATATATATATACATGAACATTTTTTTTTGTTGTCTTTTCGGTTTTTGGGCCATCGTCCTGACTAATTTAGACTGACCCGCATCGTATATCTGACTTTGGTGTGTGAGTTTCTCAGCAAAAATTTTCTGTGTATACAACGACTGAAATCCAAAATTTTGCTTAAACAATACCAAATTGTTTATCATTTGGACCAACTCCATTAATATATATATATATATATATGAACATTGATTATACAAAAATGTAACTCTTAATCTAATCTTGAACGTGGCCATCCTTTTGTTTTTCCCCCTGTTTTAGATAGTGTTTTCTTAAGACTTAATATCAAAAATATGTTTAAACTATCCCTTTTTTCCGGCGTTTAATTTTTTAGCTTTTTTAAGTGTTTAAATTATTATTTTGGTCAAAATAAATTTCTCAATTAACCTTAAAAAAGACAAAAATATATGATAGTTTGAGCATTTAAAACGGACAAAAAAATTAAACAATTAAAAAGGTAAGATAATATAAACACTTAATTTGATATTAACCCTTTTCGTAACGATCAATGTATTTTTTACACAGTTTAATCATTTATAAAATTTATCTTTTAAAAAAATTTAGTTATCTTTTTTAATAATAAAAATTTTAATATATATATATATATAATGCATCTTACCGATATACTTAACATCACTAGAAATGTAGTTAATAATACCACGTGTCAAACACCCAGAAACCTTGAATAAAAAAGAACTTCCATATAAAGCATATAAAAAGGCAGTCTAAGACATTTTGTCTCTCACGTAGATATTATGGTAACAAAACAAGGATGCACCAAATGGATGTCAATTTGATTTTATCATCAAAAAGCTTATCCCAGTGGCAGCTACTGTTAATATGTAGAACAAGAGTCCGGAATCCCCGGGACTAGAACAAAAAAACTAACGCAAAAAATGCCAGCACTCGGTTATAACGGGTTGGGTGTAAACTTTAATTTACACGTGTTTTTTAATTTTAAAAGTTATAATTTTAGTTTAGAATTTAAAATTTAAAAATTTAAATTATAAAATTTAATATTAATTTTTATAATTTAAAATATAAAATTTTAAAATTTAAATTTTATAATATAAATATATAAACTTATATAAAATTAATTTTACACACTATTTATCAAAATTTTACCCATCATAATAAGCATCCATCCTTTTACACCTTTTTCCTTTTGTCGTTTTGCGACAAACATGTCTAACCCTGTAACCCACACCACAAAGTTTCCGCCTTTAAAAACGACCTGCTCTTTTTTTTTTCAATTAAAAATCTATATTTTCATAGACTTGGCTTGACGAGCATTAGCTAAAGCCAACATCTTCTTCTCCTTCTCCTCTTGAGTTGGTTTTTGGAGACAGAGTAATGGGGAAAATGAAAGAAAGGGTTCAAGCTTTTGTGAATAATAGATGGCTGGTTTTCGTTGCTGCAATGTGGATACAATCTTGTGCTGGGGTTGGGTATGTATTTGGTAGCATATCACCGGTTATAAAGAGTTCATTGAATTATAATCAAAGGCAGCTTTCAAGGCTGGGTGTGGCTAAAGATCTTGGAGATAGTGTTGGGTTCTTAGCCGGGAGCTTATCTGAGATCTTGCCTTTATGGGGGGCTTTGCTTGTTGGTGCTCTGCAGAATCTTATTGGTTATGGCTGGGTTTGGTTGATCGTTACTGGGAGAGCTCCAGTTTTGCCTTTGTGGGCTGTAAGTATTGATCTCATACCTGAGATTTGAAAGTTTCTTTGTTTTTTCAATCGATCTATCTCTGTTGGAACTTGGAAGTCGATATTGTTGATTTCTTTCTTCACTTCTATCTTTTTGCAAGTTCTTTTCTTTCCTTTCTATTGTCTGGACATGATTTGATCCTCTGTTTCTTTTTAACTTGTGAAGTTTGGTCTTTTCAATCTCCATATGAAACTGTAGGCATCTTTGGTGAATGTTGAGTCAAAACTTGTTCATTTTAAGGTTTTAGTATTTGATTGTTTATTTCATTTTTGATTCATAGAAGTTATTAGAGTAGAAATTGGATGTATGTCTGTCAAGGCAAGAAGCATAAATTACTTATTATTGTTATGGGAAACTTAATATGTATGTGGATTTGAGGTGGTAAATTAAGGCGACTAATTTGTTCCTTTGCTGCTAAAAATGATTTCAAGCTATCACTTTCAAGTTTCAACTATGTCCAAAAGTGGTTGTATCTACGGAAAGTGTTTGTAATATTAGCATCTCATTATGGTTAGATTGTTAATTCATCTCACTATGCAGATGTGCATCTTGATATTTGTCGGAACCAATGGAGAAACCTACTTTAATACAGCTGCTCTGGTTTCATGTGTGCAAAACTTTCCGAAAAGCCGGGGTCCCGTGGTAGGAATTCTCAAGGGCTTTGCTGGTTTGAGCGGTGCGATTTTAACTCAGATATACACAATGATTAACTTCCCAGATCAAGCGGCCTTAATATTTATGGTTGCGGTCGGGCCAGCGATGGTAGTTATTACTCTAATGTTCATAATCAGACCTGTTGGAGGTCATAGACAAGTGAGGCCATCTGATGGTTTAAGTTTTACATTTATATATAGTGTGTGCCTCCTATTGGCAGCCTACTTGATGGGGGTGATGCTTTTGGAAGATCTTGTCGATGTGAGCCACACTGTAGTCATAATTTTTACAGTGGTCTTGTTCTTCCTTCTCCTCGTTCCCGTAGTTATTCCCGCTAAATTGAGTTTCTGCGATGAGCCTAGAGATCTGGTTGAAGAGGCTCTTTTACCAAAGCCTGAGCAACAAGCAGCAGGAAAGTCCGAGCAGGATGAAGTAATATTCAGTGAGGTTGAAGATGAGAAGCCAAAGGATGTGGACTTGCTTCCAGCATCTGAAAGGCATAAACGAATTGCTCAGTTGCAAGCAAAACTGTTCCAAGCTGCTGCTGAAGGAGCAGTGAGGGTGAAAAGAAGGAGAGGTCCTCATCGAGGGGAGGACTTTACCATGATGGAGGCTTTGATCAAAGCGGACTTGTGGCTTATCTTTTTCTCTCTGCTGTTAGGTTCAGGATCAGGATTGACAGTTATAGATAATCTTGGTCAGATGAGCCAGTCTCTCGGGTATGATAATACTCACATTTTTGTATCTATGATTAGCATTTGGAACTTTCTTGGTCGTGTTGGTGGGGGTTACTTATCAGAGATCATTGTGAGGTACGCGCAGATTTCACTTTCACCTGTATGCCAATACCATTAGACTTTAATAATGGTTTTGATTCATTTTTCTTACTTTGTTATGATATCACTCTATAGGGATTATGCTTATCCGAGGCCGATATCTATGGCTGTGGCCCAGCTTGTTATGGCTGTTGGTCATGTCTTCTTTGCTATGGGATGGCCCGGAGCAATGCACATTGGTACTCTGTTGATAGGGCTTGGCTATGGTGCACACTGGGCAATAGTGCCAGCTACTGCCTCTGAGTTGTTTGGCTTGAAAAAGTTCGGTGCCCTCTACAATTTCCTCACGTTGGCCAATCCGGCAGGTTCACTGGTCTTCTCTGGTGTAATTGCTAGCAGCATTTATGACCGTGAAGCAGAGAAGCAAGCTCATCAACATCATATCCCGACTCAGATTTCGGGTTCAATTTTGTCAGGGATGTTTGCCGCAGATGAACCTCTTAAGTGTGAAGGTTCTATATGCTTCTTTCTGACTTCCATGATTATGTCAGGATTCTGCGTCATTGCAGCTGTCTTAAGCTTGATACTTGTGTATCGTACCAAGACTGTTTATGCCAACATTTACGGAAAATCTCGCACTTGACTTCAAGGATGAGATATAGGAGGGTCTTTTATGAATATTTCATCCGTTTCCGGTAGTGTTTTTGCAGGAAAACTGAGGCTGCGGGAGTTTTCCTTGAATTGGTGATATTAATATTGTCATATAGATGTGCAGAGCATGTTTGAAAACCAAAACACATTTAGATTCTGTCTTGACTTTTATAATCTACTTCGGTGATTCAATTTATTTGTGAAAAGACTTGCTTGGAGTGTTCAACTCGTTATTTTAACTCGGTTTGATCTTAAATGATGTAAGTTTTTATGGTTATCTAGATTCTGGATAACGTTTTCATCTCATGATTATGGAGATTTGTTCTTTGTTCTCTGAAATATTGCATTCGAGTCCGGATTCGCTATTCTCGAATGAAGATGGAAATGCAGCGTTAACTGAAGTTCTGTCTGTTTGTCTGTCTCTGTCCGACCGTGGTTGGATGTTCTATACAAGGATGGACGAGAAAGTTTTCGGATTAAAAGAGTGGTAAGCACCAAGCTACTAAATAAAGAACATGTTCCTTTAGGACAACTTGACATATACAGCCATCCTTTCGTCTGAATGTCGACGCTTCTTCTAGTTCATGCTGGTTTGGTTTTATGTGAACGTGGCTGACATGAACAAATTTGCACAATTTCATATAAACATCGGAGATCTGTGAAGTGATTTTATAATCAAAGATCAAATACATGTGTATGACTTTTTGAGAATTATCTCACAAACAAGGAAGCAAACCTCCAACTTTTTTTCTCAGACAAAAGACAGACAGAGATAAGTTGTTGGCAATTAAAGCCTACAATGGCACCAGATAACAAATAGATGAACGACAAGATACAGAGACAAGACAGAAAGAATCTGAGTAACTTTTATTTTATTGTCAAATGCCCCTTGTTCAAGAATTGAAGGCTGTGCAGTCGACCCTTATCTGTCCTGCCGTGCCGGTCTTAACCCCCACCCTTCCAAGTTTCCTCATTGCTGCAACGAAAGCTCCATTGAAATTACCAGGGTTATTAGCGAAATCAACCACAGTAGCTCGAGATGCTTTATTAGTGAAGAGCACTTCATCTGAAGTAAACAACCCCATCTTGTTAACTAGATTCTTGAAATACGTGTTGTCGAAAGTTCGTGGGGTTACAGGATCCATGTTAATAGCGATTTCGGGGTCAACATTCTGAGGGCAAGCTTGCATCAACTGCTGTGCATAGGTTGAATTGAGATCCGGATCGACAGGCGATGATGGAGAAAACGAGTATAACCGGTTTGCGAAGCGAGTGCAGTGAGCGAAGCCTAAAGTATGAGCTCCCGAGAGTGCAATCATATCGGTCTGATCAAGGTTGTTCTTGGCGAAAATCGCGTTGAGTTGAGTTAGACTGAAGTTAGGCTCTGGTAGATTTCCAGCTACCCTGGATGCCATTGAAATAAGGCCATCACGTCGTCCTAATTCTACTTTGAATGAAGGGCCTCCGGCCTACAATTAGGACACACATGAGTTTTGTCATGCCATAACTGTAACAAGGAATCAAAGCACTGTATTCGGTATTGTCCCTTACCAGTGCTACAACATCCCTGGCAGCAATAGTCAATATGTCTGCGCAGGAGACAACGCGTGGACAACTTTTTTCGACTGCCGCTTTAGCCTTTATTACAGTATCGAATCCGTCTCCGGCCAACGAAAGATTATCCGGGGCATCCTTCTCGGCATTCCCATTCGGCGAAGCTATCATCACCGATGCATCACAACCCTACAGAAAGAAACCAAACACAATACGAGAAGTTCACATGTTGTAAGATATGGAAGCAATTAATGGAAGGGAAAATGAGAATCCAATATCCAAATTCCAACCTCAACAAAGCAATCGTGGAAGAACAGACGGAGGGTGGCGGGTACCGTGACGAATGTCTGTGTAATCTTCTGTGCCACCACTTGCCTTACAATGGATTCCACTTTCGGACAACTAGTACTGTAAAATGTTTCGGATAATTGTCCCTGTCCCCTTTGCATTATTGTGCAAAGTAGGAACAATAGCGTTAACACTGTCCTCCCCGCCATTGCCTTAAAATGTTTCTAGCTATAAAATTTGTGTTCTGGTTTCTGAGTGTCGGTACGTATATAAAGAAGGAGCAAAGAAGTAAAAATGGAGAAGATGCTTGAGTCGCAACTCGCTTGAACTAGTCATATAAATATATATATGAACTCAGCAATGAAGCAAGCACATGTATTATTTTAGAGCGTTGAACTGAATCAGTCATTTTCTCTTCGTGTATCCAGCAACAAGAAAGATGTTTTTTATTATTTTCTCTATTACCTTGGTTGCCATGTCCTAACCATTTCATCAGCGACGGAAGCACGTTGTAGGTGATGGGGATATTCCCATACTATGATGGTTTAATTCCACTTTAAGCCATTAATAATTTTAAAATTAATGAAATTAAGCTTTGCACTTTCACTTGACACCCACCGCAATGATAAACAGCTTGTCTCGCCGTAAACTTCTCTTGAATTGTTAAAATTTTCGTCATTCGATCCCCGTAGGCACATAAAACATCTTGCAATTTCGATTATGCTACCGGCAGGGCCGGCCCTGGGTAGGGGCAGCAAGGGCACCCGCCCAGGGCCCATTGCTCAGGAAAAATAAATATTGTATATTAGGGCCCATTTCTCAAAAATTTAAAGATTTAGTTTGTTTTAATATTTATTATTAGGGCCTATTTTTTTAATATTTGTTAATAGGGGTTGAGATTTTTCCAACATTTATTATTAAAGATCTACTCTTAATATTTATATTTTTGTAATACTTGTTATTATGGGCCTATTTTTTTATATTTGTTATTAGAGGCTGAGTATTTTTTAATATTTATTAGTAGGGTCTACTCTTAATATTCAATTTTTTTATAATACTTGTTATTAAGGGCCCATTTTTTAATAATTGTTATTAGGAGCAGAGTTTTTCCGATATTTATTATTAGGGATCTATTCTTAATATTGAATTTTTTCTAGTACTTGTTACTAGGGCTCCAATTTTTTCCAATATTTGTTATTATGGGCATAGTTTTAAGGTAAAATTTTGATATAAATGCTGGTAAAACTAATTTTACACAAGCCTGCATATTTACATTATAAAACTCAAATCCTAAATTCTAACCCTAGCCCTATACCCTAAATTCTCAACACTAATCTTAAATTCTAAACCCTACAACATAAACCCCTACCCTTTAAACCTTAAACTAAAACCTTAACTCCTAAAACTAAAAGGCACATGTAAACTAAAGTTTACACGGCATGTGTATCAAAGTTTTTTTAATAGTTTTAAATTTTAATTTTTTCAATACTTGTTATTAAGGGACCAATTTTTTCAATACTTGTTACGATAGACCAACTCTTAAAATTTAATTTCTTTCATTACTTGCTATTAGGGACAAAGATTTAAATAGCGGCATGCAACCACAACAACGATCGTTATATGACAGTAGTGGCATCATCTAAAACCGCGATATATGGAACCATTATGTCCACAATAGCATATGTTACTAAAAAATTTCATAACTATGATACTCGCAATAAACAAAATAACATATATTATATTCACAATCATGATAAACACAACACAACCGAAAATACGACTGTAACTATAATTACAATTTAAATCCTCAATTTAAAGCCCATTTTTTAAGTTCGCCCCGGGCCTCCAAAAATTCAGGACCGGCCCTGGCTACCGGAGGCGATAGAAAAGTCGAAATGAGAGAGCACTCATCTTGGGATGTACTTTCTACTTGGATGCTTTCATAACTCGTGTGTATATAGTTCAATGTATTCTAAAATTTCTCTCAATATTCCTATAAAATTCATCTAACAACATAGAATTGCAATAGTTACTGTGATCATGAAAAATTACATTTCTTAAAAATATTGTTCTCACAATTTTACAGGTTATGACATACTCTATAGTTATATGTATAGAGAAAATAAACTTGGTCATCAAAAATCCTTACTCTATAAAATTTTTCTACCTAAATTGACAAGTAATCTTCAATACTAAAATTAATTATCAATTAAAATTTGAATCAATATGTAATATTATTGAAGTTGATATCACTGTTCGCTGGAATAAATTCATAAAACTCTTATTGTTTTTATTGAATTAGATGTTAAGTGAAACTGTCTTGCGCCAAATGTTATACCACACAAAAGACTGAGTAACATTAAAGCAGAGGGATTGAATCCTGAAATGCAGCATAATAGAAGGACCAAAATCGGAATTAGACCAAGTTTTTAAAATTAAACTTTTTTTTACTATAATTTTCATTTTCTTGGCAGTTAGAGATGAAAGTGACGAAATAAAGAAATCCAGTGTAAACAAATATAGAATAGAGTGGGACATTCATATTGAAAGAGTGGTGTTTAATTTATTAAATTGAATAATGAATGTGGGATTTCGATTTCATTTCAGTTGCAGATGGTCAAATGCGTATATTATGATTGTCATTGATATTTTCTGGATTACCACTACTTATTATATAAATCATTAAAACCCAAAACAACCTTCCCCAGTTCCCTTTGGCCTCAACAAGTTAAAAATGGTTTAGGTTCAAGGTACGAAGCTATTCGTTATCTTCAAAATTTAAATTTACGTTCTAAACCTTACATCAACATCTAATACTTCTTAGTTGGTATTAACATATTTTAAAGTGTGTTACTTTTATTTTCAAGAATTTTTGTATAATTTTAAAAGAGATTTTCATTTTTCAAAAAAGAATTGAAACGTTATCTAACACCCTTTGAAAAGGTTGACTCCACCCATGTATATATATAAATACGTCGTACATTAACTATTTAAGTATATGTATCTATTTTTTACTTCAATATTAAATATAAATACAATATAGATATTTTGAATAGACTAAAAGTTAATACGAGATAGTATATGTTCATATATATTATTAACTATTTGATAATTGGCAATTCACACACACCTTAGAGATAGAACGATGGAATGGAACCCGAATTTCATATAATGAACACACATCTTGTAGAGAAAACGTATTGAACTTGAATCTCTTAGGGTGAATATTATCTTCTTTTTCACGAACAACATTAGTTGAATTCAAATTCTATCATAAATATTAGATGTATTATAATTTTAATTATTTAAGTATACCATATCCTATTATATCTAACATATATTATATATATTTTTGATAAATATATATCATATATTTTTATATTTATTAAACTTGTTTTTGTATCATGATATTCATTCCTTTGAATCGGTAAAAAAAAAATTAAGACTTTCAACTGAGATTTTAGATGGGCTACGGTCCATGTTATTCGGATCCATGAGTGGGCTCATTGGAAGCCTTTCTTTCGGCTCAGCTGGCTCTACGTTCCCAAAACACCAGAAAATTCAAACTTTAAACCATTCCAAAATTAATCGGAAACTTCTCACCTGCGAGTAGCCATGGCGATGGTTGTAGACTACAAACACGAATCCTCGTTTCCGTACTGGACTTCGGTTTGTCGTCGTTTTGAGCCCGACTCTCCCTTCTTCTCTTCTGGTAACCTCGAGAGAGAACTTCTTGCCAAACAGGTCCCAACTTTTTCCTGTTCTACTTTTATTCACTGGCTTTTCTTATTAGAAGATCTAACGATATAGTTTTGCTTTATTAAGTTATAAATTTAAGTGGGTTTATTTTTTTTCTTCTGTAAGTGATTATTAAAAAGGTTCAATTTTTAACAACACCACTCAAAAGGATCTTCTTTGGGTGAAATTCAGGTGGCATTGGATTTAACTGAAGATGAAAGGAACCAACTTGAGAAGATGATAGATAATGATGCCAGGTTTCAGCTTTTATTCAACTATTTGGGTTCTGATTAGCTATAGAATCACTGGTTGTTAATGGTCATAAAACGGCTGTTATATGCAATGTTTAGTCCTGCATTTTAACCATGCATTGGAAGAATCTATAAAAGGGTTTCTATTTTCTGAAATTGTGAATTTGTTCTAATTCTGTGATTGTTTAGACTTTAGAATTCCTTGTAGTTTTTTTGCATCATAAAATTGCTGTTGTTGCCTGTTGAATGTAGTGAATGTGGGAATGAAGATTCTGTCATATGAAAAAGATGATAAGGCTTCTGAAAGTTTATTGCTGTTTGTGTTATTAATCGTGTCATTTGTGTCTAATGTTCTAGCAGGAGTGTATTTTGCCCAATCGTTGGTTGCGGCGCACGCCTGACTTCATTGGAGGACTTTGAAGATCATTATGCTGCGAGGCATACTGCTTCTTGTTCTGTATGCTCTAGAGTTTACCCGACGTCTCGCTTGCTAAGTATTCATGTCTCTGAAGCACACGATTCCTTCTTTCAAGCGAAAGTCGCTCGTGGCTATGCTATGGTATTTCTCATTAACTTTGTATATCGGTGTTTTGAGATTGTTCATCAAGTTATCCCTTTCCATTTGTTCTGTTGAATGCATTTTATCACAATTGTGCAAGTGGAACAAGTTTATATTGGCACTTAGGCTCCAAACATTACCTTTCAACTGGTGTTTGCATTTCAATTTATCACATTTAGTTGGCTGCAATCAGGTCTCCATGCACGTCCAATGACAAGAAAAAAATATTGATTAGGCCATAAGGAGGTTTTTCGAACTTCGAAATGTGAAGTGTGAAGGGAGTGTTAATTTGTCCCCCAAAGCATGAGTTTATACACACACACACACTCTCTTTCTCCGATGGTAGAGATGGTTATTAGTTTGTTGTTAACTTAGTAATATTCTTGACTCTTGTACTTCAATCGATCTCCATGTAATTTGGTTTAATACAAAAGATGTTCTTTGTGTGTAACAGTACGAATGCCTTGTGGAAGGTTGCGGTTTGAAGTTCAAGAATTACAAGGGTCGGCAACAACATCTGGTGGACAAGCATAAATTCCCGACTTCATTCGATTTCTTTAACAAGGCACATCCATCCAAGAAAAAGAGGTTGAAGAACCAACAGAAACGTAGAATGCATAAGAAGGATGAAGAAGCTTCCGGCAAGATGGAAGTAGAAAACGAAACAATTGATGGCCTTGTTTCAGCTGTCTCTAAATTAAGCACTTCAGACTCCTCTCCTTCGAACATTAGCTTCGGTCGGCGTAATGCACGTGGCCTTACATTTGTTCCTCGATCCATCCAGCCACCGCGAGAAAAGAAGTGACTCCACAACAATAGGTGCAAAGAGACAGATAGCTTATTATTGCAACCGGTAATGAAAGCACTTAAAGTCAAGTTTCGAGACAGAAAGATGTTGAATGCAATGGATGATTAATCTGACTTGTTGAAAAGCAAATTCTGGAAATTCAAGTGTTTGTGATTTTTTATTATACAAGTTTCCTTTGATTTTGATGCCTCTACATCGTACCTTTGATGTTTACCTCTATATCATTCAAATAGTTAAGTTTTCAAACATGGAAATTTGATTAATTATTGAAATAATTAGTAAAATTGTTTTTTATTAGTGTAAAATAAGTGTCCAAATTCTAATTTTGTTTTCAACTTTTATTTAACAAGTGTCATCTTCTTAAATTTCTAAAATTATATTTAAAAATAAATAAAATATTAATAAAACAAAATAATCTCAAATTTCACAAAATAGCCCCAAATTTTAAAATCTCTTAACACCCAAAACTCAAATCCTGATTTCACTTGACTTCGCTGTCGATTGCCAGTTTGCCACGCCCCGACATCACATTTATCGCCGGACCATACGATCATTTACCTCAACACTTCGACGGTGAAAATCGACCGATACCGTGCGAAACGTTCAAATCTTCGAATGGTTCATTCGAATGATTCGCGACGAATGTCGGCATAACAAACGATAAACGGTGTGTGGGTCGTTCGAGGAGGGGAGAACGCTTCATTTTGTTACTGAAAACGCAACCAACGGCAGTAGGAGTGGCCGGATTTGGAAGGTTTAGGGATTTGGGGACTACTTTTGAATTATTTGAAAATTTCAAGATATTATTAAAATTTTGATTTATTTTTTGAAAAAATAAAATTTAAAAAATATTTAATATTGTAGCGTGTTTGATTTTAATTGGATAATAAAAAAATTAACGTTCGTCACAGCCGAACCTTAAATGGGTCACAGAAAGAAACGTTAGACACCTATTTAGCCCAAAAAATAATTTAGACACCTAACTGAAAAAAAAATATAATTTAAATATTTATTTAACAAATAAACTTTTTTATTACTATTTTTAATGAACTAAATATCTTAAATCTCTCTCTATATTTGGTGGAAACGGGAATTTTTAAGGACGGCATCGTCGAACAATAGCGCTATCGGTAACCCTATATAATGTCTATTTTTTTTATTACTCTCTCCGTCCCACTAAAACTGTCACATGTTGACTTTTTTGGTAAAATTTTTTTAACTTTGACTATAATTTATTTAAATATTTTAATTAATTAAAAATTATAAAAAATATATTTAAAAATTAGTTGATTCAAAGTTTTTAAAATATATTTCAACTTCCTCACTTATTCGGCTAAGATCCGTTTGGCACATCCTAAAAAAATGGTATTCAGGGAACTAGTTTACTTTAGAATGGGAATCGAACGTCACAAACTCCACAACTCGAAAAGATGTATTCATAAAGATTTAGGCAAACAGTATGATCAAATATAGTTTGGTAATAAGACATTCTTAGCTAAACATAATTTTGATGCTTCCATGCCATGAATTGCAGAAACTTGCACTGACTAAAATCATGAACTTGATAAAGTATATAGGAGATACAACCCTTATTGTCCAAGTTAATGTTTCTCCCAAATCATTTGAAAACATGTTTTACGATGTCAGGGATATGAATGTTCATGAAGTAATCTTCCCAATCAATGCATTTGGGGTCGAAATACAGCACGTCCTCCTCCACCAGGCTAGTTCTTGCTGCCATTCGTAACTTCTCCATGTTTAAATCATTTCTGGTGAAATCAGAAGAGTTGCTAATGAAAATTAAAACAACAGAACTATAGAGAGAGACTTACACGGCATCAAAGAACAAGTAAGGTTTGTAAATGTCGACCAACCGCATAACGTAGTTGACCTTCCTATTCATATTACTGTAAACACCTTGAAAGAAGTGGCAGAATGCTGCATTTGCCCATTCAAGTCCCTAACAACACAAGAGAATTGATAAAAAATGATTTAGTTTAATGAAACTCCATAGATAAAAGGGTTGAAAAGAAAACAAGACAGAAGAAGGGGTTTGGGGGAGGACCTTCAAAATGAAGTGAATACAACAATTGGTTTCTTCGACCCAGCAGGGGAAGGGCTCTTTGTAAGTGCTGGTGATGATGGTGGGGTGAAGGAAGACAGTGGGTATAACGGCTTTCAATTCGAGCAAACAAAAAATTAACATATATATTTAATTTTGTATAATGAATCACAAGGATTGCTATGGCCTAGTGGTAAGTTAGCTTACTCTCAACCCAACTGACATGGGTTTGAATCCTATTGGGTGCAAAATGTTTGTTTTTTTAATTTTGCTCCTTCAATCTAGTGACACGTGTCACCACCTGATTGGAGGAGCAAAATAAAAATTATTAAATTAAAAATATATAAATAAAATCCTCCAATAATACGGCGACACGTGTCGTAGCCTAATTAAATAATAAAATTAATTTATTTATTAAAATTAGGACCAAATTGATAAAATATACAAATAGCGGGGACTAAATGTGTAATTATACAAATTTTATTAACTGCCACGTCACTCCTTCCGTTAGTTTTTAACGGCTGGTGGTTGTTACATTGCAACCAATTAAATAATTTGATAGTTTTATTGCTTCAAAAAAAAGTAAGATAGTCAAATCGCAACTTTACTAATAGTATGATGGTCATTTATGTAGTTTACCCTTTAATTAAACAAGTATTTTTTTGAATTGTTCGGTTTGGTTATAAGTTCATATTTGATATTTGTTCATATTAATTTTAGTATCCAACTAAGATGAATAACATTTCCCTTTTTACCGGAACCATTTGATGAGTTCTTAAACGGAGTAAAAGTATTGAAAAATTAAACCAAAGTAAATATTTTTAATTTTTAATAAATTTTTACTTTGAGTCAAATTATTCCCACGTTTTTACAACGAAGTTTAACAAAGCTGAAATTAATTACCAGAACAATCAGCTAAGAAGTAAATTGGATTATAAAGCTTCGGAATTGAATAGAAATGCAGTACATGTTAATCCCCCCCTCCAACATTACCATTTACCACCCTACCAAAACAGGAACCGTTCAAAAAGTCAATGAGGTATAGAGGAATTGCCTTCCAAGCTTTCCAGTAGGAATTTAAGGTCCATCACAAACACCACAATCAGCTAAGAACTAAATTAAAACACTCCATCCCGCCAACTGCTCTTCTTGATCCACATAAAACTCTGCAAACTCATCAGTATCAAGCAGATGCAATATTAGCTAGCTAAAAATGAAGTGAATACCTCGGAATTATAGACTTCATAATATGCAAAATACAGCGTAAACTGAACTCGAAACGCAATATAGCATGTTGCTTCAACTGAAACTAACATTCAGAGTCGATACAAAGAGTAAGGCTCAGTTTGGTAGCTTGAGCATATGAAACATAAACAGCAAATTCGCTGCTACTCTTTACAGTCCATCAATGCATGCCTAGGATGGATCACCTAACAATCCACATATATGCTAATACTGAGGAATAATGAATTTAACTTCTAATTTACTGCAATCCTACAATGTTTCTCTGGATTTTAGTTAATTGCTTGATTAGATGATAATCTCGAGTCGAGCATCAGTTTGCTCACAATTTAAGTTGATCCAACATACAGGTAGGAAAGGCCTACTGAGATTGGTTGCTTCACAGAATCCAGATAAGACCTTACCCATCAAAGGTATATCCATAATTCCATATGATAATGACACAAGACAAATCAAGATTGCATATTAGAGCGCAACAGTTATTATACTTACATTGTCTAATATCATGGTTGATATTAATTTGCAGTGAACCAAGATGGAGGAGCAAACATATTAAAGAAGCCAGGAAAAGATGACAGCTTCCCGATCCTTTGATCAACCAAGTCGAAAACACCAATCCCATGGCCTGTTGATCCTATAAGTGCATCCTCCTCGTCATTGTACGAAGTAAGTTTCTCATCCATGAAATAAATATAATTCCCCCTGCATCCACTAAGCTCCTTAATCGGAACAAAGAAGTTTAATCTCTGGCCTATGACCAAAATCCGATCATCTAAGCTTCTGATCTCTGTCCATCCCCGTTCTTCATCCCACTTATACACCTTAAAAGAAACCACATTTGCATAAAATCTAGCATACGGATATCGTGATTTTCGGGGTCGATCCAAGTACCTATCAACCACATAAAGATGACCAGCAAATACCACCAAGTGTTTCTTTTGACCACCATTTAGAATAGGAGGGGTGGTTCGGGTGCATTCAGTGAACATGTAAGAATCAAAAAATGAAACTTTTCCCCATTTATCTACAGCGATGACACTATCTCTATAAACAGCAATGTCATCAAACTTATCATCTATTTCACTCATAAACTCAGCCCCTCTTGTCGCAAGAAACAACCCTCCGCATCGACGAAGAATGAGAACCGTGATGCAGTCGTAATGGCAAACGCTGTCAGACTCTGGCGAAACAACAGCTTTCAACGCATTAAAAGAACCGTGAAGAGTTGTGCGTTTTACGAAATCTTTGTTCACGTACCCTCGGGTTACTTCTAGGGCCGAGTAGTCCAGCAAATTGAAAAACTTGGGGAATGTAGGTGGTAAATCCTTAAGGGGGGCATCCGAGATGGGATTTATAAGACGAAGCTTACCTTGGTCGATTGCTTCAACTTTGAGCAACCATGGAGTTGAAATCGGAGAAGGGGGTGGATATTGATTGAGAACATAGACGGTGGTTCTAAAAAAGGATAAAGTCAAATCCTCCCGTGAAATAGGATATACATAGAGGGTAAGCGGGCTGTCCTGCCTCCAGTGAAAATAGGGGAGTGAATATCGCCATTTCATACAGACACTGCGAAATCGGATGATATCGACGCAAGAGTCCAGACATTTCCCGATTCTGCTCACCAGATCCTCGGGGAGACCCGACCACGAAATTCTTGGTTCCATTCAGACAAAAAATGAACGTAGTTGCTGATGGTGTCGATCAGGTACAGCGGTGAGAATGGAGATGGTTTAGAGCAAAAGTGACATGTTTGATGAAGGTGGGAGCGTTGTTTTACAGTATCTTGTTGATGGGTTAAATGGTGATATCTTCATCCCAATTGATCAGTCACATCTTAGACCTTAGGCCTGGTGCTACTGCTACATCACGTCCAAGTAGCAGAAAGCGTTCCAGATAAATGTGAAACATCAGAATTCAGAACCGGATTACGCTTCATCACTGGCGAGCACCTTTGGATAAATTTTAGAAAATCATAATTAACCCTCAGTAAAATCTTTTATTTTTACAAATAAAACCTTTAATTTCTTATTTCTTAAAAGAATCTCAAAATATTTTACCCTAAATCGCTAAGCCAATAAATTTCTTTCTCCACCCGTCAATTCAACCACGATAACCTCAAACTTCCCTATTACGCCATCAAAAATCGACGAACAACTAACGATGAATTGACGGATGATGAACTGAATCTTGCGACGAGAGTAAGAGATGTCACCTCTGCCATAGCGCGTGGTGTTCGACGGTAATAGAGGTGAGATTTAAAGATTTGAAGTTGTTTTGAAAATAAAAATTGAGAATATTTATAAAAAAATCATGATTTTTTTTTATTTTTTAAAATTAATATATTACGATTTAATTGGTTGACAAAAAAATTTAATTGTTGTTGATTAAAAAACCTTTAAAATTATCAAATGAAAGTAGGAGCCATGCTTGAGCCGGAAAATAATATAGGCGTTTATTTGAAAAAAAAATATAATTTAAACACTTAATTTAGGGTTAGGTTTGAAATTTATAGGTATACAATTATCTAAAAGTTTGATAAATAAATATTCGACAAATTACTAACTTTAGTTAAATAATAATTTTTGAGTGAAAATATACTTGATAAAAATATAGATGGAAAAAATTAATGAAATAAATACATTTTATTAGCTGGTTTCATGAATGACGTGACAGAAAGAACTCATGCTAATTTCTAGAATTAATGGAATTAAATAGTGACCTCGCTGAATACATAAGATAATAATTTAAAAAGGTAATTATTTTATACACAAACGCTTCAGAAAAATATTTTACACATGGAATGTTTTTACACAAGCGACTTAGTTTTGGGGTTAGATACTTTGTTTAGAGTTTAAAGTTTGGAAAATACTTTGATGCACAAGCTGTGTAAACTTTAGTTTACACAAGCCCTTTAATTTTAGGGTTTAGGGTTTAGGGTTTTATGTTAGGGTTTAGGGGTTTAGTATGTAGGGTATATAATTTAAGGTTTATGGTTAGAATTTAGAGTTTAGAGTTTAGGGCTTAGGGTTTAGGTTGCTAGGGTTTGTGATTTAGATTTTAAATTTTATAAAAGGATTGTGTAAAAAAAATTTACACAGCTTGTGCATCAAAATAAAACCCTTAAAGTTTAGGGGTTTGAGTGTAATAGTTTTGAAGTTAAGGGATGTTGATAGAACTTTGAGTTTATGGTTAAAATTTAGGGTTTATAAGTTAAAACTTAAACCTCTAACCATATTATCCTAAACCCTAAACATAAACCCTAAATTCTAACCATAAACCTTAAGTTCTAACCCTAAATTTTAAATTCATATACTAAAACTCCTAAACTCTAAACCTTATAGTTTCCATAAATAGTGTATAGGATAATAATCCTTAAAAAATCATCAAGGTCCAATGCAAATATAAAATATCAATAGATTAGATAATATCAATACTTGAATTTGTCAATACTTAGATTTGTATAGAGTGGCATATTGTTTAAACTTGTACATACTTTGTAGACTTTGGATCCCCTGGACCTCACAATCTCTAACCCTAAATCGTTAAACCCAACAAATCTCGATTCTCAATCTTTATTTTTTTCATAAATTTGTACTTTTGAGTCAAATTATTCCCATTCGGGTCATCCGATGGTGTAAGTGCAACCCAACAATCTAATACTTGGACAAAGGCAACACAACACTTTTACAGCGAATTTTAACAGACCTTGGAGGATTCCTACATTTTTTTGAAGATCTTTGAAGTGGTGAGTCAAATATTGTCTGAAACATATGATTTGACACAGGGCTGAAATTAATAAGCACAACAATCAGCTAAGAAGTAACAAAACACATCGCTATTGGATTATAAAGCTTCAAAATAGAATAGAAATGCAATACATGTTAAGCTACCCTCCAACATTACCACCCTACCAAAACAGGAATCCTTCAAAAACACAATGAGTTAGAGTAATTCCCTTCCAAGCTTTCCAGTAAGAATTTAAGGTCCAAGACAAACACCACTATCAGCTAAGAACTAAATTAAAACACTCGATCCAGCGCACTGCTCTTCTTGTTCGACATAGAACTCTGCAAACTAATCAATATCAAGCAGATGAAATATTAGCTAGCTAAAAATGATGTGAGAAAGGAAATGATACCTCAGAATTATAGACTTCACAATATGCAAAAAACAGTGTACTTGTCAACTTTTTGGGGGGTCATGAAGCATGTCAATAAACTGGTTAAGTTGAGCTCAACTCTGTTTCAACTGAAGCTAACATTCAGAGTCAATACAAGAGTAAGGCTCAGTTTAATAGCTTGAGCATGTGAAACATAACTATCCAAAAAACAGCAAATTGCGCTGCTATTCTTTACAGTCCATCAATGGATACCTAACAATCCACATGGTGGAGAAGTGTATGCTAATAGTAATACTGAGGAATAATGAATTTAACTTCAATTTTACTGTAATCCTACAATGTTTGTCTAGGTTTAAGTTCATTGTGTGATAAGACAATTATCTCTAGCATCAGTTGCTCACAATTTAAAATGATACAATGCAAACAAATTTGAGCAGGCTCTTACCCTTAGAGCATAGTTTCGTGGTTGATACTAATTTGCAGTTAACCAAGATGGAGGAGCAAGCATATTAAAGCAGCCAGGAAAAGATGACAGCTTCCCGATCCTTTGATCCACCAAGTCGAAAACACCAATCCCATGACCTGTTGATCCTATAAGTGCATCATCCTCATCATTGTACGAAGTGAGTTTCTCATCCATGAAATATATATAATTCCCCCTACATCCACGAAGCTCCTTAATCGGAACAAAGAAATTTAATCCCTGGCCTATGACCAAAATCTGATCATCTAAGCTTCTGATCTCCGTCCATCCCCGGTCTTCATCCCACCTATACACCTTAAAAGAAACCACATTTGCATCAACTCTAGCATACGGATATCGAGATTTTCGGGGCCGATCAAAGTACCTATCAACCACATAAAGATGCCCAGCAGATACCACCAAGTGTTTCTTTTGACCACCATCTAAAATAGGAGGGGCGCATCTCCACACCTCCGCATAAAACTCAAAAAATGAAACTTCTCCCCATTTGTCTATAGCAACCACATTATTTCTATAAACTGCAATGTCATCAAACTTATCATCTATTTCGCTCAAAACCTCATCCCCTCTTCTACCAAGAAACAACCCTCCACATCGACGAAGAATGAGAACCGTGAAGTGATTCCCCGAACTGCTGTCAGACTCCGGCGAAACAACAGCTTTCAGTGCATTAAAAGAACCGTGAAGAGTTTTGCGTCGTACGAAGTCTTTGTTAACATAGACTCGGATTATTTCCAGAGCTGAGTAGTCCAGCAAGTTTAAAACCTTGGGGAATGAAGGTGGTAAATCCTTAAGGGGGACGTCCGAGATGGGGTTTATAAGACGAACCTTACCTTGCTCGATTTCTTCAAGTTTGAGCAACCATGGCGTTGAAATCGGAGAAGGGAGTGGATATTGATTGAGAATAAAGACGGTGGTTCTAAAAAAGGATAAAGTCATCTCCTCCCGTAAATGGGTATCTGCATAAAGGACAAGCGGGATATCCCGCCTCCAGAGATAATAGGGGAATGAATATCGCCATCTCCTACATACACTGCGAAATCGGATGATATCGAAGCGAGAGTCCAGATGTTCACCGATTTTGCTCACGAGATTCTCGGGGAGACCCGACCACGAAATTCTTCGTCCCATTCAGAAAAAAGAAAAAGAAAAAACTGAAGGTAGTTGCTGATAGTGTAGATCCGGGGAAGGGAGAGCTTGAAGCTCGGGGTGTTCGAGGTGGTTTACAGCAAGACTGGTGTGTTGATGAAAGTGGAAGGATTTTTTTATGAAAGTGAAGGGGTTAAATTGTGAAAATCCTATGCTTTCTTCATCTCAACTGATCAGTCACATCAAGAAAGTCGTACACTTAAGCCTAGGGCTACTGCTTGCTGCATTACGATTTACGTCCAAGTAGCAGCAGAACATGTTCCCCGTAAATGTGAAGTCTCAGAAGTCAGAACCGGGTTAAGCTTCATCTGATTCATCACGTGCTCAAGTCAGTGGCGATCACTTGGATAAATTTTAGACACAATGTTAAAATTTTGACTCTAATGACTAATTTTTTATTTTTATTTTTAGAGATTTAAAATTTGACATTTCATTTTAAGTTAAAATGAATTATTTATAGATAAAAATTATTAATAAATTAAAATGTTTGGAAAATGGCGAAGTTTTTATTTTTTTGAAAATTGATACCACTAATTTTATTAAACGAGAAAATATCTGAAATTACAATGAAAGTTTATTGCTGAGTAAACAAACACCTAAATCTAGATACAAACCTAGAAGAAATAATTAGTTGCTCTAGATCATAATAGGACCATACAATGAATAGGTAAGAACTTAATGTAAAGACTCGAAACAAAAAACGGATACAAACACCCCTAAATCGACGATGATGGGTAAAACCATCAACAAACAACATTAACAAATGCATATCATAGTGATCGTACGTTGACAAAAAGGTCATTACCACAACTCAATCGCGAATAAACGATAGATGTATTCACATATCCAAATCTAGTTTAAGGGTCTGAGAAGGGGGATCAGCAACATAATGAAAGGAGCAACATTAACAAATGCATATCATAGGGACCTGTAACTGCCCCAAGACTAATATGCATCACTTTTCTATTATTGCACTGTTTGAAGTCGGATTAACCTCAATCCGTTCTCATATTTTTTTAAGGGTAAAGTACACCAATGGTCACCATATTTTTAGGGCACATTCATTTTAGCCACCAAACTTTTAAATTTTTTATTAAGATCATTCAACTTTTAGTCTACTTTTATTTTGGTCCCTCTCATTAGCTTTTTATTAAAATTCTGACGTGGCACGTTATCTTTTTCTTCAATCTTTTTCTTCCCCTCTATTTTCCTCTATTTTTGAAGAATAAATATGTAAATGCTGAAATGCGGGTCATGAAACAACATCAAGTTGTATTGGCAGAGCTGTTAAGTAGGGCAGTAATTGAGATTTCTACACCCTTGTAATAAGATAAGATTCTAACTTACCTACATGATTATGCTTGCTTGACTAATCTAGAATTAATAACTCGGGTGAACTTATATAGCAGTTTTATAACCTTAGTGATCCAAATATAAATTTTTGAAGAGTAAAATAGGGCACTTTGATGAGCTTCTAATGATAGTTTACCCATGAAGTAGAATTTTGATCTTTTATCTCATAAATCTTACAAGCATTTCAATGTTACAGTGTTATGGACATTTTGAATTTGGACAAGTTCGAGCAATACATTTCTTACAAACATTTCAATGTTATACGTACATGTACAGTTGCATCAGTAAGACCTATCGTATACATATACTTATCTCACATACAACGTATTCCTGTAGTTTGAGGCAACAATTATGTATCTGCTACAAGTGGTTGATTTGCACCAGTACATGCATGCAGTATGTATGGTGCAAATATCAGTTGTTTCAGAAAATGCTCTGCATTCACAAGGATAAGAGGCCCGTACTTGAAAACTATCTTCTTATACTGACAACGAAAACACATGATATCAGAAAATGCATATAAAACTTGCAGTTAAAGCAGGGGTAAGTTATTCAAAACACACAACCTTTTTCACATAGTTCTGCACTTAATTACAAGCCTTCAAAAGGATCTCAATTATCTCCAGCGGCAACAAAGGCAAAAGGGGTGTATCAAATTAGCAATATTGATGTATGATACTATGATATATAGCAAAAGGTATATATATACATGTAGTAAATATACATGATCCTTCTTTAAAAATACGCTTATTGTATTAAATAACCGGAGATGTGATAGAAGTGTCGCAATACATCAACACCCCACAGCTATTTTCACGGATTTGTGAAGAGATAAGTGCAACTTTCTGACATAGGTTGACCTTTTGACAGACATCTCCAGGTTGTATTGAAGAGATTTCGATGAATAAAAGAGGGGTATAGTAGTTGACCAGGGAAAAATGCACTAGGCATTTGCGGATTTTAAAAAAAAAAACAGAAGGAAAAACAGAGAAGAAGAAGAAAGAGGTTGAAGAAAAATATAATGTGTCACGTCAGTAATTTTAACGGAAGTTAACGAGAGAGACCAAAATAAAAGCGAACTAAAATTTGAGTGACTCCAATATTTTTTTTTAAAGTTTGGTGATCAAAATGAACGCGCCTTAAAAGTTCGATGACCATTAGTGTACTTTATTTTTTTAATTAAATATGTAATCACTGTAACAAGACAAATATTATGTCTTAGGAATTGAAGCACATTGTTCAAAATACAATTGATACGAAAATAATTTGAGTTATACTATAGATTAGAATTTTTTTCCAACCACAATATAATATCAATTTCGCCTTTAAAAAATGGTGTGAGACATCTACATAATATTTACATGACGTGACAATATCTTAGGAAAGAATATATTGTCTTAACGAAATAATGGAGTTTTTACTCAAATATAGTTTTAGTTTTTTTTCTTTAAAATAGGGTATTTTTTATTTTAATTCCTAAAATATTATATTTGTTACAGTATCCTAAAAGTTAGATTCAGCAAAATCCGATTTTAAATAATATTTTCTTAAAAAGCCTGAAAATTATCTAAAGTCGAACTCTCATATACTCATCTTTAAAAGTATTTTTGAAATTTACTGTTTAAAGTGAATTCAACAAATTCGACTTCTAGAGTATCGCAGTAAATGCAATGTTTCAGAAACTAAAATGGAGAATGCCCTATTTTGAGGGGAAAAAACCCCCCTAAAGCATTATCTATAGAAAAACTCCCGAAATAATATCTGTCAAAAAAATATATTTATATTAATAAAAAATATGATATAAAATTATTTTAATATATTCTTCTATTAAGTTATCTTAACCCATTAATAGTTAATAGACTAGCAATTTCATCTGCAATTTAATCTATTAGCTCCATATTTTTTACACTTTTACATACATGTTTTTTTTTTTACATTTTAATCTATTAACTCTAGTTTTTCGTTTCGAAAGTAAATTTATTTATTTTTATTTAATTCATTAACTTTACATTTCATTCGATTGATCTTTCTGACTATCGCTCGTCGTAACAAATTCTTTTTTTCATTGATTACTTAACTCTTTTATACTCTTCCTCAAAATATATTCTTTAGAAATTAGCATTACAAATATATTATGTAATTTTAGTTGATATTATTTTCACTAAATAACATTACACCTAAGATATACTAATTGGTCAAGTGACCAATTTTGCTCAATACTCATGTTGTCTCATATTGAATAAGTTTAAATATCAACATTTACCTTGATAATGTTAATATATATCTATTTCAAAAAATAACATTATATGTCATACGTGTACTCAGTGACGGATTTAAAAATTCAAGAATAGGGGTCTATTTTTTTTTCTTCAAATGAGTATGCAAAAATGAAAAATTTCTTTACAAATTAAACAATTTTTTTTAAATGACACTAAATTAAGTATGTTTAAAAAAATTCAAAAAATGAGATTATATTAGACAACGCAGTTAAATTTGGAAACCAATCAATGTCATGAAATTATAAATAAATACAATTAAATTTAAACATAAATATAAAAAATATCTGATACACCTCGACTAAAAAAATTAAATAAATTTTGGATGATAAAAACATACCCGTCAATTCGACTAACTTATATATTTTCGATTCAGTTCGACTAAACTCAACCAAAATTTTATCACAAATTATATGTGACTGAGCCTACTCAAACTTGCAACCTCTTTAACATTACATATTTACATTTAACAACAATAATAATTGAAATAATGCTTATATTCTTAATTTATACAAGACGATGAAATTTTTTTATAAGGTTAATCTGTAAAATGAATCTTAAATTGTTGTTATATAAAAATTTTAATAAATCAAACAACTTTTTTAGTTATAAAAAAAATGCAAGTAAAAACTTTAAATTTAATCGTCAAAAATATTGTAACCTTGCCTGTGCTGCTGACTGCTGTGCTTATCTATTATAAAGATGGTGCCAAGTGCCAACTGCCAAGCTGAAGCCGGGGGAATAGGGGCAATTTTGTCCATTCAGGTGAAGAAGTAAGGGCATTTGAGGTCAAACGGAAAGTTACTTAATTTCTATCGACAACAATTTGAGAGGTTCACAGATCTAAAAAAAAGAAAGAAATCAAAACCATTTTTTTCGTGGACCAAAGTCTAAAACCAGAAGAAAGGGGAAAATGGACGCAGTTGACTCAGTTTTCGATCCGCTGAGAGAGTTTTCTAAGGACAGTGTTCGTCTCGTCAAGAGATGCCACAAGCCCGATCGCAAAGGTTACTTTTTACTCCTGTTTTGTTTCGCTATTATTTGATTTCGGTGGTCTACCAGAGTTCCAATTGAACGATTTGATTTCCTTTTTGTATCAGAATTCACCAAGGTTGCGTTTCGAACGGCGATCGGGTTCGTTGTTATGGGATTCGTAGGATTTTTCGTCAAGCTCATCTTTATCCCTATTAACAACATTATTGTCGGATCCGGTTAGGTACGGTTCGGTTCCTTCGATTTCTATCCATTTTCATGTTAATTCGGGGTTTCTTGTATTGATTATTATGGATCTGTTACTGATTTGATATTCCTGTGGTTTGTTTTGGAAATTGAGGATTAAAGCATTGAAATCCTTCAATTTTTTAAAATCTAGTTGTTGAATTCTATAGGCTAATGATTTTTTTGTTGTTGCGAAATTTAGATTTCTGAGCGACAGGTGAAACCGGGAAATTCAATTAATTTGATTCATCAGTTCTCAGTTCTCACCTTTTATCTTGAATCCTTGTTTTACATCTCAGTGTCATTTTGTGTAGAATGAAACATTTGCTTTGTTGTCTTAGAAAACCTTCCTAGGAGATTGAGCACAACTAGTAAATTTGATTGTTTCTTTATTCACAACTTGCAGCAAAAATGGTCACTAAGCTCTAATATTTGTTTGTTGATACACTATCACAGTATCACTAATGAGCAATAGTGTGGTCGAAACTCGTATTTGGGTAGAACAAATGGAAAATGCAGAGAAAGTAGAGAAGATAAGCAATTTTCTTGGATCATCAATGTTGATGCTATTAATGGTCAAAGACATAGGATTAGTGATCAATTACATGTCTAGTAAATGTATTAAGTGGGGTTAAGTGTTGAGAATGTTGGATGAAGTCATTTCCATGTAAAGATAAATCAAACAATGGCAGCTTAAAAACTGATTCAGACATTATTTTCCTACTCCAAACACAACTATTAGTTATTGCGTATTCATATACATTGTCACGTGTTTCACAAACTTTTGTTCGATATGTCTTGGGATGACATTTAACACTGGAACTTTTGTTCGAATTGCAGAACTGCATCATGCTGCTGAGAATCGGTAGAAAGTTAAGGTTGAGAGGCACATGTACTGATGTACATCATTCGAGTCCATGAAGTAACTTCAGTTTAGGCTTGGGTTTGTCTTTAAGTTCGGTTTGGTTGAAACTGGTTTACTCTTTTGTGTTGTAAACTTGTACTGGAAAATTGTTGAAGCTAGCACTATCTTTTAGTTATTGCAAAATGCAAAGTAAGCAATATGATGACACTAATTCTGAAAAACCTATTATACATCTTGTGCCCTCTATAACATTGAGATGAATTTGATATCACGTAGCATACAACATTTCAACAAAATAAAGCGGTCTGGGTTTGGGGCTAGCAAACATCTTGTGCCCTCTATAATGTAGAGATGAATTCGTCGGCAGTGAGTTTCCCAGTGTCACAGATTGTGCGAGAGAATGGCTTCCTTGGCAGACTAAAAGGAGGCTGTCTTTCTTGTACATTTCCCATATTTGTGGGTCTTTGATTGGGAACATTGAGAAGCGGTCTGGGTTTGGAGCTAGCAATGGCTTTTCTTGAATTGAAGGTTTTTTTTTTGTTAATTACCCAAGAAAAGTTTTACTGTTAAGGTGTGCATCACGAGTTTATTGAGTGTTAAGAAATAGAACAAATACTATCACGGACCATATATTTAGAATATTAAAAAAATGTTTTTGGATGTCTAGTCACCTACTATAATGAAATGTGAAATTTTAACATGATTTGATTCTTATTTTTGTAATGTTATTAATAGGAATAAATTGTTGTCACTGTTAGTTATTATCATTAAATTGATGATATGGATATATTATTATTATTATTTGAGCACACGTGCAAATATATGTTTAGTCAGTCCTATTTATAGATGCCCTAACGTTTCAATTTGGTCCAAATATGTTCTCGTTGAATAAAAATTGTCAGTCAACTGACGGCCATTGACCAATGTTCACTGGACTTGTCACGTGTTAAGATATGCTGATGTATCACCATCAAATTTGTTATGTATCACCATCAAATTCGATCACGTGTCAGCATGATAATCGACCACGTGTCACCATAAAAGAAGGGTATAACAAAATATTTTTAAAAATTTGACATGGCATATGCCACGTCAACAGATCTTAACATGTGGCAAGTTCAGTCAACATCAGCCGCTGACCGTTATTTCACCGACAATTTTTATCCATGTAACCCCCTCGTCCCGGTCCGGACGCTTGACCGATCCGAGTGGGCTACACGGGAATAACCGAGGCGAAACCCGTTAAGGCTCCACTTCGGTAACCGACCCAAAGAAAAACTTTTCATTTATTATCTTGTCTAGATGCATTAAATAAACCTATGCGTGAAACGACAGCAGAAACAAAACTCACGAGAAGCCTAACAGCAAACAGGGCCTAAGCTCAACCCTTGAGACCTTTTAGAGATGTCAAAATGCCCATTTACAGGCCTACGTTTCGAAACAGACATCGCCCGTTTCGAAACACGGGCTTCAGTTTAAAAAGTCAGACACCCGTATCGAAACACATCCACCCCGTTTCGGAACAGGGTCCCATTTCGCCTAGGCGTTCCGATACCCGTTTCGGAACAAGCAATCACAGTAGCCAAAGTATTTCGAGACTCGTATCGGAACAGGGGCTCACAGTAGCCAAACCATATCGAAACGCGTTCCGATACGGGGGCCCTAGAACCACACCCGTTCCGAAACAACACAACCCGTTTCGAAACACTTGCAGTCTATGAATTCCAAAAATCAATTTTAAACATCTCTAAATGACCCTAAACGCCCTTAACGACCTCAAGGAGCATACACAACACACAAACACACTCTAGAGTCATGCACCCTATTGCAAACATACTCAAAACACATAAGGATACAAGATAGGGGCATCCATTTAAAAGATCATACATGACATTCAAGATTCATGCTTCACAAGGACACACACTTAGACATTTAAGGTAGGTAATTTAAACATGGTTTACAAACCAAACAAGACATCCAAAAGCCAAACCAACAACATATAGAGGAGTCTAACATGCTTCTAAACAACCAACACCAACATACTCCTAAAGCATCAAAGCAACAAATACATATCACATTGCTTGACTATTACATCCTTCAACTAAAATATTCATACTTGATAGCTAAGATAGCACCACAAAGCACACTTGGAGGCCCCTTCTTGCACTAGCAACCCACGAACTACGGATCTGCATTGTCGAACAAAAGAGAGCGTAAGCATAAAGCTTAGTGAGAGTAAGCTCATAAAACAAACATCGACAATGTAGAGTCCAAGCACGAGCACAATCAAGGTAGAATGCATGATCTTACCTTCGACCCACATGAGCCAAAATAGACATGATGCATGAACATATATTCAATATTATGTCATGCTCAACAAGCTCAAATCCACATCATATGTAAACACATATAATAATCCATATAGGAATCACATTTCATATCATATTGGCAACATATAATCTCATATTGGTACCTAGCTATAACTCGAATACACGGTTAACACGTTGGAACTCATATCCAACGACAACCATTACCTTACGGTGGGATTACACTCATCACCGTTTACGCGGAGGAGATTCCACCCATCCTTACGCCCCGTCGATGGGATTACACTCATCATCGACTAACATATATATAAGAAGGTTTTCCGGGAGAACCCGTACTCCATCTTGATAACTACCATCACCAAGACCACGCGCGCATTTGACTCACGTGTGCACACTAAACATCCTAATGATCGATCATTTGTACCCAAGCATACTAGTGCCAATATTAAACACAGTCCACAACCTTTCACAATATCATTTCACATCCAATTTCGTGCTTAACACGTACTCACCATGATTAATATCATGCCCAAACCACATACATATAACAATGCATCACAACCATGCCTCAATATACATGTATAACACATTTATACATAACCATCATAAACACAAATAATCATAAGGCATAAACAACAATTAGAGTTCAACCAATGTCTCTAACTAAAGCTTGGGATTAGGCTACCACTCTAATCCCAACTCTAGGTGGGTCTACCAAGCCCAACCTAGTCCACATGCTGAACCAACTCATTGAAAACCATTTAAAAGCATTTAACCACTCACCTTCACTTCCAAGCTCAACAACCAAGCAACCAAGACCTTCAAGTTTCCGAATTCACTTTCGATGTCTCACCAACACAATTTATTGCCTCTAATCATTTCAACACATTCAAACAACCTCAAATCAGTTCACACAACAATGTAGCAAACCCGGAACACTACTCAAGCATCAAACACAAAATTTCAAGCCAAGAACAACCCCAAAAACTCCAAACTCGAGCAGCCCTCAAACTCAATCCAAAACTCATGATTTCTACCTCTTTAACACTCTTAAATGATTTCAAAACAACCTCCAACTATCATACTAACCTCAGCCCCCAATTTCCAATATTAAACACACACAAAACTCATCTTAAAACCCTTCAAAAATTCCATTAAAACCCAAATCCGAAAATCATGTTAAAAAACTTTAAAATTCACATATGTTGGACCTTATGGTTCCTAAACAACTTATCTAGCCATAATAAATCAAAAGCTTTGATAAAAAATCATAAAGCTTCAACCTTTAACCAAAACTTTGAAAAACCCAAATTACAAAATACATAGTTTTAATGAAAACTAGTGATACCAAAATGAAGAGGAGACCAAGGCCAAGTCAAAAATGTCATTACCTCTTGAAAAACACTAAAAATGGAGTTGTAAAGTGATGGAATAGTAACATAGAGAGAAGCTCTCTCTTCTTATCGTTGAAATGGGAAAAGGAGGAGTGAAGAAGATGACAAAAGGGACTTTTAATAAAAAAAGGATTTTTAATTTAAAAGTTCCACTAATTACAGATTTGCCATTAATGAAATGGCAATTCCATGAAAAATGGGTTTCAATTAAATTTGGTCCAACATAAAAGGTTTGCTTTGAATATGTAAAGCCCAAAATAATATTTTAATTATAAACCCGAAATCTGAAACATTATTTTAATATTATTTTCACCCGACCCCTAAACCCGGGTGTTACAATCCAATAGGAACATATTTGAACCAAATTAAAACATTGAAGGTTGTTTGCTCCAAAAATAAAAATAGAGGGCAAAATAACAAAACATGCAAACGTTGAATACATCTTTTGTCATTTTGCCAACAAAAAACAAACTTAGCTTTAAAAATCTAATAACAAATTAACATGCTAGAAGAATATTTTTTTAAAAAAAAATTATATCATCATTTTAATAAAAATAAGGGAAAACCACACCGGTAGTTACCATACTAAATTTTCGTTAAAATGTCTCTAACCAGAAGAGTTTTAAAAAATATATTTTTCATTCATTTTTCTCTTTTCTATATATTATTTTTAATTAATTTTATTCAATCAACCAAATAATTATTGAACGAAGAAACTCAAAGGAAAAATATAAAAAGTTGCAAGTGAGGTTGAACCCGCAATCCCTTGCTTAAGGGAGTCAAGTGCAAACAAACTATGATAAGGCATCAAAAACTGATTTTTTATCACTAAAACATATATTTAAGGTATATTAAATAACAATACAAAATAAAATATTAAATCTAAAAAATTGATTCAAACACAATACGTATTGGATAAATATTCAAATACTTAATCATTAAATAAAACTAAGTTGTTGTAATAATTTTAACTAATTTAATATTTGACATTAACCGTGAATAAAATTAAAAAACAAACTAAATTTTTTTCACTTTATTCAACAATAAAAATTAATTAAATATTTATTTATTTATTTATTTTTATAAATTAATAATAAATTAAATTTAAGATTAAATTAATAATATTATATTAAAAATTAATATATATTTATTATAGATTATAAATTTTAAATTATTTAAAAATAATTATTTAGATCCAAATAATAATATTTTAAATTTATATTCTATAATATTATTAAATTTCGTTTTAGAAATTATTTAATACAAATTTTATGAAAATAAATATATGATTATTTAGTTAATTTTTTATTGTCGAACAAAATGAAAAAAATAAATGTAGTTCAATTTTTAGTTTTAATTACAGTTAAGGATAAATATTAAATAATTTAAAATTGTTACAACTGCATAGTTTTATTAAATAATTACACATTTGAATCTTTATCCAAAAGGTATCGTGTTAATCAATTCTCTAGTTTTAACATTTTATTTTGGGTTGTTACTTAATATATTTAGATACATGTTTTAGTGAAAGAAAGAAAAAACAAGCTGGTATGCTAGCATGGTTGGTTTGCACTCAGGCTCAGCTAGTTTTTGCAAGGGATTGTGGGTTCAATCTCTGCTGCAACAAAGCACTTTTCTATAATTTTCCTTTGAGTTTTTTCATGCAATCAGTTTTTTTAATAAAATTAAATAAAAATAGTGCGAGGAGAGAGAATGATAAAAGATATTAAAATGTTTGAGACAACGTTAAAGATAAACCGACCATAATTAATTTACTGACTAAAACAAACAAAAAAAAAACATACATAATTTGGTGATCACCCGTATAATTTTCCCTAAAAATAACTAATAGTATTATTAATTTTTATAAGAAAAATCACAATAAGCTAAACCGACCTTAAAGTCCTCTAAAAACCAAAAATAAACTTCTCGAAAGCCTTGAAAAATAAACTTGTTTTTTTCTTTCTATAAATAGTAAGTGTTGTCAATAAGAATTATCAAGATTTCTATCATTACGCATATTTTACTTTTGGAATATACTAAAATATAATTAATTATATTTTTAAAATGTTGTATACTATTAATTTATGGTGTTTAACTAAATTGATTAATTGGCCTTGTGACTAAGAATGCATATTTTGCTTCATCTTGTATGGGTTCGAATCTTAACATGAAAATGTAATACCCTACTATTTAACCAAAAGGTGTTTAATTAAATCCTAAGGTTTATGAATTTAGAGTTTATGGTTTTAATATTTTAGGGTTTTAAGATTTAAATATATTAAACACCTTAAAGTAGTGAAATACAACTTTTTAAGAATGTAATTAATTAGAGGCATACACAAAAAGTGAAAACAAAAAAATTAGGATTTAATGACTTTGTTTAGGGTTTAATGTATACGAATTTAAGTGTAGTAATTTTAAATTTAGAAGACGTGGTAGAATTTAAGGTTTATAGATTAAAGCTTAATCCATAATCATATTTCCCTATAACCTAAACTTTATCATCTAAACACTAAATTCTAACCATGAACCCTAAATTTTAAACCCTTACACTTAAACACATAAACTCTAAACCATAAACTAGACCTCTAAAGCTTAAAATTAATGGTGCATGGAATATATCTTCCCTTAATTATATTTTAGTAGATTCCACCCTAAAACAAAATAAGCATTACTTGCAAATCAAACCAGAGAAAAAAGTGGGGGTAAGAGCATATTCGAAAGACACCCAGCGGAACGAGACTGGAAACAAACCTTCTAAGGTGGGTTGGAGAAGCGGCGATCCGATGCGGCAAGAGCAAGAATCGGTGGTGGCGGTGGGGCATCTTCCACCATACTTTGCCAACTCGTGTGCATGAGCTTATTATATGCTTAATAGTTTCAATGGTATTCTGTCATCAAGGGCACAACTAAGAGTTTGAGACAACAATTCCAATCAAAATCTGTCAAAACTCAAAACATCTCATAAAATTCAGAATTTTCTCCAAGACATAAACTTTAAATTCAGCTACTCCTGCAACAAATTGCTTTACACCCTAAAACTATGATTTCTTATTACCAGGCAATATGAAGAGTTAAAATACCTCAACTTGGGAGACTAAAGGTTAAAATTTCATACCTACACTGCTACTGCAGCTCACAAATCGAAAAAATGATCAAATATACATTAAATAACATATTTTATTATATATTTGAATCATAAAAAAATATGTACTAACCTTTACAGGAAGGGGGTTTTCCTGTTAAAAAAACTTTACAAGAAAGGAAAGTTAAAAAGCAAAGAACAATAAATATGAAATTCTCGTTCAGATAATTAAAATTAGTAAAAAAGAACTTTTAACGGACTTTATTTGATTAAACATCAAGTAAGAAAATGATTAATTTAAGTAGCTTTTTCTTCAATTTTATAAAATAATTTACGTTACCTAAGGAGTGTTGCAAATTTTGCTGTCCATTTTATGGATACAAAGTGCGAGAATTGACGATGTCACCTCTTTGTAATAATTTAATAAACATGAAAAAAAAGGTCACTCTTGAAAGCATGCACACAAGACTGCAATATGTTAAAGGTAGCCATTGCAAATAATTTAAATTTGAGAAAAAGGTACCAAAATTCCACCGTAATGATTTAATGACTTGTAAGGCTCGTTCCTTTTCCGCTTTTAGTTTGACAACTGAAAAACTAAGATCGTGCTGGTGGAATGTCATCTTTTTCATTAGATTCCACACTTTTTGTCTGCAGTCATTGCATGAACATCCATATTTGGAAGAAGAAATTCTTCAGCAACAAGCTTGGGCTCGGATGGGATGGTTGTGGCTGCCTCACTTGCAGATAATACATCCATGTGAGACGTGCCAGCTCCACAGATACTCTTTGTAGCAAGCTCCAAATTCAATATCTTGAGAAACATCTATATCTAAGATAAAAAAAAAAACATCTATATCTTACCTTGATGGCGACTGTTTTTTTAATATGTTGGTTCGAGTGGGTTCACTAGCATTGGCTTGAGGTTCAGGTCCAAATAACTTGGAAGTTTGGCTGTTACCAAGGTCAAGACTTTTTGTGTCATCATGAAAAAAATCCTGTGGCTTATAATCGGAACATATGTCATGTCTTCAACTTGAGGTTTTAGATTTACAGTCTCAGTCACTGGCAAATTAGTAGCAAATGCTGCAGACACACATTCAGACACATTGAGTGCCTCTACGTTAATATTTGGTCCTTTCATCAGCTAGGAGGCTTCAAATCTCGTATCATCATGAAACAACTCATGTGGCTTAAGATCAGAACATATGCCCCCGTCTTCGACCTTAGGCTTCAGATTTAGTCTCAGTACTGGCAAAGTAGCAGATATTGGCTCAGATTCATCAAGTGTCTCTACGTTAACATTTGGTCCTTTCATCAGCTAGGAGGCTTTAAATCCCACAAGTGATTGATCATGTCCAACAACTTTATCATTCTACACTCCAGAATTTAAGATTTGTTGTTGCATGTTCTTTTGCTCCATGGGATGATCAGTGTCATTAAATGGGAAGTTACTAGCTGGAAGAATTAGAATAGAAGCAGATTGGCTCTCACTAACGAATAAAAATTCTCTACCCCCTTTCGGTGCCCCTACTTATGCCCCAACACTAAATTCCAAGCTTTAACCCTAAATTCTAAATTCTAAATCTTAAACCCTACACTCTATACCCTACACCCTATACCCTAAAAAATACACAATACCTTAAATTCCCCAAACCCTAACCATAAAACCCTAAACCTAATTTTAAGCATGAGGGCATAAATAAGGGGACCGAAAAGGGGCAGATGATTTCCATCCCTTAGCCGTGGCACCAGACTGAAGGCCAATATGTAGGGCTTATTCTAGAGGGTTAGGTGCATCATTTTTATGCTCAACAGGGTTCTCACTTTTCCCTAATGGACTCGCATCATAGAAATGAACCTGTGAGTTGTAGATGGGATATGAATCTCTTTTCTTTCGTACATCTTAGCATCCGGAGCCACATCATTTTCAGCAGAAATTGGAGTAAGTCTCTTTGGTAGAAATATCATACCTCTAAAATGCGTGCTGATATCACTCACCTTAACACTAAGAAAATATTCAACATTAAATGAACCTTCAATGACACCAAATCATCTGACATACCATGTCATCAGAGGTAGGAAGACTTGTTCTCACACTCTGCTTGTTTTTAAGATTGTCAGATGGAGATACCAGAGCTGTGCTATCCCCTTGAATACTATCATCCCTGCGTAGTCGTCGTCTCCACTTCATAGGGGGATCTGCCATTGAAAATAAGCTTGGTACATCCTCCACAAATGGAGGCACAACCTCATTTATACCATCTTATTACAAATCCTTTAAAAATAATCTTTCTGAAGTTACCTGCAGTCACGAGAGTATTTAAAATTTCTGTCATCATTGTGCCAACACAAGAACTGAATACACTGAAAATATGATACAAAAACATAGTTAATAAGATTAGTACCACTTATTTTTCTATGCTAGTAAATTATATTTCACAATAATCAAATATACCAAACTTAATAACATCAAGAAATCATCTCAATTATCATTTACATAAAGATCGCCTATTCGATGCGATAGCTAAGTATTTTCTTGGAGTAGGTCCAGGTTTTGGCCTAAATTTTTTATTTTGATAACCATTGGATGCGAAAGAAATCAGGGTAATGTACTAGTTTCAGAAGAAAAAAATGGATTACTATATGGGATAGATTCGAAGAAGATCACCTACTCAAGGAAGGAGCTACTAGTGACGAAGAAATGCATATACCAAGAAAATCATCTATGTAATAGGTAGATTCAAGAACAGCCCATATGGATGCAAATTCAAATATGACAAGTGAATGTGATATCTTACACATATGCTTCCCAAATTTTGGCCACCTAAGCATATGATAAACAACACCAATGCTTCATAATTCCTCTTTCTGTTTAAGATGACGAGTTTTAAAATTGATCGCTACAACTTTTGGGAGCAAAAGTTCACAAAATAAAAGCTATGGAAATCACAATTGAAAGACCTCTCCACCTCTATGAGAACTAGTCTACTTTTAGTTACGGGGTAAAATCAAAATAGACATTATTGGTGAAGGATGTCTAGGCATCTAAGCATGACCATGAAATTCTGGTACAGATCTAAGATCATGATGAACAACCAACGTAAAAGTCACATGTGCTGCTTGTTTGTCTGTTCTTTTTAGTTCATACAACAATGTAATGCCCGACCTTATATACAATTGTCCTGCTAAATATATTCCCATTTTTGATCCATGATTTCTCAACTTAAGTCTCATATTATCAAGGATTTTGAGACTTGAGAAAACAAATTTTCCTCCTATAAACCAGTTCCAACATCAGACGGTACTCAATAGAGCTACTTCATATAAAATTACAGTAATCGACCAAAGATGAAAGGGACAGTTCCAATTAGTTCCTACAACAATGTAATACCCAGCCTTATATGCAATTGTCATGCTAAACAAATTCCCATTTTTGATCTATGATTTCTCAACCCAAGTCTCACATTATCAAGGAATTTGAGACGAGAAACTAAAATTTTGCTCCCATGAACAAGTTCCAACATCAGACGGTACTCAATAGAGCTACTCCTTTATGTAAAAAGGGAATATATGAAAAAAAACACAGTAACCAATCAAAGATGAAAGGGACAGTTCCAATTAGCCTTATATGCAATTATCTTGCTAAACAAATTTCCATTTTTGATCCATGATTTCTCAACCAAGCCTCACATATTAAAGGATTTTGAGACTTGAGAAAAAAAATCCCTCCTATGAACAATTTTCAACATGAGACGGTAATCAATAGAGCTACTACTTTATGTAAAAAGGGAATATATGAAAAATCACAGTAACCGGCCAAAGATGAAAGGGACGGTTCCAATATCTATGCATAACAAACACACAAAACAAGAGATCATTCTATAAAACAAGGTAGAGCAACTTATTCAGTCCAGGGATGCCATCGAGCTGCCACTAGATTATTTGGGTGATGCAAAGACGAGTCCAATGTGCGAATTTCCTGTAAATATCCCCTACAAAAGGTAACGGTTTCCGTCGCATTTTGATTTGTCCCTCATACATGTGCTTATTTCAAGCTAACCACCATATAAACGGTGCCTAATCCATAGGCGAGGGCCAGCGCAAACCCCACATACATCATACTGTTTTTGCATAATTATAGGAGTTTGAGACTCTCTTAATAACAAGATTAGACATGGTAGGAATAAAATTCTTATAAAATGTCAAATTGTAAATCACACCTTAGAGGGACAAGGTTGAGACCAAAGCTGATGTAAGATTACCCATATTAGGCAAGGGACTTGTATTGAGCAATTGGCCATAACCATTCTGGACCGAGTATTCTCCTTTCGGTTCACCTCCCCATATATATCAGTGATCAATAGATGGAATAGGAATGCTTGTCATGAGAGCATCCTCTTCATCAGAATAAGTGAAATGGATAAGATTAATGTTTTAGTTTCGCTGCTCCGATATGATAAGGTTTGAGACCATCACCAAATCTGGGATATGCTACGTCGAGGGAAGCCTGGAAGTCAATAGTAATTCCAAAAACATAAACTTTAAATTCAACTATTCCTGGAATAAATTGCTTTACACACTAAAATTCAGATTTCTGATGAATAGGCAATATGAAGAGTTAAAGTACCTCAACTTGACAGCAGTTTAGAATTCTCCTTCAACATTCAGATTCAAAAGAGTGAAATAAATGTCTACATTTGTTGGCTTTCACTTTCATGCAAGTACACCGCACCCTTAAAAGACCAAAACGGAAGTTAATTCGAGACAAATTATCCCATATTATAAGCGAAAAAGACCTGTGATTATTATTAGATTAAATCAACCATTAAAACACTACTACTGCTCACAAGTGGGAAAATGATCAAATATACCTTAAATAACATATTTTATTATATATTTGAATCATAAAAAAAGATGTATTAACCTTTACAGGAAGGGGGGTTTTCCTGTAGAAATGACTCCTCTGCTCTCAGATTTCGGCCGAGACTCTTCTTCCCATTTTAAATTTTTTTGTGGGTGTCTGGTTTCTCTATTGCAGGTAGTCCGATCGCTCTCTCCGGTGTCTCTTTTTGATGGAATCGACAGTCTTCGATGGTAGCTCTGGTGAGGATGAGGTGAATGTAAAATCACAGTAACCGACCAAAGATAAAAGGGACAGTTCCAATTAGTTCCCACAGCAATGTAATGCCTGGCCTTATATGCAATTGTCCTGCTAAACAAATTTTCATTTTTGATCCATGATTTTTCAATCCAAGTCTCACATTATCAAGTATTTTGAGACTTGAGAAACAAAATTTTCCTCCCATGAACAAGTTCCAACATCAGACAATACTCAATAGAGTTACTCCTTTAGGTAAAAAAGTTCCCTCTTATGAACAATTTCCAGCATCTCATTTTATGTAAAAAAGAGAATATAGGAAAAATCACAGTAACTGACCAAAGATGAAAGGGACAGTTCTAATATGTATGCATAACAAACCCACAAAACAAGAGACCATTCTATATAACAAGGCAGAGCAACTTATTCAGTCGGGGGATGCCATCGAGCTGCCACTAGATTATTTGGATGATGCAAAGAGGAGTCCAATGTTCGAATTTCCTGTAAATATCCCCTACAAAAAGGGTGCCATTTCCATCGCACTTTGATTTATCCCTCATGCATGTGCTTATTTCGAGCTAACATCCGTATAAAGGGTGCCTAATCCATAGACAAGGGCCAGCACAAATCCCACATACACCACACTGTTTTTGCATAATCATAGGAGTTTGAGACTCTCTTAATAAAAAGATTAGACATGGTAGGAACAAAATTCTTATAAAATGTTAAATTGTAATTTGCACCTTAGAGGGACAAGGTTGAGGCCAAAGCTGATGTAAGATTACCCATATTAGGCAAGGGACTTGTATTGAGAAATTGGCCATAACCACTCCGGCCCGAGTATTCTTCTTTCGGTTTACCTTCCCATATCAATAGATCAGTTTATTCAATAGACGTAATTGGAATGCTTGTAATGAGAGCAGTCTTTTCATCAAAAAAAGTGAAATGGATAAGATTAATGTTTTAGCTTCGCTGCTCCGGTATGATGAGGTCTGAGACCGTCACCAAATCTAGGATATGTGCAATCTCAATGCTACGTCGCAGGAAACCTGAAAGTCAATAGTCATTCCAAACTCAAAACATCTCATGACAATTACTTTAAATCCAAAAGTTTCTCCAAAACATAAAGTTTAAAGTCAGATACTTCTGCAAGAAATTACTTTACACACTAAAACTGGGATTTCTGATTACCAGGCAATATGAAGAGTTAAAATACCTCAACTTGGCAGCACTTAAAAATTCTCATTCAATATTCAGATTCAAAAGAGTGAAATAGTTGTCAACATCTGTTGACTTTCACTTTTAGGCAAGTACGCCGCACCCTTAAAAGACCAAAAGAGAATCTAATTCGAGACAAATTACCCCATATTATAAGAGAATAAGACCAGTGATTATTGACTAAATTAACCATTAAAACACTGCTACTGCTCACAAATGAGAAAATGATCAAATATACCTTAAATAACATATTTTATTATATATTTGAATCATAAAACAATGTATTAACCTTTATAGGAAGGGGGTTTTCCTGTAGAAAGGACTCATCTGCTCTCGGATTCTTCCAAGACTTTTCTTCCCATTTTTCAGATATTTTATTGTGGTTGTCTGATTTTTCTATTGCAGGTGGTCCAATAGTTCTCTCTGGCGTCTCTCTTTGACGGAATCAACTGTCTTTGACGGAATCAACTGTCTTTGAAGGAAATATATAGAAAATCACAGTAACCAATCAAAGATGAAAGGGACAGTTCCTTATATGCAATTATCCTGCTAAACAAGTTCCCAGTTTTGATCCATGATTTCTCAACCCAGCCTCACATTATCAAGGATTTAGAGACTTGAGAAAACAAAAGTTTTCTCCTATGAACAATTTCCAACATCTCCTTTTACGTAAAAAAAATATATATAAAAAATTACAGTAACCAACCAAAGATAAAGAGACAGTTCCAATATATATGCATAACAAACCCACAAAGCAAGAGGCCATTCTATAACAAGGCATGGCGACTTATAGCTTCGAAGAAGCCTTTATTTGTTTTTGCTTTTCTTTTTCCCACAACAGAACAACGTTGTTCTAGGATCGGAAAAATACCCCCAAAGACGAGAAAAGTTGAACCCACAATCATATAACCCAAATCAGCAAGATAAAAAATACGAACACCCTTTTGAACACATTTCAAGTTTAAAACGGGGCAGATAAAGAAAATAACAAAAGAACCATCTTCTTTGCAATCTAAAGAGACAAATAAATTTTTCTGAAAAGTAAACTCTCATACGATCCCGCCAAAAAATCTTTTTTTCTCATCCCATCGAGAAATAAAAGAAAATTCAGTGATTAGAACGGAATTATATAAGTAAAACTATAGTTTGTAAATGTGAACAAAGGAGAAAATTAACGTGCCTGCGCTTTAGAATAGGTCCAAGATCATCGTGAAAAATAGGCAGTGAGATAATCAATAAAATTGTTTTTGAAATCGAGAAGAAATTGAGTGTTTTCAAACCGAAAATCTGCTGATTTTTCTTTTCTTGATTTCAAGTTGAACCCATAACCATAACCCTAATCAGCAAGATTAAAAATACGAATCCCGTTTTGAAAACATTTCAAGTTAGAACGGGTACAGATAAAGAACAAAAGCAAAAACAAAAGAACCATCTTCTTTGCAATCTACATAGGCAAATGAATCTTTCTGAGTAATGAACTCTCTACAATCCCGCCAAAAAATCTTTTTTCTTATCCCATCGAGAAACAAAAGAAAATTCTTGGATCAGAACACAATTTTATAAGAAAACTATGGTTTGTAAATGAGAATATAAACGAAAATTAACATGCTTGTTCTGTAGAATAGGTTCAAGATCGCTGTGAAAAATGGGCGGTAAGATAATCAATATACTTGATTTTGAAACCAAAAAACAATAATGAGCGTTTTCAAATCGAAAAATTTATGATCTTTATTTTCATGATTTCTTTGGAGTGGCTGTTTAGTTCGCGGGATAGTAACGGTGTTAGGATTGAATTTAAACATACTAATCACATTAAAAAAAGGTAAACTCCATGGGTGGTCCTTTTATTTAGGGCGCGTTTAATTTTGGGCACCAAATTTGAAAGAAGTATTGTTTTGGTCTTAACAGTAAAAAAACACTCACACTATTACTCCCGTCCCATAAAAAATGTCCTTTATTGAATTTTTGAAAATCAATTTTTTAAACTTTGACTATTATTATATTGAATATTATAAATAATTAATTTTTATAAAATATATATTTGAAAACTACTCGATTAGAGGTTTTTAAAATATATTTTTTCATATTTTTATCAATGATACATTTTAAATAATTATGAGTCAAAGTTGAAAAAAATTGACCAAAAAAAGTTAATAAAGGACAAAAATTTTGAGACTGAGGGAGTATTATTTTTTATGTCATATTTTTACTAAATAATTTTTTACTCGTATTTACTGTAAATTAAATTAAAAAATTGTTTCTCCATAAATGAATAAAAAATGCAAAAAAATGAAATAATGGTTTTTAACTGATTAAAAAGGGATTATATAGATAAGTGTAAAAATTGAATTATTCTTTTATTATATTGTTTATTTTTTACGTGTATTACGGTTGGCGTCCAACATAATTTTTTACGCCTCATGTCAGATCTTTGTTACTTGAGTACCGGAGGCTAACGGTCGGGCGATCAAAACGATACAGATCAAAAACATAAATGATCAAAACAATATTTTTTTGAATTTAGTGACTATTCGTGAAGTTTACCCATAAAAAAGAGAGACAAAAAATGCTAAATCAAAATAGAGGATTAAATTCAGATTTCAACATAAACACCGGTACCAAGCCTTTTCTTTTAAGATTGGTGGGAATTATTGTTGGCACTGTTGAATAGTTTGGCATTTTTTTACTACTACATTTTGTACATATGACGAAGGATTTTGTTCAAAGTTTTTAGAATTTGAAAATGACTTCTTTAATAGCATGATTGCTAGCTCGTTTAGTCACCCATGTAAACTATGCTCCAACGTTTTTAAAAGATATACACTTGATACTTATTCTTGTTTTTCAAGGTAAACCACTCCTGTTATTTAGATTTTGTTTTTAAAATGTCCAATATATGTGTATTTATTCAATATACAGGTGGTGTAAACAAAAAGTTTCTACGAACGTTTTAGTTTTAGAGTTTATGGTTTGAATTTAAGGATTGAGGTTATAATTTAAAGTTTATAGGTTAAAACCTAAATACCTAACCATATTACACTAAACTCTAAACTCCAAATTCTAACCTCTAACCATAAACCCAAAATTCTAAACTCCTAAAATTAAACCCATAACATCTAAACTTAAACCTTAAAACTAAGGGGATTGTGAAAACTTTTTATTTTCACTTCATGTATATCGAATATGAATCTTAATATATACATTCAATATACATTTGATTTTTTGTAAATCAAGTAAAAATCATATCCTTAACCAATGCGTAAATTAGATAGGGACAATCCAAGATTAACCTAACAAATAACACTCGGCAGATAGTGTATAACTGAGCGAATCTCAAGCGAACAAAAAGAAGATTTTTTTTTTCTCAAATCAAAAGGTTATTAATTTGTTTTTAAAATTTAAACCGTTAACTGTTTTGTTATCTCGAAGAACACTCCTCACTCCCCGGGAAATCCTATGCCCAACTCTTCATATACACGTCTCTGGAATTACAATATTATGATTCCTGCAAAATATGTAAGCTTTGGTTCAATTAAATGGCTTCCAACAGTGATCCTAATAGCCAACCCTTTACCTCCAAAACCCCTCATTTCTTCAAGGTGCTCCTCACTGATGCTATTCAGCATGGGAAAATGGCGAGTGATCTTCTCATTTTATATACTCTAAAACCATTGCTAATACTTTCTTTTTGCTCTTAAATGGAACATAGATAGAGTTTAATCAGTTTGTGTTTGTTTTCTTCCCTTTTTTTCATGCAGAAAATTCCTGTAAAATTTGTGAGAAAATATGGAAGTGGGATCTCTAGCCCAGTTTTTCTTAAGGTCCCGAGTGGAGCTCTCTGGGAAGTAGAATTATCAAAGTCTGGTTCTGAGGTTTTTCTGCTGAAGGGGTGGAGTGACTTTGTTCAACATTACTCGTTAGATTTGGAAGACTTTGTGGTTTTCAGATACGAAGGACAATCCCTTTTCAATGTTATCATATTCGATAAAGGCGGTTCGGAGATCGAATACATTCATGCTGAGAATCACACTTTGAATGAACAATCTCAAGGGACTCAAGTGAAACAAGAAGTAGATGATGATGATATCTCTGTTGAATTCCTGGATGAGACTCCCCCAATGGAGAAAAGAAGGGGGAAATTGCCATCACCTTGTCCGAGGCCGAGTAAGAAGGCGAGAATCGGTTCGAGCACTAATAGAACTAAGAGCAATGAGAAGTTCAGTAACCCCAGTTTCAATGTTTCCAACAGAAATGGATGTATATATAACTTTTTGTTTTACCTTTCCTTTTTTTTTGCTTTTGGTTCAAAAGAATGAACTTGAGTTTCATTTTTTGTTTGTTTCTGAATTCGGTTGATTTCAGGCCGACAATCCGCTTTGGATTGGAAAGGCAATGGAGAGGAGAATGCTAGTTCAGAACAGGGATTTGGAAGTATGTGGAGGACAATGAGAATCAAGCAGAAGGATAAAGCTTGTCAAATTGCCAGTTCATTCAAGTCCCAAAATCCATTTTTTACTAGAGTCATGCAACCATCATTTCTTACTGATAGATACAGAATGGTAAATCTTTTCAATTCAATATATGATATATATACACACACTCGAATTCGCATTTGAAATATATATATATGTTTCCTTGCAGGGTTTACCAATGACCTTTGCTAGGAAATATTTGACAGAGAAGCGACACAAAATCCATTGTGTTGTTGATGGGAAAACTTGGACCATGGAATATAATAACTCAAGCAAACGGTTTATACCAAGACTCTGCAATGGATGGAAGAGTTTCGCCAACGATAACAAGTTGAATGCCGGGGATGTTTGCGTTTTCGAGCTTGTTAATGCCATCGAAATCACATTTAACGTATTCATCTTTCGCGGTGAAGTTGCAGAATCAGTAGGTGAGTACATTTTTCTCACATGACAACTCTCCATTTCTCCTCTAACATACATCGATGTTGGATCATGCAGATTTTCCGAGCTCATCTGTTTCGTTGAACTACCCTGATGGGAATACCATGAAAAGCTTGGGAACAGATTATGGTAGCAAAAGTAAAGGTGCAATATCCAGCATTGATGATGAGAAAGTAGCAGTTCTAGAATCTCCACTCCCTGGAGGTAAAATGAGAGTACAAGTTCCCTCTTGTCCTTGAGATTTTTGTACCTCTTTTTATGTATTAACTCTGTGCAGACAATTTTAACCAAGTGAGACATCAAAATTCTGGTGGTCCACAGTATACTCAAGCTTCCAGTAATTCTCTCCCAAAAGATTCAGATTTCAAACTTGTTATGAGATCATGCTACTTGACCCATGGCGGTTTGGTATGCTTTATCAACTATTCAATATTCATGCATACATTATTTTTTAGGACTCGAACACGAGAGTACATTTTCGATACTAGTTGAAGCTGTTATTGTTTTTGTTTATGCAGAAATTCCCAACTGCATTTGCCAAGAGATATTGTAAAGGGGAAACTAAGGTGGTAAGCCTTGAAATTGCAGGGAGAAGATGGGTTGTGAAGCTAAAAAGCTATGGTTTGAGGTGCTGTTTAACAAGTGGTTGGACTCGGTTTGCAAGGGAAAATGGTCTCCAAAAGGATGACATTCTACTGTTTCACCTCATCAATAGTACTGATCTGCTCTTCAGAGTTTCCATCACCAAACATCTGCATGCCCATGCCATTTGATTTCACTATGGACATCATATCTGATATTCAATGGGCTTCGTTTCTTTTAAATGTTTTGTCACTTGGTTTTCATTGCCACGGAAGCACTAAATAGGTAAAAACAAAATAAAGTACACAAATGGTTAGTAAACTATCTCAAAAATACAAAATGTCACCAACTTTCAAAAGTTACATAATGACCATTAAATTTTAATCGAGTTAGTCTTAATTTAACCTCTCATTATTGATGTATAAACTGATTGAATGTGTAAATATGAATCATTAAATGTGTTATTATACAAATTTTTGTAACTGTCGCGCTACCCACTTGACGACAATTAATAGCTCAGTGACCATTTTGTACCAAAAACTAAAATCTAATGACTATTATATAACTTTTAAAAGTTTAGTTATATTTTATACTTTTAGGTATAATTTGGTGCTCATTTGTGTACTTTACCCTTTTAGACGACTAAGAAAACACACAGAAATATTGAATTGGAGGACAAAAGACAAAAGATTCCGTTCCCAATGTTGAGACGTGGCATTATTGTAAAACGAGAGTGCAAGAAAATGACTGTAGACTACACCGTAGTTGAGTGCCACCCACACCTTGGATGAGGATCGGTGATTATTGGTATCACGGTCATTCCAAATCAATCAGTAGATCGGACGGTGGGGAAACGAGTGTTTACCGACAGTCAGTCGCTGAATTTCGTCACGTGTGCAAACAATTTAAAACACGGTAGGAAGTAGCCAACTAGGAAGATTTGACCAACCGAAAGTTGGTGCTAATCACAGGCGCTGCTTAAGGGCGTGTAACGTGAACCATGTGATTTTGGATTGGATTGGATTGGGTTTTCACATAAATTTCATGACAAAAAGAATATAACAATTTTTAAAATCACATGTTTTGTCCACTATACCCACTATTCTTTTTAAATTTTTATTTTTGGTAAATCTACTATATTAAAATAAAAAATATAGAGGTTCGTTTATAATAACAAATTTAAACCAACATTACATGTAAATACTTCTTTAAGAATAATCTCATGTAAATTGAATTTGAATTCACTATGATATATTTTATTTTAAAAAAAATACTTTTAATTCTTTTTTATAACACTGGTGTTACATTTTGTAACACAGTAATGTCATATGATTTTACGAAAATTTTAAAAAAATTGAAAATTTAAGCAAACATGGTGTACAAAAGCATGATGGGAAGTTTTCTCCATATAATATTAAGATTATAATATTAAATGAATTGTTTTAAGGCAAATATATATACTAAATAATATTTTATTAAATAAATGGAAAATGAATATATATATACTATCAACAATATTATTTCAAATAGAGTATTAATATTCTTAAAATACGTATTCAAGACAATCATGTTAGTTTTGCAATATAAGCGGCTCAAAAACTCAAACGAATGTACTCCTCTTAATTTAACACGTTAAATCATGACTTTAAAAATATGATAAAAATTATTTTAAAAAATATATGATAAAAAATAACGACTTTAAAAATATATTTAAAAATTTAAAAAAATGAAAAATGGTTTTACACGCTCCAAGAGGGGCGCGTATAGCAAAGAGAACTAAACCCGAACCGCACTTCCTCAATTTAAAAAAACTGACACCACATGTTCTTTTGTTAGAAAAAAACCGAACTGGGTAAAAGCCTGAAAATACTAGAACTATCGAGGGGCATTATCGTCACATGGATCTATAAATACAATAAAAAATCCAGCTCACAGTACACAGCACAGCAGCAAGCCATAAGTTGAAAGATAAAGGTACTTTTTCTTCCTCAAATAGGATCCCCAAATCTATGGTTGCTTAATGTCCTTTAAAATTGGCTTCTAAATCTTTTGAATCAACCTTTGTTAAGGCTAAATAAACTTTACTGTTCTTAGTTGGTAAATATGCATCTCTTTGTTTAGTTCTTTGTTAAACATGAACATTGTTTTTAAATCTTTTATATTTTTATGATTTTGATTTTGTGGGTCTTGTTTTTAGTCGAATATATGTGTGGGGTTTTATTTTTTGAGCTTAATTTTGTTGTATTGGGTTCGGATTTGGAGAAATGTTGGTTGTTTTTCTTTGAATCTAGTGCAGTTGAGTCCTAAGTTTTGGAATTTCTGAGCTTTGTTTGTATTTTGAGAAAATGTTAAAAAGAAATGTGAACTTTGGAGTGTTTGCTTGTTTGGTGAGTTGATATCCTCTCATTAGATCAACTGATGGTTCAATTATCAAGGTATTTATGTGTTATTGGGTAGAAATGAGTAGGTATTGACTGTTTAAGTTTTTTCTTCAATGTTCTTAGAAGTGCTAGCTAGGAAAATTTTGAAAGAAAGAATCAAATGACCGAATCGTTGCCTTAATTTTTTCTCGTGTTTGCTTAGTTTTTTAATCTATTTCTATGTATTCTTTTGTAGTTGACAAGTCTTTACAAATTGTGTTGTCCTCTCTGGTTAGGATTTGCAAGATGGAGAACATGAATAACTTTTGGCAGTTGGGAGATGATCTTCGAGGACAATCGAAAGTCACAGAGGATCACCAATGGTTGATGGCTGCATCAAAACTGGCTGAACAGACTAGGATTAAGGGTGAACGTATGAACAATCTTGATCTTTCGAAGGGTCCAGCTGAAATGAGGACGAGGGATAAATTTGGGTTCCGGGAGGACAACAAATTTGAGAACCTTAACTTTAATATGTTGAACTTGAATTCAAAGATTGGAGATAATGCAAACAAAAGTTCCTTCCAATATGGTATTTACAATACGAATGCTGTTTACCAGAAAAACAACAGCAATAGCCTTGGAAACCTGGCTGGCAACAAATATATTGGCAACAATCATAGCAGCAAAGATGTCATCAATAACAGCAACACCAACAATAACAACAGCAACGAGAACATCAATGCTGTTGACAAAAGATTCAAGACTTTGCCTGCTACGGAGACACTCCCAAGAGATGAAGTGCTTGGAGGGTACATCTTTGTTTGTAACAATGATACAATGCAGGAAGATTTAAAGCGCCAGCTGTTTGGTAAGATGCATTCTCATATATTTAATTTTCAGTTCGTTAATTCCTATTATTAACATTTTTAGGTGGGAATTATTAGTCTTTACATGTTGCTGTTATCTCATTTAATAGGTTTACCACCAAGATACAGGGACTCTGTTCGGGCAATCACACCTGGCTTGCCTCTCTTTCTCTATAACTACACTACTCATCAATTGCATGGTATTTTTGAGGTTTGTTCACCTACTTCATTCTCATTTAACATTCCTTCCATTTACTTTGTGATGCTTGATGCTGTTGGTTGATTAGGCAGTGTTAGTATTGCCCTTAACCTGTTGGAGTTACTTTCTTCCTCCAAATGTTTGCATTTTCCTTGCTTTTGCTATATTTATGTCATGTCTTGTGATTTATGTGATAGTATCAATGACACCTTTTAATGGTGAGATTGATCTCTCCTCCACCCACCTCCACCTCGGTCCCAAAAGGAAGAGAAAGGCCTTGGATGTATGAAGTTTGTAGTACTGGAGTGATTGGACATTTGGGGTTAATTTATGTTCATAGAAGAAATAAATGTGATAATCATTTTAATCTCCCCCCCCCCCCCCCCCCATTATATTCATATGAACAGGCAGCAAGTTTTGGGGGTTCTAACATTGATCCAACTGCTTGGGAAGACAAAAAGTGTAAAGGCGAGTCAAGGTTTCCTGCTCAGGTAAAGTTTGGGTTTATCATTTGTGTAAACTGTATTGTTAATTTCCATGGAAGATTGCACTAACCCTAATCCTTTTAATTGTCTACCCTAATACATAGGTGAGAATCCGTATTAGGAAAGTCTGCAAAGCATTGGAAGAGGATGCTTTTAGGCCAGTCTTGCACCACTATGATGGTCCTAAGTTTCGTCTCGAGCTCTCAGTTCCTGAGGTATGACAAACAATTATCAGTTTGCCCCAGCATTTTCTTCTCTTGCCCATCCATTTCATGTAAATTTTCTTTATAACCAAATTTTAGCCGAAGCTCACGGTTCCATTTTGAACTTTGCAGACTTTGGATCTGTTAGACCTCTGTGAACAAGCAGGCTCTCTATGAGCAAAATGTTAGCCGAGTGCAAATGTAGTAGGGTTTGTGGTGCAAATCAGCTGTCTGTTTTTCAAAGATTTTCCATAGAACGCAAGTTGTGGGTGCAAGTCCAGTTGGTGAAATCATCTTTGAAAAAAAGAGAGTAGGAAATGAAATTGGCCAGATGAATAAATGATTAGTGTCTTGCGAAGGTGCTTTGTAAAACCTTTTTGCATGATTATCTATGAATTAAAAAACCCTATAGATAGACTTGCAAGATGTGACTGTGTAATGTTAAAAGCCGAGAAATGAAGGCTTTCGTGCCCTTTTGTGCTTATAACTTATATCATATATTCTTCCTGTTATGGAATCTGGAAATCCTCAAATTCCCATAGACCATATTCGTGATATATCGACTAAAGTGCATTGAAATTCAGGCTTATAGAAGTGGGTTCTTCTAGCTGAATTCCAGAGAGATGGCTATCTGGTCGCTGCAATTTCATTGTCGATGCCGTAGAAGTGTGATATTTAAATTGCCCCTGCTTGGGGTAAGATGAATGGACAGTTTACATAAGATTCTTAACAATCCTTAAGCTTTCATAAGGCCAGCCTCCTCAAGAAACAATAATAAACTTAACTTTCACCACAAGACTAATGCAGAGTTTTCAATCCCAAAGTTCCACTTAAACCTGGAAGCTGACAAATGTAAACATCAATAATGGATAAACGAAGTTCCACTTCCATCCAACTTTCTGCGTACACTGATCATGCCTTTGGCCTAATAGTATTCAACTATTTCAAATAAATAACATCACCTTAAACAAGACTTGCTGGTAAAGCCAAACCCTAACAAGTTTTCCATTGATACCCGTCAAGCAAGTATGAACGACGCTATTGCTTTCCCACGTCTTTGCTACAAACAAAGCATGTTGATGATCAAGGAGCAGCGGACATGAGAAACGTACGGATTCTTTGCAAGAGCTCGGCCTTTATGGAGTCAGGAACTGAAGCTGCATAAGCAAGGATTTAACCAAATCATATATATATAAAACAATGTATGATGAAAGGAAAAGAAAAATTAGATTCTTACCTCTGCCTTTCGGGGTAATCAAATGCACAAGGTCGTCTACAGTGACATTGTTTCTTCCTTTCTTCTTAATATACGCCCTGGTCATTCATCACAGAGAAAGAGGTTTCATGAAGAATAATCAAGATTGCACACAAAGAACAAATTAGCTTGTTGGATAAATAACTAATTTCTACATGAAATAAGCCATCAGTAGAACATTATCTATTTTACGAAATGACACTTCATTTCTCTATTGTATGTCGTTGAGAAGAAAAGGTCAACAACAAGAGTTAAAACTAACAAGAAAAGTCCCATAGATAGATGTTTTGTCATTCTCCAAAGCACCACACCACGTTACTAGATACAATTAGATGCATCGGTATTCAGTAATAAGCCTAAGCATCTTCCGTACACGATCATAATAGAAAAACACTATCACCTTTCAGTCATCATCCAGAAAATGCAGCATATCTATCGCATTTGGACATTGCGTGCAAATTGTCTATACAGAGTAGAAATCAAACAATAAAAACCCCTAAGAACCCCACAACATATTTATTCCCATGGATTAATCACTTAATCAAACCGACGGATGGAAAAAAGCATTTGTGAAATATTGTTATATGAGATAACACTAATTAGTTTGAAGTATTCTAATTTCTAATTGCCTCAACTATAATGAATATTCAAAACTCTCCCCTAACCCTTTCAGATGCAGCAACATGAAACTACTTAATTCTAATTCCTCTAATTTCTAATTCTATCTATGATGAATCTTCAACATTCTGTCCATTTTCAGAAACTAACAATGCTAAGTTGCTAACCCTTTCAGACACTGCAAAGAAACAGCCATTGATCTAAGTTCAAACAATAACTTAAAAGTGAGGAAACAGTAAAAACCTGCAAAGAGCTTTCATCTCATCCTTCCAACCACAGTCTATAAGCCTTTCTCTTAACAGCTCCATTAATCTCTCTTTTTCCCCACTCTCAATCAACTGCAAAATTCAATTAAATCACAGTAAATAAACTTCTAAAAAATACCCAAAATGTCCCAATAATTAAAAAGGAAAAGAAACGACCTTGATGTTAATAATTTCTTGAAGGGTGGGTTCTTTCCCTTGATCTTCTGCAGCATCTGGAGTTGGTGGTCGATTTACTGAATGCTTCCTGTTATGAAAAACAATTTAATTTAAAGATTCGATTTTGTTACCTTTTCACTTCAATTTAAATAGAATAAAGAGTTTACATGATTCCAAAAGCTCTCAGAAATCAACAAAAAAAGAAATTGAAGAAAAAATTATCCCGGAAACAGCTTGAAGAACGAGAATATTGGAAGAAAGACGGTGGTTTTTATTTTCCTTTCCCCCTTTGGCGACCGACCGCCATATGAAACGGCAGCGTTTGGAAGCTTTTACATGATGGAGGTGTTTTACCATATTTGTCCCTGGAATTAGTTTGAAAATGCGAAAAAACCTAACACGTCAACGGCTGGAAGATAACGAAGTGGCGCCAAATGCTTACCATAAAACTACAAAAAATATCTTTGAAAAATTTACAAATAAAACAAAGAAAAAATCCAAAGAATTTTAATCTCTTCCATAAAAACTAAGCACTGTTTCATTCTCTTGGCGTGTTTTTTTCTTATAATCAATGGCTTCTTTGCTTCTCTCTTCTCTCTGTTTCAGTTCTCAAAAGCCTGGATCTTTTACGTCCTCGCTCCGTTTCAGCTTCGGAGCTCCGACGGGTTCCAGATTCGCCGCTCCGTTATCTATCGGATTCCGACCGGTGAAGAAGAGAAATGGAAGGATTAGGGTTTCGGTTTACTCCAGAGCTTCTCCGCTTGTGTTTCGGGACCTCGATGCTGATGATTTCCGGCATCCGCTCGATAAACAGGTGGGGATTCTATTGAAAATTTAACGATTTTGATTCAGACTTTATTTTAATACTAAAATTTATTTGATTTTCTTGTTTTGGTTGCAGAACACGCTGATATTGAAAGCGATTCCAGGGCTTAACGAACTAGGAAGAGCTTTACTAGGTAATTGCTTTTACTAATTAATTTGATCATTTTTGCATATTTTTCAAAAATTCAAAATTAGATAGTAAAAGATAAACTAAATTTGATTAAAAGGGAGGAAGTTCCAAGATGTTAAAGAAAAATCATGTAATTTTGACATTTAATTACTTCTGCGAGAATATGGCTTTCCAATTTGGAAGCAAAAAACAAGTTAAATAAGCTTTTAAACGGGAAAAAATTGAAGACCAAAACAAGTTGTTATAATTATGGTAAATGTTCAATGTTAAACTAGCTATTGTTTTTAATGCTTCGTAGCAGGATCCGTGACAGAGCAAATCATGCTTCTTGAGAATATAGGGACTTCAGTCCTTGTTTCAAAAGACCAGGTTACTTGATGTCTAGAAAATTGTTGTTTAAACTTGTTTTACCGGTTGTATCCACCGCAACTTGTTTCAAATTATTGTCTTTTTCTTTTCTTGTATCAGCTTCCTGAACTTCATAAAATGATGATTGAAGCAGCGGGTATATTGAATATTGAACCTCCTGATCTCTACGTCCGTCAAAGTCCTGTTCCAAATGCTTATACATTGGCTATAAGTGGTAAAAAACCATTTGTTGTCATTCATACTAGTCTTGTCGAGCTTCTGACACGAAATGAATTGCAGGTCTTCACTTCTTTCCCACTCTCTTTGTTTTGTGCTTGTTGTCCATTCATTTTGATTTTCCCTTTTAGTGTATTGACTACTACTTGAATACTTCACGATAAAAGTTCAGTTATTTTTTTGTTTAGTTTGATTTGGTTTCTTTCACTTTTGTGTGCTCTTTTACTATTTCAAATTGTTTTCATATGCATATATGTGAATCGTTTTTATAAATGTATAAGTTGGATTAGATGTGCTTTATTTTCCATAGTAGTGCCGTGTTTTAAAAGATAAAGTGTCCTAATTTAGTGTTTTGCAACTTTGAAACAGGCAGTTTTAGCACATGAATTGGGTCATCTCAAATGTGATCATGGTGTATGGCTTACCTTTGCAAATCTTCTCACAGTTGGAGCCTATACTATTCCTGGTATAAATTTGGTTCTTTCCATTGGTTGCAGAAGCTTAGCTACTTTTTTTGTCTTGTTTACAAGTGTGAGAAAGCATCTCAGAAAAGACTAAATGAGCTTATGGACTTTCAGGATAAGTGATTCTTAGCTTAAGTCGGGTGCACTTGACCTTTTGAGGAGACTAATATACTGTTGATAAAGCATATGTGCCACTGGTACACGTAAGCATGGGCTTGCTTGTCATGTGTTGGCATGTATCTTGCAGTGTTTGCTGAGGGTGAAGGATGATGATGATTATCCTAACAGGAACTACAATTAATGTTTAAAGGGACTAGTATATAAAATTTAGATGGCCCGTATCATGTTATACTCCAAAAAAAAACTATTTTATCCCTAAACGACCTTAGTTTTGGTTGAATATGTAAATCAGGTGGAAATATATCTGCAGTTAATATACAACATAGCGGTGAATACCTTTGTTTTTCACAGGACTTGGTGGCTTTATAGCTCAGACTTTAGAGGAACAGTTATTCCGTTGGCTTAGGTCAGCAGAGCTTACTTGTGATCGTGCAGCCCTTCTCGTCGCACAAGATCCCAAGGTATGCAACATCTTTCCCTAAGCCAACATAATATGCAATTAAATTGTTGAGATTCCATTATCTGATTTTCTTTGTAATGTGCCTACAAGAGGTCGTCATCTCTGTTTTGATGAAGTTAGCTGGTGGCTGCCCATCTATGGCTGATCAGTTAAATGTGGATGCATTTTTGGAGCAAGCTCGCTCTTATGATAAGGCTTCTTCGAGCCCAATTGGTTATTATATAAGGTAAGCAGTGGTTTGAGTTAAGCAATTTAAAATTCTCCCTAGCACTTTCCTTTTGGTTTTCTCTAATTATCTCATGATGTTCAGAAACGCTCAAACGCGACAACTTTCACATCCGCTGCCTGTTCTACGCGCTCGTGAGATTGATGAATGGTCAAGAAGTATTGACTACAGAAGCCTTCTTAAACGTGCAACTCAGATGAGCGTTGTAGAAAACGTTTAGCTTTGGTATGGACCTGGAGAAAGTCAAAGTTTAAGCCAGCTTTAATAGGTATGAGCTGCATGGTTATTTTCAGATTTCCAGAATAGTTTACATGCATATTTTTTTCTTTCCTATGTTTAACATCAGTCTAATTTTATTTTACCTGAAGATGAAAGGGCTTGCAATGTGATATTCAAAATTTTACGGTTCTATCATCTTGCATTTGTTTCATTTTATCACATGGCCTTATGATTTTCTTTATATTAATCAGACTTCTCTTGGGGATGGATTTTTTTTCAGATGTCGACTTTCTTTGCATGATTTGTTTCCCTTTATGTTTATATAAGGTATTTTGCCAGACAGCAAGAACACAGAAAATGGAGGAAGCTCTTGCAAAGAGCATCTGTAGCAGTGGCAAAACATTTGTCCATAAAGAACAACAAGAATTAAAGAATGTAAATTTATGGTAAGAGAATCATATCTGATTCGTCTTTGTAACTATGATAGAGATTGTTATAACATATGCTTCATACTCAAAGGAACTGGAATACTGTATATCATCATCATTTGAAAAGATAAAGCAAATATAGCATTTTTTTCTCTCAAAATCCAGTAGTGAATACAATGCTGCTTACTTTATGCCCTGGAATTTCCTCTGTTCCCAACTTATTATGGCAATTGGCATATAATTCCTGAAGAAACAACTTATACAATTTTGAATGTCTACAAAAAAGACTTGATCGACTACATAGCTAAAGAATTTCCTGTACTGAGTTCATTACCATAGAAGGACAATGAGCAGAAACAGAGAAATCAAAATGTTTGGCTTGAATTTCCTGTACTAGAGTTCATTACCATTGGAAGAGAGCAAGCCAATACTACATCATCAACCACAGGACCCCGGAACATACCATCTTTTGTCTGACTTGATGTGAAGCTTGAAAAGCTGATGGCAGTAGCACTTGAACCTGCCTCGAACTTGATCGAATAATTCTCGGCGGATCCTGTCCCATTACTTCTTACTGTAAAGTTCTGAACTTTCGATCCAGTTCGAGCTTCTACAATAAACTCTCCCTCCCACACATTGTTAGCATCTTCCAGTGTGAAGTCCAGATTATATGCAGAACCTTTTGTGAGAGATACTTGGGTATGTATGCCAGCTGAAACACACGAGACAATCTCCATCGCAGCATTGCCATGGGGCACAAGGAAGTGCTTGGAGTCGTGCTAAAGAGTGTTTCATTAAGAAATGTTGTCAATGAATGATCCTGCAAAAGAATGATATTTTCTTGAAATGACAAAAGAAAGAATTTTTTTTTAATTTTAAACAGACTAATTTGAAGTATTCGATTCTTTTAACAACTTATAGATTTAGTAGCATTGGACATTAGGTTTCTTAAGCAATCTTTAGGGGTTGAATCTAGATTGAACGTGACAAATTTGTGCAATATTCGGTCTAAATTATTAATCGACTAATAAATCAAATATTGGTAGTCGTAAAAAAATATTTGTAATTTTGTACAGGTTTTATTTATTTTTTGGTAAATTTATTTTTTTATTTGCAATATTATTATTCTACCTTATTGAAGTAGGTCCCACTCAATGATGTACGGTGGATGATGGGTCTCTTCTCTTTGTAGTTGTAGGCTTGTAGCCTCGTCATCACCGATGCATTTTTGGGAACTAGTAGCTACACTAAAAGGCCAGCAGGCACTGACTCTGTAGTTTCTCCATAGCCCCTCTCTCTATAATCTATATATAAACTTCGACAGCTTCAGTTTGAGTAATCGGGTGTATTCCAGAGGAAGAATAGGACAGTTAAAATGCCAGGAATTAGCGGCCCTTCTGATTATTCACAAGAACCGCCACGCCATCCTTGTCTTCAAATCAACGCCAAGGCAAGTTATTCTCTTGTTCTGTTTGATCACTCATTCCATCAGATCATTGGATTTCATGATCTTTTCTACTTAGAGAAAACCAGTGAAACCCCAATTCATTATGTTATAGTTTATTCAGTTTGCATGAAAAAAATGGTGTCCAAATTGCTAACTAGATGAAGCTGTTTCTTTGCTTATTGAACTTATTTGGGTATGGTCCAAAATGCCTCCTTTAATCCAAAAGGATTGCCTTTTCCATCCTTTAATTTCCATTGCTACATGATAAACATGGTCATTATTAGATTTTCAATGAATAATTCCTCTTGTTATTGGCATTTTTGGTGCAGGAGCCTTTTAATGCCGAGCCACCGCGTTCCGCTTTAGTTTCCTCTTATGTAACTCCAGTGGAGTTGTTTTACAAGAGAAACCATGGACCAATCCCTGTAGTTGATGACATAGAGCGGTTACATACTATTTCCTTGTCCCATGCTATCACTTGTTTGAATTTCTGATTTCGGTTACTTTTCTTGGGGATTGTTACTGACTTTAAGCATTTGTTTTCGAGAATCAGATACTGCGTTGATATAAGTGGTTTAATTGAAACTCCCAAAAAGGTTTATATGAGAGATGTCAGGTGAGTGATAGTGATAGCACTTCTGATTGCATCAGTTCACTGTATGTTTCTTCCTCTATTATATTGTTCGATATTGATCTGTTTTTCGAACAATGAAATGAAAATTTTTGATTGTCACCAACAGGATGCTGCCAAAATACAATGTCACTGCCACCTTACAGGTACGATTTGTTCCATTGATGCTGTTGATCTACATAGCACTGTGATCATTGCATTTGTTCACTGATTTGGATTTGGTAATTTATTCAGTGTGCGGGTAATAGGAGGACTGCCATGAGCAAAACCAGAAAAGTGAGAGGAGTTGGCTGGGATGTTTCTGCTATTGGGAATGGTTTGTTTTATCCATCTCAAACTTTCAGCTATTGGTAATTTACAGGTACGATTTGTTCCATCGTCTTTATGACCTTTCAGCTGTCTGGGGTGGTGCCAAATTGGCTGATGTTCTTGAACTCATTGGGATACCAAAGTTGACAAGTAGCACTCAGTCTGGTGGGAAACATGTCGAATTTGTGAGCATTGATAAGTGTAAGGTAGTAACTTTGGCATTCTTTCCTGCCATTCAATGGCTGTTTCTCTCTATATGAGAACATCACTTCATATTCTGCCTTTTTTCTTTAAACTAAATGTAGGAGGAGAATGGAGGCCCGTACAAGGCATCGATTCCGCTTAGTCAGGCAACAAACCCTGAAGCAGATGTTTTACTTGCTTATGAGATGAATGGGGAAGTAAGGAAACTTCTCTTATATGATGATATTCTTTTCTACGATATACCTTCGCTAACTTTCATGATTGGTGGTGGCAAAACAAACTTGAACCTGAAAGCCTGAAAAATCCTGAAGCCACCATAGCCCTTGTTGACAAAAAATGTTGGATTAGAGCATAAGAAAATTTGTAGAGAATAACCCGAACCCTAAAACCCAAAATGAAAATGAACTGCACTCGAAAAACCCAAACTCAAGAATGATGCTAAAATTGTTACATCTTACATGAAATCTAAACAATAACCTGATTAATCCACATGACTTCTCACCACCAACTCTATTCATGATCATTGATATTTTGATGCTTGGAATTGATGAATATGCAACTTCATTATTTCAGTTAAATATTTCTTCGTTTTCACCTTGATAGTGGTTTTTGGGAGCATAATGCATCATTGGGTTTTCCTAATATGAACTATATCTTGCTATCATGCCAAAGCCTCTCAACAGGGATCATGGTTACCCGTTGAGAGTAATTGTGCCAGGTGTTATAGGTGCTCGTTCTGTCAAGTGGCTGGATTCTATCAATATAATAGCCGAAGAATGCCAGGTTGGAGGATGTTTCAACTTTATGTTAAAATTGATTTATCGCTTCCACATTGCCATCTGATTGATTTCCATTTTCAACCTTGCAGGGCTTTTTCATGCAAAAGGACTACAAGATGTTTCCACCATCTGTGGATTGGGGTAACATCGATTGGAATACGAGGAAGCCCCAAATGGATTTCCCAGTTCAGGTGTTCACTAGATTTTTCTTAGATTGGTTTACTCTTAAATTGTGCCTTAATGTCTCAAGGCAGCATATTAAGATTCCGAAAAGCTTCTTTTTACATATTAATTTCATTTGGTTCTGAATCTGTTGGGAGGATTTTATGCATCAAGAACCTGTGTTTATGCTGTGGTTCTCTGGTTTCAAATTATCAAGTTACAAATTGAATTCGCTTGACTGTGGTCCCGACTAATACTGGTTTTATCGGTTGTTGGCAGTCTGTGATTTGTTCTTTGGAAGATGTGCAGTCAATAAAACCGGGAAAGGTTTGTTCCCTTTGCAATCATAGCTTTAAAAAAATTGTGTGTGTAAATACAGTTATAACTGTCATTGTGACACCGACTAACATTTCTTCAATCGCATTTCACATGGCTTGCATTATTTAAGAATTGTGCCCAGCTTTATAACGATTAAATTCTCTGTTTATGTATTTAAAAAACTCTACTACCGGTGTGTAATTGTACTTACTGTATTGAATTTAGTTGACGCACGGGAGACTTTTGACTATTTTGATCCAGGAATATGTGCTAGAAGCGTCACCCTTGTGCTTATGACCAATTAAGCACAGATGAACTATCCCTTCAATCTCCAAACTCAACCTAGGTTTTGATCTAGAAGTAAATCTTGACCTTGTGTGCAAGTGTAGCCTCAATTGAAGACCTTGCCAGTTGAGTGCGACTCTAGTTGTGTGGGTTTTAATCTATCAAATGTGATGCAGGTAACAATTAGTGGATATGCAGTAGCAGGAGGTGGCCGTGGAATCGAACGAGTAGATGTATCTTTTGATGGTGGAAAAACCTGGATGGAAGCCACTAGATTTCAGAAAACCGGTGTCCCTTACGTAGCAGATCACATAAGCAGCGACAAATGGGCATGGGTGCTTTTTGAGGTCACAGTCGATATCCCACACAGTACTGAGATTGTTGCCAAAGCGGTAAGTTATCATTTGATAACAACATTGCTCTTTCTGAATCATTTTCTGTGTAACTGTGTTCGGTTGCAGAATGAGCCAATTATTGTTTGATCATGAATAATATTTTGTATCTAGGATTAGTATAATTGGGAATTCAAATTGGCCATTTCACAATACTCTTACCATAAAGAACCTCATATTTACTGTCCTCAAGTAAGAAAAGAATTTCTTTCTTGCCTCAGAAGTTTATCATATTTTGATGGAACTTTTATAGAAGATAAAGATCCCTACGATCTTCGCTAGAACGGGCCTATGGCACCACGAAGGGTCGTTAAGTTCTAGATATTTTCCCAATTCAATTCTTCGGGTAGTTATATATAAGCTAGCCAATGGACTCGACCCTTGGCACCCCATTGCCCCTCCATTGTGTTAATACTTGATACCTGTATTTTGTTGATGGAACTCTTTCTTTCTTTCTTTTTATTAATTTGCAGATTGATTCGGCTGCAAACGTCCAACCTGAAAAGGTGCAAGATATTTGGAACCTAAGAGGGATTCTGAACACTTCATGGCACCGAGTTCATGTCCGTGTCGGCCACTCAAATATGTAAAACGAACCCTAATGAAACAGTTTAATAACTTGGCTAGCATCCTGAAATATGTAGCCAACTCTTCACCGTTTGTTTTGTTAAAACGATAGCATCCCCCTGCGTACTGTTTAGGGTATTTCAATGAAACATAATTGAGTTATGGAAAGCTTTGCAACGTAATTCCTCCTGAATATGTAAGAGTTCAAACTAAGAAGAAGAATTAAAAGGGAATAGAAAGTAGAAGAGCAAAGGGAGACAACAGAAGCAGAATTTGGGGAGAGAAATCAGAAATTCATTCATTCATTCCATAGCAAAAAACTTATAACTTTGATGTTTTTATCTTAAAATGTAAAACGAGAACACTTCATTTCATAAAACTAAAAGCATAATAAAACGACACCGTATTTAAAATACGACAAGGCCCTTGAAGCATAAGTCTTGGAGTAATCTCGGATCGTCTTTCTTTGCTTTACTTAAATAGTTTGACTAAACATTGTCTAAAGCTCTTTTAGCCTTAGCTAAGCTTGACTCAGGAACCCACAAAAATGCTTTCAACTTATTTTTAGAAGTTGAAGAATTGATAAAATCATGTCGAACAGCTGTTACATTCATGTGTTGTGTTGATGATGGTAAATATACAATTTCTTGAAAAAAAAAATTCCATACATTGTTGCACAAGTTTCATCATTGCAAACGTTACTTTAGAACTCCCTCTTGGGTCAAAAATTCTAGCATTTCTCTCAATTAGACCATCAGCAAGAGTAGAAATTATATGTGCATAGATGTAGTTAACCTCCTCAGGGGACACACTAACATCTTTAGGACCCTCTCAATGCATGAAAACACATCAAAATTATCAATTCTCAGATCAATCATAAGATGAGAATCATAAATAACAGCTCTACTTATGTACTCGACAATAATTAGTGTATTTCTTTTCATTGTATGTTCCAAGCTTTCCATTACCAATACTCCAACACCTATAATAATATGAGGTGGTTTCTTTAGAAGCCAAGGTAACATCTCCAAATTAGAAGAAATCACATGCATACCATGAATAATATCTTCATTAGTCTTTCTCACCTCTTTAACTGTGACTTTATCTAAATCACTGAGATATCTTCTTGTAAGATTCTCTAAATAGATATTATCAGAAAATTTTTCAAGAGCGAAAATCACTGAAGCAACAAAATGTTTCGGTGTACTAACAGTATAGAAATGAAGGAATTATTACTTGGTGAAGCCACTACAACACTTTGCATAAAACTAGCTATTTCAAATTCCACGAAAGCAAAACAGAACCCCTTTTAATTTCGAACTTGAATACCACTAGCCTTAATAGGTCCAAACTTCTTAAAATCATTCTCCAGCATGCTAGGCATAGCATTCCAAGGCAAACCTTTGATGTAGATAGAGGAACCCTTAGCTTCAATATCTTGATTATTCTCATTTTCTACAACATTATCATTAGAAACCTGTGCATCTACACAAGCTATCTTTGCTGTAAATTCTCCGTATCCAAGTTTGAGTATTTTCTCATTGTTGATAAAGTAATATTATTGATGGACAAATACATAATGTTGCAATGTGGGGTTAGAATACTTTTTCAGACAATTTCTTATCAAGCAAATGGTTTCTGAAATATTTCACAGTTAATCTCGTAGAAATGTAGTGCATACTCTTGAACATTGTCTGAACAGCAAGTTGGTAGAGCAAGGCACTCTGCTTCATGTGAAAGTTAGCTTCATCCTCGATCAAGTCAAATATTTGTCTCAATTTCGAAGTAACTGATTTGACCCTTCCTATCACAGCTTTTATCCTTTGTAACTTTTTCTGAATCTCTTGTGGAAGATCAGGATCTATAGTACTTTTATCAAGGACACGCTCAAATTCTTGATTTTTTTGTTTCAGTTCACCAGACAACTTGTTTTGGGTTGGTATTTTTGAAACACTAAGGAAATATGTTATGGCCACAAAAAGTTGATTCTTCAATTTCTTCCCCATGAAATATTGCATTGCTTCCCTATTTTCTTCATGCCAACTTTCATCAACACCCGCCCTTGCTCTCGACTTACCGTGAACATTATCAGTATTTCTATTGGTAATTGATTGTATAACAACTTGAATGCCTTTTTGTTGTCGAAATTTGAGTGTGGTATTTCTACTATTAGTAAAGTACCTCCTACAAGCGATGGTCGAACCTGTTTAAAATGTCCATGAACTAATATAATTGTCCAATTCGAGTAACTGTATCTTGACACATTTTTCATACTCAAATTTATTAAAGAAGGTATATAAAATATCACGACAATAACATAGTGTAGTTTCACTTCTCCCGAATCAAAAGAAGGTATTAACACCTCAGGAAGACTGTACTTGACCCATTCATCGTTAAACATATTTAAAAATTCATTCAAACAGTTATCTCGATCAAATAAACAGTCGGTAACCAAATGAACAGATTTCCTAATACTCAATGCTGCATCCTTCATCCGTGGCAGCCTTCCATCGAACACCCTAATTTCACTAAGATGCATCCCTCTCATCCCAACCAGTGAATCCAACCGTACACCTTGATTTTGTGGCGCCTCCAGCAACCCGTTAAATGAACCAACAAAATTATGCGACTCCACATATGTTATCACCGACAATTCGCCAAACACCTAGAATTCAATAGAGTCTGTTACCCACGGTTCTTATTCTGTCTCAACCAACTCTATCGGCACTTCACCTTGAACCAATGGTGGTTCCAACAAACGGTCACTAAATTTCATTGCAGCGGAGATTTCAGTTGTCGAGACTTGAACATTCGGTTATGCAAAATCGGTCACTAAAGATGACTCATCCAATTCCTCAGCTATCACGAAGTGCGATTTTTAAATTTACTAACTCATGCTGAAAATCTTGTTTCTCTTTTTTTTTCAAAGGCCTAAAGACTTGATCAAACGCTTTATCCCGTATAATAGCAAATCCTTCTCGTAGTTCTTTCGTAATTTTTCTCGTCAATTCTCTCATTTTTGACAATCTAAGTCAAGATCGTGCGCTCTGATGATTTTGTAAGTTCAAACTAAGAAGAAAAATTAAAAGGGATGAAAAAGTAGAAGAGTAAAGGGAGACGACAGAAGCAGAATTTGGGGAGAAATTATAAATTCATTCATTCATTTCATAGCGAAAAACCAACAACTTTGATGTTTTTATCCTAAAATATAAAAGGATAACACTTCATAAAACTAAAAGCATAATAAAACGACGGTAACACTTCATAAAACTAAAAGCATAATAAAACGAAATCGTTTTTAACTTTAATTAAAACGGTTCGTTACATAATATTGCATGAATTCATTGGAATCTAGCATCTAAATTCTTGACTTCTTTAATCAAGTTGAGTTTGATTGGATTCGAAGTCAAGCTCTAATTTCAATCACCTAAGAAATATATGCGCATCCAGGGTAAATTAGGTAAAAGAAAATATAGCATAATTGAGCATTTCCAGTTGTCAATCCACATTCATAAACACTGCATTTCCATTATAAAAATCAAGAAGAAACATTGAAGTCAAACCAAGAAAGCAGCCATGAATCTAGCATATATAAATTACAACTTCGAACAAAATAAGATCTTTCTTGCTAATTTCTACTCTTTTTTCTAAAAAAAGGGAAAAAAGTTTAATGATATTTATGCCTAAACAAGTTACATCCTTTTCTACATCCCTCTCAATTCCCATCCAACAACATTACAGTTCTATTTCCATTAGAAGGAATCCGCCTGCTGTTTGATATATGATTCAAATCAATGAATGAACATACTGGGAGCCAACCATTGCTTCTGAACCATGATTCAAGTGCTTCCTGGCGCATCACTTCCAGCAGCTGGCTTGCGATTCAAATAACGGATAACAGCATCTTCGACCCTGCAAAGAGTCACCAAAAGAGAAATTTGATTAATCTGCTGCATCCTTCACCAATACTATTATCACCATTATTGCTCTCGAAAGGTTTTCTATAAGAAATTAATTTAGAGAAACATGTGAATATAATCCAATCCAAGCATGTGTAATATATATGAAATAATGGACTATTCACACTGTAGATAACAAATTTATCTCAAATACTGAAAACTGTTGGTCAAAACTTTTATGAGCAAATCTCAAATCTTAAACCGGATGCTATTATGGATTATACATATAATGACTGGTTTGTCAGCTTTTCCACCAAAAGAAGAAAAATTTCAGGGATAATATAGCTACTATGCCGCTATTAGAAGGTAATATGCAATAGGTTTGAAGGGTCAGTCAAAGACTGAGATTTCTAACAGATCAATCACAATGCAAAATATAATCATTTATCAGTGGAAATTACTGAATATCTTTAAGTGATAGGCTAGGTTTTAAACTTGAGGTAAATGCTCCAAAATTCAACAAGAACAACAGCAACTATACAGAAAATGAGGTTACCATGGTTGGTTGAAGAAATCTGATCGTCTTTCTTTTTCAGCACTTCGACTACCTTCCCCAGCTACCATTTTCACATCCAGGCTCTGAGACTCAATTAAAGCATTAATAAACTCCACTGGTGATTGACTGAAACCTAGAAAGAATGCACGCCTTCTACGGTGCTCATGAATTTTCCTTATGGCGGCACATATCGCTTCATCACAAGCCTCAATCTCTTTGCTCTTCTCTGCATTTGACAAAAGAGCAGAGAGATCCCTCTGTATGGGAAAGGGCACATCAACTAAGACATCATAGCATGCAGTCCCAACAGGACTATTCCCAGCAAGCTTGATCTTGTGCTCCAAATGTATGGGTGGTGGAGGAGACAGATGCTGTGATATCTTCTGTGGAACCATTGTAAATTTCACCTTTTCTTCCCCAAAAACTTTAAAAAGTTGTGCATCACAATTAAAGAAAGACGGATCATTTGGGTTTTGAAGTCTTCTAGCCTTCACATAATGCCAAATTGCAGCAATAATTCTGGGGCGTGTGTCAACCTCAATACCAAGGACTTCCATCAAAGCTGAAGAAAGCTTGAATTTCTCAGGCACATAATTCATTTCCAACCGTATATTCACAGTGAACTCCTTATCCCCTTTTCTCTTCACCTCAAAACCTTCATTAGGTGTGGGCGATCGAGCATGCTCCCATATAATGATGTGATTATCTGGATATAGTCTCTGGTCCAAGGAAATTGTCACTCTCTTGAAGAAAGATGAAAACTTTGGGTATAAAGGGTTTGTTTTATTGACAAACCCATGTTGATCTGGATCTACTCCATCTTCCAGAATTCTCCCAACAATCTTAAGGGTCCATGTGGGAGGCTCTGCATTAGGCTTCTGCGGAATAGTCTTAATCTGATTAGCAAATGTGTTGAAAACATATATGCGAAGAGTTTTCTGAACACAAGGTGGGTTCTTAAGTGCTTCCTGAATGTCAACTTTTTTCCTAGCTAATGCTGCGTCAACACGTGCCTCAAACTCAAGAAGTTGGGTATACAAAGCAGATTCAGGAAGAATCGCTGCGACTCTATCTTGTAGTTGCTTGTCAGGAAGCTTCTGCTTCTTTCTACGTGCAGCGGGTGTAAGTTCCATTGTTCTCAAAGGTGACATTGTGTTCATCATAGCAACACCAGGAGGGTGCATGGGGGGCTTTTGAAGGATCCTCTTTGCACTTGCACCGCCAGGAGTAGACATGGACGGCAAAGACGAACCTAAATTCCCAATGCCAGCGTTCTGAGCTTGGTTAAGAGACAAACCTTGAGCTTGTAAGTGTGCTTGGAGTTGAGCATGAGCCTGAGCTTTCGACTGAGCATGAGCAAGGGCCTGAGCTTGGGATAGCTGATACTGAGCTTGAAAACCAGCACTGAGTTGTGCTTGTGAGAATCCAGGGTTTCCAGGCATAGAAGGAGGCACCATCCCCGTGTTACCAAAGGGCGACGAAGACGCCCCAAGGCCTTTGGGGGGATTATTCCCATTCATTGACATTAATAATCTAATTCACGCGAAAATATCAAATATTCACCAAGATCTAAAACATCCGCAACAAAGTAAATTCCAAACTATCTCAGCAAATACCCACTAACCAAGAACACCCAAAGAGGCAATAATTCCCTTCAAAAGTAAACCTTTAGAAGTTCAACCCTAAAGGGTACCTAACCCCCAAAAAAGCCCTAATTTTGCAAAATCCCCCAAAGGCGCTGAATTTGAACTAAATCTTACCCCCAAAAACTTTTAAAGATGCAGCAAAGAGAACTTAAGGGGAAACAAAGATGAAAACTGCAAGAAATGAAGAATTGGAATTACATTATGAGATTAAGGAGAATAGTTGAAACTGGAAAGAGAGGATTAAAAACGTAAAATTGAAAAGGAAAAAGAAAAAGAAAAAGAAAACGAAGTATTCTTACGAAAGAGCAGAATAGATGTTAAGCGTTTTTGCCTTTCCTAGACAAGCAGCAACACAGAGAGCTCGTCTCTTCTCTCTCCCGATTCCTTCTCTCTCTCTCTCTTGTTCAGCCTTTTTTCCCCATTTACCGAACATCAATAGCCGGGACCGAATCCGAACCCGATCTAGAATAGATTGGGCTCTGCCTGCTACAATCTTATGGGTCGAGTTAGTTACCGCATCCGAAACCCGACTTAGTTTACGAGTTTTATATTTTTTTTAAGGGTAATTATACTCTACAGTAGAAATATTTTGTTTTTACATGTATTCTAATTTTAAGAGTTATGAATGCAATTGAAGGTGTATAGCTTAAAGGTTTAAGTTTATGTGTTTAGAATTTTAAGATTGTTGTTTGAATTTAAAGTTTATGGTTAAAATTTAAGGATTATAGATAAGAATGGAGTCATGATTTAGGGTTAGGGGCAAACTATAGATGTTTGAAAGTAAAGGGCAAAATCAGAAATAAACCAATTTATAAAGAAATTTAAATAGGGGACAAAGGAGGAAAAAATTTCTTCGGGGCGGGGGCGATTGCCCCTCCTAAAGCTCATGTAGTTCCCGTCCTTGGTTATAGGTAAAAACCTAAATCCCTAACATTTAAACTCTAAATTATAACCATAACTCCTAAATTATAAACCATTAAACTATAAATCTTAAACTAGATATCTAACCCCTAAAATTAAGACGTTTATGGAAACAAAATGTTTCCATCGTCACTGAATGAGATGTTTTCACTTATTTTAACAACTATTGTTTTAAAGATTAATATCCCAAACACAGTTGACAGAAACTTTTTGTTTCTACAAGCGCCTTAATTTTAGGGTCTAAAGTTTTATTTTAGAGTTTATAAAGTTTTAGTGTAGCGGTTTAGAATTTAGGGTTTATTATTAGAATATATGGTTTAAGGGTATAATTCAGGGTCTAGGATTAGAGTTTAGGTTTTAGAGAAGTATAATTAAAGATTTAAGTTTTAACCTATAAACTCTAAATTTTAATCATAAACTTAAAATTCTATCAACAACCCCTAAATTTAAAACTACTGCACTTAACCTCTAAACTCTAAACCCTTAACAGAATCTTTGTACCCTTAAATTAAGACGCTTATATAAATAAAGTTTTAACGAGCACATGCTCATGAAATAATTACTTTTATTTTAATATAATTTTATAATTTATTATTAAAAATGTACATAAGTTTGACTAGTTGAGTCGGGAGGACAAAAAATTATTTCCTTCCATTTTCATATTTAAGCTATTATATGTCAAATAAATTTTAGGGTTATATTTTGATATACATGCTGTGTAAAAAATTTACATACCTTCACATTAATTTAAGTTATAAAATTTAAAATCTAAATTCTTAACCCTAATGTCCTAAAACCTAAACCTTAAACTCTAACTTCTAAACATAAACCTTAAATTCTACCCCTACACACTAAACTCCTAAACTCTAAAATTAAAAAATTTGTATATCAAAATATTTTTCTTACTCCCTCCGTCCCACTAAAACTGTCACATGTTGACTTTTTTTGGTCAAATTTTTTCAACTTTGACTATAATTTATTTAAATATTTTAATTAATTAAAAATTATAAAAAATATATTTAAAAACTAGTTGATTCAAAGTTTTTAAAATATATTTTTTTATATTTTTATCAATAATAAATTTTAAATTATAAGAGGTCAAAGTTGAAAAAGTTTGACCCAAAAAAATCAATATGTGACAGTTTTAGTGGGACAGAGGGAGTATATTTTATACTATTTAAATGTTTTATTTTATCTAAAATATTTTTTTGGATAAGTTACAAGCATATTTATTCAAGGAGAAGCAAAAAACTGCTACAAATGAAAACTAATTATATATTAAAAAAATAATTTGTTGGTCTAATTAAATGAGACACTAAATTATGGATGGAAATCCTCTACCCCTTTTCGGTGCCCCTATATATGCCCCACGCTCAAAATTAACTTTAGGGTTTAGGGTTTTAGGTTAGGGGTTGTAGTTATGGTTTAGGGAATTTAGGGTAGGGTGTATTTTTTAGGGTATAGGGTGTAGGGTTTAGGATTTAGAATTTAGGGTTAGAGCTTAGATTTTAATTTTGTAGTGTTTTTTAGTGTTGGGGCATATGTAGGGGCACCGAAAAGGGATAGACAAATTTTATCCCTAAATTATATATCTTCTTACTCCTTTGATAATATGCGCACATATTGCAAACAAAACAATTGAATCCGAATCTCTTAAAATAACATCATTCATTTTTTTTTCTTACTAAAACCACTTAAATTCTCATATAATTTTATGAAATATAAAAGTTTGCATTCCCTGATCTAAATTTCTGCTACCGTACCGTCTACAAAACTATCCCATTATCTTCACAAAGTTTTTGATTTATTATGTTGAGAAAGTTAAGTTTTGTTTTGAAATGAGGAAATGAAAGCACACAGCACATGACACTAGAACATAAATGGAAGTTCCTTACAACTCCGTCAGCCTTTTATTCACCGGATTAAACAGTGTATGGTAATTGGTAAGCAATAGGCCATACAAATAGAAACGAGAATGGTCAAGCTACCATGACACAACAGTTGAGGAGGAAGAAGTTAAGACGGTCCTTGTATCCCTCAAAGCACCTCCATCGCAATTCCTCCGTCTCGGCATCCGGTGTGCAAGTGTATATGGTCATCCCCTTGCAATCACAATTGCAGTTGGCGGATGAGTATCCAATCACCAACAATTCGTTGCCAAGCGACTTAAAAGCCACTCCCCATCCCTTATGAAGACCTGCTCTAACCGGCACCGCTCCCAGCTTCTTCCATGTGTTGGTCTTCTTAAGGTACACCTTGAGCTCATTCGAAGATGTTTCGAGACAGTAAAGCTCGTTGTTCACCACCGAGAGAAGGGGCGGCGATTGCCGTTTGGCCACCGGATTATCTTCGTCTTTCAGCATGTCGAGTATCAGTTCCCATGTGTTCTTATCCTTGTTATAAGCCTCCCCACAAGTGAGTTCCATGTCGTTTTCGTCTTTCCCACCGATTACATAAAACTTGTCATCCAAGAAACAACCGGAGCAGAGCTTCCTTTTCTTATGCATGCATGGGAGACTCTCCCATGACTTAGTCTCCGGATTATATTTCTCAGCTGAATTCAACACTTCAGCCCCTAGTAACCCCATCTCCATCCCACCAGCTACGAATCCAAAGGTACCACAAGTGGCAGACGCGAACAAACATCGAGGATCGATCATCGAAGGCCCTTTAAACCATTTACTAGTTTCGAGTTCAAACCTCCACACAACATTGCCTTCAGTGAACTCTCTTCCCGAGACAATCAAATGACTCCCGGCGCAAAGCGACTCTTTATCTCCACCGATAAAGCACACATCTCTCGACGGTAACTCCGGGAGCTGCCTGCAACACTTGAATAGCCTATCAAATGCCCACCAACAGTTTCCCCCACTAGCTGACATGAATATAGATGATTCTTTAAACCCAATTTGCCTCCTAATCTTGAACAACTCACCACTCTTTAGAAGACGTGAGAAATGCTTGTTCAAAAAGTTAAGTTTCCAGCATTCTGACAGAGGAAATCGAGCCAATATTGACTTCTCTATGTCATCACTGAGCTGGGGAACATAAGGGTAATCTGCATCCTGAGGTTCTTCTACACCGGAGGAATCACTACGGTTCGGATTCGGTCCTCCTTTAGCTTCACGAATCCGAATCTTTCGGCATGGGGGCATAAGAAAGCTATCCGCAGCCATGTTGTTTTGACAGAAAACAGGTAAAGGATTACATAAAAAAACACCCTACAAAACAAAACCAGATTGTTTCAAAAACTGATTAACAATCTAGTTTATGCTTATGAAGAACCCGATATATAGAAAATCCTGGTCATTTCACACCGGCAGTTGATCAAACATATAAAGACAATAAAACTCACATGCAGACTTTGGAATGCAAAGATCCAATCTTTTTACACTATCCTACGTAGAAATCCAAACTGAATAGTGCAAAATAAACCAGGAAAAAAAGATCTATAACATGAAGTTGATCGAAGATTGAAAAAGTTAAGCTAGATAATAAATATCCATTCATGAACATATATAAGAAAACAGGCAAAAGGGTATCCAGAAATCATCAAAACAAGGCTTAAAAACAACAAAATACAAAGATAAATAGCAGAGAATGAAAAGGAGAAGCTTACCAGGAAAGGGGGAAAACTAAAGAGCTTCTAATCTATTACAGACTTATACAGTCTGTAGAGCTTAAACACAAACACTAACACTTGAAGTAAAGGAAGAGAGAGAAGAGATGATATATAGGAAAAAATAATAAAATAAAATAAAGAACTAGGTATTACAGAAATTAATTTACAATTGCAAGCACCCCCATTTGCTGGAGATTTTTATTCTTAATTTAGTACGGTTCATATTGTTATTTATTAGTTATTATTCTTCTTATTTATATACTTTTTAAAATGATATTTTTTTATTAAAAAAAATGATATTTTTTTTGCAATAAGTCTTTTGATTAATTAAACATTTTATTAATGTTTGAACTAATAAATAATTTTTTTAAAAAATATATATATAATTATATAATATGATATGAATTAAAATGACACATTTATTTTATGGAAAATACTTTGATGCACAAGCTTGTGTAAACTTTAGTTTACACAACCCCTTTAATTTTAGGGTTTAGGGTTTAGGGTTTTAGGTTAGGGTTTATGGGTTTAGTATGTAGGGTATATAATTTAAGGTTTATGGGTAGAATTTAGAATTTAGAGTTTAGGATTTAGGGCTTAGGTTTTAGGTTGCTAGGGTTTGTGATTTAGATTTTAAATTTTATAAAAGGAATGTGTAAAAAAAATTTACACAGCTTGTGCATCAAAATAAAACCCTTATTTTATATATTAAACTAAAAAGGAAAATATTTTGATGCACAAGCTTGTGTAAACTTTAGTTTACACAAGCCCTTTAATTTTAGGGTTTAGGGTTTAGGATTTTAGGTTAGGGTTTAGGGGTTTAGTATGTAGGGTATATAATTTAAAATTTATGGTTAGAATTTAGAGTTTAGGGCTTAAGGTTTAGGTTTTAGGTTGATAGGTTTTGTGATTTAGATTTTGAATTTTATAAAAAGATTGTGTAAACAAAAATTACACAACTTGTGCATCAAAATAAAACCCAACTAAAAATAATGCCTTAATTACACCTTTTTTACTCGTGTAATTTTAATCAAAACCATACTGTTAACATTTCTCTTTTATATAGACATGTATATGTATAAGAATATATTTTGATACACGAACTATATTAAAATATATTACATAACTAACCTAAAAATATATTACACAATCCTTCCTTAAAATCTAAATTTTTAAAATTAAAATCAAAACCTTACAATTAAACTCTAATACTAAATTCTAAACTTTACAACCTAAACCCCAAGCCCTAAACTAACACCCTACAACCTAAATTTAACACGCTTGTGTATCAAAGTTTTTTCCGTATATAATTATAATTATAATTAAATGGATATTTAAGAAATAAGTTTGAATATTTGATACATTGTTAGTGTAAAAAATTTACACAAGTATATTTATTTGCAAGATATAGTCTAAAATCCAAATTTCTAATCTTTAAACTTAAAACTCTAACCTTAAACATGAGTGAATTATAACCTTAAACTCTAACTTCTAAATCTTATAATATCACCTAAACTCATAAATAACATTGCTTGTGAAAACTTTTTTTCCTGCTAATGTATATGATAATAATATATAATTAAAAAATTATATTTTAATACATAACATGGGTAAAAAAAATTATACAGTTCTTTCTTAAAATCTAAAATCTAAATCTTCAACCCTAAATCTTTAATCATAATCTTAAACTTTAACCATAAATTATAAAAAGTAAATCATATAATATACACCTAAACACTAAATTAATCATTAACCTTATATTTAACAAATTTATATAAATTTTAATTCACACAAAATTGTATACTAAATTTTTTTCTTATAATTAAATCCCTAAAATAGTAGTAACAATATTAGTGTCAACACTAGGGCGTGAAGATGTGGCGTATGTAAACATCTGTCCGAAATCCTAATCAGATTGTACTAATCAAAGAATAATTAATCAACAATTTCAAGCCCTAGATTAATTAGCTAATTAATCAGAAAGGCAATGGAAGGAAAAGTTGGGTGCCACGCCCTCAAACCTAGAAAATCCAACCCCATTGGATAACCCTACACTTTTCAACACTTCTTTTTAATTTTTTAATCAGTATTTTAATCCATGTTTAATGTTTTAGCTGTCCACTGATTAGTGGATTCGCCTTTGGTTTCTAATAAAATACAATGCTTCACTGTCATAATCTCACAGGCTTTGCATTTTGTGAATGATAAATTAATAGAGGAGTGTAATTAAGCAAAGCAGGATTGGGTAAAAGACGTGATAAATCGAAGGATGTTGGAGGAGGCAATCATTTCTCTAAAAATTTAAAATTCATATATATTCTAATAAAATTAAATTTTTTATATATTTTATATTAAAAATCTATTTTTATATTTTTAAATTTTATAAATTCAAAACAAGTCATGCATTTGTCTCTAGTAAAGGAGAAAGGCCACCGAATCAGCTTGCAGTCCATAGATTTAGAAACCGATGCCAATTAAACCTTGAAATTAGCGTTAAACATGAAAATAATTGAAACTTAATTAAATCTCCACTAATCTTCATCTCAATTGGGTGACATATGTTAGCACCTCAAGGTTTGTGGAGGTGAAATAATTTAACATAGGTTTTCTTAACCACTCGTTTTAAAACAAGTGTCAATATTACTTAGATTTATACCTATAAAATTATCAAGTGAATTGGTATGTTGAGTGATGAAAATTAACTTAAAATTTTAATGTAAACAAATTTTTTTACCGTTTATGTTTCAATAAATCATGTTGGTAGTCTCTAAACTTTATTCATTTTTATTATGATCAATAGGGACGGAGTCAAGATTTAGGTTTGGGGGAGCAAACTATAAATGTTTGAAAGTGAGGGAGGAGGGGACAAATTTATAAATAAACTAATTTTTTAAAAATTAAATAAGAGAGCAAAGGTGAAAAAAATTTCTTCGGGGATGGGGGCGATTGCCCCTCCCCACCCCAACATAGTTTTGTCCTTGATGATCACCATCGTTGAAATTTTTTGTCAAAATCTTCTTTCCAAAAAAACCTTATAATTTTAACAATTGGAAGTCGCCACAAAAAAATCAATTTTTTGATGAATGAAGCAGTTCAGTCAACTCCAACAGTGGAAAGGTTCTATTTGGCCAGAAGATTAATATAGTTTTGTTTTTAAGTTGATCTAACGGTTAACAATGATAAATTGAAAAGTTCTACCTTTTAATTTCTAATGAATCATTGTCTCCTTTCGTCACCATTTATGTCTTTGTTTTGTAATTTTTTTTCAATAAAAATATCACCAAATTAATCTTATCTTCTTTTTTTTATTTACATCGCTTCAAACTCATCAGAAAAAATCATAATCTCATAAAATGTCAATTAAATCTTAGTTGAAACCAAAAGTAAAAACTTTCTTATTTGTCACTTTCAACCATCATATCAACTTGAAAACTAAGCTATGTTAATCTTCCGACCAAGTAGATCATTCCCATCATTAGGATTGATTAGAGACTGCTTCATTTAATGGAGATTCGACCTTTATGACGGTTGTAAATTTGAAAAATTGAAATTTTATTTTGAAAAGAAGATTTTGATGTGTCACATCGTCATTTTTTTTAGCAATAACTGACATCAATGGCCTAATAAAATTTTAGTTATAATTGAGAGGGTCAAATAAGATATTAACCATTGAGTTAATGTGGCATACCATTCCCTTAATGACAGGTAACATCACAGTGACCCCTTTGTAATGGTTTGATAAATTTAATGTCATTTATAACTTTTAAAATTTTAATGATTTAAATAATAAAAAAATTATAGTTTAAGGACTACTGATGTACTTTAACTTTTATTAATTTGATACACTTAGACCAGCAACTTTTTGGGAGGCTAGTGGGATGCTTTTAAAGAGCTTGGAAAATATAAAACAAATGACAAGCTCTTTTTAAGAAATCAAGAAAATTGCATCAATTCGCAGGTAGTGGACATTACACAAATTTGAGTGCACATATTGGAATATTTCATTTGAAAATACCACACCATTTTCATTTGCTTTTTATGTTATAATGCTTAACTCATCTCTTCTCTTCTGCCAATAGGTTCCCGATCATAAACGTTACAGAAATTAATTGTATACATATGATGTTAACCATATCTATAATGTGTAAATAAATTCTCTGTTAAAAATAAATTCTTTCTCTAAACGATTAAAGGAAATAACAAGTTGATTAAGTTAAAAAGTTTGTTCAAAATATAATTCTATAATAATAATAATTACTATTATTATTATTTATAGCTCCATTATTTTTGAAAGAATTAATCTGAAATTTTACTACTTTTGAAAGGGATAACGCCTTGGTGGCCACCCCTAGCTACAAACAAAAACATGGCTGCTAAAAAGACCGACAAAAGCAAGAGCATCAGCTAAACATTAACTAGAAATTCAGCTAAACATGTCCTGCTAGATCTTACACCACCCTATTACAAACCTTCAATATGATACAGTGTTTATAACTTACTACTATATAAGCTGAGTGTTTCCAAAAATGAATCGAAATGTTAAAATAATAAAAGAATTGAACTATGCTGTTGTGACCGGAGAAAATTGAGGTGGGAAGGTCGCCCTCATATTGGGTCTCTGTAAATCTTGATTCGAATTAATCTATTAATAAGTTGAATATCGACGGTTAAATAAAAAAAAGAGTTGTTCATGAAATGGATGACCCTTTTCTAAAGTTCATGTATGGATCAAGTTGTGTTTGGATCAGATAAATGTACAACATGTTCATGAAATGAATAACAAAGATTAATTCAGTAATATCAACTTGACCTATAGGATTTTAAGCTCAACACGTCAAATATGCATACATATATCAAACTAATCTCGTTGTATGTTCTCGATGGTTTGGTAAAGTTAAACATTATAGTGGGGGCTTCTCTTGTATTCTTCAATTTTTGTTCCTTATCAAGGATGGTAAAGTTTTTTTCTTGTGAATCATCACTGATTGTTATATTTTAATTTAAATTTTAATTGATAATTAAGTTAGATATTATTGTAATTTTAGTAGTCGAAAATTATTAAAATTAGTGAATGGTGGCAGCTAAATCTAGATTCGTATCTATTTCAAAACAAGTGAACGGTAATAGCTAAAACAAAACATACAAGCATGGAGTATAAAATATTGCAGCATTAGGCATAGACTGTACATTTTCTACTTTCGCCTAGTTAATTTTACCAACTTTCCCCCACTGTCAAAGGTGGAAAATCATTTAACCAATCATAAGAGACGACGGCTGCATTTTCGAGAGTAGATGGATTGATCACAGCGTCAGAATCTTGCGCTTCCTTCATGTTTAGTTTAGGGCTTAGAGTTTAGGGGTTTGGGTTGTAGGGTTTATAATTTAAAGTTAATATTTAGAGTTTATAGTTTAGATTTAAAGTTTAGAGTTTAAGTTTAATTTTGATTTATAGTATAAATAAACAAGTTAGTGTAGAATTTATTTCACACAACCTATGTATCAAATTTAAACCCATATATATACTTTTTAATATAAAAATTATAATAATTTTAGGCTGATTAGCTTGCGTTTATTGATATCATGGTTCACAAACTTTAGTAAATTCTACCTCGTTTGATAGTTCTTAATCAGACAAGCTTTATCTCTAGAAAAAAAATATTTAAGAGAACATCATCATGAATTCACTCTATGCGTTTGAAAAACTGGATGCATAGCCACCAAAATGAGCCTCGAAAAAGCCTTCAATAGTTGAGATTTTATTGTAATAATACTTCCACTTTCGAAGTTGAATCAATCTTTTAAATCAAAACGGGTATAAGACAAGATGATCAAGGATGCTTCCCCGGACCCCCACCAAAATGAATCAGAAATTCACGCCCAGAAAAGCAGACACTTCCCGACTCTAAAGACCCATCAATGCGACACAGAAAAACAAATCACCATGTGCTGTAGAAACATTTCCCTACCAGCTATTAGATGACTCAACTTTTCTGTTAAAAGTGTATGTCAATATTTCTAAAGACAACGAATGGATGCATACTTGGAAATTGAATGTGCCCCAACGCATCCGATGCTTTCTTATGGCTAGCTGCAAGGAACCAAATACTCTCCGATGCTAATCGGATTACAAATCACACATAGATATGAATAAACATTACATCAGAAGTCAAACAAAAACTTACGGGAATAATAATAATATAATTTATTCTTTACATTATCTAATTTGATTGATACAAGAGCAACCATACCCCAGCATTGGTGGGTAAAGGATCCATGGAAAACTGGAGATGTATGAGCTATGTTGCTGCGGCTTATCTTAACAATAATAACATGCAGGGATGGCAAGGGTCAAATATTCTAAAATCCTCTTATGCAAGATGTGCTGTAGGAGAAAGGTCATCGAATTTCAACGATCAAATCTATCAAAACATGAACAGTAGCGTGCAGGGAAAGCAAGTTAAAGTTAATGGAAAACTATTTGACCAATCATCAGAGACAACGACAACATTTTCTAATAAATTGACCTTTCAAAAATTATTTTTCAAAAATAACCACAAATGCACAAATTATTCTAAAATCATACGAAATTCAAATCAACATTTGATTTAGCTATCTGAAACTCATAATCTCTATTTTTATAACAATGTGAATTTAATAATAAGTAATTATTGTTTACGGTTTAAGCAACCATACTCTAGCGCATTGTTGGTGAAGGATCCATAGCTATGTTGCTGCGGCTTATCTTAACAACTGGCTTGTTAGACTTGTATCGAAACATGAACCGTAACACGCAAGGATGGCAAGAGCCAAATCTTCTGAAATCCTCGGTGTTGTAGGTGAATGGCCAACGAATTTCAACCATCAAGTCGACCAGAACATGGATCGTAACATGCAGGGAAAACAAGCTGAAGTTGATGGAAAACCATTAGACCAATCAACAGAGACAACGACAACATTTCTAGCCCCGCATGCTACGGTTCATGTTCTGGTGGACTCGATGGTCTGGGCTGTCACCTATTGCATAAGTGGTAGAGGATATCAGAATATTTGGCTCTGCTTTGAGTTGAACCAAAACTGAAGTAATAAGTAGTATCTGCAGCACCTTCCAATTTCCATCTCCGTATGCAGCTCTTGTCTGTAAGATTTCAAGATAGAAAAAAGATAACTGAGAAAACATAAATAATATGAAACGAGCCTAAGAAACCATACTTCTCCCCGACACTTCCATATCCGCCACATCAAACAAGCATGGATCGATGCAAAAGGGGTTATAAAATAGAAGAAAAGGAAAGCCTCAGAAATTAACAAGTGGAAACAAAACGCAAAGGTTTACATGATGATGTTCACAGAAATCCAAAGTTAAGAATTAGAGAGATCGGCCGTACCTTCACCTTTGAGATTGAGAGACTAGTTGGAAGATATGCTTATAGAAACCCTAACTCTTTTTTATGCCTCTTCTATATTTTATCCTAAAAAATAGGTGTAGGGCTTAGATTTAAAATTTAAGAAAATAAAAATATTTTTTAAAAAGAAATAATAAGTCAGCTAAATTAAAAGAATTATTTAAAAATTAATTTTACTATTATAATAATTTGTAACTCCAGAATTTTTGAAAGAATTAATCTGAAATTTTACACTTTTGAGAGGGCCGACGCCCTAGTGGCCACACCTAATTTAAACTTTAAAAAGACATTTACAAAAAGTCGGGTAGGTCTACGGTGCGGTTTAGTTACGGTACGGTTTCGATGCGATACCAACCGAAAATGTTATAAAACATGAAACACGAAACTAAAAATGTTACACTTTTTTTATAATATTTTAGGTTGGTGTCTTGTGACAATATCTATACTTAGAGACAAGTTTTGATACTTTCAAAAACCTAAAATGTTATCAGAAGCGATAAGTATTGATACTCAAAGCTATATTTCGATACTTAACCACCAACCTAAAATGTCATCAGAAGCAATAAGTATTGATACTCGAAGCTATGTTTTTGACACGCGTCGTATAGTGTCAAAAATAAAACCTTAAACTCAAAATAAATAAGATTTATATTAATATAGCGAGAGTAGGGTCGATCCGCAGGGAATATGAACTCTAACACCTTTCTTCTGATTTAGACCAATAACCTGTAGAAAATAAAGGGGATTTTAGAATAGTGATTTGAATGAGAAAAATAGTAAAAATATAAAAATAAATGTTGAGAATGAATTATGGATAAAAATAGCCTCAAGCCACGCTTTGTCACGACATCTTCGATCACTGAAGTTGATTTTTCTTCGACTTTCCTGCAGGTTACAATCTACAAGGCTCAACCCTTGTAACTTGCTTCTCGTTGGTAAATTTGACTCTCAGGGCAATCCTTGAAGTCAAACTTTGGTGAATTAGCCACGACAATCGATGCTAACCCAAATCTGAGTTAGTACTGGAGAAGCCCGTGCTCGGATATTCGTCTCGATGAGAATTGTTTCCGATTTCGATTCCCCTTAGTGGACCGCCACTAAGTTTGTTCTTAGAGAGTTGAATTGGCTACAAGCTTTTCCTCGTCCCCAACGATGGATCTAAACCACTTCAAGCCGATGCGCGCTCTTGGAATGAAACAATTGCGATGCCTAAAGATTAGGCCGATTGCCTAATCAATTTTACAGAGAATCTAAAAATGAGTTGTTGAAGGATTAAAGTATTTTCCTAATCTCACGAGGTTTGTCAGGTTTGGCGTTGCTTTTGGCTAAAAAGAATTTAGTTAAGCATGGTTTGTGAAAAAACTATACTTAATAAAATAAATAAAGAAAATGGAGAAAAAAAATAGAGAAAAATGAAGAGCTTTATTACTCAAGGAAGAAGAGAACAATGGAAAAATGTTTGATGAATAATTCACCCCCAAAGTGGGGTATTTATAGTAGTTGAAAAACCCTAAAAACCTAAGATTATAAATCCTAAAAAATTTAAATAAAATTACATAAGATAAATATCCAAGTTTTGAATTTAAAGATAAAAATCGGATGATAAGCTATCTTGATAAGTGGACTGATAAGTTATCAGGCTTGCTGGCGTCATCTTCTAGAAGGTGCTGATGTGGCGCCCAGTCAGCATTCATGCCCTGGTTCATGCCCATGAATCTGCCCACGACTTCAGTATTTTCTGCAGCACTTCAACTCATTTCCAACATTACGTAACCTGCACGAGAACAACATAAAAACAGCCCAATTAAGTCCTTCAAACATATATATTCGATCAAAACAGGGACTAAAAACATAACCAAAATAAATACTTATCAAATTCCCCCTCACTTATTCGATGCTTGTCCTCAAGTATCTCAAAATTAAATAAACTTAAGTTCAAGTTTTCATCTTTAATTTCACGAAGTCTCAAAAGTTCTCAATATGATTAAGCATCTAAATATGAGAGAAAACTAAGGAGCAAAAATAGATAAATGGCAAGACTAACAATTTAAAGCAAAAACGACATTCTAAAACTCTACTAACATCAATGATGCAAACCAAGTACCCTCACAAGGAATCGCTCATGTCACTCAAAGTGTTTAAGGGTAGAGAAAAATCACTCGAGCCAAAGCTAATTAGAGCATAACCATAAGCTTGTGTTTAAATCTAATCTCCACTACTAACATGAATATGATGCAAAAATCAAGAGGTCTTAAATAAGGGTTGTAATGGGGGGGCTAAGGTAAGGGTAGGATAAAGGCTGAAAATAAGGGCTAAAATTCAAGACAAAAAATCATCCCAAAAAAAATATTCGAAACTGTTTTTTTTCTGGTTTTTTTTCATTCGAACCAAAACTGCTCGACATCGTACCCTTTTTTTCAAACTGCACTATTTTTTTTTCATGTTTTTATTTTTCTGCAGACTCGAACTATTTCCTGCACTATATATTCGAATCAATTCTGCACTGTATATTCGAATCAATTCTGCACAGTGTATTTTTAGCTGCTGCACTGCACTTATTCGAATCTGTTTTTTAAGACGATTTTTGTCTTGAAAAAGGGAACAAAAATAATGGAATTGAGAAGAAAAATGGATTAGGCTTAAAATGTGGTGATTTTCAAGAAAAAGGCTAAGGCTCAAAAATTGTTTCACTAGGGGAAATTAATTAAAGGGTAGGTAATTTATTTGGGAAGAGAAATGGTTAAAACCTAGTGCCTCTATCATATTAAAGCGTCATAATCAATCAATGTAATCTCAACAAGAATTTAAAAACAAGTTCTAGAATGCAACTAATTTAGCTAGGCACACTCAAAGAAACAAAGAGCAAATATCATGCATGCTCATTAGGCTCAAAAACTCACAAATATGTCTTGTGTACTTAGGTAAGCATCATGTGGATTAATAGAGAAATAAAATGTCATATAAAAGATTAAAAATTAATCATGCCAAAAATCTACCATGCAACCTAGAGTTTTCTAACAAGATAGATACAGAACCATGTGAAAACAGTGAGACAAGGCGAAATTAAGGATTTAAACAAAGAACTTAAATTAATAAAACCAAGATTTCAAGTGAACAATCAAGACGGATAAGCAAGATAAAAATTGATAAGCATATCTCCCTCCCCCTCACTTAGATGCATTTTTTCCCAAAATGTAAAATTAAATTAAAAGAGAGGAAATGAGAGACTCCCCTAATCAATTGCGGCCACGACCGCAGCCACGTCGTCCGCGGGAAGTGCCGGGGCGAAGATAGGATAAGATCTCGGCCAAGTTGGTCTTGATGGAATGGAGGCACTCATCCATATCTCTTTGGGGTTGGTCGTCTTGTGTTGGTTGTGATTGGGCTCGTCTACGAAACACTCGTTCTCGACGAGTTGGGAGAGTGCCCGGGGGAGCAATATAAGGTGCATCAGGGGTGCAGACCGGAAGTGAGCGATGTCGAATATGATTAAACATATCGAGTTCATCTCCAGTAAATTGTAAAAACCCTTTCAAGTTCTCATCGTTAGGTGTCGTAAATCGTTGGCTACGTCGTGGATGTTCTTCATGGTCCGATGGAATATCGTTGTGGTCGTGAGGCGGTGATTCCGGTTGAGCAGTGTCCGAGGGATTTTGGGAAGCAAAATCAGCGTGCATGTGATCTCATCGGCTACCGAATAGTGATCCGAATGCCCGGACGTGTCGGTGTGCATGTAATAGGAGGGCACATGGGTTGGTGATTGCATGGGCATGTGATGTTGTTGTGATGATCCGCCAACCGCATCGGAGGCCAAGGGGTGGTAAGGGGAAGGTGGCGGCGATGGTGGACGTGATGAACGGCGGAGTGGTGATGGCCGCGTTTTGCCACTGCCGGTGACACGAGCAGTGCGGCCGGTGCTGGTCTGTCCAGATCTGTGCGTGGGAATGCCCCTCGCCATGTCCGGATCGTTGTGGTGCGAGGGAGAGGATTGGTGCGTGCGGGCAGTGCCGGTGTGCATGGACGTGGTCTACGTCTCAAGGGAGTGGAAGGAAGGTGATGGGGGTGACGGTGGTCGCTGCGGTTGGTGGTGCTGCGGTGCATGGTCGACGAGGTGGGGGTGATGATGGGAGGTTCGGGAGGTGGGATGGTGTTGGGTTGCGGCTATGGGTGCTCGGAGTCGCTGTTGAGGGCGACGTACTGCGGTGGCTGGAAGCGCCGACGGCCACCGATGACGAGTGGTGGCTGCTGTGGAAGCCGGCGAGCTTGGTTCCTGGTGCGAGGCATTCCAACGGTGGGGTGTAGGGTTTTTTCTCGCAGGGCTGGTGAAGAAGTAAAGAGAGAGTAGGGGTTTTGGAAAATATGCGGCTGGTAAGGGAATATATAGAAAGGGTTTAAAGCTATGGGTTTGGTGGGGTGGCCCACGAGATTTAATTGGGTGAAAGTTTAGGTGGCTGGTAAAAGTTGGAAAAATGCTGCGGCTAGGGGAGAAATAAAAGGGAAAAAATTAAAGTGGGTGATTGGGTGTTTGACCGGGTAGGAAATTGTGTAGGTGAGGTCTACGGGTATTTAAATTTGGTTTGGAGTGCGGTGGTTGACCGGGTAGATAAGGTTGGGATGTGTTTAAAATATGGGTTTGATTGGGTGAAAAGGGGATAAAATCCGAATATTAAATTAAAAATTCAGCCCATAAAATCCTGATAGCTTCTCATCTCTTTATTTGATCTAAATTATCTGCAAATAAAATAAATAAAAGATCAGATAAAAATAGAATTCAAAATAAAAAGGATAAAATGATGAGATAATAAAATAAATTAGAAGAGATAAATAAAATGAGATAAAAATAAATTTAAAAGTAGATAAGAAAATATTTAAAAATAAATATGAAAATAAATTTGAAAAAGAAAAAAAAGATAAAATCAAAATTAAAAATCTTTAAACAGATTAGATAATTTCGATTCTTTTCTTTTGTCTTTTTTATTTTTTTTTATTTTTTTTCTTTTTCTTTTTATTTTTTTAACTAAAAAGAAAATTTAAATAACATTAAAAATAAAGAAAATTAAAATAAAAAGAAATGAGTTGCCTCCCATCTAGCGCTTGTTTATCGCCGCTAGCTTGACGACCTTATTTATGCATTCGGTTCCTCAAAATAAATTTCTTCAACCAAACCAATTGGAACATTTTCGTAAAATTGTTTTAACCGTTGTCCATTAACTTTAAAGCTATGTCCTTCGGTGTCTTGAATTTCTACTGCTCCATGTGGAAAAGATTGAACAACAGTGAATGGTCCGAGCCATTTGGAACGCAATTTTCCTGCAAAAAGTTTGAATTTAGAATTAAATAATAGAACTTTTTGACCAACGGAAAAAGATTTAAAGGAAATATTTTTATCATGGAAATCCTTTGTTTTGTCTTTAAAAATTTGTGCACTACCGTAGGCATGTTTCCGGATTTCCTCGAGCTCTTGAATGTGTAACTTGCGTTCCCTTCCAATCGCATCCATTTCCATGTTGCATTGTTGAATTGCCCAAAATGCGCGATGTTCTAGCTTGACTGGTAAGTGACAGGGTTTACCGTAGACGAGACGGTAGGGTGACATCCCTATGGGGCCTTTGTACGCAGTACGGTATGCCCATAACGCATCGGATAGCTTTATGCTCCAATCTTTGCGATTCGGCTTCACGATTTTTTCGAGTATGGTCTTTATCTCTCGATTCGACACCTCCGCTTGACCATTCGTTTGCGGATGGTAAGATGTTGAAATCCGGTGGGTGACACCGAACTTCTTCATGAGAGCGTCAATCACTCGGTTAATGAAATGCTTCCCTCGGTCGCTTATTATCGCTCGCGGTGTGCCAAACCTGCAAAAGATAGATTCTTTTAGAAACTTAACAGTGGTTTTAGCATCATTATTTCGGGTTGCTCTAGCTTCAACCCATTTAGAAACATAATCTACCGCAAGAATTATATAAAAATTACCGAATGAAGAGACAAAGGGACCCATATAATCTAATCCCCAAACATCGAATATCTCACATACAGTAATGGGATTAAGTGGCATTTCGTTTCGTCGACTCAAATTACCAACCCTTTGACACATTTCACAAGATTTGCAAAATAAATAGGCATCACGAAAATTGTTGGGCCAGTAAAAACCACACTCAAGAATTTTATGTGCAGTACGTTTAGGCCCGAAGTGACCACCACAAGAATAAGAATGACAAAAATTTAGGATAGAGTTTACCTCGCTTTCTGCTACACATCGTCTAATTACCTCATCCAAACAATGTTTCCAAAGATAGGGATCATCCCAAATGAAGAACCGAGACTCCCTTTTTATTCGTTTCACTTCCGCTCTCGGTAAATCTTGTGGCATCTTACCCGTGGCTAAGTAATTCACCATGTCTGCGAACCATGGAACGTTAAGCTGAGCTGCCATCAATCCTTCGTCGGGGAACTCCTCTCTAACCGGTGGATCGGGCACAGATAATGGGATGCGACTTAAATGGTCCGCAACAAGGTTTTCACATCACTTCTTATCCTTAATTTCTAGGTTGAATTCCTGGAGTAATAGTATCCACCGGATCAGTCTCGACTTTGCCTCCTTTTTGCTCATTAGAAAGCGTAAAGCTGCATGATTAGAAAAGACAACGATTTTAGTACCGAGTAAATAAGATGTAAATTTTTCTAAGGCAAAAGCAATAGCAAAGAGTTCTTTTTCCGTTGTTGAATAGTTTTTCTGCGCAGGATCTAAGGTACGTGACGCATATGCTATAACATGCGGTTCTTTGTCGATTCTTTGACCTAACACCGCTCCAACGCTAAAGTCGGAAGCATCGCACATTAATTCGAACGGGTGGTTCCAATTTGGTGGTTGGACGATAGGTGCGTCTACAAGCTTCTCCTTGAGTATGTCAAATGCCTCCTTACATTTCTCGTCAAAATTGAAGGGTTGATCCTTTTGTAATAGACTGTAGAGGGGTTGCACCAATTTTGAAAAATCCTTAATAAACCTGCGGTAAAACCCTGCATGGCCAAGAAATGATCGAATATCCCTCACAGTTGTGGGGTATGGGAGTGAGCGTATAACATTTGTTTTAGCCTTATCAACAGTAATACCTTTTGAGGAAACTATATGTCCTAGAATTAACCCTTTATCTACCATGAAATGACATTTTTCATAATTTAAAACAAGGTTGAATTCAAGGCATCTTTTTAGCACATTTGTTAAGTTTAATAAACATTATCCAAAGGAATTACCGTAAATTGTAAAGTCATCCATGAATACCTCTATACCTTTTTCGATGAAATCAGAGAAAATGCTCACCATGTATCTTTGGAATGTGGCCGGCGCATTACAAAGCCCGAATGCCATTCGACGATAGGCGAACGTGCCAAAAGGACATGTAAAGGTTGTCTTCTCTTGATCCTCGGGCGCCACAGGAATTTGGAAAAAACCTAAAAATCTGTCAAGACAATAGTAGTGAGTTTTACCGGCTAATCTCTCAATCATTTGGTCTATAAAAGGAAGTGGAAAATGATCTTTTCGAGTTAGAGAGTTCAACTTCCTGTAGTCTATACAGACTCGCCAACCATTTTGGACTCTTGTTGGGACCATCTCACCTTCTGCGTTCTTAACCATCGTGACTCCAGTTTTCTTAGGGACTACATGGATTGGGCTTACCCAGTCACTATCCGAAATTGGATAGATTATATCCGCATCTAGAAGCTTTTGTATTTCTTCTTTAACTACGTCCATCATAGGTTGATTCATGCTTCGATTTTTACCTTATGCATGCAAGTGGAGGGACTAAGGCCCTTGATGTCTGCAACGGTCCACCCAATGGCTTCCTTATGCGCTCGCAGTACTGTTAGCAAGTCCTCCTCTTCTTCGTTTGATAGCTTGGTTGAGATAATAACTGGTAGGGTCTCTCTTTCTCCTAAAAATGCATACTTTAGATGCTCGGGTAATTGTTTAAGTTCGATCTCGGGTGCCTGCAATACAGAAAGTAAAGGTTTAGTTTTAGATGCAGTAAGTATTAAATCTTTATTTACCGAACAAAGATTTTCAAACTCCATGTCTTCTTCGTCGGAATCCGCGATTTCTCTGTACAAATAATCCATGAAGTCAGTAAAACTAGTGTCAAATAAATCATTTATGGCAGGTTCAATGACATCAACAAAATTTAAACTAGCAACATTTTCAGGATGTCTCATAGCTTTGTAAACGTCAAATTTTACTACCTCACCATCGAATTCCATCATAAGGATCCCACTTCTTACATCGATTTTTGTGTTTGCAGTGCTTAAAAATGGGCGGCCAAGGAGGATCTCAGAAGAGTTGTTTGCTCGGTCGTTTTCCATGTCAATGACATAGAAATCCGCTGGGAAGATTAAATCATTTACCTTTACGAGGACATTTTCCAGTAATCCCTCCGGGTAGATTATGGATCTGTCCGCCGGTTGTATTGTTACCCTCGTATCCTTCAAAGGCTCAGTAGAAAGTGAGTTATAAAATGAAAGGGGCATAACATTAATAGAGGCCCCTAAATCACACATTGCTCGTTTAATACCCACTTTACCTATTTTGCAGGGAATGGCGAACATACCTTGGTCCTTCAATTTTGGTGGCAACTTTCGCTGGAAGACCGCTGATACATGTTCTCCTAGATTAAACTTTTCAACTCCAATAAGACGACGTTTATTAGTACATAAATCTTTAAGGAACTTAGCATACCTTGGAATTTTTCGGATTACGTCGAGGAGCGGAATGTTGATCTCTACTTTTTGGAACACATCTAGGATTTCCTTTTCTTCTGCTTGTTTGTCTCTTTTCATCAATCTCGACGGGAATGGTGGTCGGACAACATAAGGGGATGGTTCAGGTGTTGGATTTGATGTATCTTTTTCGACTGGTGGAGTTTTATCTTTTTGGGTGTTTACCTCTGAGGTTTTGGGTTCTATCACGGTGTGACTTCTAAGAGTGATGGCATTAACATTTTCTTTTGGGTTTATTTCTGTTTGTGAAGGGAGTTTACCTTTGGATTCAAGACGACTTACTGTTTGGGCTAGCTGGCTCATTTGTTTGTCTAACTCTTGTAAGTGGATTTCGGTACGGTTTTGGAACTTCTCTTGGGATATCGCTAGTCGTTCAACCAAGGTTTCTAGAGACGTCTTTTGTTGTGGGTAGGGTTGTATTTGTTGGTACGGTTGATTTGGCCTTTGGTTGTTCGCGTACCCATAATTTGATTGGTTCCTCCACCTGGAATTATAAGCATTCCCTATTGCGTTTGCTTGGGCGACATCATCTTCTTGAATCATCGGACAACAGTCTGTCGGATGTTCTGGGCTGGTACAGATTCCACAAAGTCTAGCTGTTTTTCGCTTATCTGCAACAAGTGTTTGCACTATTTCAGCTAATTTATCGATTTTGTTTTCTAATGAAACTGTACTTACCTCGCGAACCCTTCAAGATGGTTCACTAGACTGATTGAATCTTTGAGAGTTGGCGGCCATGGTTGATATCAGTGTTTTAGCCGCTGTTGGTGTCATGTTGACTAGAGCTCCGCCACTTGCTGCATCTATCACCTTCATGTCCATAGGCGTCAATCCTTCATAAAAATACTAGAGGAGGGTTTGTTCCGACAACCCATGTTGTGGACAATTTGCACACAACTTTTTAAACCTCTCCCAATATTCATACAAGGATTCAACTTCTTTTTGTTGAATGCTTAGGATGTTGCGCCTGATTTCGCTTGCTTTTGCTACAGGGAAGAACCTATCAAGAAAAAGTTTAGCCATGTCAGTCCATGTTGTAACAGAATTAGGGGGTAAATCAAATAACCAATCTTTTGCTATATCAGCTAAGGAAAATGGAAATGCTCTAAGTTTGATTTGGTCATCGGATACTCCCTGTGGCTTTGTACTTAGACAAACCATGTGAAATTCCTTCAAACGTTTATGAGGATTTTCTGTCGGTAAGCCGTGAAAGGTAGGCAAGAGATGGATCAAACCCGTTTTTAGCACGAACGGTGTTTCGCCATTTGGGAAAGTTATACACATAGGTTGTTGGCCATCTGGCGCCACATTTAGTTGGCGTATGGTTTGATTGTCGTCTCCCATCGGATTGGGCTCGTAACTCGATTCTACTTCGGATGTGATTTCTAAATTGCGTTCGAATCTATGTTGGCGTCTTTTGTTTTTCTTTTCCCGAAGTGTTTGTGCGTTCAACTTTCGGGCTAGTGCTTCGATTTCCGGGATGAGATCAAATTGTTCTCCCGGATTGTTCCTGGTCATAAATCAAATAAAACGATATTAGTACTTTGTCGTATTCCCCGGCAACGGCACCAATTTTGACACGCGTCGTATAATGTCAAAAATAAAACCTTAAACTCAAAATAAATAAGATTTAAATTAATATAGCGACAGTAAGGGTTGATCCGCAGGGAATAGGAACTCTAACACCTTTCTTCTGATTTAGACCAATAACCTGTAGAAAATAAAGGGGGATTTTAGAATAGTGATTTGAATGAGAAAAATAGTAAAAACGTAAAAATAAATGTTAAGAATGAATTATGGATAAAAATAGCCTCAAGCCACGCTTTGCCACGACATCTTCGATCACTGAAGTTGATTTTTCTTCGACTTTCCTGCAGGTTACAGTCTACAAGGCCCAACCCTTGTAACTTGCTTCTCGTTGGTAAATTCGACTCCCAGGGCAATCCTTGAAGTCAACTTTGGTGAATTAGCCACGGCAATCGATGCTAACCCAAATCTGAGTTAGTGCTGGAGAAGCCCGAGCTCGGATATTCATCTCGATGAGAATTGTTTCTGATTTCGATTCCCCTTAGTGGACCGCCACTAAGTTTGTTCTTAGGGAGTTGAATTGGCTACAAGCTTTTCCTCGTCTCCAACGATGGATCTAAACCACTTCAAGCCGATGCGCGCTCTCGGAATGAAACAATTGCGATGCCTAAAGATTAGGCCGATTGCCTAATCAATGTTACAGAGAATCTAAAAAGGAGTTGTTGAAGGAGATCAAAGTATTTTCCTAATCTCACGAGGTTTGTCGGGTTTGGCGTTGCTTTTGGCTAAAAAGAATTTAGTTAAGCATGGTTTGTGAAAAAACCATACTTAATAAAGTAAATAAAGAAAATGGAGAAAAGAAAATGGAGAAAAATGGAGAGCTTTATTACTCAAGGAAGAAGAGAACACTGGAAAAATGTTTGATGAATATTTCACCCCCAAAGTGGGGTATTTATAGTAGTTGAAAAACCCTAAAAACATAAGATGATAAATCCTAAAAAATTTAAATAAAATTACATAAGATAAATATCCAAGTTTTGAATTTAAAGATAAAAATCGGATGATAAGATATCTTGATAAGTGGACTGATAAGTTATCAGGCTTGCTGACGTCATCTTCTAGAAGGTGCTGACGTGGCGCCCAGTCAGCATTCATGCCCTGGTTCATGCCCATGAATCTGCCCACGACTTCAGTATTTTCTGCAACACTTCAACTCATTTCCAGCATTACGTAACCTGCACAAGAACAACATAAAAACAGCCCAATTAAGTCCTTCAAACATATATATTCGATCAAAACAAGGACTAAAAACATAACCAAAATAAATACTTATCAGTTTCAATACTTAACCACCAACATAAAATGTTACCAAAATGTGTAACATTTTCAATTACATGTTCCGTGTCTTGTAATATTTTTAGTTGGTGTCGTATAATAGTCGCATCGCACCATACCTTACATTAAATTTGTCCAAAAGACTTAGTTTGGTAAAAAGAAACGTGTTGGTCTCGAAGGAGAACAAAACTTGAATGTGCGATAGAAGTTTGGCAAAGACTACTTAAAGAGAAATGATATTATATTTTTTAAAAAGGGAATTGAGGGATTGAAGAACCAATTGGCATAACAATGGTGGTGCATGCCGCAAAAAAGTTATATGTTATAAGATTCGAATGTTTGACAATATTGCTCATTCTCTTGTGTCTTGGTGGCAAAGGTAGATGTTCATCATCCCTTGGGACCCGGGTTCGAGCACCAGTAATGCATGTTGTGTGTGTCGTCTTTGAAAAGATTAAGAAAGTTGAACAGATGCTAACCTTGCATCGCACCAACATATTCAAAAAAAATGTTTGACAATATTTTTGGGTATAAAATAAAATAAAAAATCTTCTAATGTTTGATTAAATAATTATTTTAGTATCTACTTTTTAGAATGATTTAACTTTAATGTTTTATTTTAGGTTAAAATGACCTCTCTATGAATAAAAAATGTTATAAAAAAACTGACACTAATCAAATTGGATAAAAATGCTTATGATTAGTCAGCAAAAATAATTGTTATATATTTTATATAGTTTTATTAAAATTGGTTTTTGACCGATGTAACATTTTTTAGATCAACACATTTGTCTATATAGTACTCTCATGTCAACATGCACTGTCAGATAAGTTTGTCTCGTCATTTCAAGTCATTTATTGTCAATTAATTGACAATTTTCATCCGCAGAGGTGTCATTTTGACAAAAAAACGTTGAGGATTAAATTGTTCTAAAAAATAGGGACCAAAGTGACTATTTGATCAAATGTTAGGGATATTTATGTTCTTTTAATATGAACAATTGGCTGCATTCATCTTATTTTCGAAGAATTTGACGATTAAATAGTTGGTTACGTTAGGCTAGGTAGCATAACAATATACCATCAATTATTTAAACAAAGCAAATGTTCGAATGTTAACATTGTGAATCGAAAAAATTGAGTTATAAAAGCTATCCCATATTAAGTCTCTACAAAACATAATTTATATTAGTCGAATAATGTGTCATATACCAATAGTTAAAGGAAAAAATATATACGATTGGTTACTATATCTTGAAAAGGATTTTGTGTGATTTTTCTAGTGTTAAATTGTTGTGGTTGTTTTTTTTAATCATTGGTTACATAAGAATGTGTAAAGGTTAAATTATACTTCAACACATAATTAGTTAGATCACATTTTATACTTGTACATTCAAGAATATTAAATACTTAAGTATGCTCGATTTTAAGTCATCTTATATATTGTTTCAATAATAATATCAACTAAACTATACTCAATTCACAACCTAAACTAACATTTTTAATTTAAAATAAATTATGATGACTTTTTAAAAAAAATAGCACCTTTCATTTTAGACCCCAAAAGATTTTAGTCTAAAAATCTTTTAGACCCTGAATACTCGCAAGCTGAACCTCACCCCTCCCAAAACAATGGTTACTTCATTCTCTAACTTCATCTCCTTCCTCTTACCTTCGATCACTCCTCCACCACCGTCGAAAGCTCTACCTTTTAACAACCTTTCATTCTTTTCCCAAACCCCCCCCCAAGTACTCAGCTTTCAGTGTCAAGTCCAGAGGATCGATCATCTTCATTATCCATTGAATTGTCATCTATTATATTCCCTCTCTTGCATATGCAAATACCTTTGTTTTAGATCAGGTTATTGTGGATGTCATGTCTAATGTTTAGCTTTCTTTGTTTGGATTTTGTTGAAAATGAATAGCATCGGCCTTTGTTTTAGCTTGGAATGTTTGTGTTTTTAGGATTTTTGTTGGATATTTGTGTCTTCGCCCTAATGATTGAAGTTTTTTTTGCTCAGCAAAAGAGATGAAATATTATTAAAAGATAAAAATCACAACTTATATTGTGTGCTTCGTTAAAAACCTACATAATCTAATATGGAAGAAAAAAGTATACACAAACGAGGTACAAAACTCAATCAGAACATCACCACAAAAATAGCTAACAATCAAAAACACCTAATCCCTAAAAGGGAAACAAAACAACCCCAACTTCATCCTAACCCCAAAATGTCTCCTTAAAGGTACATAAAAACACCCTAACCTTTACAAGGCAACACTTCAAGAAGACAGAAGACACATCATAAATCAAACACTTAGCCAACAAAAGTCCAACACAACAACCCAACCGCCAAAGGAAACACACCGACACCAGCATGATCAACAGCACCCCACACAGCTCCAAACAATCCCACAAGACAAAAAAAACGCTGACCCAAACAAACAGCCGAGAGCAAACACATGGATACCTCGATCGAAATCCATGCAAAATAGAAAAGGCTCATCATTGATCAACATCAATCTCTACCACTACTTCCACCTCTTCTTCTTCATTCTGATACTCTCCACACTTAATCTTTAACTAAATCAAGAGCATACATCAACCATACTAACCATGTATTAGTGTCATCACCTCCATATGAAAAAAAAACAAACACACGCAAACAAAGACCTCAACATGAAGAAACCAAACTGTCATTCCAACACTGAAACTACAAGAACCGTGATCAAAAGTACGTCAATCATAGAAGGAGAGAATGCAGCCCAAAAAAACCTGATGCCATAGCGCAAATGGAGAGATTCCCTCCAGCAAAACCACACCTTCCTTTAAGTCAAACTCCATCCCTGCAAAAAGGAAACAAAACCAGACAGCTCAAGAAAATCGAAGCACAAAACTACTCCTGGCTCTCCACCTCTATTCTCACAAGCTCGACCACCACCTCTTATTCATCACCTACAAATTCGACCCCTAAATTCTTTCCAAACTCAATAGTCTCCCTTGCATCCTTTTTCAACTTTTGCATTCTTGCAATGTCCGAGTCAGTAGGCGAGTAATCCACTAGCTCACTTGGAACGTTTTCTTTCCTAACCTTTTTACACTTTTTCAAAGCTTGGTCTCTCTTTTTTTTCTCCTTAACCGAAAGAACCTTGTCATGTATCTCAGCGATAGAGGCATATTTCCTTCTAAACTTGTAATCTAGTAGTTCAGGGACCATGCTCTCTTGCTCTGGATCAGCTTCACTTTCAATTTCATAAGCGTCGGTATTGTCATTTGCCATATCCACTCTTCTTGCCCATGAGAATCCTTTTTTTGGACACAGAACCATTTCACACAAATCCTCATTTAACTGCCTAATCCCATGTTAAGGATGTCACCTAAGGCACGATTGGTGATTACCTCACGTTCTCCATCACCATCGACACTCAAAAGACTCTTAGGCTCGACAATACAGCCTCCCAGCTCCTTCACTCTCTTCAAACCCATAGGAGAAACAGTCTCCAACAGATGTTGGTTTGAGCCACAACCCCCCAAACCATAAACCTCATCTACATTTGGCAGATCCAGCTTGCTATTCTTGGACTCAGAAAAACAACGTCCACCACCAACAATACTCATTTTACCTCGTGTATCAACATAGTTAGTAATAGGGTCGTACACCTCAAGCCTTTAGCTTCATTGGTAGTTGCACCACAAGTGTTTTCAGCCTCCTTATCCTCTTCCTCAAGCAACACACAGTCTCCTAGGTTTGGAGATTCAAAATTACCACTTTTAGTTACTTCTTCAACCTCGAAGGCTTCACAAGTACTAGGTTTCCTTAGATCAATCAAATTCTTTGTCCTCTTCTCATTAATGCCCCCTTCACTCTTCCCAAACGAGTCACAGCTCTTGCTCTCTCCTTTTCCGGAATCAGAAATGCCCCGACACCCCTTAAAAGATGATTCTGGTGAAGAACCCTCCTCTTCATGGACGTTTTTCTCCTCTACTAGCTTTGTTCTTTGTTTCTCTGTTGGACGCTCAGGCTTATAGTTCAAACCAGTTAATGAAATGGCCAATTCCGATACCGAGATGACAAAGATCTGTAGGTTTCTTGGGTTGATTTGATGTATTTGTCTTCAAAATACATAATGAAGACATAAAAATTGGGCTTGTAGAGTAGTAGTGTTTAAGAAAAGCAAATTTTCAAACCTTGAAATAAGGTGTGAAAGAAGTTGGTACTGGTACATATGGTAAAAGTTTTCCATATTGCAGCATTAGGCATAGACTGTACATTTTCTGCTTTCGCCTAGCTAATTTTACCAACTTTCCCCCCACTGTCAAAGGTGGAAAATCATTTAACCAATCATCAGAGACGACGGCTGCATTTTCGAGAGTAGATGAATTAATCACAGCGTCGAATCTTGCACTTCCTTCATCTTCTAGTTGACATGATCATTGGAACTTGATGCCCTTCTGTAGAAAGGGTTAGCCATTAGTAGGTTTGTTAGCTGTTAGCTGACGTGTAAGTAATCAGTTAGACTATTAAGAATTGGTTATTTAACGTGTATATAAGCAATAGCATAAACCTAATGTTCATATGAATAATACAAATGGTTTTTCACGTATTTTGTTATCAACAAGCTCTCCTTCCCTCCATCTTCATTTCCTTTCTCCTCCTAATATCTTAACATGGTGTCAGAGGCCAGCTCTGGCGGTCTTTACTTTTCCGGTCATATGTTTTCTCTTCTTCTGTGAGCTTCTTTTTCTTCGTGTTTCTTTTCTTCTTCCTTTCCTCTGTTCATCTGATCTTCTTTCAATGGTGAATCCGAGCGATGTCCAACTTGATTCGTCTCATCGGTTGTATCTCCATCCTTCTGATACGTCGGGAATCTCGTTGGTTTCTCATCAGCTCACTGGCGTTGAGAACTATAGTATTTGGAGTCGATCGATGCGTATTGCCTTACTCGCAAAGAACAAAGTTGGATTTATCAATGGATCTTGTTCGCTTGAGAGCACTAAGGAGAACTTGAAGCCGCAATGGGAGCGCTGTAATGCCTTGGTGTTTTCATGGATCTTGAATTCGGTGAGCCCTGGGCTTTCTGCTGGGATTGTCTTTTCCTTGAGTGATGCACTTGTTTGGTCTGATCTGAAGGAACGCTTTACAAAGGTCGATGGATCTCAGATTTATTTTCTTCATCGCGAGATTACTGGTCATGCTCAAGGTACATCTTCTATTTCAGTTTATCACACGCGACTTCGGTTATTATGGAATGAATATGATGCAATTTCTCCTTTTGCTCTTTGTGATTATGAATCTGCCACGAAAAATGCCGCCACCTTAAAGCAACAGAGGTTGTTTCAATTCCTCATGGGCTTAAATGAATCTTACTCGTTGGTTCGTAGTCAAATTTTTCTCATGAGCCCACTACCTTTGGTCAATCAAGCATACTCCATGCTCATTCAATAGGAAGGTCAACGTTCCAATCTTGGCAGATCGACCTTGGTTTCTGATTCGACTGCCTTGTATTTTGGTATGTCTGCTCCATCAGTACAATCCAGGAGGCGTTTTAATGGTGTGTGTGATCATTGCCATATTAAGGGGCATAAAAAGGAATCGTGTTACAAGTTAATTGGTTATCCTGATGACTACAAGTTCACTAAGCGTAGGAGTACTTCTGCTAATAGTGTGGTTCTCTCTGATTCCAATGTTGACTCTGTTGGTCAAGTGTCTTCCCCTCATTCAGTGTCTTCCAGTCCTTCTCAAGTTCCTGTAACCCCCTTAACCCGGCCTAGACGGTTGGCCCGAATTAAGAAAGTCACACGGGGAAAACCAAAGTCAACCCGAAAGTCAACCTTGATTAACGACCCTTTTTTTCTCTTTTTAATCTTATCTAGATGCACATTAACCCTAATTGTGATCACACAAACAACATACTCAAAGATCACAAACATCAGAGATCAAACAGGGACCCAATTGAACAAATTACAACTTTAGGGACCAAAATGTAAATTCTGATAAATATGAGGACTTAGTCCAAATTAAAGTTACCATCTTGAAATTAATCAGGTTTCATGCCTCTCAGCCAAATTTCAGCTCAAACGGACATCCCAAGCTCACACGATTGCAAAAACAAGATTCAGGACTAAAATGCAAACATTCCAAACATGTAAAGATACTTTTAACCGAAATAACAGACACGTATCGATACGCCTGGAATCGTATCGATACGCGGGGAAGGCAGTAACCAAACTCCAGAGATGGTAACGATACGAAATCCCGCGTTTCGATACGGCATTCATATTTAGCCTAGACGGTATCGATACCCTCACAACCGTACCGATACCCCTGGGCAGAAATGTGCATATTTGGCTCATGCGTATCGATACGCAAGCCCGAGTATCGATACCCCTGCCTGAAATCGACTCAAAAACAACATCATGCATGCTTCAAACCTCAATTTAACAACACCAAATCATACCACATAATCAATCAACATGCAGGGACCATAATTGCATCATCAATTCAACATATAATCTTCACATATGAAAAGCCCCAATTTAATGGCATGCTTCCTACTTAAGCTAACCATTCATGCATAAACCTTCATAACCAAGCATAATAAGGCCAAATATAAAACCAGCAATCTCATCAACATTCAACATACTTAGGGAGTTCCAAATATCTCCCAAAAACATACACATAGGTCCCCCATTGCCAAATCACCCCAAAAGCTAAAGAGTACTTATAAAACCTTCATACATTGAGCTTTACTTGAACTTGTATGCTTGCCTTCCTTGCTGCCCCTCAAGGTCCTTTAATACTCTGCATTATTGAATTAGAAAAAAAACGAAGAGAGCGTAAGCAAAAGCTTAGTGAGGATCGCTCTTAAAAACCATTCAATAATGCAATTTAAACCATTTATAACATGATTAAAAATCAACCTTTGCACATGCTCAAAAGCATACTTAAAACAAGCAATCTCATGCTTCAACATTAACATTAAACAAGCATCACATGCTTCACAATATACTTAACATGTCATATTGGCTCAAGTGATACATTTCATTTATTAAAACAAGTTCAACAACTTTCCCAAGGACTTTTAAACACCTTGGCCCCAAGGACTTTTAAACACCTTGGCCATGGACTTTTAACCACCATGGATGAGGACCACACAAGGACTTTTAACCACCTTTGTGTCCAATGCTTGAATCACCCCAAGGACTTTTAACCACCTTGGTCCCAAGGACTTTTAAACACCTTGGCCCCATGGACTTTTAAACACCATGGAAAGGATCACCTAAGGACTTTTAACCACCTTAGTGTCCGCAACAAGACTCATCCAAGGACTTTTAAACACCTTGATGATCTTAAGTAACAGGGCTCACTCAAGGACTTTTAACCACCTTAGTGACCTTAATCTTTTTAAAACATCACTTGCCAATACACATCATAATCATCATTTAATCCACTGTTTTAAAGCATTAAACCAAGCCATTTTCATCATGCATTTCAAAGCATCAAACCACATTATTTCAATGTATAAAAGCAAGGTACTCCTACCTAGAGTTACCTTCATCATATGGCTTACAACATTAACAAAATCCATGCTAAAACATGCTTTCAAAACAGTAATTAAAACATGCAAAACATCACTTGCATCACAACAAAGATCATGGCCACCACTAGAGAGAAAATCCGAAAACTTACTCTTGAGCTTAGCAAAGTTGTTTAGACTTAAGCTAAGCTCCCAAAACCTTCAAACCTTGGTTTTAAAAGCTGAAATCCAATTTCCACAAACTCACTCACCGATTTCCACTTTGCTTCAAGCCAAAGCACCAAATCAAGCTTCCGGATCAACCAATCTTGGATCCAAAGATGCCTCCCCTGTTTCAACACATCAAAGCAGAGGATTAATGCATCATCATGCATTAATTGCTTCAATGAAAGCACTTAAACTCGCTGCTCTCATCCAACCTCCATTTTCGGCCACCAAACACAACCGAAAATGCATCCAAACCACTTCTAAACAAAGCCCAGCCATAAACCAGCAAAACCTCACTTCCATAAACATCATATAACATCTAAAAACAATCTATTAACATCCTTATACCTCCAGCAACAACAGATCACCAAGATCACCTCAAAAACTACCTTAAAACACAAGCTAAACTTAGGAAACTCAACCTATCCGGGATTGCATCAATCAAAACTCAATTCCACATCATTTTAGAGATCATTTAACATCAAAAACACCTCTTAAATCACAGATTACTCAGATCTAACGAAAATCATCAAAAATCATCAAGATCTTGCATAATAAGCCAAGATCCATAAATCAACTTAAAAGCCTTTAATTAAACATCAATTTAGGATTGAAAACTTAGGAATTTCAGTAAAGAACTGATAGTTTAGAGGAGAAGGACGTTCTTACCTCCAAACTTGTGTTTCTCCACTTTTTGGAATGAAAAACCTTGATGAAACTTGTAGAAATTGAAGAGGTTTTGAAGATACAACGATTAGGAATCAAATGAGAGTTGAAAGGAGGAATTTAGGTGAGAAAATCAGAAATAAATCTCTGGAAATGTAGTGTTTGGGTTGAGAGAAAATGAGAGAAAGAAAATGAGAAGTTAGTTATGAAAATTGGCCAAATGGCTTTTCCCTCCTTTATGAAATCTTTAAAATCAGAATTATAACTCAAAATATCTTAGAAAAATCTGGAGAAACCACTTTTGGATTAATAGCTCCTTAAAGATTCAAAGTTTCAACCCTTTATAAAACAGCCACCAAACTTGCGAAAATTACATTTTGGTCACTAGCCAAAATGTCACACTTCCAAAACTCATTTTCCAAAATTGATTTCACAGTTCACTTAATTATATTAAAAGATGATTTTAGAACATGTTTCCATATTTTTAATGCAACCCGAACTAGGCTTTCCTAATTTAACCTCTTACGATTCGAACAGCACTTTGACCGACCGGTCAACGCCCAAGACTTCTAAGCCCAAAACCGGGGCGTTACAACTCTCCCCCCCCTTAAGAAATTTCGTCCTCGAAATTTACCTGAAGGAAAGAGATAAGGAAACTGCTTCAGCATGTCTTCCTTCCGCTCCCACGTGGCTTCCTCAACACCTCGATGCTTCCACAGCACCTTCACCAACTCAATGGTCTTGCCACGAAGAACTTTGCTATCCGAATCCAGAACCTTCACCGGTTCCTCATCATAGGTCAAATCCGGATTCAAAACCACTTCCTCCACAGGCATCACATGCGAAGGATCAGATCTATACTTCCGGAGCATAGAAACATGGAACACATCATGAATCTTCTCCAGCTCCTGAGGTAACCTCAACCGATACGCAACAGGACCCACTCGCTCAACAACCTCATACGGTCCAATGTACCGAGGGCTCAACTTACCCTTCCGACCAAACCTCATCACCTTCTTCCAAGGCGAAACCTTCAAGAACACACGATCACCCACCGCATACTCTATCTCCTTACGCTTCAAATCCGCGTAAGACTTTTGCCGATCAGAGGCAGCCTTCAACCGCTCACAGATAAGCTTTACCTTCTCAGTGGTCCCTTTCAACAAAGCCGGCATCGAAACTAACTTTTGACCAGTTTCAGCCCAACAAAGAGGAGTCCTACACTTCCTCCCATACAGAGCCTCATAAGGTGCCATCTGTATACTCGCATGATAACTATTGTTATAAGCGAACTCAACCAAAGGCAGATGCTTCTCCCAAGAACCTTGGAACTCTATCACGCAGCATCTCAACATATCCTCCAAGATCTGAATAACTCGCTCAGACTGACCATCCGACTGAGGATGATAGGATGTACTGAAATGCAACCTTGTACCCAGAGCTTGATGCAAACACTGCCAGAAACGCGATGTGAACCTCGGATCCCTATCCGACACCATCGACTTAGGCACACCATGCAGCCTCACAATCTCAACAATGTACAGCTCTGCCAGCTTATCCAAAGAAAACGTAGTATGCACAGGCAAGAAATGCGCACACTTCGTCAGGCGATCCACAATCACCCAAACAGAATTCTTCTTCGATGGAGACAAAGGTAAACCAGATACAAAATCCATGGTAACCCTCTCCCACTTCCATTCAGGGATTTTCAACGGTTGCAACAAACCAGAAGGAACCTGATGTTCAGCCTTAACTCGCTGACACACCAAACACTTGCTCACAAACTCTGCAACATCTTTCTTCAAACCCACCCAATAGTACTCATCACGAAGATCACGATACATCTTAGTACTACCAGGGTGCATAGCAAAAGGACTACTATGACCTTCAGTCAGAATAGCACGCCTCAACTCAACATCAGCAGGCACTACTATTCGACTCCCAAAGCACAACACTCCATCCTCATTAAAGCAGAAATCTGAAGGTCTACCCTCCGCGATATCCTGAACATGAGACACCAAGGAATCATCCAGCAACTGCTTATCCTTGATCAACTGAACCAACGATGGTTTCACTTGCAACTCAGCAACAAGACCACCATCCCGCGATATACTCAAACTAGCAAACATAGCTCTCAACTCAACAGCTACCTTCCTACTAAAGGCATCCGCAACAACATTAGCCTTTCCAGGATGATACTCTATCGTCAGATCATAATCCTTGAGCAACTCCAACCAACGCCGCTGCCTAAGATTCAACTCCTTCTGAGACATCAGATACTTCAAACTCTTGTGATCCGTGTACACAGTACACTTCTCACCATACAGATAATGCCTCCAGATCTTCAGAGCAAAAACCACCGCAGCCAGCTCAATATCATGCGTAGGATAATTGCGCTCATGCACCTTCAACTGCCGCGACGCATAAGCCACAACCTTACCCTCTTGCATCAGCACACACCCCAAACCAACATAGGATGCATCACTGTAGACCACAAACTCTTTCCCTGATTCAGGCTGAATCAAGATAGGAGCTTGCGTCAAAGCCGCCTTCAGCTTCTCAAAAGCCTGCTGTCTCGCCTCCGTCCACTCATACTTAACATCTTTCTGCAACAACTTCGTCAAAGGAGCAGCAATCTTGGAAAAACCATCCACAAACCTTCGGTAGTATCCCGCCAAACCAAGGAAACTACAGACCTCCTGAACAGACTTAGGAACTTTCCAGTTCATCACCGCTTCAATCTTCTGAGGATCAACACGAATCCCCTCAGCTGAGACCACATGCCCAAGAAACACCACCTCCCTAAGCCAGAACTCGCACTTGCTCAGCTTAGCATAAAGCTGATTCTCCAACAAAGCTTGCAAAACAATCCTCAAATGCTCTTCATGCTCCTCCTCAGTACGCGAGTACACAAGGATATCATCAATGAACACCACAACGAACTTGTCCAGGTATTCATGAAACACACGATTCATCATGTCCATGAAAGCAGCAGGAGCATTTGTCAAACCAAACGGCATCACAAGGAACTCATAATGCCCATACCTTGTCCTGAAAGCTGTCTTAGGCACATCCACATCCTTCACCTTCAACTGATAATACCCTGACCTCAAGTCAATCTTAGAGAACACAGCAGCTCCCCGAAATTGATCAAAGAGATCATCAATCCTCGGCAAAGGATACTGATTCTTGATAGTCAACTTGTTCAGCTGACGGTAATCAATGCACATCCTCATAGTGCCATCTTTCTTCTTCACAAACAAGACCGGTGCTCCCCAAGGCGACACACTCGGCCGGATGAAACCACGATCCAGCAGCTCTTGCAACTGCGTCTTCAGCTCCTTCAGCTCCTTAGGTGCAATTCTATAGGGAGTAATGGACACAGGAGTTGTATTCTCATACAGCTCAATTCCAAACTCCACCTCGCGATTAGGAGGTAAACCAGGCAACTCCTCATGAAAAACACCAGGAAACTCTTTCACCACCTTGATATCCTGCACTCTCAACTCCTTAGAGCTAGGATTCATCACAAAAGCTAGGTAAGCTTCACAGCCCTGCCTCAGCATCCTACTCGCCTCCAAGGTAGAAACAACATTAGCAAGAAACTTCACATTCTCACCAACTACAACCACTTCATAATCATCCGCCAGCTTAAGCGAAACCCGCTTATTCTCACAATCCACAACAGCACGATGCTCAGCAAGCCAATCCATACCAAGGATTACATCAAAACCATAAAAGGGCAACTCCATAAGATCAACATGAAAGACATGCTCTTGAACAACCAAAGGACACCTTCTATAAAGCTTTCGAGTCACAACAGTTTCACCAAAAGAACTAGTGACACGAACACCAACATCCAAAGACTCAACAGGCAAACCAAGCAATTCAGCATGCTCACGTAGAATGTATGAATGCGTAGATCCAGAATCAATCAAAGAAAGCAATGACAAGGATTGCAAAGTAAAGGTACCTGCAATCACATCAGCATCATTCCTTCCCTCGCGCTGAGCATATACCCTCGCCTGGCCTCCACCCTCCGGCTGGATAGCCACAACATGAGCTACACCACGACCACCTTCCTCTCGCCTTTGGAAGTTACCACGGCCGCGCCCACGACCTCTCTGCGGTGCTGCTACAACAGGAGCACGCTCTTGACCACCAGCCATCCTCGGACAATCTCGCCTCAAATGGTCAGCAGAACCACAGTTCCAGCACTCATAACCAGCTGCCGCAACAGGAGCTTGCACCTCCCTCCCAGCACGAGGACAGTCACGCTTCATGTGACCACGCGAACCGCAGATCCAACAAGCACTAGGGTCAGCTCTAGCATTGCCACCCCTAGCAGGTGCACCTCCACCTCTCCTAGCTGAGGACTGAAACCTCTGATCACGCCCCCTCTTGTTCCGTCCACCTCCGGAACTATACTCAGCAGCTCTCTTCCCAGAACTCGCTCCAGCACCCTTCGCAGACAAACTCAGATTCATCTCAATGTCCTTTGCTCGGCCCACCAACACATCAAAATCATCATACTCAGTGGCCAAGACATACATCTTTACCTCCGTTATAAGACCATAACGAAACCTCTCGCACCTCTCCCGCTCATCAGGAATCAGCTCCGGTGCATACTGACTGAGTCGCACAAACTGCACTTCATACTCAGCCACACTCATGCTCCCTTGGGTCAGAGTCATGAATTCACGCTTTTTCTCATCCAGATATCTCACTCCCAGATATCTCCTCTTGAATGCATTCTGAAAGAATGTCCAAGTGATGTCAGCTTCAGCCATTCCAGAGATTGTGGTCGTCCACCACGTATAAGCATCGCTCTGCAGCAAGGACACAACACATCCCAACTTTTGCACATCAGTGCAACTCATCTGTCCCAAGATACGCTTGGTACTTTCTAGCCAAGCTTCCGACCTCTCAGCTGACATACCCCTAAACTCAGTCCCACCAAGACTGCGCAGACGCTCTAAGGGTAATCTAGCACCAACATCTCCCTGATGCCCAGCTCCTTGAGCTCCAGCTACTGCTGCTCAAAAAGCACCCGCAATAGCTTGTACCAGCAACGTCATATCAGGCACAGCTTGCCCCTGACCAACCTCAGGTCCTGCAGCTCTAGCACCAGCTGCTTCAGCTCCAGCTCTTTCCCTCTCCGCACCACCACCACCAGGTGGAGGAGGAGGAGGTAACACAGCGCTACCCGCATTCTCATCATTCTCGTTCCCATCCGGGGTCGTAGCTCTCACGCTACTCCTTAACTCTCTACGTGGTGCCATACTTTTACCATGCAATCACAATGCAAAATAAAACAAGTCAGGCCCAACAAGGTAAGCAATCCAAGTATTCAAGCTCAATTTCATTCAAAATCAACTTCATTTCATTAGCTTTTGTTTGGCAATGGGTACCCTCAGCATGCAACAACACAACATACTACTCAATTGCATCAACATCACAAACCACTGAACATGCTTTCATACAACAAGCATACAAGCTAAACATACCTCAATCATGCATACAAACATTCCCAATTACTCGAGAACTCAGCTCTGATACCACCAAATGTAACCCCCTTAACCCGGCCTAGACGGTTGACCCGAATAAAGAAAGTCACACGGGGAAAACCAAAGTCAACCCGAAAGTCAACCTTGATTAACGACCCTTTTTTTTCTCTTTTTAATCTTATCTAGATGCACATTAACCCTAATTGTGATCACACAAACAACATACTCAAAGATCACAAACATCAGAGATCAAACAGGGACCCAATTGAACAAATTACAACTTTAGGGACCAAAATGTAAATTCTGATAAATATGAGGACTTAGTCCAAATTAAAGTTACCATCTTGAAATTAATCAGGTTTCATGCCTCTCAGCCAAATTTCAGCTCAAACGGACATCCCAAGCTCACACGATTGCAAAAACAAGATTCAGGACTAAAATGCAAACATTCCAAACATGTAAAGATACTTTTAACCGAAATAACAGACACGTATCGATACGCCTGGAATCGTATCGATACGCGGGGAAGGCAGTAACCAAACTCCAGAGATGGTAACGATACGAAATCCCGCGTTTCGATACGGCATTCATATTTAGCCTAGACGGTATCGATACCCTCACAACCGTACCGATACCCCTGGGCAGAAATGTGCATATTTGGCTCATGCGTATCGATACGCAAGCCCGAGTATCGATACCCCTGCCTGAAATCGACTCAAAAACAACATCATGCATGCTTCAAACCTCAATTTAACAACACCAAATCATACCACATAATCAATCAACATGCAGGGACCATAATTGCATCATCAATTCAACATATAATCTTCACATATGAAAAGCCCCAATTTAATGGCATGCTTCCTACTTAAGCTAACCATTCATGCATAAACCTTCATAACCAAGCATAATAAGGCCAAATATAAAACCAGCAATCTCATCAACATTCAACATACTTAGGGAGTTCCAAATATCTCCCAAAAACATACACATAGGTCCCCCATTGCCAAATCACCCCAAAAGCTAAAGAGTACTTATAAAACCTTCATACATTGAGCTTTACTTGAACTTGTATGCTTGCCTTCCTTGCTGCCCCTCAAGGTCCTTTAATACTCTGCATTATTGAATTAGAAAAAAAACGAAGAGAGCGTAAGCAAAAGCTTAGTGAGGATCGCTCTTAAAAACCATTCAATAATGCAATTTAAACCATTTATAACATGATTAAAAATCAACCTTTGCACATGCTCAAAAGCATACTTAAAACAAGCAATCTCATGCTTCAACATTAACATTAAACAAGCATCACATGCTTCACAATATACTTAACATGTCATATTGGCTCAAGTGATACATTTCATTTATTAAAACAAGTTCAACAACTTTCCCAAGGACTTTTAAACACCTTGGCCCCAAGGACTTTTAAACACCTTGGCCATGGACTTTTAGCCACCATGGATGAGGACCACACAAGGACTTTTAACCACCTTTGTGTCCAATGCTTGAATCACCCCAAGGACTTTTAACCACCTTGGTCCCAAGGACTTTTAAACACCTTGGCCCCATGGACTTTTAAACACCATGGAAAGGATCACCTAAGGACTTTTAACCACCTTAGTGTCCGCAACAAGACTCATCCAAGGACTTTTAAACACCTTGATGATCTTAAGTAACAAGGCTCACTCAAGGACTTTTAACCACCTTAGTGACCTTAATCTTTTTAAAACATCACTTGCCAATACACATCATAATCATCATTTAATCCACTGTTTTAAAGCATTAAACCAAGCCATTTTCATCATGCATTTCAAAGCATCAAACCACATTATTTCAATGTATAAAAGCAAGGTACTCCTACCTAGAGTTACCTTCATCATATGGCTTACAACATTAACAAAATCCATGCTAAAACATGCTTTCAAAACAGTAATTAAAACATGCAAAACATCACTTGCATCACAACAAAGATCATGGCCACCACTAGAGAGAAAATCCGAAAACTTACTCTTGAGCTTAGCAAAGTTGTTTAGACTTAAGCTAAGCTCCCAAAACCTTCAAACCTTGGTTTTAAAAGCTGAAATCCAATTTCCACAAACTCACTCACCGATTTCCACTTTGCTTCAAGCCAAAGCACCAAATCAAGCTTCCGGATCAACCAATCTTGGATCCAAAGATGCCTCCCCTGTTTCAACACATCAAAGCAGAGGATTAATGCATCATCATGCATTAATTGCTTCAATGAAAGCACTTAAACTCGCTGCTCTCATCCAACCTCCATTTTCGGCCACCAAACACAACCGAAAATGCATCCAAACCACTTCTAAACAAAGCCCAGCCATAAACCAGCAAAACCTCACTTCCATAAACATCATATAACATCTAAAAACAATCTATTAACATCCTTATACCTCCAGCAACAACAGATCACCAAGATCACCTCAAAAACTACCTTAAAACACAAGCTAAACTTAGGAAACTCAACCTATCCGGGATTGCATCAATCAAAACTCAATTCCACATCATTTTAGAGATCATTTAACATCAAAAACACCTCTTAAATCACAGATTACTCAGATCTAACGAAAATCATCAAAAATCATCAAGATCTTGCATAATAAGCCAAGATCCATAAATCAACTTAAAAGCCTTTAATTAAACATCAATTTAGGATTGAAAACTTAGGAATTTCAGTAAAGAACTGATAGTTTAGAGGAGAAGGACGTTCTTACCTCCAAACTTGTGTTTCTCCACTTTTTGGAATGAAAAACCTTGATGAAACTTGTAGAAATTGAAGAGGTGATGAGTGCTCAATTATGACATATTTCATTTGTTATTTTTCTAGCTATTGGGACTTCTTGTTGCTTAATACATGTTGTTTTCGTTACATTTTGTGCAGGGACCCAATTCTAGAAATAGCAGTGAAAATGAGGCATTTCTGCAGTTTTTATTATAATCCTGTCATGACTGGCATCATGGGCACGACACCGGGCACGACGCGTCTGACGTGGCAGTGACGTGGCGACTTCTAGAAGCTTCTGGAACGTTCTGAGAGAGCTTATCAGCTTATCCGATTAGATTCCTGCATTTAAATTTTAAAACATTTGAATTGTTTTATCTTTTGTTTATTATTTTAAATTATTTTATCACTTTATCTTTGTAAATCTAAGCCTATAAATACCACCCTTGGTAAAGGCTTAGATCATTCATCCATCAATTTTAGTTTTTATCTTTGTAAACATTTTTAGTTTTAATTCAAGTTCTTTTCCTTTATTTTCTTATTTCATTTATTTTATGTTATTTAATTATTTTTCCAAAACCAAGTTAAGCATGATAATCAATATCATGCTTAGCTAAATTTCTTGAGCCAAGAGTTAGCCAAATCAATTCTAATCGTGAGAATTGAACATTGCCTAAATTCCTTCGGGAATACATTTTTATCTTTCTGTTTAGATAGTTTGGCAATCGGCCTTACTAAAGTTTTTAATCGTTTTTCAAATCAAAAGAGCTCGTTGATCTGGAATCATTTAAAGACATAGTTGGGAGGAAGGATCGGCCTGTGGCAATTTCGACTTCCTGTGAACACTCTTAGCGGCGGTCCGCTAAGGAAAGATAAAATCAGAAGCGATTCTACTTTTAGACAATTTCTGAGTCGGGCTTTTCCTGCTTTCAAAACTAAACACTTTAACGACGATAGACGTGGCTAATTTGTTTAAGAATCAACCTTCGAAGATAGTCTTGGGAGAATTGGTTACTCGAGAGAAAAGCAAGTTGCGACGGGTTGGGCCTCGCAGACTGTAACCGACATGATCCCCGAAGTAAAAATCTATTTCAATGATCGAAGGAATTGACAAGGCTAACTCGAGGCTATTTCACACACTTGGTTTCCCTTATTTTTAATTTGTGCATTTTATTTCATTACTTCATCCAATATCATATCACCCCCCTCTTTTTCTTTGCTTTTTCAGATATTCCTGGGATTTCGGATTCAACAAATTCAAGTCAACAATTCCAGCTAATCTCCCTGCGGATCGACCCTCTTTCCCTATACTTATTTAATTTCTTATTTTATTTATTGCTGAAAGAGGTTAATTTATTTATATTTATTTTGACCGGTTAACGACGACTTGTCAAAATTGGCGCCGTTGCCGGGGAGATTTATTTTCGGCAATTATTGACTGATTTTGTTTTATTTTATGACCAGGAAGAATCCGGGTACTTTGGCTCCATATAACCCGGAAATCGAAGCAAGCGCTCGTAGAACTCACGGCGAAACCCTTCGACGAAAGAAACAACAAAGCACACGATGATCCGAACAAGAATCCACCTCCGAAACCACACCAATCGACGAACTTACACAAGAACCAGAACCGATGGCAGATCAAACAATTCGAGAGCTGAACGCAGCCCCTACCGTGCAACAACCACTCTGCATCGCTTTTCCTCAAGGCGATACTCTGTTCCAACTCAAAACGGGATTAATTCATCTACTCTCTACCTTTAACGGTTTACCTACTGAAAGCCCACATAAGCATCTTGCCGAATTTCATATGGTGTGCAGCAGTATGAAACCGCAAGGAGTTTTAGAGGATCAGATAAAACTAAGGGCATTTCCTTTTTCTTTAGCCGGAATGGCTAAAGAATGGTTATTTTATTTACCTCCAAATTCTATTAATACATGGGCTGATCTTTCTCGTGTTTTTCTTGATAGATACTTCCCTGCGGCAAAAGCGACAGAAATTAGGCGAAACATATTGAGTATCCAACAAATGCACGACGAATCCCTATATGATTATTGGGAAAGGTTCAAGAAGCTGTGCGCAAGCTGTCCGCAACATGGCCTATCCGAGCAAACACTCCTTCAATACCTATATGAAGGAATGTTACCAATGGACAAAAAGATGGTAGATGCAGCAAGCGGTGGCGCGCTCGTTAACATGACTCCTACCGCAGCGAGAACATTAATCTCCACAATGGCTGCAAATTCGCAACAATTTGGTTCTGCAAGTGAACCCAGTCGACGGGTTCAAACAGTAAGCACAATTACATTAGAAAATAAGATTGATAATTTGACTAATATTGTGCATTCACTTGTTTCAGGGAAATTAGGAGCTGCCAAAGTTTGTGGAGTTTGTACCATGTCCGATCATGTAACTGATCTATGTCCCTTACTCCAAGATCCATCTAGTGCCCAAGTTAACGCCATACACAACTTTCCCGGATCTCCCCAAAGACCCTATAACCCACATAGCAATACATTCAATCCCGGTTGGAGAGATCACCCAAACTTGAGCTACGGTAATCAGAACCCAAATTACCAACCTAGGCAACAACCTCCCTACCAAAACGAAGCACCCCAAAAATCCTCGCTTGAGTCTATTGTTGAGAGATTGGCAGTTTCGCAGGAAAAATTCCAAACCCAAACACAATCCCACCTCCAACAAATCGACAAGCAAATAAGCCAACTAGCTCAAGCCGTTAGCCGTATAGAATCCCAGGGAAAGCTACCATCCCAAACCGAAACCAACCCAAGGGAAAATGTTAGTGCGATAACTTTGCGTAGTGGTACAGTGATAACGCCTAAATCGCCCAAGCAAGATGAGTAAAAATCCGACGAGCAAGGCAACTCTTCGAAGGACCCGAACGAAAAGTCTCCACCCACTGCAGGTAACTCTAAATCTAATATTTCTGTTTCTACTTACGAACATGTTCCTCCTTTTCAAGGTAGATTGGCGAAACGTGATAAAAAGGAGGAAGAGAAGGAAATTTTGGATGTATTCAAGAAAGTGGAAATTAATATTCCACTTCTTGATGTTATTCGAAAAGTGCCCAAATATGCAAGGTTCCTGAAAGAGTTGTGCACAAACCGAAGGCGATTGTCTGGGAATGAAAAAGTTAACCTTGGTGAGAACGTTTCAGCTATTCTTCAAAGACCATTGCCGCCAAAGTACAAGGATCAAGGTATGTTTGTGGTTCCTTGTATAATTGGGAATGTTGGGATAAAAAGGGCGATGTGCGATTTAGGCGCATCTATCAACGTCATGCCGTTAAGCGTTTACAACAAAATTTCGACTGAACTATTGAAAGAAACGCGAGTGACGGTTCAATTAGCTGATCGATCAATCATCTACCCCGAGGGAGTACTAGAAAACGTGTTGGTACAGGTAAAAAATCTCATTTTTCCTGCTGATTTTTACATTATTGACATGGAAAATGATCGCAGCAATAACGGATCCGAAATCTTGCTTGGCCGACCTTTCCTATCAACCGCGCATACAAAGATCGATGTCCGCGACGGCATCTTAACTATGGAATTTGATGGGGAAGTAGTTAAATTTGATATGTATAAAGCTATGAAGTATCCTGATTCGGTCGCAAGTTTAAATTTCGTTGATATTATAGATCCGTTAGCTAATGATTTGATCGAAACTGATTTGTGTTATGAATTTTGTAGGGAATTCGCAGATCTCGACGATAAAAACAAAGGCGAAATCAATTCAAATCTTTCTTCCCTTTCTAATTTTCGATTAATTCCAATTCGAACTAAACATTTTCCATCAATTTTGCAGGAACCCAAGCCAAGGTTGGAATGGTTTGATTACATATTTTTAGGCGACAACCAAACTTTGCCAAACATCATCTTGAGTAAGTTGTCGTCTTGGGAAGGAGGTAGAAGCTTAGCTGTTGTTTTGCGCACAAAAAGAAAGATGAAGGAAGACGTTCAAACGACGAGCGATGGACATTACCGCTTATTTGAAGAACTTGCTTTTGAAGAACAAAAAATTTAACAAAGGTCGTCAAGCTAAACGACGTTAAACAAAGCGCTAAATGGGAGGCAACCCATTCTTTTTTATTTTCATTAATTTAAATTTCCTTTCTTTTTATATTTTATTTATTTTCCTTTATTTTTCTTTTTCTAATTACCTTAATAATTTTTCTGCAGGATTTTTTTTCACACAGCAAGAACTCTTCGATCATAAGCTGCAGTCCCATTGAAAGTGGTGCACGATAGCAAAATCCCTTTCCACTTAATGGCTCATGATAGCAAACCCTTTCCAACCATTTTCAAAACCCATTGACCGGTTGCTTGGGAATAAAATAACGTAAGAATTGTTTTCAATTCCTTTCTTTATTTTCCCCCCTTTGAAACCTTTCCCCTTTTCCCTTTCTTTCTTTCCCGCAAAACCACCAAATCCCTAAAACACAACTCACTCAGCCGCAATGCCCCGCACCACGGAAAGCCCCCATTCCTACGGCTTCCACAACACCTCCGCCTTCATCCCCAACCATCGTCCGTCGTTCGCGTCTCTCCAACAGCACAGCCGATTCAGCCACACCGACTCCACCATGCCCCACACCTCCTCCTCGCCGTGGTGGCCGACGACCAGCAACCATTCGACGGGTGCCCAAAAAAATGCTGAACCACCCTTCGCTGCACCCTCTTTCGCACATCCGGCAGCTCCGTTCAAAGCCTTCTGCCGCCGCCGATCCGAGCCACTCACAGTGCACCTTTCCCATCGACTCACTCTACATCCACGGGGAGTATCTTTTGCCCTTGTTTTCTATTTATTTCCTTAATTTTTTCTGAATTGGGGCAATTCATTTAAGTGAGGGGGAGGGTAAATTACAACTTGTCTGCTTGTTTGATAATATGTTTTGATTTTGATTAAACCTTAAGATGATTTTTTTTCTGGCCATTGCATTATATCCAGCATGTTATAATTGTTCTAATGCTTAGGAATGATTGAATTGGAGCATTTTGATAATCAAATGATATGGGTAATCTACAGTTTGACATCTCTTTTAATTACTCTTGATAGTGTTAATTAAATTTCTCACTTAGCTTAATCAAATTAGCCCAATTTTGGTAAGACTTGAGCCTTGAGCATGCATTCTTCATATTATGCTTATTTCTTTTGCTTGAGAGTGTCATCCTGAATTTTAGGAATCTAGAACTTGTGGCTTGCTTACAATTCGAGACTACACTAAGAACGAGGTGCTTTAAAATGATTTAGGCATTAGGCTTTGAACCTTTTCCTTCCCTTTCATTTTAATTTACCCTTTCTCATCGCCTAGTGAGCCTTTGTTAGCCTTACACCCCATTTCCTTGCTTAACCACTTTTTGATTGATCAAATGCTAGAAACTATATTACTAGGCAAATAAGGAGCTGCAATTCGAATAAAGGGCATAATTCTTCGAAATGAAAAAAAAAAAGAAAAAAAAAACAGAATAAAGGAAGCAATTGCTTCGGAAAAAAAGAAAAGAAAAAAAAATAAAAAACAGTTTCGAAAAGAAGAAAAGAAAAAAAGAAAGAAAGAAAGAAAAAATGTGTGTTTTGCTTGCCCATTTTTAGCTCCTTTTTAATGTCTTCACTGTTTATGTTTGAAATATCTTGCTTTGATCATCTTCTTTTTCTTTCCATCTTTCTACCTTTTTTCTCTAAACCCTCATTACACCTTGAAGACCTAATGATTTTTGCACCTTGATTCTAATAAAGTAGTGGAGAATTGAACTTGTTACAAGCCTATGGAAACCTTTATTCATGATTGACTTTGAGTGTTTCTGCTTCAAATTTACCTTTAAAACACTTTGAGTGCTCTTGAGTGTATCTTGGTGAGGATTAAGACTAGGCTAAGATTTGATTAATGCTTGATAGGTAATTGAAAAGGATAAGGACTAATCTTTGCTCGCATCCATTTGGTTTGATAATGTTCTCTTTCATGATACTCCAATTGCGCTAGAACTCTTATGATTATGTTTGATGCATGTAATGGCTTGAGAAATGCATTCTTGGACATACTTGAGGACAAGTATGAGACAAGTGAGGGGGAATTTGTTGAGTGCTCAATTATGACATATTTCATTTGTTATTTTTCTAGCTATTGGGACTTCTTGTTGCTTAATACATGTTGTTTTCGTTACATTTTGTGCAGGGACCCAATTCTAGAAATAGCAGTGAAAATGAGGCATTTCTGCAGTTTTTATTATAATCCTGTCATGACTGGCATCATGGGCACGACACCGGGCACGACGCGTCTGACGTGGCAGTGACGTGGCGACTTCTAGAAGCTTCTGGAACGTTCTGAGAGAGCTTATCAGCTTATCCGATTAGATTCCTGCATTTAAATTTTAAAACATTTGAATTGTTTTATCTTTTGTTTATTATTTTAAATTATTTTATCACTTTATCTTTGTAAATCTAAGCTTATAAATACCACCCCTGGTAAAGGCTTAGATCATTCATCCATCAATTTTAGTTTTTATCTTTGTAAACATTTTTAGTTTTAATTCAAGTTCTTTTCCTTTATTTTCTTATTTCATTTATTTTATGTTATTTAATTATTTTTCCAAAACCAAGTTAAGCATGATAATCAATATCATGCTTAGCTAAATTTCTTGAGCCAAGAGTTAGCCAAATCAATTCTAATCGTGAGAATTGAACATTGCCTAAATTCCTTCGGGAATACATTTTTATCTTTCTGTTTAGATAGTTTGGCAATCGGCCTTACTAAAGTTTTTAATCGTTTTTCAAACCAAAAGAGCTCGTTGATCTGGAATCGTTTAAAGACATAGTTGGGAGGAAGGATCGGCCTGTGGCAATTTCGACTTCCTGTGAACACTCTTAGCGGCGGTCCGCTAAGGAAAGATAAAATCAGAAGCGATTCTACTTTTAGACAATTTCTGAGTCGGGCTTTTCCTGCTTTCAAAAGTAAACACTTTAACGACGATAGACGTGGCTAATTTGTTTAAGAATCAACCTTCGAAGATAGTCTTGGGAGAATTGGTTACTCGAGAGAAAAGCAAGTTGCGACGGGTTGGGCCTCGCAGACTGTAACCGACATGATCCCCGAAGTAAAAATCTATTTCAATGATCGAAGGAATTGACAAGGCTAACTCGAGGCTATTTCACACACTTGGTTTCCCTTATTTTTAATTTGTGCATTTTATTTCATTACTTCATCCAATATCATATCACCCCCCTCTTTTTCTTTGTTTTTTCAGATATTCCTGGGATTTCGGATTCAACAAATTCAAGTCAACAATTCCAGCTAATCTCCCTGCGGATCGACCCTCTTTCCCTATACTTATTTAATTTCTTATTTTATTTATTGCTGAAAGAGGTTAATTTATTTATATTTATTTTGACCGGTTAACGACGACTTGTCAAGAGGTTTTGAAGATACAACGATTAGGAATCAAATGAGAGTTGAAAGGAGGAATTTAGGTGAGAAAATCAGAAACAAATCTCTGGAAATGTAGTGTTTGGGTTGAGAGAAAATGAGAGAAAGAAAATGAGAAGTTAGTTATGAAAATTGGCCGAATGGCTTTTCCCTCCTTTATGAAATCTTTAAAATCAGAATTATAACTCAAAATATCTTAGAAAAATCTGGAGAAACCACTTTTGGATTAATAGCTCCTTAAAGATTCAAAGTTTCAACCCTTTATAAAACAGCCACCAAACTTGCGAAAATTACATTTTGGTCACTAGCCAAAATGTCACACTTCCAAAACTCATTTTCCAAAATTGATTTCACAGTTCACTTAATTATATTAAAAGATGATTTTAGAACATTTTTCCATATTTTTAATGCAACCCGAACTAGGCTTTCCTAATTTAACCTCTTACGATTCGAACAGCACTTTGACCGACCGGTCAACGCCCAAGACTTCTAAGCCCAAAACCGGGGCGTTACAACTCTCCCCCCCCCCCTTAAGAAATTTCGTCCTCGAAATTTACCTGAAGGAAAGAGATAAGGAAACTGCTTCAGCATGTCTTCCTTCCGCTCCCACGTGGCTTCCTCAACACCTTGATGCTTCCACAGCACCTTCACCAACTCAATGGTCTTGCCACGAAGAACTTTGCTATCCGAATCCAGAACCTTCACCGGTTCCTCATCATAGGTCAAATCCGGATTCAAAACCACTTCCTCCACAAGCATCACATGCGAAGGATCAGATCTATACTTCCGGAGCATAGAAACATGGAACACATCATGAATCTTCTCCAGCTCCTGAGGTAACCTCAACCGATACGCAACAGGACCCACTCGCTCAACAACCTCATACGGTCCAATGTACCGAGGGCTCAACTTACCCTTCCGACCAAACCTCATCACCTTCTTCCAAGGCGAAACCTTCAAGAACACACGATCACCCACCGCATACTCTATCTCCTTACGCTTCAAATCCGCGTAAGACTTTTGCCGATCAGAGGCAGCCTTCAACCGCTCACAGATAAGCTTTACCTTCTCAGTGGTCCCTTTCAACAAAGCCGGCATCGAAACTAACTTTTGACCAGTTTCAGCTCAACAAAGAGGAGTCCTACACTTCCTCCCATACAGAGCCTCATAAGGTGCCATCTGTATACTCGCATGATAACTATTGTTATAAGCGAACTCAACCAAAGGCAGATGCTTCTCCCAAGAACCTTGGAACTCTATCACGCAGCATCTCAACATATCCTCCAAGATCTGAATAACTCGCTCAGACTGACCATCCGACTGAGGATGATAGGATGTACTGAAATGCAACCTTGTACCCAGAGCTTGATGCAAACACTGCCAGAAACGCGATGTGAACCTCGGATCCCTATCCGACACCATCGACTTAGGCACACCATGCAGCCTCACAATATCAGCAATGTACAGCTCTGCCAGCTTATCCAAAGAAAACGTAGTATGCACAGGCAAGAAATGCGCACACTTCGTCAGGCGATCCACAATCACCCAAACAGAATTCTTCTTCGATGGAGACAAAGGTAAACCAGATACAAAATCCATGGTAACCCTCTCCCACTTCCATTCAGGGATTTTCAACGGTTGCAACAAACCAGAAGGAACCTGATGTTCAGCCTTAACTCGCTGACACACCAAACACTTGCTCACAAACTCTGCAACATCTTTCTTCAAACCCACCCAATAGTACTCATCACGAAGATCACGATACATCTTAGTACTACCAGGGTGCATAGCAAAAGGACTACTATGACCTTCAGTCAGAATAGCACGCCTCAACTCAACATCAGCAGGCACTACTATTCGACTCCCAAAGCACAACACTCCATCCTCATTAAAGCAGAAATCTGAAGGTCTACCCTCCGCGATATCCTGAACATGAGACACCAAGGAATCATCCAGCAACTGCTTATCCTTGATCAACTGAACCAACGATGGTTTCACTTGCAACTCAGCAACAAGACCACCATCCCGCGATATACTCAAACTAGCAAACATAGCTCTCAACTCAACAGCTACCTTCCTACTAAAGGCATCCGCAACAACATTAGCCTTTCCAGGATGATACTCTATCGTCAGATCATAATCCTTGAGCAACTCCAACCAACGCCGCTGCCTAAGATTCAACTCCTTCTGAGACATCAGATACTTCAAACTCTTGTGATCCGTGTACACAGTACACTTCTCACCATACAGATAATGCCTCCAGATCTTCAGAGAAAAAACCACCGCAGCCAGCTCAATATCATGCGTAGGATAATTGCGCTCATGCACCTTCAACTGCCGCGACGCATAAGCCACAACCTTACCCTCTTGCATCAGCACACACCCCAAACCAACATAGGATGCATCACTATAGACCACAAACTCTTTCCCTGATTCAGGCTGAATCAAGATAGGAGCTTGCGTCAAAGCCGCCTTCAGCTTCTCAAAAGCCTGCTGTCTCGCCTCCGTCCACTCATACTTAACATCTTTCTGCAACAACTTCGTCAAAGGAGCAACAATCTTGGAAAAACCATCCACAAACCTTCGGTAGTATCCCGCCAAACCAAGGAAACTACGGACCTCCTGAACAGACTTAGGAACTTTCCAGTTCATCACCGCTTCAATCTTCTGAGGATCAACACGAATCCCCTCAGCTGAGACCACATGCCCAAGAAACACCACCTCCCTAAGCCAGAACTCGCACTTGCTCAGCTTAGCATAAAGCTGATTCTCCAACAAAGCTTGCAAAACAATCCTCAAATGCTCTTCATGCTCCTCCTCAGTACGCGAGTACACAAGGATATCATCAATGAACACCACAACGAACTTGTCCAGGTATTCATGAAACACACGATTCATCATGTCCATGAAAGCAGCAGGAGCATTTGTCAAACCAAACGGCATCACAAGGAACTCATAATGCCCATACCTTGTCCTGAAAGCTGTCTTAGGCACATCCACATCCTTCACCTTCAACTGATAATACCCTGACCTCAAGTCAATCTTAGAGAACACAGCAGCTCCCCGAAATTGATCAAAGAGATCATCAATCCTCGACAAAGGATACCGATTCTTGATAGTCAACTTGTTCAGCTGACGGTAATCAATGCACATCCTCATAGTGCCATCTTTCTTCTTCACAAACAAGACCGGTGCTCCCCAAGGCGACACACTCGGCCGGATGAAACCACGATCCAGCAGCTCTTGCAACTGCGTCTTCAGCTCCTTCAGCTCCTTAGGTGCCATTCTATAGGGAGTAATGGACACAGGAGTTGTATTCTCATACAGCTCAATTCCAAACTCCACCTCGCGATTAGGAGGTAAACCAGGCAACTCCTCAGGAAAAACACCAGGAAACTCTTTCACCACCTTGATATCCTGCACTCTCAACTCCTTAGAGCTAGGATTCATCACAAAAGCTAGGTAAGCTTCACAGCCCTGCCTCAGCATCCTACTCGCCTCCAAGGTAGAAACAACATTAGCAAGAAACTTCACATTCTCACCAACTACAACCACTTCATAATCATCCGCCAGCTTAAGCGAAACCCGCTTATTCTCACAATCCACAACAACACGATGCTCAGCAAGCCAATCCATACCAAGGATTACATCAAAACCATAAAAGGGCAACTCCATAAGATCAACATGAAAGACATGCTCTTGAACAACCAAAGGACACCTTCTATAAAGCTTTCGAGTCACAACAGTTTCACCAAAAGAACTAGTGACACGAACACCAACATCCAAAGACTCAACAGGCAAACCAAGCAATTCAGCATGCTCACGTAGAATGTATGAATGCGTAGATCCAGAATCAATCAAAGAAAGCAATGACAAGGATTGCAAAGTAAAGGTACCTGCAATCACATCAGCATCATTCCTTCCCTCGCGCTGAGCATATACCCTCGCCTGGCCTCCACCCTCCGGCTGGATAGCCACAACATGAGCTACACCACGACCACCTTCCTCTCGCCTTTGGAAGTTACCACGGCCGCGCCCACGACCTCTCTGCGGTGCTGCTACAACAGGAGCACGCTCTTGACCACCAGCCATCCTTGGACAATCTCGCCTCAAATGGTCAGCAGAACCACAGTTCCAGCACTCATAACCAGCTGCCGCAACAGGAGCTTGCACCTCCCTCCCAGCACGAGGACAGTCACGCTTCATGTGACCACGCGAACCGCAGATCCAACAAGCACTAGGGTCAGCTCTAGCATTGCCACCCCTAGCAGGTGCACCTCCACCTCTCCTAGCTGAGGACTGAAACCTCTGATCACGCCCCCTCTTGTTCCGTCCACCTCCGGAACTATACTCAGCAGCTCTCTTCCCAGAACTCGCTCCAGCACCCTTCGCAGACAAACTCAGATTCATCTCAATGTCCTTTGCTCGGCCCACCAACACATCAAAATCATCATACTCAGTGGCCAAGACATACATCTTTACCTCCGTTATAAGACCATAACGAAACCTCTCGCACCTCTCCCGCTCATCAGGAATCAGCTCCGGTGCATACTGACTGAGTCGCACAAACTGCACTTCATACTCAGCCACACTCATGCTCCCTTGGGTCAGAGTCATGAATTCACGCTTTTTCTCATCCAGATATCTCACTCCCAGATATCTCCTCTTGAACGCATTCTGAAAGAATGTCCAAGTAATGTCAGCTTCAGCCATTCCAGAGATTGTGGTCGTCCACCACGTATAAGCATCGCTCTGCAGCAAGGACACAACACATCCCAACTTTTGCACATCAGTGCAACTCATCTGTCCCAAGATACGCTTGGTACTTTCTAGCCAAGCTTCCGACCTCTCAGCTGACATACCCCTAAACTCAGTCCCACCAAGACTGCGCAGACGCTCTAAGGGTAATCTAGCACCAACATCTCCCTGATGCCCAGCTCCTTGAGCTCCAGCTACTGCTGCTCGAAAAGCACCCGCAATAGCTTGTACCAGCAACGTCATATCAGGCACAGCTTGCCCCTGACCAACCTCAGGTCCTGCAGCTCTAGCACCAGCTGCTTCAGCTCCAGCTCTTTCCCTCTCCGCACCACCACCACCAGGTGGAGGAGGAGGAGGTAACACAGCGCTACCCGCATTCTCATCATTCTCGTTCCCATCCGGGGTCGTAGCTCTCACGCTACTCCTTAACTCTCTACGTGGTGCCATACTTTTACCATGCAATCACAATGCAAAATAAAACAAGTCAGGCCCAGCAAGGTAAGCAATCCAAGTATTCAAGCTCAATTTCATTCAAAATCAACTTCATTTCATTAGCTTTTGTTTGGCAATGGGTACCCTCAGCATGCAACAACACAACATACTACTCAATTGCATCAACATCACAAACCACTGAACATGCTTTCATACAACAAGCATACAAGCTAAACATACCTCAATCATGCATACAAACATTCCCAATTACTCGAGAACTCAGCTCTGATACCACCAAATGTAACCCCCTTAACCCGGCCTAGACGGTTGACCTGAATTAAGAAAGTCACACGGGGAAAACCAAAGTCAACCCGAAAGTCAACCTTGATTAACGACCCTTTTTTTCTCTTTTTAATCTTATCTAGATGCACATTAACCCTAATTGTGATCAGACAAACAACATACTCAAAGATCACAAACATCAGAGATCAAACAGGGACCCAATTGAACAAATTACAACTTTAGGGACCAAAATGTAAATTCTGATAAATATGAGGACTTAGTCCAAATTAAAGTTACCATCTTGAAATTAATCAGGTTTCATGCCTCTCAGCCAAATTTCAGCTCAAACGGACATCCCAAGCTCACACGATTGCAAAAACAAGATTCAGGACTAAAATGCAAACATTCCAAACATGTAAAGATACTTTTAACCGAAATAACAGACACGTATCGATACGCCTGGAATCGTATCGATACGCGGGGAAGGCAGTAACCAAACTCCAGAGATGGTATCGATACGAAATCCCGCGTTTTGATACGACATTCATATTTAGCCTAGACGGTATCGATACCCTCACAACCGTACCGATACCCCTGGGCAGAAATGTGCATATTTGGCTCATGCGTATCGATACGCAAGCCCGAGTATTGATACCCCTGCCTGAAATCGACTCAAAAACAACATCATGCATGCTTCAAACCTCAATTTAACAACACCAAATCATACCACATAATCAATCAACATGCAGGGACCATAATTGCATCATCAATTCAACATATAATCTTCACATATGAAAAGCCCCAATTTAATGGCATGCTTCCTACTTAAGCTAACCATTCATGCATAAACCTTCATAACCAAGCATAATAAGGCCAAATATAAAACCAGCAATCTCATCAACATTCAACATACTTAGGGAGTTCCAAATATCTCCCAAAAACATACACATAGGTCCCCCATTGCCAAATCACCCCAAAAGCTAAAGAGTACTTATAAAACCTTTATACATTGAGATTGCCATATTAAGGGGCATAAAAAGGAATCGTGTTACAAGTTAATTGGTTATCCTGATGACTACAAGTTCACTAAGCGTAGGAGTACTTCTGCTAATAGTGTGGTTCTCTCTGATTCCAATGTTGACTCTGTTGGTCAAGTGTCTTCCCCTCATTCAGTGTCTTCCAGTCCTTCTCAAGTTCCTGTGTTTACATCTGAACAATATCATCAGATCCTTGAGTTGCTAGGCAAAGGCTCTGGTGTACAGGCTGCAACACATATGGCAGGTACTAGCTTTGGTACTTCATCGAAGAATTGGATTGTTGACACAGGAGCCACCAACCACATGACTTTTGATTTTGAGTTCTTAAATTCACCTGTTGCATGTGATTCTTCCTCTTTTGTCCAGTTGCCAAATGGTAAAGCAGTTCTTATTTCTCATACTGGATCTTGTTTTCTTACTCCCACGTTATCATTGTCTAATGTTTTGCATGTTCCAGACTTCCATTTTAACCTTTTATCCGTTTCTCAGCTAACCAAAGAACTAAATTGTTGTGTTCTTTTTTATCCACATTTTTGTCTTCTTCGGGACCTTTGCAATGGAAAGATGAAGGGGATTGGTAGCGTCAAAGGGAATCTGTATACGTTCCATTCTTCATTGCCAGTTCAGTCTACCTTTGTCAATTCTAGTTCTTGTTTGTCCTCTAGGACTTTGCCAAATAACCATGTTTCTAGTATTTTGTGGCATGCTCGACTTGGCCACTCTTCATTCAATACTATGAATAAACTTTCTCAGTTGCATTGTACTTCTTTTAATTGTGATGATGTTAAGCATTGTGGTGTTTGTCCACTTGCAAAGCAATCGCGTTTACCTTTTCCTGTTAGTCATACTCGTGAAATGCAATCTGTTTCTCTTATACACATTGACCTATGGGGTCCTTATCGAGTTTTAACCCATAGTGGCCATCGATATTTTCTGACTATTGTTGATGA